>JAWWTY010000088.1:33278358-33302332 GCA_035222235.1 Margarornis squamiger | reverse complement strand
ATTTTGTGAGAGAGATAGAGAGAGAGAGAGAGAGAGAGAGAGAGAGAGAGAGAGAGAGAGGGAGAGAGAGAGGGAGAGAGAGAGAGAGAGAGAGAGAGAGGGAGAAATAACTTCCCAGGTATAAACACTCAAATCCCCAAGGTGTTTTCCCAGAAGGCTGTCTCATCAACTCCAGGATGCCCAGACTTCCCAGAACACTGGCTGCACCCTCAAGGGTAGGCTGGGTCCTAGCGAAGGTGGGCATGCCTGACAAAAGAGGGAATGTTGTCCTGCCATGTGAAGCAAGCAAAAAGCCCCGAAGCATGAGCCACGCGCTTTTTATCTAATTTGCCAAATGACATCTACCTGGGCAAGTGTGGCCAGTACTGCCCAGACTGGGCAGCCTCCCTCTGTTGTATAATTGGCACTCCTGTGAACAACTGTGGATTTCTCTGAGCCAGCATAGTATATTTCAGAGGGTCTTCATTAAATGAGTCTGGGGGCTTACTTCATTCTTCTCCTCCTTCTCCTCTCTTTCTCCTTCAAGTGCCCTTGAAGGGCTATCAACCTATAGTGAGAGTTCAATTAATTTTATTTTACACAAAAATGTGTCCTTCAAGGACAGAGTCTGTCTTTTGCGACCTGCTTTCCCGTAACTTGACAGAAAAAGAGCAACTCCTCACAGGTGGCTGGGCCAAACACAGACCAAAGATATTATCATCTAATTCAGCCCAGATACACTAATATATCACAAGGCTATTTGAATACATTGAGAAAAATCTTTTCCTCAAACTGCCTGTGACTACTGCACTGTATTTGAAATATTAAACCATATTGAATCAAAACATAACAACTACTACATTCCACTGCTTAACAAGTGTGAGATGTGTAAATAAGAGTATTTTGTCTCCCTGCAGTGATTTTCAGAATTACAATCTCTGGTGTGCTGATGGATAGTTATTTGTAAGAAAGGGCAGGAATCATTGTATTGGTCATGTATATCCTATATTACCCATTCTGTCTCACATAGCATGTTTTCTTATGACAAATATTAAATACAATTACTTGGAAAGGTTATTTTCTGTCTACCAATGCCAGTAATTTTCCCCTACAACATGTTTTCATTTTCCTAATAATCAAAATGACAAGGATATATGGTTACGGGTACAGTATATTAACATAGTTTAATGTCATCTGTCATGCATTGCCAGTGATTTGCAAGCCTCCATGAGATCATGTGCACAACTACTAAGGAGGCCACATCCTTCATGATTTAGGCTAAACATACGCTCAACTGTATAGCTGCTTTGAGCATTAAGTTTTTGTAGTAGGTCCAGTACAGCATTGTGCAGAGAGCCCCAGGGATGTCCTGTGTTAGCTGGAATGTCTATATTGCATACTGTCACAGGATAAACCCATATGAAATAGAAATAATGAAAGAGAAATTGAAATTATTAACTCTGTGTCTGTACACAGGTAGGCACCTTCTAGTTCTAAACCCTGTTATTTGAAAACTGTACCTTGGGTGTCTTTAACCAGCCTGTGGACAACAAAAGTTCTGTCAACACTTGCCCTGCCTGAAACACAAGAGGAGAAGAAAGGTTTGTTGAGAAGATCTGTGAGTCAGCAGAATTGGCTTTGACAGTTGTATTAGCAATATCTAGAGTTTTCCTTGGTGAATAAAATCATGTTTAAGAGCAAAAGTGGAAGAAGATCCATATTCATCTAAATGCTAAAATTGGCATTCCTTTTTGGGAGTATCTTAGCTAATTTGTATGTTTACTTTCATACATATTTTTTTTTTAAATGGTAAAATATGGTTATTTACAGTACATAAAATTATATTATATATTATAAAATATTATGGTCTAAGTTAATTATATAATTGATTAAAATAAATAATTTATCTATAATTACGTTTACAATATTATGTATAATTTATTTAAATTATATCAGTAAATATATTTGAAAGAATTATTAGTGAAGGGTAGAAATACAGGATGGACAGATTTACCCAATAGGATGAAAGAAATGTCAGCTTCATACTGCTGAAAAAGAAAAACTAACTACAGAGTAGAGTTGAATTTTTGAAACTGTGCTTGTCTGATCTTTCTGAGACAGGTGTGGAAAAAGAGAAGGGGCAGAAACATGGAGAACTGTATTTTACTCCCAGTTGTTATGAAGCAACATAGAGACAAAATGTAGAGAATTGTCTAGAAATGTATATCTACTCTTCCTTCACCTACTTTATTCTAGTTTGTTGTATGAAAAAATTATCTCACCTCTAAAAACTAGAATCACAGAATCACAGAATAGTTTGTGTTGGAAGGAACCATAAAGATCATCTTGTTTCAACCCTTCTGTCATGGGCAGGGATGTCATTCACTAAATCAGATAGCTTAGGGCCCCATCCAGCCTGGCCCTGAACACCTCTATAGATGGGGCATCCACAGCCTCTCTGGGCAGTCTCTTCCAGTTCCTCACCACCGTCACAGTAAAGAATTTCTTCCTGATATATAATCTATACTTAGTTCCTTCAGTTTAAGGTCATTTCTCCTTGTCCTGTTCCTCTCTATTCTCCTTGTAATCCCCTTTTAGGTACTGAAAAGCTGCTCTAAGGTCCCTCTGGAACCTTCTCTTCTCCATGCAGAACAACCCCAACTCTCGCTGCCTGTCTTCATAGGAGTGATGCTCCAGACTTCTGATTATCTTTGTGGCTCTCCCTGGATTCACTCTAACAGGGCCACGTCTTTCTTGTGTTGGAGACCCCAGAGCTCTATGTAGCACTGCAGCTGGGGTCTTGCAAGAGCAGAGGAGAGAATCACTTCCCTTGACCTCTCTTGTCTCTTTTGAAGCAGTTCAGAATGTCGCTGGCATTCTGGGTTGCAAGAGCATATTGCTGAGTCATATTGAATTTTACAACAACATGCTCAAGTCTTTCTCCCCAGGGCTAGTCTTAATCTAGTCTCCATCCAGCCTGTTCTTGTTCTTTGCATTGACCCAACCCATATACAGTACCATGCACTTGTTGAACTTTGTGAGCTTAAGTACATTTATTGAGTTACATCATCCGTTAGCTTCAGTCAAAAACTTCTGATTTTTTTTTTAATAAGATCTACTAAAAAAAAAAAAAAAAGAAATAATTCCATTCAAATTCCCATATAAAGCTTGAGTTCATTTGCTGCAGAATTGTCATAATCCTCTATCCTGATTCCTCTTTGTTGGCTGAGAGTGTCAGTCTGTTGGAAAACACTGTATAGTAAATACTTTACTGTAAAAACTTTACTGTATCAAAACATAGTTTTATTATTTTAAAGAAATATTTATGTAGTTTATTTTTTCTCTAAAGAATGTTTCTGTTGAACATTCAACATCAATTTGAGGGATTCACTCACTATATTTTGTCATTCGCAGACTGTCCTTTATTGGTTTTGCCTTTTTTCCTCAGAAATGTACTTTCCTCTTGTAAATAAGTTAAACTCTATCAAAAAGTAGCAATTTGTTAGTTGAATAGAAGAAAAATAATCAAAATCTAGAGAGAAGAAGACTCCAATTTGGGACACAAGTGTAAGCCATTTGCTTTATTTGTGTAATTTCTTTGCCACTTTCAGCTTGAAGAAGGTATTCTCTCAAGACAGGAGGCCAGCAAAAGGAAAAGAACGAACCTTTAATGAAAAAAGGTCTTCAATGCTACAAATACAGGTATGAGAATATAACAAAGAGCTATGGATCCCAATTTTTTATCTAGTCTTTGAAGCATTTTCTGTTGCTGAAACTGCAATAGAAATTGCCTTTTATGAAGGTGGCTCTAAATAAAACAGACATGTTTTTTCTCTGATGTTAGTATTAGCAAAATGGCAGTCTGTTTTCTACACAGAAATGTAAAACCTTATTATATATTAAATGATTTAAAGTAAAGTAGGCTTTGGGATCCATATTTAGCAGTTTACTGGTTTATTTATAAGCATCCATCTTCAATTAATCTTTGCAAAAATTCGTTCAATTCCTATTTAATCAGAACACAGGGAAATAACCTGGGGAGAAATAGAGAAGCATGGATTAGGTCTGAACCATAATTTAAGTCAGTCAAAACAAAACCAAAGATATGACTGGAGTGAAGACCAGCAACATTTTCTGGTCTCCCAAACCTGGTAAGGACATCAACTGGTAAGCCTGTGCATCAGAGTAAAAGGCTGCCCAAGTTACCTGCCTCAGTTCCGAACACTGATGTCTTAGCTGTCTGCATCCAGAGCAGATTTATCTGCAGCTAATCAGATGCTGACTGCATATAATTCTTGTTACCATTAGTAAAAGAGATAAGGTCATCTCTTATTAGCAGAATATAACTCTTTCCATAGTCGAAATAAGAAAATGGACAAGTAATATTAAACTAATTTTTTAGTATTCCACTATAAAGCCATAATTTTCTGTTTAATTCAGTATGCATATTTACAGTTATATATTAAGGACTTCAGAGGATTTTAGCTCCCACCAGAATAATTGAATTCCAAACATCTGCCAACAATCAAATCTGATAGAAAGCCTCTTAAATAGCCCAGGAATAGATGAAAGTAAAGTAACATTGCACTAGCAAGTCTAGTCTCCAAGGCAGGAAAGGGCATAGAAAGGCAACAAACAATTTTGATTTGATTAAAATTTTTCAGTTTACATATAATATAAAGGTTATAATTCTTTTTCCATTTGTGACTGGTGGCAGGCTTGATAAAATACTCTAAACCAGGATAGACATAATTCATTAATTACTGAGTTCCATCCAAAATATTGTCATAGAATGACTTTATTTAACAAGGACACATAAATTACATGAATCTTGTACCGCCCTTGATAATATTTTTCCTTACTTTTCTTTGCAAATGATTGAAGAGTGGCAAAAAAATCCCCAAGTATGTTTCATTAGTGACTTTTTTTGAGAGATCTGTATTTCCATATGGCATGTCTATTCAAGGTATTTAAAGTTAGACTTGAATCAAATATTTAAAATGTATTCCTGGAAAAAAAATATTCATAGTCTAGTACTTTCATTTAGAGTTTCCTTTTCAAAGGTACTTCATAAGGAGTGCAATAATCTACATTTGTGGACACTGTATTACATCAAATCTTTATGGCTTTATCTGTGCCTGGTATCTCAAAGAACAGAGGATTAGAAAACTTCTGTTAGCAAGGGACAAATTGCAGACAGAACCAACTTCTAGGAAAACACAGTTCAGCCTACTGTCATAGCTATGAGAATGTATTTTCACCTACTTATACACACAATATTTCATTCTAAAAAACCACATTCAACATAGTCAGAAGTCTCTACTAGTGTTCACAACTTGCTGGAGGAGCAATCAGTGGAAGGTCATGCTGCACCAGATCCATGTGTAAAACACATTTGTATCAGAAACAGCCACAGCTCAGTGGTGGCATCACATATCCCTGTATTCAAGAATGCACAGTAGTAATCACCTTTGAGTGACTTCTGATCCAAAAGACTAAGTCAACAATACAAAATAGTTTCATGAACAGCACAGAAGCGATGGCTAGTATTTAGAATTCTGTCCTATTAAGAACACAGAATCTATTTGAGGGACACAATTGACATTTCACTTTCATTTCTTTGCTAATATAAAAATGAAAAGTTAGAATTAAAAAATCCTCAAACAAACAAAAACCAACCAACCAACCAACCAAACAAACAAGGAAAATTCTGATTCCTGGTTTAAATGTAAAATAAAACCATTTTTTTGGCAGCTCTAAAAGCACAGAAAATCGAAATGCCTTTTTTCTCCTACTAGTTTGAAGATTAGAGACTTCACATATTTGATAGTACTTGTCAGTAGGAAGACCTATGCTTAGTACAGAATTTCAAGTCCACCAAGTGAATGTGAAATTTTGTGAAGCTGAAACTTCAATTAAACTGCAGAGGTATCAGGGAAAAACACCTAATTTGCTGCTTTGATGTACGGGCATAGATTTAATTCACTGAACTATCTTGCACAAAATATTATTTACAACTACAAAACATGTACAATCCAGAAATCCTGAAAAGAGGAAGTCAATATCATGTTTTTGTAGCTGTACAAAAACAACTAGAAAGCTACAGTGTTGATGCCCTCATCAGCTGAAGATCATTGCAGCAGTGAGAAAATCAGAGGACAGTACATGCATGCAGTGGAGGTACAAAAAGCAGAATATAAACCATAATACATAAGGCTTATTTAATTAGATCATCTGTGTTTGAGAACAGTAAGACAAATACCATATAACAGAAATTTTAATTTGTGCCACCATTAGAAAAACGTGTTGAAGATGCAGAACTCACACTGTGCATTAAGTTATATCACTTTCACTTTACATGCATTAAGACTGGATAATCCTGTGTTTCTTGTACTCTGTATTAGTCAACATGAGTTTCTTTTAGTGGGTTTGGGATTAAAGATCACTTTCTCCAAGTCTGAGCATTGAAAATTATTGCATATAAATTCCTTTGGTATTGTCCTAGAGTGTCTATTCCATCATTCATAGTATCTTTCTTTCTGAAGATTCGAGGAGAAAGGCCAGAGAAAACATTTTTGTAGATGACATTAGCATTTAAATAGCTAAAAAATCTTTTTTTGAAACAGAACCTTCTGTCTGCTTTCTGTTGAATTTAATTAACCAAATTTCATACTCAGGCAAAGGTCACTGTCAAGCACCTCCAGCAATGAAACTAACGGACAGAAGGGTCTGTAAAACTGCTGTCAAAACCTATCTGGGTAAGCAGCAAATCTAAGGCTAATAATTTGGAAGACATTAAAGAGAAGCCCTAGAGATGATTAGCCAGTTACACCAAATTTATGATTCTAAACATTTAAACAGAGAATTGTTGTCGTAGGCCCATAGTCTGGATTACATATCATGAGTGTAATTCTGGTGAATTTTATCCTCCCCACTTCTACGTGTGTCACAAAGAAAGAATTTAAATGTATTTCACCTGGCCATTTCTTGGCACTATTTTTGGGTTGAACCATAGGAAGTTCACTCCAGAACCATTAATTTTAGTTGGATTTTCAGGATGTTAGTGCACAGAGCAAATTTACATGACTGTCACTCTATGCATTCCATTGTTCATCAAATAAGTTACTATCAAGCACAGAACTGACTTTTTTTATACTTCTTGATACTTCACTGTCTTTTAATCTGTCTAGTTCCAGCCTCTGCATGACAAAGCAAGTGATTAAAGTAGTTCTTGGATAAATGCCCTACCTGCTTTCATAGAATTCTGTTCTGCTTAATTTAACTTGAGAAGTGAAATCTGAAAGAGACATAATCTTACAGTCCATACCATACCATACCATACCATACCACTGCTCCTATGTCTGTAATACATTTACAATTTAGAAGAGTTGGCTGAAATTAAGGTATTGTATGGGGGGGTGGAGGGTGAGGTGGGGTGGGGTGTGGAGTGTGCAGGGAGAAGGACGTACTTGGGAATTCCCATCTCCAGTTTGAACCATTCCATTGCTAAAATTTTGCTCTTTGAACTCTTGTCTTATTTTCTATGAGTTTCTTTTCAACTTCTTCTCTACAGCATTTCTACTTTCTACTTCTACTGTAGCCTTATCCATGTAGTATTAATGTCTTTTGTAGTAGTTTATCCTCCTGAAGACCTCTCAGGTTTTTTTCTGTTTTTTGTTTGTTTGCTCGTTTGTTTGGTTTGGGGTTTTTTGGTTTGTTTTTGTTTGTTTGTTTGTTTGTTTGTTGTTTGGTTTGGTTTGGTTTGGTTTGGTTTTGGGTTTTTTTGTTTGTTTGTTTTTTGGGGTTTTTTTTTGGTTTTTTTTTGTTAACTGTCTCACCTGCTTGGTCTCTAATTGTTAAACATACATCACATGGAAAATTTTATTTTCCCTGTTATTCACAAATGAATACACAGTGTAAATCTGACAAGCCATCATGTTTAAGAAAACATTGCATGGAAAGGTCCTAAAAACCCCAAATCTTGATGACATAACTGGAACAAGCATTACTTCGACTGTACCACAAAGCATTCCTTAAGGTTGTAAAATATAAAGTAATAGAAAATACTGCTGCTTGTGAAGTGTGCAATAGATCGTGAGGTGGCAGGAATGAACAATTTTCAGACTCCCTAGGACACAAAGGGCCCCTGAGTTACCAATATGCAGAATATATATTTAGATTTGTTAAATGCAAACAGCATACTGAAATGGTCTATGAATTCAAATACGTCATCTCACTTAATGTACTTTCCCTTTACTCTTGCTCTTCACTGTTGTCAAATACTGCTTTTTGAGACACTGTTGTTCCAGACCATACAAAACAAGACACCTGGACCTTTCAATGTGTTGCTGGTAAAACCAGAGAGTGAACAATGGTAACAATGATTTTGAAGTGAGATAAAATACTTGTCCATTACACTCTGTAGTAATATAAAAAGCTCTTTCAAATCAACTTCCAAATTTACTTCTTAAATTTACAACATACTAGGTAGAACATACTATATTGCAATGACTGAAAATTACTCAGCAAGGATTCCTATGTATTAATGTGCCTCCAGTCCACAGAATCAAGACACACAAACTTTCTTTGACTACGGCAAAATAATCTGTTGAGACACTAATTCATTTTTGCTGTGTTACCTTGTAAGTTCCATGTGCCATGTTTTTTCTTAGTTGTGCCAAGCAGAAGGACAGATAATTCAAGAGAGGTCGCTCCTTGAAGAAAGGATTTAGTCCCTACAAATTAAATTAAAAATATAGTTTCCTATTTCTGCAGTTGTTTCCTGGAGTATATTCTTTAATTTACAAATTGAAGTAATTGATTTTGAGGCTAGTAATATGCCTCCTTTCCTTCATGACATGTGATCATTGTTTAAACAACACAGTAATAACTTCGATGTTCTTACCTTTCTGCAAGACAATTTGAGAGTATGCAAGATAAAATAAATATTTGATTTATAAACATAAATTAGTTCTTTCAATTCAATAAAATCAATAATCAACATTTTTAATTATTCTAGCAGATAATTGTGATCTCACATTTCTGTTGCCTTTCCTTCCCCCTAGCAAAGGAGAAAAACAAAACGCAAATTGCAAGGAAAATAGCAAAGGTCCTTGCACTTAGGTGAGAGATAAATATTCAATACACCACACAGAAAGGAAATCTGAGCAGTTATCAAACGTGCCTAACTGAATATTTTGTAGGACAAACTCTCTGACATGTAAAGTTATTAAAAAAGGTTTGATAGTCTCTAGATTTTGGTAGGTCTTGCATTATTTAATTTTTAATATAAATACAGCAGATAAGTTTGTTTTATAGATCACGTTTTTCTCTCATTTAAAGGTTGCTCTATACAGTCTATGTAGAATCATAGTTAAATAATTTTAAAGTCAGAGACATACTATTTTTTAAACTTAGATTAGCAAGTAACATATTTCATTCCTACCCCAGGGCAAAACAAACAAACAAGCAAACAACCAAAAAACCCCAACTGTGAACTATGCATTATACTTCCTTTACTTTTACCCAGTGCCTAAATCTATTTTTCTCTTCTTAAGAGCATTCAACACTGTGTTACTTTTAGTGAACATGCATTTTTCTAACAAAAAAACCAAAAAACCCCAAACAAACAAAAAAAAAAAAAACACCAAAAAACCCCACAAGAGACCTGATGTAGAATAATTGGTTTCTACCACTTTCATTCTTAAAAATTACTAAAAAAGACACACGTTATTTTTTTAAAAAAGTTTAAATTAACATTGACATGCATATAAATATGCAATAAAATATTATTAAAAAAAAAAAGTCATAGAAATTTTTTTGTGAGCTGAAAATTGGCACTGTTAGGTGATCAATGAGAACCCAGGATTTGAAGTTCAGTACAGGAAAATGTAGACTAAGGAATATTTTGAAAAAATTACTAGCAAAAGAGGAAGAGAGAAGGAATATGGAAATTTCCCTGTGAAGCTGCTGATCACTTCTGAACAAGTTTTATGCAACATGTATTGAGTTCTATTTGAAACACAAAGTACATATCAATAAAAACAAGTTTAGATCTTTACAATTCTAGGCTACATAAGTTTCTAATTGTGCTCATACAAATTGCACTTATAAAAGGTTCACTGTAAATAGGCTTAAGTATTTTAGTTTATGTGATGTTTCAGAAATAATCACTCTTCTCTTGGATCAGACTTTCTTAGGAAAAATGCATATGTACTTTACTGTATGGTTGCATTCAAAATTCTGAAGAAGCTGCATGAGATGTTGCAACTTGATGGCCATACTTTTATTATCAGTTCCAGATAGATCATATAGTATATATGATATATAAATATTATGTTATTGAAACCAGTTCGCAGGAGTGCATGAAACTGAGAAAATATAAGGAAATTGTGGTACTTTGTACTGCCATAGGCCATAACAAGAGACATCACAGACAAAAAATACTTAATTTACACCGAAGGTTGTATTTAACATTATGAATTGAAAATGACAGTGGGTAGTGGTCAGTTTGTTACTTTCATATAATATAGGAGAAGAACACATTCTCTAAAAGCACAGTTAAAAGATTATTTTCAGGAAGCATTTCAACAGAATGTTAAAGGATCTGCTTTAACATACTTCTCAAGAAAGGCTTCTTTTCCACAATTTTTTTTTTTTTTTTTTTAATCTGCTAAGATGAGGGTAGTAGAGAAGCCATTACTTTGAGGATGAAACCCCAACATCAACCCAAAAACTAGTGGATGCTGCATAATATGTTAAGGACAGAATTAAATTGATTTATAAAGGAAAGTGTAACTCTCACTATTACTTGATCACTTCACTTATAATAATGGTTTAGTGTGTTGATCCATAATTTTTCCAGTAAATTACTCCTTAGCTTTTATTGTGTTATGAGGCATCCCAAGAAACCTTTAATTTCTATTATACTAGAATAACTTGTTTCAGTCTCAGATCTTCAACTCATGATATTGTAATTCCACGCAGAGTACTAAATGTTCTGACTCACCTGTCAATTCAAATTGTGTTAATATTTCCAAAGGTTCCAAAATTACTTAGTTTGGCCTTCTACATCTGTATTGTAAAACATTATGTGACCCTTTCTTTATCTAAACAAAATGGAGTTTCAAACAGACCTCGCAAAGTTTCATGTTTCTAGGTCTTTCTTAAGCTGAGCAAATTAAGTTAGTGTCTTTAGTCCAGGCACTAGATGATAATATAAAAGATGAAGTATATTCTATGTACAGATGAAACAGAAAGACAACATTTGTTTTACTTAAATCCTCTAGGTCTCATCAAGATTCTTTTCCTTGGGAAAGAATGGCCCTCACTCTTAAATTCCAGTACAATTATGGACAGATGTGATTTATCTTGGATTATATACGCTACTTTTAACTATCCACAGGAACTTGCTTCTTGGTAGGACTTAAAACTGACAAGTGATCTCATCAAGAAACTTCATGTAATAGTAGAATGGGAAGGAGTTCATTTAAAACAAGAAGAGAAAGGTCAATGAAGAGGATTAAAGTTTCTACTCATACAAGAGAATGTTAAAAGAAACAAACAAAACAAAACAAAAAAAAACAAATCTCATACATCTATAATTAGGAAAAGAGAGATTATTGAAAGCAATCTTGACAAAACAGCAAGGTGTGGTCACACGATGAAAATGATAAAATCATGTCCAAATTCTGGAAAGGAGGAAAGTGTCAAGGTCATTATATTGCAGAACATGACAAATCTTAAGAATTTATAAAAATTAATTTAAACAAATAAAGGTAAATTTACTTTTACAACATAATCCAGAACCTGAAATAAATATATAAACCTTTTCAACAAAAATCAGATGGAGGTACTTTTATATTCATCTTAAAGTAAGAAAAAAGTAATCTTCAGAGATGTCGCATTAATTGATTAAAATAATCTATGTCACAAAAATCAAATGTTACAAAGTAAGAGAAGTTCACTGATAGCTTAGCATTGTTTGCTAACTTTTCCTGGTAAGCAGTTAATGTCTTTAATTTATTTTTTTTCTTTAGAAAAACTGTTGTTTGCTGCCAACTAATAGCTTTTTTATTATTATTTCTACAACCTCCATAAATAGATCATATAGTATATATGATATATAAAATATGTATTATTTATAGCAAACAAAAATGTATGATGTATGGTTTATAAGAGGTATATGAAAACAGTCCTTAAGAAATCGTCTTTTATGTGTGTGTATAACAAATACATTAGTTGTGAGAACATTGTAAAATAAACTAACCAATATTTTAAATCCTAATTTGTGTCAACTATAAAAGACTTTTTTTTTTTTTCTCTTTTAAATAATAACTACTTGTGTTGTCAGTTGTTTATCATATTTTAATTTGATGATGTGTTTCACAGTATCTTGGCTATGATCTTCAGGTCATGTCAAACAAAGCAAGATATGGACAGAAAACTAACCAGTCAAATGCTCTGCCTGGATCACAGTACAGAAATATTAATAATTTTTTTGCATCCTTCCAAGGCTGAAAGGGCTGACCTTATAAAATAAAAAAAAAATTATCTGAACAAGAAAAGACCCTGAACCTAGAGCATCCTATGAATCTCTTCCAGATAATACAATGCCTGGGAAGCCACTGACAGAAGCCAAGGTAATTTCTTCACTTCACCCCTCTGCAATAAAAGATCTTGACTTCCAAGCAGATTTCTCACACCTTCTAATTTAACCACGAAATGGGAAAAATCTATTCCAAAATGCTACAAACTAAGAGGAACAGACTAAGCACATCCCGTGAAAACTAATACTTGTGCATGTTTTCACTCTTTCTCCTTAGCCTTTGCACATATAAGAAAACAATTTTAATAAAAATGTATATGCTTAATATTCATTCAGAAAGAGTATTTAATGTTACTTAAATACATTCCAGCTGTAGTACTTATGACTCAAAAATATTATTTCAAGATGTAAAAGTCAGTCACATGACTAAATACAGAGACTAGATAGATTTGAAAACAAAAAATAAACTCAAATAAGTGCATGGATACTTCAGCATCAAAGTTGGTCATAATTTTGGTGGATGCAAAAGAATACTCAGAATAAGTTAAAACTATCAATATATAATACTAAAGTGTGTTTTTTTCCAACAGAAATATAATATGCAGTTAAATATCCTAGTTACTTTTTTTTTTTTTTTTCTCTGCAAGTGGCAGTGGAACTGCTTCATTGCTTTGAGTCGGTGACTTAGTGACTAATAAATCACTTGAAATTCTTTTGTATGCTTCTTATATTTTAGATCCATATGTTCCATTTACAGGAAAAAAATATTTTCACAGGCACTTAAAGAAATATTACTGGAAAATAAGCATAAATACAAATGCAGAACTAAGAAGTGTATGCTTTGTCTGTCAGAATGGCACCTCAATTAGCAAATTAACATCCAATCTTAACTTAGCATAAAAATAAGATATTTAGTAGAGGCAAATTGAAAGACATTTTGTATAAAAATATTTAGAACTTGGTGTTTAAGTTGACTTTGGTCCATGGAAATGAGTAGAGTTCTGGATTTGGAAATAACATTTATTTTCTCCCTCCAAGTTAATATTTGTTTTAACACTGTCTACATCTCTGTCAGAAGGTAAAGGTAATATATGTATAAAATGTAGACCAAAGCTTAATAGATTTAATATAGATTCCATTTTTGATCAATAGAAGATAATTGCTCTTCCTTGCCATTAAAATAGCAATTTCTTTAATTTAGGGGTTTTAAAACTACTGAAAAGGCAAATCAACAAGAAAAATCATAAAAAATATTAGTCAACTTGTTTTTTTGGGTTTTCCCTTTCATGTTTAACTTTTCTTTTTCAGTAATTTTCTACATTTAATGAAAATGGGTGCACTTATTTCCTGAGCTTGTTTGAGACCTCTCTCATCTAGCTGTCCCTGCAATGAACAGGCCAGATGAACTGCAGAAGCAGATACACCTTAAAACCAATAAATTATTGCATTCATTCTGTTTCTATTCTTATAAGGTGATAGCTCGATACAAACCTATTTGGTGTATAGACTGGATAATTTTTGAGAGCTTTCTGTATCATTGCACTTTATTCGAAAACCTAACAGGAGCAACATGATAATCTGAAAGGTCAAAACAGAACACTTGCAAGCAAGATGGCATTTTACATAAACTTTCAGTGAATAAATTATACACAGGAAGTTGAACTTCAAAAGTTCCCAGGTTTTTAAGTAACTTGTGTTTTACTAATTGTTTATGACAAATAGTCCTTTTCCTCCCCACTACACAGTTTCCCACAGAGACATGTCTTTAGACCTCACAATGCTGCATCCGCTTTGTAAAGTAAGTACACAGAAATATAGAGAAGAGTCTTGACAGTGAAGTAAACTCAGGCTGTACGCATCCTCTCACTAAAAAAGTAAAGAAACTTTTTAGAGTTTCAAATGTATATTTGTGTGAATTTAGTTTGGGCAAGAGTATGCAAGAACAATCAATCCTTTCAGTGGCTCTATGAAAGAGGCAGATTTCACTCTGCTTCCCAGTGAATGACTGTCAGTGGGAATGAGGCCTCTTATAGTGTCTGAACAGTTATTTTAGCAGAGAATTAGGAATTGTAATGAGCAAATGTGGAAAAGCTTTGTTCTTTCATAGAAATATTTATTTAAAAATTTGAATCTTTTTAAAAAGTAAGTCTTGAAGACCGCATTCCTTGGTACTCATGTTGTTGAACTATTGTTTTTGTCAGCTCAATAGCAAGTTCATTAATTAGCACAGCTGTCGATCTGCAGAAGCCAGTGAACTGACTGGGTGTCAAGCCATACTATATCAGTATGACCTTGTTTGTAATATGATTCAAATCTCAGAGGCAAACACCATTTGTAATAGTTTCTGGGCCATTCTTTCTATAACGGCATAGGGTGCATATCTTGTTAAACAACTTATATCTAACTATAGCTGGATATGGACACAGACAAAAGTTAGGACATATATACCAAAGATAACTTGAACATTTTCCACACATTTTGAAAGAGAACATGGGTGGATAGAATAGAGGAGGGATTCAGGGAAAGAGAAAAAGACCCAGAACTAGACATACTTTGTCTTCAGTCATTCTATGCTATTTTCTTTTTTTATTAATTTGTCCAGTCTCCCCTTGATCCTAAATGAACTCTCAGTCCTTGCAGAACAGGTTTGTCTCTTATTTGCTGCTCATTTATTTTATTCCCCTTATGGTCCTTTATTATATTCTTCATGACTTTTCCTGCAGAGCTCCTATCTACTTCCTGTATTTGTACACCCTGACATAGCACCTGTCCTTACTTAAGTGTGTTACTTTCCTTCTGACCATTTCTCCAGGTTGCTAAAGCCATTTTAAACCAGGACATTGCCCTCCAGTAGTCTTGTTCCCTCTTCCATGATAGTAACTTTTGCAAATATGTCAGATATGCCTCTGCTTTGTGTTCTATTTCATTAGTAGAAAAAGCCAGGAGTATTTATATACTTTTAGGACATAAAGTTTGTATTCACCTTAACAGTACTTTCATCCAGACCCATTTTCTACAGCTTATAAGAATACCATCTCAAATGAATATTAAACATCTACTGATTTTCTTCTTTCTGTATGACTACTTTGCATACTTATCTCCGAGGATGCTGTCTTGGAAGAAAATTAAACTGACTTGATAGATCTTGTTCATGTGAGTTAGTTACTAGTCATCTCTTTATTATCTTCTAAGAGCTTAAAAATGATTTGACTAATTTTTCACCTAATACATTTACCCTTTCCTAACTTCAGTGATGAAAGAGATAAGGTGTAAAACACAAGCAGATTTTGAGGGTGTGAATTTACACCCATATGTTAAAAACTTACCTTGCACGTTGGAAAAGAAATCACAGATCATCAAAAAAGAAAAAAACACAAAACACCAAACCCATGATGTAAAATCCAAACAAGAATAATCACAACGTACACGTATTAAAAAAAAAAAAAAATCTTCAACTACAGAGACCAATATTCTTACTATTACCTAACAATCAGTGAAATGACCAAAATATTTTAAAAGCATAATCTAATTTAACCATTGAGAGTCACTGTTCAGAATAGCATTCTTCTTTTACTGAGAAAACCTAGGCAGCTCTGAAATTTGAAGTTCACTTAACTGTTTTTACTCATTTTGTATCAGTGAAGCAGTGTGCATTTCAGTTAACTAAAATTAAGGCAATAAAATGTCTGTTTGCCTTTATTATTTCCTATTCTTTTCTTAATAAGGGATGATCAGAGAAAACCAGGTTTTAGGTGACTCCTGATTCACTGTTCCTTCATGAAATCTAAATTCTTGCATAATAAGATGGAGACCTGTGAAGTGAAATGACACTGCTTAAGGCCACAGTTCTAAATCTTTATATTATCTTTGGCATAAATTTTTCTTTTAATGTGGTTTGAAATTAAAAATACTCTGATTTGAGATCATGCTGTCATAAGATTTTTTTTAGTTGTTCTTTTCTAAGGCTCAGAGTTGCCTTGGGTAATAATACCCTGGGAAACATCTATGCTAAAGGAGGGCATACTTTAATTCATTAGGTCTCATGGTGTTCTAAGACATTGTCCACTTTTAATGGATTAATTCAGAAATCATAAAAACTTAATATTTAAAAAGTTGTAGACAAATAACAAACTTGAACAAATACAAAACTGTCTTGAATACAGAAGTACCAACACTTTCCTCTTTTTGTAATCATAGACTTGTAAAATGGCCAGGGTTGGAAGAGACCTTGAAGATGACTTAGTTTCAACCTCCCTGCCATAGTCAGGGACATCTTTTACCAGATCAGGTTGTTTCAAGTCCTATTCAATCCACTTTTAAACACTTCCAAGGATGGAGCATTCACAACTCTGGGCAACCTGTTCCAGTGTCTCACCATCCTCATAGTAAGGAATTTTTTCCTAATAGGTAATCTAGACCTACTGTCTTTCAGTTTGAAGCCATTCACACTTGATTTGTCAGTATATGCTTTGGAACATAGTCTCTCTCCATCTTTCTTGTAGACTGCCTTCAGGTACTGGAAGGCCACAGTTCTAATGAGACATTAAATGTAGCCATGGTTTTCAGCAGACTGCTGATTTTAATAATAATTAAAAAGACCTATTTTTGCACTTTTAACAGACACAAAATTATTTAAGATTAAAGAAAAGTATATAGTCCTGGCTGTTGCTACTGAATTAGAACACAAATTTCAATTTTTTTGGAAGTCAAAATCAATTTTTTTAAAAACTTAAGTTCAAAATACATGCAAGAATTGAGTAAGCAGAAAATAGTTTTAAAATGATCAGTGACAGGCTAGCAGAGAAAACAGTCAAAGCATCAATGCAGTAAAGTCCAGGAAATAAAGACATGAATGTCATTGATGTAGAAGTATAGCTGAAATAAAAGAGTCAGGTAAGATCTGAGCATTGTCCATTCTGCCTCCATTTTGAATTTACAACACATGAAGTATTGCATTAAAATTTTATTCCCCATAGGGACAAAAAATGAGCCTACAGGAGAATAGTTCAGGTTTCTTTCCAAGGCATTCTTCTTAACAGGCTTTAACTGCTGTAAGGTTAGTAGAGAAGACATTAAAATTTGTCTTGCATTATTTATTACCCCTAAACACAGTGAAAGCTTTGGCGGCTCAGGCATGCTACTTGGAATAGTTAAAAGAACATACACAGTGCACATTCCCTTATTCTTGCCTCCAGATTTAGGTTTTATCTCCTGATCATTGATCTAGCTATTCTTGGGATTGCAATAATTATATTACTAAACTAGTAAAACCTAAACCTAAACTAAAAAAAAAAAAAAAATAAAACTAGGTTGTTTTTAAATCTGAAAAAAATTATGGCAGAGTGATGTATAATATTTTTCATTTTCCATACTTATTATATGTCAGATTTTTGCAAAATATTACTTTTTTTTTTGTTTGGTTGGTTTGTTGTTTTTTTGGGTTTGTTTTTTTTTTTTGTTAAAGGAGTTTCAAAGGAGTTAAAGGAGTTTCAAATCACTGAAGGCTGGGTTCAGGTTTCTATTTTTTTTTCAAATACGGGCTTATTATTATAAAAAATAATTAATTGAAAACTGTGAAAAATACAAATGAATCTTTTTTAAAGGCAACCGCAAGCTGGAAGAAAGAAATATTAGGAGACCAGTTTATTTTCTTCTTTTTTTCTAAATTCTTCTGTGGCTAAACGGATGGAAATCAATTTTCTGACAATGTTACAAAAACTAATGGAAAGTAATGTAAAATATTGTACTTTTTTTTCATCTGAGAATTGATATGAACAATTTGGCAGATGTTGGTAGCTACAATAAACTGTTAATCAAATTAAAACACTGGAGGAATATTTCTCCCAGTAGAATCAAGAACTACAAAAAGCATCCATATTAAAATACTTCATTTGGTCACTGTAAAAACTTTATGCTTACTCTAGTTTTCTTCTGAATTTAAAATACAACAAGAACAACAACAAAATAGCACAACCTAAATACATTTCTAATATTTTTACTAGTGACCATGTCAAAGCAAAATTGACATTTCGACTTTTTCTTCTAAATACAGACAGATTTGATGGAGTGGTTTTTTTTCAGACAAAGAGCATGATGAATTCTGTGTACGTCATTAATAACTTTAGCTGAAAAAAGTCTGATTTTACTTTTCTATGGAAAAGAAAAAACAAAAAGAGAAAAATAAAGCACTCCATCTTGACTTGTAGTTGAGATTTCTGCTCATGTTTATTTAAAGAGTTTTGCTTTTTCAACATGTATGTGAATTAGATAGCTATGCATATTAATATTATACATATATTAGAGAGTCTAACATATCACAGTGTGAGCATCTACTGCAGTTCACTGTGTCAGATTGTTAATGCCCTCTCATTTGTGGGAAGTTAAAAAAAGCGTTTAACAAATAACAAGAAATTACACCAAAAAAACCACTTCAAGAATATAAAGGATCAATGACAAAATGGCAGCAAGGCTATAATTCAGAGCAATATCTCCATCCTAATATTTGGAAATGAATAAGGGAGCAAGAACCATTCTTTCTAATTTAAACGAGGAGGAAATAAAAAGTGTAAACTTTAAAAGGAGGACAAAATAAAAACAAAAAACCTAAAAAAAACCCCAACAAACAGCAGCAAAAACAACAACAAAACCAAAACAAAACAAATCCCTGCATTAAATGCATTCTAAGTATTTGATATGTGTTCAGTTAAGACACAAACTTGAGGCAACTAGGCTACACTGAATTTGCCAGAACTTGCAAACCCCGTAAAAGTTAGGCAAGAGGATATGTGCATACAGGCATTTTTCTTTTCTTGTTTGTTTCATCTGTTAGAAACCCTTGGGGTGCATAAATAATACTTTGTTTGAAGAAGTTATGTTTGAAATCACTTTAATCAGTCTCTGTCACAGAACCCCACAGGAGAAAATGTCTCTCAGGTTTATAGAGTAAACAGAGATTAGAGCCCTAATATTCAGTCTGAGGGGTAAAATCATGTAGTTTCTCCTTAGTGAAAGTTAACAAAAAATATCCACAGTAAAAGTTAATGTAAGAAGTATAATAAAGTACCTAAACTTGAAGCGATCAGAAATAGGGCAAAGAAAAATTTAATAAACACAATGAGATGAAAAATCCCTTGTTCCATAAGCAGTTACATTTACTGATGAAATAAATCAATATTTACCATAGCACATGAGAACAATAACCTAGACACAAAGCAATTTCCTCACAGATTTAGATAATGCTGAAGAACAGTATTTAGGACAACAGATACTTTGTTGATCACCTAGTTACAAAAACAACATTGCATCTGAGAACACTGCAGGATTTTTTTGAAAAGCCGTTAGGAAGGAACAAAACAATTTGGGGATCAGAATGCATAAAACCCCATGTATTAAATAGTTTCTGTTTCCACTATATTAAACAAACAGAAGAGTTTGTCTGAATATCTGAATGACAGAATTTATGCTGGATTGGGAACACAGTCAACCATATTCTGGGCTACATCAAAGGAATTGTGACCAGCAGGTCAAGGGAGGTGATTCTGGTGCTTTACTCTGCTTCTGTGATACCCAGCTCTGGGGACGCACAGAAAATATGTGGACCAACAACAGAAATATATGGACCTGTTAGAATGCGTCCAGGAAGGGCCACAAAGATCATCCAAGGCCTGAAGCACCTCTACCATGAAGACATGTTGAGGAAATGGAGGTTGTTCAGTTGGGAGAAGAGAAGGCTTTGGAGAACCTTATAACAACATTCCAGTATCTAAATGGGGCCTACAAGAAGGCTGGGGTGGGATTTGTCACACAGATATATAGTGACTGCACAATGGCGAATGGCTTCAAACTGAAAGAGAGTAGGTTTAGATCAGACATTACAAAGAAATTATTTACTGTAAGGATCGTGAGGCACTGGAACAGGTGGTGCAGAGAAGTTGCAGATGCCCCATTCCTGGCCTTTCAAGGCCAGCTTGGATGGGGCTTTGAGCAACCTGGTCTAGTGGAAGGTGTCCCTTCCCATGACAGGGGGGTTAAAGATGATCTTTAAGGTTCCTTCCAACTCAAACCATTCTATAATTCTATGAATGCATTCATAAAGAATTTCTGTTATCTCTCCTTGGTATTATAGATGAAAGTAAATATCTCTCATTATCAGATGTTAGTAAGAAAAATTACTTTTTTTCCCCATCTGCAGACTTAGTTATCTCACAAGAGTTATCTTTGAATGGCACATGAATGTACCCACTCTTTTTTTAGAATAATATAGAATAGTGTATTTCAGTTGGCAGGGACCTACTATGATCATGTAGGTCTGTTGGATCTACATGTAGGTCTACAACTGCCAGCCACACAGACTCCTCCCTCCCACAAGAGAAGGAAAAAAGTACCCAAAGACAATTTTAGCAAAGGTGTATATATATATATATTCACATATATTGCAATTATATACAATCAAACACTATGAATATACAGAATAAGAACCCCAAACAACTACAAAAGGGAAAAAGTGGGGAAAGGGAAAGGGAAATGGGACAAAAATGGGTAAAACCAAACAAAACAGATAAACACACTCGTAAACTCAGGGAAAAGCTCAATAAGTAACTAATACAGTAAGTTCTCACCAAAACTCTCTTTAAGAGAAACCGTTCCTTCCCCTCCGCACAGCTGGGACAACAGTTTCTCAGATAGACCTCAGCTCATATAGATAAGAGCCAAGCCAATATAGCGACCTGATGCCCTCCAAGCACATGAAAGGAAGAGAGAGAGAGAGGAAGGAAACCTTCCTCCCCACCTTACATACCTCTGATTATGTGAAGGAATAGCATGGAATACTTCTTAATTATAACCTTGTTACCAGGGAAGGCCTAGACTACAACTAAGAAAACTAAACTACCACATAGTCCAACTGCCTGACCACTTTAGAGCTGACCAAAAAATAGAGTGCATTATAAAAGGCATTGTCCAAATACTTTTTAAGGCACTGTCAGGAATGGGGCATTGACCACTTCTCTAGGAAACCTGTGTTTGATCACTCCCTCTAAGTAAAGAAATGGTCTGTAATATCAAGTCTGAACCTCCCCGGTGCAGCTTTAAACCATTGCTGTACATCCTGGATCCCAGTGAGAAGAGGTCAGCACCTCCCCGAATGCAATCTCTTCTCAGGAAGCTGTAGAGAGCAATGAAGTCACTGCACAGCCTCCTTTTTTCCATACTGGAATAACCCCAAGTCCTCAGCTGCTCCTCACAGGATATTCATCCCAGATTTTCATAGCATCCTTCTCAAATTTCAGGGCCTGGAACTGCAGATAGTACTCAAGGTGATGTCATACTATACGACAGTTGAAGGGAGACGGTCCCCCTTTTGCCCCCCTGCTCAGGGCCCCAGAGATGCTGCAGAGACAGACACGGAGACCACAGGAGGAGAAGCAGAGAGAGCGTTTATTAACATAACTGGGGTATATTTATAGGTTTTAGGGGAATCCAAATTACTACCAATAGAAATCAAGGGATAAATGACTAATGGGAAAGGGTTAACTATGGGCCAATAGAGAAACTTAAAACAGACACCTTCAAGGACGAATTCCTTGGTGCCTAGCTACACAGATAAGGGGAGCTCTGAGGGGCTTTGGGAAGAAGAAGGATGACTAAGTAAAAAAGAACAAAGAATCCATTTTACAACATAGTAAAATCTTCAGGTTTTTAAAGCATTCTGGCTGGTTTCTTCTTTTTCTTCAGAAACCCACCTCTGACATGATTTTTCCCATTTCTGATACTGCAGGTTCTCTGCAACAATACTAATGCTAAATACAGCAGGATATTCACCTTTTCTAACTGTTTGGTTTAAAACAACAAATGACAGCTAGAAGAAGAATCATCATTCTCAGAGAGATGGGTGAGTCTGTGTCAAGGTTTAAGTTTGCTTAAGTTCAACAGGTTATAAATTGTTATGCGACATGACACAGCAATTTCTGTGGTCTGTTCCAGGAGTCTATCCTTTCCTTAGGCCACAACAGGAAAAAAAAAAAAAAAAAATAAAGAGAAGTGCTCTAAATAATAGAGCAAAGAAGCTCATAAATTTTTTACACTGTGAACCACTGCATTTGGATTATCAAACTTGTCAGGTGTAGAAAACACAGGAGCTGTAAAAAAATTAAAACTATGTCAAAAATCAATGATGTCTGATTTCCATAGAACAAATATTGACAAAAATGTGTATGTGCTTTTCAGTACTACCTAACTAAACACTGAATCAAATAGTTAGGAATTAAATAGAAGTGAGGTGATTTCAATGATATAGATAAAGAAAAATGAGACAGAAACTCACACCATAGAACACTATCCTCTCTGCAACCTTCAGGAAAAGCCCTCCAGTATCAAAGAACTGTTGAGAACTGTGACTCTGGTTGAACACCAGGTGCCCACCAAAACTACTCTATCACTCCCCTCCTCAGCTAAACAAAGGGGAGAAAATATAACAAAAAGCTTGTTGTTTGATATAAGGGCAGGGAGATCACTCTGCAAGTATTGCCACCAGTAAGAGACTTGGCTTTAAATTTAATATATTGTCAACCAAATCAGAGCTAGATAATGAGAACTAAGAACAAATGATCCCCACTTGTTCATTCTTCCCAGGCTTAACTTCACTCCTGACTTTCCTACATCTTCCCTCCTGTAGCACAGAGGAATGGGGAATGGGAGTTGCAGTCAGCACAGCACATGCTATTTCTGCTGCTCCTCCCTCCACTCCAGCCTATGTTTGTCCCACTGATGGGAAACTGTCCTTCATGAAATTCCCTAATGAGGTTCTGCAGGGCTGCTTCTCTCATGTGTTCTCACTCCTCTTTCACAGCTACTGATGCAAGCTGATTTCCCACCCACCCCCTTCTTAAAAATGTTATCACAGAGATGCTACCACCATCAATGACTGGCTCAGGTTTGGCCAGCAATGGGTCTGTCAGACATGAATGCACCTTCCAGAGTCTTCTCAAGAACCTTAGCCTGTAGCCACTCTGCTACCAAAACTTTGTCATGTAAACTAAATACAAGGATGATAAACAGGATGCTGGGTAGAAGCTCAGCTCTAGAAAACAGGGTGAGAGGAAGGTGTAACACTTTCTCAGAAAATCTCCCTAGGATTTATGGTTTAGTTAAGTCTAGTTGTTTTTTTTTTTTTTTAAAGTATTGAATCATTAAATGGTAAATTTACTTTTTAGTACCAAGGATTTTACTACACATGTGCTTTAATTGCATACTTATTCAGGATACAAATTCTGTTTTAAAGCCAGAGGAAGCTGTACACTGAAAGACAATGTTATATATCTTAGCTCTGTAGCACAGATCAGTTCTATGTTTTTTTCTGAGTCTACTTAACCATGTGATGGATACAACAATATCTCTTTCAAAGATCATTAAAACATTGTGATTTATCTTCTTCCTCCCAACCCACCCCCC
>JAWWTY010000088.1:33257579-33274088 GCA_035222235.1 Margarornis squamiger | reverse complement strand
AAATAAAAGTATTAATTACACTGTTTTTCAAGTTCAATTGGGAAACCACCCAGATGTTCAAAAGAATTAAAGGAAACTGATATGTCTGTATTGTCACGTCACATATGAATTGTTCAATATAATACCTAGACAATGTGTCTACATATGTCAGGACCACAGTTTGAGACTAAATCCCTCCTTCAAGCAGCTCTTGTTTGCATATGTTAAAAAAAAAGAAAAGTGATTAAGTATTAAAACACAATACATGCAAAAGTAGTATTCAACCCTTTGATGGTTCTTAAAAATGCATGAAAAGGATCAGTCAAAACAAAGGAAAATCTTGCCATAATGTCTGTCAAAAAACTGCAGTTTATCTAATAAAAATCAATGCATCTTAAAGTTATCCCAAAGGATGAATAGTCATGAATAAAGCAATAAACAAAAATGCAAAAAGAAAAAAAAAAAAAGCCAAAACTAAAAAATATGTAAATAAACCTATATGCAGAGCAATCTGTTTCTGCCTGTATTACTTACATGAATTCTGCTACTCTTCTGAACTGTTCAGACTGTTGATTTCATTTTAGGTCCCTGTTGGGAACTCAGTCTTTGAAGTAAAATGCAAAAACATAATGAACTCATGACAAGAGTCAATTGTCTTGAATTATTTTAAATCATTCTTCAATGTGTAAACAAAGACATTGCTTGAAAAGAAGAAATACTGATGTTAAAATCATGCCTATAGTATTTTATTTTTTTCTCAAGCATTCAGTTGAATTTGAGCCTTATACATCTAAAATATATGCTACACTTAACTCTTTTTGTTATCATAGTTATAATCTAAAAACCACATTATATTAAAAATAGTGGCCTTGTCAGAAAAGACATTT
Organism: Margarornis squamiger; assembly: GCA_035222235.1. Classification (NCBI taxonomy): domain Eukaryota; kingdom Metazoa; phylum Chordata; class Aves; order Passeriformes; family Furnariidae; genus Margarornis; species Margarornis squamiger. The sequence goes on along the minus strand of JAWWTY010000088.1, from coordinate 33,273,222 downwards.
CTGCTTAATTGTTTAAAGAGAGAAAAAGAGTTAACAAATCTTTAAAACATCTTTCAAAATGATTGTCACAAATAAAAAGTATATATCAGTGGGGTAAGAAAGTATGAGGAAAGGAGGAGCAATTAACTTATTGACCACCAGTATTTTCTTAGATGTTAATTAAAATCATGACAAGCACTTCAGATATAATTATGAAAAGGGCAAATACTTTGATGCTGCAAAGATTATGCATTAAAACAATCTACACCTGATATTAATTGCTTAAAGTTCGGAATATCTGAGGCAATAAATGGTTTAGAGGGTTATTACTCTACATGAAAAAGTGAAGTTCATCTAGTTTGCATTCAGTATGGAAATCAGTGATTTTCATTTATTTAAATTGCATTTGTATCTAATTTGTTGATCAGTAAATCCTACCTAAATGCCTGCAAACCAAGACTTTAAATCTGTACACACAGTTTATACAAGAACTTGATTCTTCCATTGGCTTGTGAACCCTGAAAATGATATAAACAACACAATTGTTGTATTCAATTCACATTATCAGCTTTGTGAAGCCTCACCATTGCAAGACATGCAAGAACCTGACCTCAGCTGAATGTTGAATAGTATGGCGTGATTTCAATCCATTATATCATTGGGTTCCAAGGAATAACTTCCACTATTATGCACATGAGAAAAGAGGGCACTTTTTATTTTGAAAAAGAAATTACAGTTGTCTGAGAAGGTAACATATGCAAAGTCTTTCTAAAAAAATTTCCCTCTAATCAATGGACTTGGTCAGTAGGGACCAAAGCTGTAACACCTTCATATTCATAAGTAAGAGGGTGGGTAAACACCCTCACTAGAGTAGTGAAGAATACTACTCAATCTCTTCCAAAGGCAAGAATCCTAAGTCAACCTAAAGTCAACCTACCTCAGGTGCTTGTGTACCAATGCTCATAGTCAAGACAACAAAGCAAGCAGAGCTACCCAACCTGTGAGTTACAAATCACAGAAACTTGCATGGCTACCACCTCAGTGAAGCAGGAGCAGTGTAAGAGGTGGATTTTCATTTTATGTAAAAGAGGGAAGATATAAACATTACTAAACATTACTAAACAGGGCAGGGAACCTCTTTACTCATAAATAACATTGATGAGAAAGAGATTGTCAGTATCTTCTCTGTCTCTGTCTTTCCCAGTGTTGTTGGACCCCAGAACACAGAAACAAGTAGCTATGATAATATATTGACCCACTGGTGGGGGAAGATGGACTGGGTTGTGATCTCTTACAAGGGCTCAACTCACATAAATCTATGGGTGCAGACAGAATCCACCATGAGGTGTTAAAAGAGGTGGCTGACACTGTTTCAAGGTCACTGTCTATAATAACATTTGAAAATCTGTGAAAATCAAGGGATGTCCCTCATGACTAGAAGAAGGCAAATGTCACACCCATGTACAAGAAGGACCCAAAAGAGGACCCAGGAAATGGCTCCCTAACTGTAGTTCAATACCTGGGAAAGTAATGAAACAAGTCCTTCTCTAAATTATTAGAAAACCAATGAAGCAGCAATGGGGAAAAGTTTACCAAAAGCAAATCATGCCAGACTAACATGGTCTCCTTCTACAACTAAGAGCATGTTCTGTCAACAGAGAGAGCAGTGGATGTTGATTTCTTGGACTTCACCAAAACATTTGACATTGTTTTCACCTGTTTTCTCCTGTAAAAACTTGAAAATGTAGATTGGATTGGGTGGTCCTGGTCCGTGAAATGGATAGGAAACTGGCTTACAGACTGCACTGAGAGCATGACATTCAATGTCTTTTAATCAGGCTGGCAGTCTACCACAAGCATGCCCTCCCAGGGATTGAGACACGGCACCATGCTGGTTCAGTGCATTCACAAATGACCTGGATAATGGGATTGAAAGCACCCTCACCAAGTTTCTGGTGACACTGAGTGGTTAGTTGGACATGTGCTCCAGATGGATGGGAGATGAAATAGAAAGCGTAAGAGTGAGAAAATTTGTGGGTTGAGATAATGACAGTTTAATGGTACAGAAAAGAAATAAAATAATAACAATGGTAAAAATTATGAATAATTAATATACAATAATATACAATTAATATACAAAACAAGTTATGCCCAATGTACTTATTCACAACTCACCAACTAGTTCCTGGGCCATCACTTCCTAGCTCCTTTTGGCCCTTCAATCTTCTCACTGGCAGAGCATGAGAAGGTGAAGAGTTATTGACTTAGGCACGGTAAACCCTATTTAGCAACAACCAAAATAATATCAGTATGCTATCATTATTATTCTCATATATTCTCATATACATTCTCATATATATATATATATACACTAAATCCTAAATAACAGCACTATACCAGTTACTAGAAAGAAAATAAATTACAGAAATGAAAGTACACATTTCCAGAGGTATTAAGATCACAGAGAGAGAAGAGGTATTAAGATCACAGAGAGAGAAGTGATGATTCTGCTGGGCTCAGTGGTTGGCATACTTCACACAGAGTACAATGCCCAGTTCTGGTCCCAATGATTCAAGAAAGTAGCAGACAGCTTAGAGAAGGACCAAAGGAGGGTCACAAAGACACCAAAGGCTGGAGAGACATCTCCATGAGGAAAGACTGGTGGGATTAGGGTTTTACCTTTGAAGAACAGAAGACTCATGGGGACCACACCACAGTGTTTTAGTATTTGATGGGTATCTACAAAGAGGAGGGAGGCTTTCAAGGAGACAGATGGAAAAGGCAAGTGGCAAAGGGTAAAAGTTGTTAAGGGAGAGATTTCATCTTGATAAAAGAAAGACATTTTTTTACACTGAGAGTCACCAATCACTGGAACACAATCCCCAGGGACGTGGTGAAATTGCCATCCCTGCTCATTTTCAAGACGAGATTCAAAAGTATGCTAAATAGCTTCATCTAGGCTCCCTTTCCCATGAAAGTTTGGACAAGAATGTTTTGTGGTCCTTTCCAACCTGGGTTGTTTTAGGATTTGGTGATTCTGTGACCTTGTCTGTTTTCATTTCACTAGCAGGGTGTTGGGGTTTTTTTGTTTCTTTTTTTTTTGTTTTTGTTTTTGGTTTTTTTTTGTTTTTTTTTTTTTTGGTAGGTCAACACCCTGCCAATTCCAAGAAAAAAAAAAAATACAAAAACCAAAGGAAAAAAAAAAACACCAAAAACAAACAAACGAAAAAAACCCACCCACAAAAAATTACAAAATAACTCAATCCCTACAGTGAGAAACTGTATTCAGTTAGAAAGATCTCTCCATGTACGAGATTAATTGATTTTCTTAACCAGCCTGTTTTTGACATAAAACACTTCATCCTTAAGGTGGATATGCTGCCATAAATATGACATTAGATACTGGTCTCAGAGACTTAGACTTCATTGCAATCAGAACACTGTCTCATTCACAAATCATTGAGGAAAACAGGTTGTTTCTATTTGCTTGTTAGAGCTTTTGTAATCTAGTAATTTAGTATAAATAGTCTCTTGTATAATTTCAGAATAAAAGGATATGAACAATAGGAAAAAAAGCAAGGGAAGTGTTTGCTTAGTCAGAATGGCAATGGAAAAATAGGCATCCTCTTTTATGTTAAATATACTGTTTTCATGAACAAGGCAATGTGGCAGAGTGCAGAGTGCAGCTAGGTTTTTCTTAAAGCCTTACACAACAGTGTAGTAATAAAGTTATTAAAAGAAATGTTGTCTTTCCAAAACTATTCTATTCCTACTAATTTAGTAATAGAGTTGTTATTTAGATGCTGTGATAATGTCACATATACATCGATCAAATTACTGTGATTCAAAAACACAGTAATAAGAGTCCCAGGGAAAGTCCTAAAGAAGGATGTTATGACCAAGAGACACCTGATCATTACCAGTAGAGACCTTGATAATGGAAATCTTGATGGTGTATGCAGAGACATGGGAACCTCCACCAGCAGACAGCAGTACAGCAGAGGTTTAAAAGCTCAGTTATTTGGAATTTGTAAACCACAGATGGAATAGTGAAATGTCTGTGTTGCATTTTATCTCCAAACAAATTTTTGCTTTTTACTTTTCTATTCTGATTTATGCAGGTGTGAGCTGGCCATACATTAGCATTGATGAGTGTCTTCTGTTCCCTAAAATTTCTGCATATACCAGGCTAGTAAATGGCCTCCCTAGGAGTACTATAGACAGCTTGAAAAATCTGTCTAGTTTCCTCTACAGTAATTTTGTATATGCCACATGAATAGCTATTGTATCTACTTTATCTACCTAACTAGTAAACTTTTTAATGAAAGCAATGAAAAATATTCATGTTTCTTTATATTCTCTCCAACAGTGAGTTGTTAAAACTTTAGTTCCAAATAACAGGAAGAATAAATCTTTCTTGTCCGAGAAGGATCCTCTTCAATTGTATAGCAATTGTGGTAAGCAAATTAGCACAAACAGGTAGCTCACCGCACGCATCCCACACAAAAGTAACAGATTGTAAAGAGTTGAGAAGATAGATATTTTGGATTTCCAAAATAAAACCTCAGGAATGATATATCTGTACAGACAGCTCAAGCCATGTTTAAACTTGCTTTTCTTTAACAGAACAAATGTTTATATTTCTCATGACTTAAACGGAATTTATGTAGTCATTGAATTGCTATGAGAATTAAATACAGATTGATTTCTGGTGCCTATACATATATCATTGACTTTAGTTTTTAAAGAACTTCATGTTCTTTTCAATTCAGAAAAAAATATTTTAGCTTTTCAACCCTCTAAAGACCACACAGTGTGCTGGGTTTTTTTTTGCATAGGAGTTCATAGTTCAAAGAGACCCTTCTATAAGTGGTACCAAAAAAGCAGCAAAACCAAAAATCTACATAATCAAATGTTTTATTTGGAAGCAAAATTCACATTCAAATGACAGAACTTGGAGGTTCTTTTCCCTACAGAGGTTCCAACAGACAGGTTGAGTAAAGCAGAAAGAAAGACAAAAAACTGAGATTCTGCCTCGCAGTATCTAAAGACATAGATTTATAACGACAAGTACATTAACAAAAAAGTCACTTGGTGTCTGCACTTCTTCACAGTCTTGTTAGAAAACATCCCAAAGAAACTGTATTGTGAGAGACTTTCACAGGTGTTTGCTTCCTATTTATCTGGTCATTTGAGAATGCATGCACATGCATGAGGCAATGTGAATACAATTTTTTTTCTGCAAGTGCCCATATATCATGGATTCATTTCTCTAAGAAATTACTCACATGAAAATTAAAAGTTGGGCTGCTTCCAGCAGGCTGGTATTTAAAGCACTGAGTGTTTGCCTTCGCAAAATCTTTTATTCTTCATCCCCAGCTGAGGTTCATGACTTTCACCATAAACCTAAACAGAAAATTTGGTAAGGCTATTGTCTGCCTATTATTCAGTAGCTCAGAGCAGCTGTATGATAAAGCAGACTGTGCAACAATCAGGAACATGACATCAGTAGAAAAAATATTTCAAGTTTTTGTTATTTAATCATGCACTGCAAATATAAAAATAAATACCAAACCAGCATGTTAACAATGCTCCTGTATGCTTATCAGTTGCATTTGGTTGTAATTTCACAAATTATTAAAATTATACAGATTTTAAAATTACATATGGGGCTGAAATAGACATTCAATTTAATGCCTTTCCCTTCCTATTCTGGAAGGGTTATTCACATTCGTTGATAGACATATTGGTTTTCTTTTAAACTGAGACAAGGTTTCTCCAAACTTTGTTGCCATCATGGTATGTTTTAACATCATCTCACAAGGCAGAGATGAGCCTATTGGACTGTGTCAGTATAAGACATCATGAGAGTTTGTTTGAATATCTAGAACAGTGTCACGAACATATTTGACATTCTGCTTTTCACTTTTGCACCCTTGTGTGGCTGCCTAGGTCAAATTATTGATTCAGTTATGGGAAAGCAAAAGAATTAAACAGGAAAGTAGAAATAACAACTGAGTGATGGGGTTAGTCATGAGATGTAACCACACCTGTGGTTAATTCCAAATATTATAATTATACAGAAATTCCTATTAATATGTTCTATTTACCATAGCACAGTCCATTCACAACATTTTTGTTTGTTTGTTTGTTTTGACATTTTTGTAATCAAACACCATGCAGGTATGTCAGGATGTTTGTTTTGGTTTGGTTTGTTTTTTTACCTTTTCCTGAGAGTAAGAATGGCAGAGACACCCCTTAATTAGATAAGGAGTTTTTTCAAAGAATACATTAATCAAGTTTTTTCAAATAATACATTTCATCATTTCTTTACCTTGTGGTCCTACCAATATCAGTTTTTATGATATGAGAGGTATGCATTTACCACAAAGTAGGAAGTTCACAAAAGGACAACATTGATAGATAGTACCAAGAACAAAAATAACGAAGGCAGCTGAGGGAGAAGGAATGTGAAGATCCTAATTGTTAAGGATTAGTTGTAATAATACAAATAAGCATCTGAAACCCATATATTTTGTTTATTTTTTTCAAAATTAAAAAGTACGCATCATCTTTAAACAAACATTCACATACAACTATTCAAGAATGAAGAAACCACGCTGACAATAGAGTGACATGAAACTGACTTTAAGGGGAGAAAAAAGTCCTAGTAAAATTTGCTCAGGTCCACTAAACATAAAATTGTTGTCATTACAAGAGGAAAGAAAAAGAAAAACGAAAGGGGAGGAAAAGGAAAAAAAAAGAAAAAAGGGAAAATGGAAAAGGGGAAAAGGGAAAGGGAATGCTGGTTCTGTTATTGGACAGATTTGTTCTTCAACTTGGCACTCTTAATAACCACAATCTAAAGGCACAAAATAAACAAAAAACAACACCAAAACTGAGTCAAATATATAGAAACTTACAAAAGTCTTGTTCAGTAGAAAAGACAGATAGTATAAATTTGTATTCAAATTTTTACCAAAAGAAGCTGCAGCTGGTGTCATAGGAATTACAACTATAGCAATCTCAAAGTCTTAATGATGATACAGAATTTTCAGTACAAAAAGAAAAAAATAAACAAACACTTTTATTTCAAGAGTCTGAGAGACCATCAAAGGCAGAAGATTATTTTTTTTTTTTTAATCCTGCCCAAAATTATTTGCAGAAAGGGGGCCTGTATTATGCCACCTATTCATAGTGTGAGATATTTAGGATACTACAATCCTGCCCCAAAACCAAGACGATATTCAAATATGCAAAAAATTTTGTCATAGAAGGATCAGAGATAAAAATAATCTGAGGAGAGCAAATCAATGATTTAGTTGTGTGCCAAGCTTATTAATTAATGTTTACATTGACTTGTGGAAAAATGACAGGCAAAGATCAGCATGAAGTGTTCACAATGTCAAGTTCACCAGAAACAAACTGTCTGCACACGTTAGGAGCAGGAACACTGAGGGAACTTGGTGTATTGCCCTGAGAGAGGCCTTAAACAAGGATGGAACACCACAGAGGTGGTGTGGTCATGCTCTGTTGAAATCAATGCAGCTAATGGGAACTAAACCAAAGGAATATCATAAATAGGAACCAAAAGCTGAACTTTGCTTCATTGCCTGTAAAATGCACATTACATTTCACATTCTTCACTGGCATTAAGGTTTTTTCAAATCTGCTCATAGCATGTTTATTCTATACCTATTATCTCTTAATTGAAGCAATGGTTGCCAAATTCACTAACTTCTGTTGTACTATTTTGGTAGAAGACAGAGGTGATGAGTATATATCTTTTCAGGTGGCTCAAAAAAAATTTGTTTCCAGCAAAGATCCACATATGTAATCATACTGATGACACAATGGAATAGTATCCAAGTTAACCCCAAATCAGCTTTTTTACTTAAAATGGAAAAACTAATTAAAAAGAGCCACTTCCTACAGTGATCAGTCAGGTAATTCACTACTACTTGGTATACTGGATTTTTATTAAAAAAAAAAAAAAATAAAAAATTCCAATACTGTGAAAAGAGAAAATTTACCCAGGTTACAAGAAATCTCTGAGAAAAACTATGGTTTATTTGCCAGCAGTTTCAGATGCAGTATGCAGAGTTCAGTTTGTGGGCTACAAATTTAATCCCAGAGAGTGAATATAACTCTCAAAAATGTGACTGATCAGTGATGTATGTCATCCACGAATAAATTCCTATGGTTCTTCAGCAGTACATCTGAGCAGATTCCTGGCTTCCCTGCAACTTTAATACCATCTTTACTGTGGTCGTGTAAGAGTTTCTCATTCAAAACTATTTCTGTCATGTAGAAACCTCTGCAAGAAAGGAAAGAGTTTCATGAAAAAGTTTTTGTCAAAATAGTGAAAGGACAACAAATACCTCTTCAGCACCACTCACAATGAAAGTAATAACTTTTCTATTTCATCTTACCCATGTTCTACTGCAAAGACATTGATAGAAATTTTTTAATCTAATTATATTATTTTCTATCCTCTTTCCATGTCCTCCAAGGTAATTTTGAATACAAATATATATGTGATCATGAAAACGATATATAATTCCGATACAAATCTTGACAGAAACATGACCTTAGGTATGCAATTAATTCACAAGGAAACTAGTATTTCCATTTTAGAAGGTTGTTTGTCTCATTCTTTTTAGAGTGGAAAATATTTTAGTGAGTTCAAATATATTTTCTTCCATTGAAGAATATATAACAATACATCTTAAATTTCCTCTCTGTTTTAGGATGTCTCTTCAGCTCAAGAGTCTAAAAGAGAAAGAGAGGGATACAAAGTTGGTGCCATGATTTCTTTGATATTTTTTTTCCCAAAATATGACTAAAAAAACATGCACTCACTTAGCAAATACAGTTAACACATCTTGAGCTGACAGGAAAAAAAAAAAAAAAAAAGGAACTTATCAAAATTGAGTTCACTGCTCAAACAGTGCATGCAATGTATTCAAAGTAAAGGAAACCTGCAGATTATATGCAGATATTTTAGGAAAAACTTGTTTGGTTATTTTTCAGTTGCTCTTGGCATGTTCTCATAATACTGTACAGCATTTGCATGGAGTTTATACATCTTCTAAAAAATTATTTTAAGTATCACATCATTCTTAAAATATAGTAGTTTAAATATTATATATCAAATAAAATGTTCCTGCAACTTATTATCTTATAGTTGCTCCTTGAATTTAAAGAAATGTTCTGCAGCAAAACTGCCGCTGTTCCATATTGAATACTCATTCACCTACAGTACAGTAAATCCCAACTGTCCAGTGTTTTTCATGTAAACATAATGAAGCCTAGTGTAGACTATCTTCAGGTAAGTATTCTGTGTATCCAGCAGTGCTTTTAAAGTCCAGGCATAGGTTCAGTGAAAAAACTCACAGTGACTGTAAACATATTTCTATTGATTTCATTTGTATATAATTTTCATCTGAAAAGTAAAGACATGATTTCAGAAACTTAGAATGCAGAAAATAGGGGTTCTCCATGTCCTTGATCTAATTCACTGATCAGGCATTACATATGAAATCAATGCCAGAAATATGCATAGCTGAAATCCATATCACTAGGCCAGTTCTCTCTGCAACAACTTCCAGTGCATACCACAGGAAATACAGTTTTCTTTCTCAGTAGGTACCTTCTGAACAATTCCTTCCAGACCCTTATCTTTATTATGCATCTGTTAGAACATTAACTTTGCATTTGCTCCTTTTTCTCCCCACAAAAAAAAGATGTTTGTCTCTGTCTTGTCCCCGAAGAAATGAGAGATAACATTATTTTTGTTTTACTGTAAAGAGGCAAAATGTAAAGCAATATTTACATTCCTGATATTCAGAGCACTGTGAAAGCCTAGGAGAACAAAAATAACTCAAAGTAGCTCACTAAACTTTTATCAGAAGAAAAAGACAGTGGGTTTGAAATCTGCAATTTTGACATGTCAGTTTAGCAAGTCAGCTGTAGTTTCTTTCTGTAGTGGAGGCAAATCAGGTCAGAAAGGACAAGAAATCTTACAAAGAAATAGAAGTTTACATATGAACACATTAATTTTCCTTGTCTTTATATTCTGCAGTACTGGCTATAGTTATGAATACTTCCAGAAATACATTTGCAGTGTGATCATGCATCTTCTTCCAGACAGCTGTAAGTTATTCTGTAGAGAATCTGAAAGAGAAAGGGAAAGAACATTGAAATTAGTTATATGTTTTAAGTGGCAAAATACATACATGTGTACAGAACATACGCTCTTTATCAAACTGTAGTATATACAGTCTTGAAGATATGTGTATAATTTGCTGTCTGGAGTTCAAAATGACTATGCAATCTACAATTTTAAATTATGTTATACAGTCATTAATACCCAGGCAATCATTATAAATTTTACATGTGAACTTTTCTACTCCTTCTTCAATTTTCAACTTGCACACTTCTAGTAGCAGAAACTAAATCACAGAATCATAGGATGGTTTGGCTTGGAAGGGACCTTAAGGATTATCTTGTATCCACACCTCTCTCATGGGCTGTGACATGTTCCACTAGACCAGGTTGCTCAGAGCTCCAATGAACCTGGCCTTGAACATTTCCAGGGATAGGACATTCACAACTTCTCTTGTCAACTCATTCCAGTGCTTCACCACTGAAGGTTGTATTAAAGAATTTGTTCCTAATATCTAATCTAAATTTACCTCTTTCAGCTTAAAGTGTTCACCCCTTGCCTTGTCACTACCTGCCTGTATTATAAGTCACTCACCCTCCTTTTATATACCTCCTTTATCTACTGGAAAAATGCAATGAATTCTCCCCTGAAATCTCTTTTCTCCATGCTGAAAAGCACAGCACTGCAAAAAAAATTCCTATCCCTGATTTCACACAACTGCCTATAGGTATTTTCTTCCTTATCTATTAGAAGCATCATAAAGGGAATTTTAACCTATTTATAATGACTCATACTTCTTTTCGATGCCATATAGCTTAACATTGCAGTTCATACTGATGCCAAGTCTTTGCTAATTACAAATATCTCTTACCAAGTAAAACATCTATGATTAGAATGTGAAGGTCTCCAAACTTCTTAAATGATATGCACTATAAAATATGCAGTCTTTTTACTGTCCCATCGTCTTTGCTGGTTTTCAAAAGAAGGGTAAATGGAAGATGTATCTGTAATCTGAATGAAAAGAAGCAAACTGAAGAAAAGAAGTCTTACAGTATACCAGTAACACTGCTACAATTAGATTTATATTAACAACACATAGGTTCAAAATCATTACATGCTTTTCTCTTAATGAGCTGCTGTTGTGTAGAGATGTACATTCCTTAGGCAGCATGTTCAATGATCATTATTCAATGGTCCTAGATCAAGAATAAAGTAGAATATGATGACATTCTCACTAAGGCACATCTAGAAAATTTAATCTATCAGAAATGCAGAATCTAAAAGGCTGTTAAAGGCAAAGAGGAATCTTGTCTTGCAAAAGCAACCCAGTGTACTGCAGTGACATACTTTGGATCCTGTCATGACCGGCAATATAGATGGAGTTGACTACAGACTGTATATGAAAGTCAACAATGAAAATCACAGTTCTTACTTCAAGATCCGGAATGTAGGATTCAATGTGGTATTCTGTATATAGTATTCTGTATGGCTAATGTGCTAAGAGTACAGCAATTTGGCAGGAAAAATATCTTTGTTTTCCAGCTGATCCTCAGAAATCAGAAGGGCTACATCTGGCTAGGCTCAATTCTTGATTATAATCAATTCAGCACTATAAATCTGGTTGTATTCCCAAATGCAAAAACAAGGTGGGTTACACTGTTATACTGGTCTCATTCACGGTCACAGATTCACCAATGATGCAATTAACTATTTTAACACTATGTCTGGTTGAGTTCAATAAGAACTTTAAAATACGCAGATTCACAATTAGTGCAGTTTGTTGGAGCAACAGATTATTTTTTAGATTCCTTTAGATTGTTCACTACAACTGCAAAATATAAAGGTATAGTACTATGTACAGGTGTTCCCAGGTGTACTTTGAAACAGTCAGAGGTGTAAATCATATCAAAGAGACACCTCTGCTTTGGGAAGGAGAGAGCATGAAATCCATCCACTTGTCTGTATGGTGGTAGTATTTTCATTCTCTACCACTGATCATTTTAGATGTCAATTTATACTTTTAGAAGATGCAACTGTAGTAAAATATTCTGTAACTGCCATCATAAAGAGGGGTGGGAAGCCAATTTGTACGTAAAAGAGGGATAGAGAAGGTAACAGAGAAATTTACAAGGACTGAACAGGACCCTTAAACCTTAACATCATTCCCTCCTCTGCTGATTGCAGTAATAAGGGTCATCCAGTCTCCAACTGATAGCCTATCACCTCCTCAGCATGACACCACAGCATGGTAGTCCTTTAGCCACACATTTTGTAGCATGTCACATGGTTGTAGGACTCATTTCCTATCTCCATCTATTGAAGTATCTTTATTATCACAAGTAGCTTTGTTATGAAGTAGCTTTATTATCACATCTGGGACTACCACCTCCACTTGATATAATGTACTCCCTTTGAGATTTTGGATGCAAAGACTTCAGTACCATAGCTGTAAAGAAATTTGAAGTTCCCTGAGTGTACTGCACTAGTCCATTTAATTTTATACAGATTATTCATTTTTGATTCTGAGCATGAAAGGTTACATAATATTAATTGAAATAGCAAAAGAATGTAAAAAAATTATCAAAACAAGAAAACCCACTGTGTGCATCTTATACTTGAATACCAATTACGTTTTTTTCTTCCATTTCAGTATGAAAAATATGTATGATCTATTTCACCTTCTAAAAATTGTATCAGTCTTCCAATACTTTGTATCTTGAATAATTTTTAAAGATGCATTAAGGATACATAAAATCAATATTCCAGATGTTCATTAACTTCCATTCAAATTAAAAACTGAATTTGAATTTCAAATGTCAGACCTCACTTTCAGGTACAATGGATATTAAATACCACACAGCTGCCAAATTGCCAGCACTACCTAATTCGGGATATTTTTGCATAAAACATGAAATAATAAAAAGCCTTCTTCATTTTTTCAATCGGCCCTGAAGACAGAAATCCTTTTTTAATTTCAGTAAGTGTTGGCTTTTTGTTTGTTTGGTTTGTTTTTGTTTTTTTTTGTTTCTTTTCCAAGCATCTTTTCAAATTAAAAAGATGACACAGACACAGTTTTCTCAAAGATCATTTTCACAGATGAAGAAGTTTTAAGAAGACTGTGATAATTAACAATACAAGCATTTCTATTTTTACTAATGTGATTCTATCCATTTCAATTATGCCAGCTTAGAAATGAACTGGCAAATTACACCCTCTAGAAACTACAAAACAAACTGAAAAATGTTTCAGTTTCACTATTAAATGGAGCTATTTTCTTATTTCTGCTTCACTTATGAATGAATTTATTTTTGAGTAACCTTTGCTTTCTCATCTGTCAATGAGGGTTCAGAACCTAAGGTGAGAGGACTCAACTACTTTTTTTTTTTTTTTTTTTTTTTTTTTTTTTAAGGATACGATGATAATAAAATCTCTAACTTCATCGTTGTCAGTTTCCACTACTCAAACTATATATGCTACTAAGATGGAATTGTTTGAAAGATTTGATGGTGTTTTCCTTTTTATTTTTTTCCTCCCAGTGAAAGATGCAAAGATTTCTATTTAAGTATTGCTGAAGGTATCTAGTATTATGGATATTTGTACTGCATAAATAATTGTGGACAGGCTATTTTATTATTAGATACAAATATCAGTACTATCTGATCCTATACAGACATATCTGATTTTCTCAATCACAGCATGAGTCTCCATGACTTACTCATCAATGATAAATGTTAGCATGAAAAGCTTGTATTCTTCTTGAAAATATCCTAAGGCACCTCTGGTTAAGCATACACATTTCGCATAAAAGGAATTTGAACTATGTGTGACAATTAATTATCTGAGAAAAGAAACCATGAATAGTTCAGAAAACCTAATAATTGTTTATTTAAATTAAGTCTAGAGAAAAAAAAAAAAAAGAAAAATAAGTTACACAAGCACACATTGAATTATGTGAGAAATAAAGCCTTTCAAAAGTAACAGAGTATATATCATGACATTAGAGCTGTTTTCTTCCACACTAGTTTTCTTTTATTTTTTTGTGTTAATCACCACAATGGAAGACAAGTATGTTTTCAGTCTATTTGTAAAATAAATCCCAACCAGTGTCCCAAATGTAAAATTTGGCACACTGCAGCAAATTTTCTCACCCTCACCTTTATTTTGCCTCCTTCAGAGAAGTGCATAAAGTTAATCATGGAAATTACAAGGTGTGGTGAAGAAAATAACTTAGTGAATTCCTTGACACCTGCAGAAACAAGTTCATTTACTCACTTGTTACTTTAGTTCTTGGAAGAGTAGTATGAATAGTATCTAAATAGATTGCAAAAACAGTATCAACTTACAGTTATAAGAAAAATATAATGGCTTCCTTTTTAACATTCTGGTCCATATTTTGTTTATATGAAATAACCATATTTTTAAGCAATATACTTCACAGACAATTACCAGATATGTTAGCCATAACTTCAGAAGATTAATCTATGGTGTCACAAAAGTTAATTTTCACCTGATCTCCAACAATGAAAGAAGACATCTCAGAATCTCAAGGGGCACACACTGCACACACCACTTATGTTTCAGTTCCAAAGATACTATTGCTGTTTGTTTCAATTTACAAAAATATGTCTTCTATCAAAATAACATAGCAAATTCTGAAATCATTAAGGAGTTCCACCATACAGAAGTAATGCAGTTTGGCCTTAAGAACAGCAGGCTACAAAATACCATCAAGATGCCTGCACTTTCCAACTCCCACTTCAGTCCCTGAATTACTTCAGCTGAGGTTTAGAACAAACATTGTGCCATTGAATGGACTTTTGAGTGGCATGCAGCTGTGACACAAACCCTATCGTATTATGCTTGCTATTTACAGACATGTCAGTGAATTTCTGATGACAACTGATTTTGTCACTGACAGGAAGGCACAGCAATGCCCTTTTATTCAATGGACTCCAGAGAAGGAAAAAAGGATAAATCACGTGTTGTGGTTTTGATTTTTTTTTTTTTTTTCTTTTCACTGCCCCTCTCCACCTGCATCTCAAAGGTTTTTAATACTCCTGAAGAAGTAGTAAATCTATTTTGTTAGCTTCAACCAACACAACAGGCTAGCTAACACATGTTACTGCACTCTAGGGAAAGCAGAATTGATTGTGAGACATTATAGAACCCTAGAATGGCCTGAGTTATCAGGGACCTTAAAGATCATTTAGTTCTAACCTTCTTGCCATGGACAGGAACACCTTCCATTAGACCAGATGGCTCAGAGCTCCATTTGACCTGGCCTTGAACACTTCCAGAGTGTGGTGGTTTGACCCTGGATGAATGCCTAGTGTCCAGGAAAACTGATTCAAAGTCTTTCTCCCTCCCCCCTTTTGCCTTCAAGAGGGAAGGAAAAAAAAAAAAAAAAAAGAGCTAGGAAATTACAACTAGAGATGACAACAAAAAGAGAATCTTTGATTAATACCATGGGCAAAGCAGAACTTAGAATAATGCTTA
>JAWWTY010000088.1:33211299-33249097 GCA_035222235.1 Margarornis squamiger | reverse complement strand
TATACACACACAAACTAGAGTGACAGATTGTGTATAAGAGGGAAAAAAACTGACAGACAAATCAAACTTTAAAGTATGAGAATATGTTAATTCAAACAATTGGTGTCTGTATCACTGTGTCTTCTCATCATGCAATATTACCTGTGCAGATAGAGATTATATGTTTTCAGTTTCTGTTCTTACATTTAGAATCTGCAAATATAACAACATGTTTGCTTTTTAACTTGCAAATAGAACAGCATTATTTCAGGTATATAGCGTGATGTCTTTTCTTTCTGATGGCTGCCATAAAGACTTCACTAGTCACCTCATTAGAATTTTGCAGTATATCCAAATTTTTTCCACCTGAATTTCACAAACTCCTCTTACTCCCATTTGACACAATATCCTACTAGGTGGCACAGGTACTTTCACAGCAATGCAACACATCATATCACAAAGTGATACACCAGAAAAACATCATTCAAAATCTGTTTTTTTTTTCTAAATGTACTTATAGCTCAGATTAATTTATCGGTCTGACTTTTCACATGGCCACAAAAAAACCTATAGTGGCACAGAAGTGGAGAATGACCAACTGACTTCCCTAAGGAGCAGCAATGACCTTGTTGTCAGTAATGTCTGCTTTTGTCAGAAAGAACTTGCTTTGGCAGATTTCATATTAATAAGGTAAAGCTGTCTAATGATAACAAATATTTCTGATCCTAAGAGAACTGCTGGCAATTAATTAATTAGCTATAATGAAAGACGGTATTTTTTGCTTCTATTCTTAATAAATCACTTTCAAACATTTTGTGGTGTTTTCCCTAATCAAAAGAAAAATACAAACTTAAGAGCAAGAACTGACATGTAGAGGCATAAGTGGTTGTGAGTTTGTGAGGTGGTGTTTTTTGCATTTTTTAAAGTGACAATTTACTGTTACAAACACAAATATGTTACAATACGAGCTCTCTGATGTTAAAATCCAAAATATAGTAACTCTTTACTTGGAAAAAACTAGATAGGAACTGAGAAGAAAATCAAGCATTTTCAGTCCACTGCATTCAGAATGTACTGAATGAACAGTTTCCAAGCTTAGTCTGTCAGCTGAAGACTTGATCCAAATTTTGATCTCATGTTGATCTCAAACCAGAGGTTTTCTTGGTCTCATTAACAATAATAATCCAGTTTTCCTCTGTTGCTTGAGAAAATTGTTTTATTTTGCTTGTAGGATGCAAAACATTTCTGCATTTCTGTTGCATGCTGTCTGCATCTAAAAGGGGACTTTACAAATTGAAAGGTACAAAATGCAAACACTTGCAAATGCAGACAGATCATGTGACACTTTTGGCTAGGAACACACAGGAATATGTTAGTATCCATGGTAACACATTGCTTCAGAGATTGCAGGGCCACTACAAATGCTGCAAAGAGTAAAAAACACCACACTATAATTCATCTGCCTAAAACAAGAAGATACTTAAAAAAAAAAAAAAAAAAAGTCTATCTTTAAGTACTAAGCAAAAGCACAGAACATGGCTAACCTTGTTTATTTAGTGATCACTAATCATTTGAGGTTTCTCTGCATGATTTATCCCATTTCCTAGCTAGTTGAGGATATTGGCAAAAATGTCAGTATGCTGTGTTGAAATTCAGCCATTACCGCTCTGGTTCATAACAGGTGTAAAACTGGCCAGGCTGAAAGGACTCAGGCAGTTTCTGTCTTATGTAATTAAATTTAATGTTAACTTACCATCTGAATGTTAACTGACGTATAAATATGTAGTTTCAACATACTTAAAACATGGTAGACAGATAAATTTGCACGTAATTGAAAAAAAGTAGGATTTTAGAGAAATTCACTGCTAGAATGCAAGATCAGGTGATCAGGCCCAGCCAGCATAAGTTTAGGAAAGGCAAGTCCTACTTGACTAAACTGATCTGCTTTTACAACTAATGACCCATCTAGTAGATAAGAAAAAGGCTGTAGATGTAGTCTACTTGGACTTCAGTAAAGTCTTTGATATCATCTCACATAGCATTCTCCTGGGAAGCTGGCAGCCTAGAGCTTGGATAAGTGCATTCTTTGCTGTGTTAAAAACTGTTGATATGGCTGGGCTCAGGGAGTTGTGGTGAAGGGAGCTACATCCAGCTGGTGGCCAGTCACAAGTGGGATTCCACTGGGCTCAGTATTTGGGACAATTCTGTTTAATATCTTTATTGATAATCTGGACAAGGGGATCAAGTGCACTTCAGTAAGATCACAGATGACACCAAGTTGGGTGGGAGTGTTGATCTCCTGGAGAGTAGCAAGGCTCTGCAGAGAGGTCTGAACAGATTGGATCTATGGGCTGAGGCCAACTGTATGAGGTTCAACAACACCAAGTGCTGTCCTTTGCTCACAACAACCCAATTCAGTGCACAGGCTTGAGGCAGATACATGTGCAACTATACCAACACACTATTGTATCACAACATTTACATACAACATTTACATAAATCTGACTTTCTTATTGTCTCTAAGCATAAATTATTATTTACAGTCAAAACAATGGAGTTGGCAACCAACACTAGGCATCAGCTGACACATAGGGATATCATTTTTGCTGGTTATCTAGTATCTCTTTTCAATTTACAAATATCTGAACACTGACTGACTTTTGACACTGAAAATGAGTGACATATTAACTGTATGCATGTAACTGTTGTGATGTGGTATGTATTACTTTGACAAAATGTTCAACGAAAGGAAAATGCAGAGTTTTTATTCAGGAAAATAAAGACATTTATTGCCTCAAAATAGACATTGTACATTGCATCTCATGCGAGATAGAGGACAGTGGTAGTTATTTGACTGATCTTCTATTACAACTTCTGTTGTTAAGGAGCTATTAGCCAGAAAATGTGCTGCAAGCTGAGTGCAGCTAAGAATTTCTCCATCTTCTTGTTTATGTGTATCCATTTATATTAAGAGCTTTTAGTAAACATTGCTCATTATAATCAATTTTTCTGAAGAAATGTCATTTTCAAATTAATATTTAAATGTAGCTTTACTTTTTGTTCCCTTTTCACAGATTTTTTCAATAAGCATTGGAATGCAAAAGACACAAACAGATGCAAACAGGCCATTAAAAAAAAAAAAAAGGAAAAAGAAAACACAAAAAGAAAACAAAACATAAATAGAAATCATTCTGCTGTATGACTTGGTGAATTAACAGTTTAATCTAACACTACTACACCTCACATTGTCATCATTTCTATTTCAGAGCTCTATAGCCTTTATAGGTTACTTATAATTGTAACAAATTAGTCCTTAGTCACTCCAGGTGTGACTACTTCTGTTGACAACCTCGACATCAATCAACTCAAACTCAGCAAATTTGGCATGTGCACTTCCCACCCTTTAACAAAATATGGCTTGTATGGAGTTCAGGAATGAAGTGTGCTTTTTTAAACTCAGATACCACCAGATACATCAATGTAGGAAAAAAAAAAATTTCTTCACATTCTTCAAAATGCAAAATAGAGGGCATTCAGTCTATGAGTAAGACTTGATCAGTCAGTTGATATTTTCTGTTACATTTTTGGTTTTTTCTTGAAATTCAGGAGATTAAACCAACAATTTGCATTAATTGAGTGTGTTCAGACACTGTAGACTATCACAAATATTGCTGAAGTACAGATAGATTTTCAACTGTTCATGATCAGTTTGGAAGTCTTTGTATAGGAACTCTGAAGAAGTTCCAAATTAATTATATTTATAGGCCACAGTGTCACATGTTCAAAGCATTTGCAAGCCACACTTTAAAGGGACTGATTTATAACTATTCTAAGTCTTATACTGTGGTCAATATCATCTGGAGGCTTACCAAAGCCTGTTCAAATAAAGTAAAAATGTACAGAGTGTTCAAGCATTTTGACATTTGTTTTGACTCTAATTTGGAATCTCTGTTCTGTCAAGGTGTTTCTTGCTGGCTTGCTAGCTTTTTCATAATGCTACTGCATTATTTGGCCTTTTCAGGTTACTTTTATTCCTTTCATCAGGTACAAATACAGAAAAAAAAAAAAAAATATGAAGCAAAACTGACTACAATAAAATTTTGACCATGATGAGGAAAAGCGTAGCAACACAGTTCAAACCAAGATTGAAACATTTTGCTAAGAAACTGAAGAAGACTCCAGACTACATATACATTATTCTCTAAAATATTTTTTTTTGCATCATGATGAAAGAAATAGATGACCAAAACTTGAAAAAGGCAGATTGGTCCAAGGTTATGGTGATACCGTCTTGGCAGTTTATGAAAAGAGGCATCATAAGAAAATGTGTGGAAACGCAGGTTGCTAAAGAAAAGACAGAGGTGGCTGATGCAAAACAGTACTGGGGAGATACACCTCAAGACCATGGAAGACAAATGAAAAAGTTTACAATTTGGCAAATAAGAAATCACAATACATTATTTTCACTACTTTATCTTCACAGATATTCTGAGATTTTTATTATATTTTGCAACTACAAAATATAAATTCAGCACTATACTGTGTACTAAGATAATATGTTTTGGTATGTTCAAAGAGTTCTGAGGAATAATATAACTGACGAACTCAGAAAAGCCATGAAAGCGTTCACAAATTAGGCAGAACTACTAAAGCAGAAACAATATGACCATGGGGACAGATAAACGTTATATATATATATATGTATATACACACACACACATAGATATATTTATGCATATAGAAGTTTTCTGTATATATATGTGTGTGTATATAATGTATATAATCTCTCTCTTAAAATACATATTTAATACATAAATAATGTGTGTATATATATGTAATATATGTATGTGTGTATATATGTATGTATTATATATAATTAAGCCTATAAATTTGATACCTTCCAATAACAATTAGGAAGAAGACTATAGTGGAGATACATTCTGCACTATTCAGAGGTATTTTTAAGAACTGAAATGATGATGGTTGCCCTAATCCAGTACCTATAAAACTCTGGAGTAGATCTCAAGAACTATGCTTTTGAGGATTGGCCATCATCTGTTTTCAGCTCCCCAAAGCATCAGATTGAACCATGTCTAAAGAACACATAGCATTTCTAGGCCTATCTAAAGCAAACAAAGATAGATACCCCTGAATTTAGAACAAGACAAAATAATTATAACATTTATTAAAAGAAATTTAGCAGACTGAAAGCCTGTTTGAGGTTGTAAAAGACAGTAAGAATATCCTGATTCGCTGCCCTTTTCATATTAGTGGCTTGAATCATGAACTCTCACTGCCCTGTAAATACAAAACTGCTATTTTTTATTATTGCTTCAAGATGCAGATACTGTGATGGAGTGCAAGAGTCATCTTGCCTTGCTAATCTGGAACAATCTTAGAGGAATGTATGCCCAAGTAAAAAGTGTTTTAGACTTAATGGAGTACATATTTTTGCACTTTTGTTCTGATCTTCTCTTTATTTAAGAATGAAAAGATATAAAAACAGCAGTGAAGTCTGATGACCTTTCCAGAACACCTCAAATCCTCAATGAAAAAAGATAGATTATTTTGCTCTATAAATTGACTGCATATAAAATTACATTGGCACTGTCCTTGTTGAGGTTAATTGTTGATAATGGTGTTCTCTGACAATATCAAAGATAAGTCAGACAGGAGAGAGTAAATGAGAGGTAAATTAAAATGCCAGGCCAGAATGCTGCATTGCAGAAAACTCAGTAAAAAGGATTTGAAATTACTGTGTTTTATTTTGCAGGATCAGTCCAGACAGTTCCGTTAATCCACATGACACGAGGATAATTTTGTTGGTTGATTTTCCTCTTCATTATTATCTTTGGTTGAGGATATTTTAGCAACAGCTAAATATTTTCAAAGTAATATTAATAAAAAATGTTTCAGAAATTTAGACTTTCCTACTGTAAACCTAGTTTATACCCTGTACCATGAAAACCTCAATTTCTTCCAAATTCCCTCATGACTGATGGAGAAAACATATTTAGTCAATGACTATTCAGTCCTTCAACAATTCAGAGCATAAAAGTAAACTTGTCCTCCTTCCCCAAGCTTTTGAAGAGGCTTTTGTCCTATAAAATACTTTGAGAAAAGGAGGTCCAGATTCCACCCCATCAACAAAGTACTGATGTTTCAGTTGCAGGAATTAAAGACATCCAAAATTTTGTGCTGTTCACTTGAAGGACATGGTGGACCATATTTCTGAAGATTTCCTTGACCTAACAACCTAGTAAACCCACAGTCCACATTTCCCAACTACTCCTAATTATACAAACACTCCCAGGATGCCAGTGTTGTCTACTGTTCGTTTATGCCCTCTCTTATTTTCACATAACCAGAATACAGAGGAAATCTGTATTATATCCCCTTGTACAATGCAGTATACCATCAGATGCTGAAATCCAAACCTGAAATCCAAAAGAACTCTGCACACTTGATAAACAGGATCAAAAGTGTAAAGTCACCTTATTTTCCTGCATTAAATTTCCTCAAATAAGTGAAGCTGAACCTTTATGTACATCTGGAGCTTTGCAGTTCTTAAGGCTGAATAGCAGCAAGATCACACAGAAGCCAAGTGGGATCAAGATGAGTTGACCTTAAGGAGGTAAGAATTTTTACAGCAAACACATGGACTCTTGGCTAGCAGTTATTTATAGTTCAGCGCTACAATAGCAACTGAACTCAGAAACACTGGTGAAATTAGGTCTGCAGTTCTATCTCCCTCTGTAGTAGGCTGTGATTTTGAGAGTGTAGGGTTTGTTTTAACTACGGCTCATGAGACTATATTAAGATGTCACAAAAGCTCCATTACTTCTCCTGATTTCCGGCTTCTAGGCCTCAGACAATTAGAAATAAATTTCAAATAAGGAGGTTGGTGGGGGGGAAGGAGGAGCAGGTTGAGAAGCATTCAGAAAAATTATCCTCTGGAGGGAAGAGAGGCAAGATGATTAAATAGTTTCCCTTCAGCTCTTGTTGCTATGATTCTGTACTCTGGAGCGAGAATAATTTGAAAAATAAAATCTCTGCATCCCAGAAAGAGAACATCCTCCTCAGACTCAAAGTTCATGGCCAACTCAAGATTCTCCACCTTATAGATTTTTTTGCAGATTTCCTAAACATTTGATTTAATGATTCATTAAGATCATTAACATTAATTTTTGTTCCTTCTTATGAAATAGCTAGAAAAAAGCTGTCATACAGCATACCACAAATCCTCCTCTACTATGGACAGAAGTTAAATTTTGCTGCTGCTTGTTTGTTTTGAGGGATCAGTTAGGAATCATCTCCTGTTTCGTGAAACTAATGAATCATTTTCACTTTGAAGAGGAGGGAGGGAAAAAAAAAAAGGCTAGCATGGGAATATTTCTCTTTCCACTCTTACAATAGAATATGTGCTAATAGTTTTTCTCAAAATGCATTGATAAATGAATGGAGTTTTCTTGTTTGTGGGTTTGGTTTTTTTTTCAGTATGAATGATCTGATAGATACCTAACAAAAAAGAAAATAGACAAAACTCTAGGCACATAAATTCTGAATTCAGCATTATGCTCTACATGCCACCTTGAATGATTCTGTGATTCTGACTTCACACTCAGCTTCTTCATAGGGAATGTGGAAATGTATTGTATGTTATATACACTGAAAAGGGCTGATCATAACTTATTTTCCCATCTGTGCATTGTTATCATTTTTATATATGAATAACAGAACTAAGCTTCTAGGAAAAAAAGAAAAAAAAAAACAAAACCAAAAAAACCTTCTTTAAGGAAGCAGATATTTCACACAGTACAGTATTAAAAAGTGCTTTGGTCACTGTTATAAGAAAAATTTCTACTTCCCCAAACAGCTCAAGTTTTCAATTTCTTCTTACAAAGGTTTTCCCATCAAAGACAATTTAAAAGCCTGTACTTCCTGCCAGTCCATACATAGATTTCTTTGCATTTACAGTATGTTTCATGCGGACAAGCAAGCCTAATATTCAAATTATTGAAAAGAAAAATGCATATTGTAGGTTTTGAAGAGTTACATGCAACATGAGGGAGAGAAGTCAATAAAATTCATTGCAACATTATCACTGTGTTTGATGTAGCAGGTGTTTCCTGCCTCAAGAACTTTGTTTTGTTTAGAGTTAAGTAGCAGATGTTTATGAGCAATAAGAGTGTTTGTAAATTTATTGCCTATTTCTTTAGGTTACATGAGTGCCTAAACTTGAATTTGCTTCATAACTGCTTAATTAGAACTTGAAGAGAATTCCAAACTGCTATTTTCAAGGATATCTAGTAAGGTTTTAAAAGTAATTTTGGGCCTTCTATGACCTGATTAATTTATCTAAATCTCTAGGAAATTATTGACTCTGAAGAACAGCATTTTCTGGTGTCTGCATCTATAATGTCACTTCAAAGGCAGAAGCAACAGAATTTTTCAAACATATACTTGAAGGTAGGTTTGTAATAATACAGATGGGAAAGGTCTGTTGTCTTGTAATACAATTCATCTCTGCTCCTTTTTACTCAAGCCTGCTGAGTTTGACTTCTTCAGTTATAGAATTCAGAACAGGATTTCTACACCACAGCTTGAACGAGTTGCCCTTATTTTGATTCGCTAATCTACAGGCAAGGAGAGAGCAATTGAGGCTTATAAATGAAAGAGATTTTCATAAAGGTTGGAAGGGTTTGGGTGGACCTCAGCCTCTGGGATGATAAATGTCACCTTTGTTAATGATCTTAAAACCTTCACAAAGGAAGAAAAGTTCAGCTAGACCTCCACTCTCCACAGAGAGACAAAATCCATCGACATGGAGCAGAAAGAACTGCAGGGACAAAAATTAAAGGGTGCCTTTGGAAGCAAAGCATGTTACTAGTCCCATTTCCCTAAATCAACTTGATTTTCCCCACTGAAAGAAATTGTCACCGAGATAATCAAATTTAGTGAGCAATGGAACTCAAAAATCTTGCAAACCTACAAACAAGTAATTGTGTAAAGCAGAGCTGATATTACACCATAGAACAGATGTTTGGCTGAAAGATTTAGACATACCATTAATTTGACTGTATATTTTAGTATTTTTTCCCTGTGACCTCTTCATCACATTGTGTCAGCTGTGTCAACTAATTGCCTGTAGATGACCATCATGTTCCAATTATGCTTCCCTTTTTTTTGAAGAATGACTAACGTGATGTAATAAAACTACTGGGCCAAAAAAAAATATAGTTTAACACTGTTGACTTCCTCCTACACTTAAGGTTTATAATTACAGCAAATTAATGATAGCTTTGACAACACTGAAGGACTAAGTTTCCAAAGATGGTTCTTTAGACCAGTATTTGGAACACACAGGCTTTGACATACCATTCATTTTCATGACAAGGCACTTCTGAGTATTCAGAACACATAGGTCTGGAAAACTTCAACTACACATGAAAAGAAATATACATGAATTAATAGACAGATTTTGTGTTAGTATCAAGCATGAATAAATAAAAATGAAGTATTTTATACATGATTCTGTGTCCTATTTAGGCAGCATGACACCTAGCAAGAGCAAAGCCAAATCTATTCTTTTTGTCAAAACTTCTTTTTAAGTGTCTTTTGAATTGAGGCATTTCAGTATCTAGTTAGTTTAATACTTGTCTACTTGGATTAGATTTCCTTCCGAAAGAAGGTATAGTATGCTAATATATTACATGATGATATAAGTCAAAATTTTGCAACTGCAGATACATTCATTATGGTACTACAAGGCTCAATGTGAACTGCTAACACAGGAAGACCAAAGACTTTTATACTTCTGTGCAAGAATGATGATGAACTCTTCTTGCCTCCTTTGACAACTTTTTCACCCTTAAGACCTCTGAAGCGAGAATACTGAAGAGTTATGCTAGTGGTAGTGTATAAACCTAATTAAGCAGAGAAAACTGAAGCCATGTAATATGTATCACTGTCTTTTAAGTATCATTTTTTGTTTAGAGGTTAATTGTTTTACCCTAAAACTTGAAGCAAAAGCTAAACATCAAAATGAGGAAGACAGAGAAGGAAGGTTTTTATTTCAAACATTCCCTGTGGGCAGCTTTTAATCACAAAGTACTGACATTTTAATTTAAACAAAATAATTACAAGCAAGAGGTGAGTGAACCTTTTTTCATGAAGAGTCAGAGTTTCCTTAGTTCTAAGAAGTGAAATTTCAGCTATTTATAATTAATCAAGTCTATAAATACTGCTATATTTCTCTTTCTTTAGGAAAACCAAAGCAGTTTTATTTTTAAAGAACAAACCCTTACATTCATTTATAAAACAGGCTAATGAACGAACTCCACTCAGTGATGGCTATTATCTTCAGAATGTGACCCAGCTACATGAGTCTCAACCTGGGGCTTCGTGAGCCCAATGAAAAATAAATTTCTGAAGGGCTAATGCCATTACTTTGTTAAAGACACAGGCAGTGTCACTTATATAGACAACCCAAATTAAAACTGTGCCAGTTACGAAAGTCAAAACAAGCAACAAAGATGAAATTGTTAAATCACCAATATTAACTCAAGAGAAAATTATCAGGAATCAGATATAGGAAGAGTGAAAAAACATGTTTCAAAGCTATGCCTATTAATTCTACTTCATTTCGAAGTAGGGACGAGACACTTGGACAGTACAGATTTTTTTTTTTCTTCTGCCTTTGTTCTTGCTGGTATCATATAAAATATTTAAAAAATTTATGTTGTTAATTACTTTGCACCTCATCCCTGTTGTACTTTAGGAATGGCACTCCCCAGCTTATTGTCTCACTCCCCAAGACTCTCCCAAACCAGAAGCTGCTCACTCTCTCCCTCCCACCTCCCCCTCCCCCTTCCTGCTCTGGGAATGTAGGCACAAAAAGGCAGAGATTATGGGTAGCAACTTACTGGAAACAGCAATGAGATAAAAAAAAAAAAAAAAAAAAGCAACCGTAAGAGCAACCGCATTCATAGCAAGTGTATAAAAAAAAAAAAAAAAAAAAAAATAAGGGGATGCAAAATGCTCATCAAGCCTCATCTTACATGACACTACAAGACCAAAGCTAGAAGTACCCCACCCAGACTGTTTTGTCTGCCTCATTTGCTCTTTTTGGAGAGTTCCTTTCTCCCACCCCTGGATATGATTCAATGCAGTATCAAATAACACAATGCCTTGGCAATGCCCATTCCCTCTGATTGGGACTGGAATTAGGACAATCCCATTTCAGGCTCCTCATTGCACTCATGCTATTTAAAAGGTAAGTTTTTCAAACTGTAAATAGTGAACATTAAGAAGTGATAGTGGTTAAAACTGGATGCCATTGCACATGACAGGCAGAATGTGCCAGAGTGTGGCTTTCTAACACAGATATTACCCTATTTTCTTTTGTGTGTGAAATCTCCACATACAGAAGGAGGTGCTTCTTATCTGGCATGGTTGTCTGCAAAACGACCTTCTACTAAAAAAGGAAAGAGCCTTCAGATGACTTTTTTTCACTTTACAGAAGCACAGGTGAGGGAATGGGTAGAGGAAGAGGTTTTGCTCAGTAATTTGGGTTCCTGCTCATTACCTCCAGCGTGGTCTTCTCCATCAACCACAGTCATACCTCCTTTGTTCCTTTTAGTTCCTACTTGGGCAGGTTTTTTGCTCATTCCCTAGTTGGGGCTTTTGCCCTGATCTGGATGAATAGTTTTGCTCCAGAATTTCTCCTGCTCTTCTGCTCATTCTTCCCTTGAGTATTTCTGGTTTCTCCCTTGTTACTGCTAGGATGCCTCTCCTTCCATGGGGATGTTGCTTGTTCTTTCTTTGTTCCTCAGTGTCCCAGCTGCTCTAGACTAGCTTGTATCTCTACTGAATGTCCTTCCCCTCTTACGCTGTTTCTTCTGTTTCTTCCAACTCTAGTGGTTTTCTCTTCATTTGTTTCTCTTTTTAAAATATGTTTCTGCAGAGGCTTTAGCAACTTCTCTGCCTGTGTCAGGTTTGATGCATGGTGTGCCTGTTTTGCCCATTGAGGAGTCAGCTGGAAATATGTCTGACATCAGGCTGTCCTTGACATCCTTCTGCAGATGCCACCCTTACTGCACCCCACAACAAACAGCTTGACAGTTATCTCCTTTGCAATATTGGACACTTAGTATTGGACACTATTAATATGGTGTTAAGTCCTTCGTAAAATGATTTATGATTCCTTGAAATGTTCTAGGTAGAAGCAAGAATTTCTCCCTCCCTCTACACACTGTTTTCTCTGCTCTTCCCCTCTTGTTACGTGAGGGTCTTAGTTTTTGTTGCTGGGTCTTGAATTGTTTGCACTTATTTTTCGGGTTTTAGTGTTGTGTTTTCTTTTTTCAGGTGACTAGCACTGGGGTTTTTAACCAGGTAGGAGCAGTAGAGCAACAGGAAATTGTGACTCTCCTCTGTACTACTTTATAGCCTCAGATTCTGTGCCTAGCACCAATACCTGCCCCTGCCATCCTCCCTTGGAACTCACAGATTTGAATGCACTGCACTAGCACAGCAGGGCTGAAAGAGAGACAGAAAAGTGTAGGAACTGGAAGAGACCACAGGACGCAACGCAAAATTCTGTGATGGTGATGCAGGGCAAAGAAGACTTAAACAATGTGAATTAAATGCCATGGTCATAGGTATGCATCGTAAAAAATAAAGTTTATTTGACTCGATGTGTTTTCTGCTAGAACATTACTTGGGCTTGGTGGCTGCTTATTTTGATATTTTGGGTCTCTGGTGTATGATACCATTGTACTGGATTGAAAAAAATGTCTATATATGTGCATGTGTACACCATAAATAGATTTTTGCCTGAAAAACTAGAACACAAAATAGCTAATATTTATGGTTTGATAAAATGATACTACTTATTCTAAAGTTTCTCTGCTCTTGTCCAAACAAATCTGATTAATTATTTAAAAATTAAACAGTCACTTCCTGCCCTAACCCATCAGTGGCAGTCTGTTTAACTGTTTTGTAGACTAAGAAGTTTAATTTTATTAGTAAGAAATCAATACTTAAAAAAAAAACAAAACAAAACAAAAAAAAAACAAAACAAAAAAAAAACAGTTCAGGGGTTTGTTTTGTGGTTGTTTTTTTTTTGTTTGTTTTGTTTTGGTTTTTTTTGTTTTTTTTAATAAAACCTTGCAAAGGAATAGTTGTACCATAGGAGAAATAACATAAGAGTAACATAGAAGCTATTGAGAATTACGAGCTCAGCTATTCAATGACAAAGAGAAAAAGCAAGAGTCAACAAGGTAATCAGAGATTTGCAGTGTGTTCTGTGACAACTTAAAATAAGTTGATTTCCTGAAAGAGAAAAAGTAAAGGGCTCTGATTACTGTCTATATATACAACTCCATTTCTGATAAAGTAAATTACTATAGTGATGGACAGCTTATAAGACTTAAACAAGTGTTTTAAATCAAATGTATTCATGTCAAACTGAAGAGGCATACAGGCTGGTGCTACTGTGATAAAGTCCATGAAATAAACCATTTAAGTTCGATATAGAGTTTTAATAATTAGGAAAACATAATACAATACTGAAAGACTATTCAAACACTGCATTCAGGTAATCCTGTGAAACTTGAATAAATTGTCACAAAATGATT
This sequence comes from Margarornis squamiger, assembly GCA_035222235.1. Taxonomy (NCBI): domain Eukaryota; kingdom Metazoa; phylum Chordata; class Aves; order Passeriformes; family Furnariidae; genus Margarornis; species Margarornis squamiger. Next base: position 33,235,481 of record JAWWTY010000088.1, on the reverse strand, counting down.
TTTTTCTCTTTAGCAAAGATGTCTCTTTTCTACTTGAATTTAATAATTATTTATTATAGACTTGGACTTTGATCTACTAAATTATGAGTAATGGGGATATTTTTTATTATTGTAGTAATTATGAATTATTAGTTTTGAAGAAAATATGATACTACTGAATTCTAGTTCTGCTACAGTTTATGAGGGGTCCTGTTCCTTTTATAAAAAGGCATTTAGCAAAAGAAATGTTATGAAAATAAGTTTAAATCTTATTCTTTTTGACTGGCAGACTTAGAGTTGTTAAGATATAATACCCTTAATCCTTTATTTTTTTTATTTTTTTTTGTTGATTTTGAATAATGTTTGATAGTTGTTGCAAATATAAGTGCAATATTTGTGAAGGTATGTTATAATAGTAATGGAATCCTGAGCTAGTGAAGCTGGATTTCTGTGTCAGTTGAGTTGTTATGAAATTTAGACTGGAATCTCACTTTTTAAAATATTATTAATGCTGCCGTGCTGCTAGTGAGTCTGTCACCAAGACTGTTCATTATTTCTGAATTGCTAGAAAAAGTAAGTTAAAGTTGTCAATCTTTGCATTTTGTTAATCATACACAAGGATCTTCCAGTAACTCTAGGCTGATAATGCATTCATTCCAAATGTCCATGGTTTACTGTTTTTAAAAAAAAAAAAAAAAAAAAAAAAAAAAAAAAAAGAAATATGCATTTGCAGTGGCAATATCACATAGAGGAAGAGGAAGGATCATTTGAAGATCATTTTTGAAAGGGTCGAACAATTGCTTATGTAGCATACACCCACCCTTTTTCCCCACTTAAAAACTGTAGTTCTTACTACATTATACTCTCATAATGTGTGCCATGACAGTTGAAAATTAGTCAATATATCAGTCATATGACTGTATTAGCACCTGCCAATAAAAAAATATAACTGCAACCTTTTCTGCAGCTTTATGCTGATTTGAGCTCAGCACAAGCACTCAGAAGTACTGTCTATTGGCTTTGAGCTGTCAGAAAGGTTGAAGCCTGATAATGTGTGGCAGTGACTTCAGTAACATATTTGAAGTAGTAGTCAACTACTTTTACTATTCATGCTATGTCACATCTGTTGGAACTAAGGCTGCCCAGGATGAAATGGATGAAAAACTTATTTTTAGGTTGAGGAAGATAATCAAGAACTGCAGAATAAGGATATATGAAAAATCTAGATCATCAAAAAAAAAAAAAATTAACAAAAAGCCTATTATGAACCATATTAAGTTGCTTTTTATGGGACCCTTTCTGAACACTAACACATGACAGAATGAGTAACTTCACAAAAATGTGCAATGAGAAGAAACCACAGTGCTTTGTTATGCATATCCTGGCAACAGAAGTTTTCATTTTACTCTTAGGCTATGAATGAGGGGTGCATTTGATAGCAGCAGAGAGCAGTCATAGCAGATAGCAATGACATTTCTATGGAAAGGCAAATTTGGAAAGAAAGCATAACGTAATAATTTGACAGTGACCTAGTATGAACTCTGCAAATGCCAGCTACTGATTGTCTTTTAACACAAGAACATGCTGCCCTTTTCCTGTCTTTTGTCAGCTGTTATCTGAGATGTCAGCCTCTTCAGGATAAGGTGGAAAAAAAAATTATCAATATTAATGTTACTTTGTGTGCTGTGGATATCTCATTTGTTTGTATGTACATGGACAGCTGCTTTTTGATTATTGTAACTGTTCAGTTGATGTGGTTTCTATTTTGTTTCTTATGATCTGTAATAAAAGAACAAACTGAAGTTTCAAATATGTGTGGTTGTTCAGAGACTAAGAAGGGACCCTTTGGGAAGCTCTGCCTCAGTGACAGCAGATTTGCCATCAGAAATGGTTGTCTACTTTTTCTGCTATGTTTACCTAGTGACATGTAGTTATTTCTCAATCAGCAAAGGTAAAATAACAGTCTTATCCCCTCTGTCGTGGGTTTCTCTGATTAATGTTGGTTTAGTTTGTTTGTTTTCTTTGGTTTTGTTTTTTTTTTTTTTTTTTTTTTTTTTTTTTTTTTTTTTTTTTTTAAGAGGAAGGATGGCTTCTGTTAGAAGCTGCTAGAAATTTTCCCCTATCCTATGGAACCAATGATAGTCAGCTCCAAGGAGAACTTATGGCTTTTGAAACACCCCTGAGTGAGAAGATATTTAAGAACAGGAGTTGTTGTGCAATTAAAATTTGCAGCCATGGATTAACAACACAGACATCAAGGTCAGTGCAGGAGGAGAAGGAGGAGGTCCCCCACAGGAGCAGGGAAAGGACTCAAAGCCCTGATGACCATGGTGCAGACCCATGGTGAAACAAATTGTCCTCTCAAAGTCCATGGATTCATCGGGGTGCAAAGACCCCCCTGACAGAGTACAGGGATATATGAAGGAGGGTGTTACCTCGGGGGACGTCCCAAGATGGAGAGGATTTGTGGCTGGGGCCTATGGAGAGAGAAACCTATGCTAAGCAGGTCTAGCCAGCTTACTCATAAAAATGAGTGCATCCAATGGAATGACCTATGACAGAGCAGAGGATCTCTGTCATGGGATGGACCCCACGGAAAGCTGGGGAAGGACTGAGTTATGATTCCCCTGTGACTGTGCTGATGACTGTGGTGAGGCAAGATGTCCCCTTGCAGACCACAGGAAGACCCCTGAGATGGCAGATTTGGAAGAACTGCTGCCCAAAAGAAAGTCTTGGGCTTATATCTGCATGCAGCTAAAGCAACAACTGATTCTGGGGGGTGATTGGGAAAATGTTACTAAACTGGTTTTATTTCTTATTTCTAGTTCTTAGCTAGTTAGTAATAAATGTAAGCATTATTCTGAGTTCTGCTTTGCCCGTGGTAATTAATCAAAGCTTCTCTCCTTGCTGTTATCTCTAATCATAAATTTCGTGCTAGCTGCCTTTTTTTTTTTTTTTTTTTTTTTCCCCTTTCTCTCTGGAAGGCAAAAAGGGGAAGAAGAGACCTTGGGCAGTTTGGCTGAACACTGGGTGTTCAGTCAGGCTCAAACTACCACAATTTTTTGGTGCCATGACTCGAGTTGGGTCAAATCAGCACAGTTTTGGTGCCATGACTCAGATTCAGCTCAAACCACCACACCCTCCCCTTTTGTTTTGTTTATTTTGTTAATCACAGTCCATTGGGAAATCTTGGTATATCCTAAGCTACAATTCTTTGCAACCATCTTGCACATTTGATAGTACTTTCTTATAGTACAAATTTGGTGGGTTATTAATTGAAACAAAAAAATCTTTTTAATAAATTCATAAATTAGTTGGTTTACACAATGTAGAATCTATGTTTACTGTGATAGGATGAACTATAGTTGCCAGTACATCAGTGTCCAGGTGTCTCAGTCTCAAAAGTTTTATAACAAATTTGAACCTGCAGAGCAGATCTGTATAGAATCATTGTTTAGCATGTTTAAAAATCTGTTATTGTTAAGTTTAGGTTTAATTCAGTGCACCTAGGGGTGTTTTCCTCCCCAGTCTTCTAGACAGACAGTTCCTGCACTCTAGGACAATGAGATCACAGTCCTTCATAGATGTCACAGTCCTCACAGTCCTTCACAGATGGGGAGATACTGTGAACCCGTAGCCCTTGGTCCAGACAATAGTGAGTCTGGGTGCAAATTCCCAGTAGGCACATGTACAATGTGCAGGCTCTGTTTGCCACTAACACATCAAGGCAGAGCAGTTATTTTACAGACATGAGATACATGTGAATGACCCTCACACAAACATGAAAAAAATCAAAAGGGATCATCCTGTTTTCTGACCATCACTTTGTCTGATAGATCTGTACTGACACATACACGCAAACTCCCAGGTGGTTTTCTTCAGGCTCATAGTCCTTTAAATCTAATAAGTCTTTAAATCTAATAAGCATCCATCACTTATGCCTAAACAAGATTCTGTTGACTTTGGCTTTTACATGAAAGCAGAATAGATCACTGTAGCAGTTTTGTTTTTGAAGTATAGCTGTCTATTAGTCCATTAGTCCCACATTAAAAGAAAAATTCTATTTGTGGTGTTCTAGCTCATTCATTTAAGGAGTATCTGAAGTAACTGTGTAAAGTGTTATGTTGTCTTGTGATACTTAAGATCAAAGAGCAAGAAATAGAATCTCGGAAAACAAATCCTTAAAATAAGGATCAAAAAGTATAGACTATTACCTGTTTAAATATATCTACTAACACCTTATTTAATAAAAAAAAAAAAAAAGCATGCTTTGGTAAAAAGCACTTTAAGTGAAATAATTCAAATATAAAGAAATCCTAAAGATAATGCTGCATAAAGTCATACTGATTCCAGCTTAGAAATCTGTGTGAATATCAATATGCATGCAAAAATACCCAAAGAATTATTTTCAAAAATAATGGTAAAGAAGTCTGAAAATAGTATGTTATCAAAGCTTGGTAATTGTTTGATTAAGCATTTTAAATCAACAAAACTACATGACTATCTTAATCCTTAGCTATTCAGCCAAGTTTTGGCAATATTTCAAAGTGATGATCAAAAAATTAATATATGAATACTAAAGAAATTAATCGTTATGGAACACTTGCATTACTCAAACACTTGCATTATTCAAAGAAATGAATAATTATTTGCATTAATTTGAAAGCCATAAAAACATACTAGAAGTATTTTATAGAAACTGTGTAGAACACTGAATGTCTAGAAAGAAAACCCACTCTCATTCATGGGATCTGGAATTTAAGACTTAGAAGATTAAGAAAAAATTCCTCAAGTTATGCCTTAAAGTAATTCAAGGGATTATGTATAGCTGATATTTCTCACAGTGACATTTTCATACCATTGTAAAACAATTTAGAATTTTATTTAAAATCTATTTTTTAAATTATTTTAAAAAAATCATAATCATAATCTTACAGATTCTAATAGTCAAAGAACTAGAATAGTGTAAAGTTCAGGAAGAAACAATGCACGTTCATACTTCTGTCAAGTGAAGTTTTTCTACAAGTTACTCTTATCCAGGTAAGTTTACTTAGCTAATGGGACATAGAGCATTATATCATATGAAATCAAAGACATATATGCCCAAATACCTGGAAACAGAGCTGACTACTTCCAAATAACAATCAGCTGGTGAAGAACTAGGAAAAAAAAAAAAAAAAAAGTAGTTTCTTCCACTAAATCCCATTCCACATTCTGCAGTGCTTTCTCAGACTCCTCTAATTCCACTTGAAGAGTGAAGATATCTTCCATATGTCAGACTGTGTCTCCTCTAAGTCCCTGGAGTCATCTCCACACTGAGTAACTGTCAAAAGAACTTTGAGCTTTTTTTTCTTAAAATCTTTCTTAACTTATCTGTTGAATAACAGTCAAAATATATCAGGTGTCTTCTCTCCAGACAGAGGTGCTCCCCGGATCTGTTACATTCTGTTTAAAAGTTGTACAAGGAACTTTAGATTCCAATATTCCCAAGCAAAATTGAAACTCACACAAATTATCTGTTGATACCAAGACTGGTTTTATTAATTGTTAAGAGATACAAAGAGAAGTAGCAAGAAAATGTTGGAAAAAGCTAAGATTACTTCTAGAAGCAGAGAAAAGATACCAACAAAAATTTTCTTTTCACCAAGTTGGTCTTTCAGGGGCGATGGGAGAAGTTTCTGCCTTTTTTTCTTTTCTGTCTCAGCTGTTTTTTGATGTTATCTCTTTATCTGTGGGAGGTCTTAGCTGATCTAGTTCTCTGGAATTCAGCCAGGATATGTGGTTTTGTTGCTCATGAGTTGCTGTTTTGCAGGCTTTACAGGGTCCCCATTCAGCACATTTCTGGCCCTCACAAATATGGTAAGGGTAGAAGGATAAGTCACGCATGTGGCATGGTGAGTGTCAGCTCTCTCTGGGCTGGCAGAGTTTCAGTCGCCGGTGGCAGGAAGGCAGCAGGCAGTGGTGGAGAAAAGGTGAGGGGGAGATGGGGAGAGATTCTTGGTTAAGGTAACCAGTTCTGTCTCTCTTTCCTCTTCCTTGATTTTCCAAAATTTCTCCTCTCTTTTATAGTGTTCAAAGGAGTTTGCACGTGATTTCTTGACATGTAGCCCTATTTAGACGAAACAATAGCAGGATCTTCTGGCAGGAAAACTCCAGCAGGAAGCTCTGATGAGAACTTCTGGCAGAAAGCTGATAGAGAATCTTTGGTAGGAAGTTTTGACAGGCAGAAAAAATGGAGAAACATTATTTATGGCATTTCTATATTGTCTGTGTGTTACAGGATTCTAAATATCATCTCTACCATTATGTCAACAGCCCTAAATCTAAAAGCAGTAAGTGATCGTTGAAGACAGAATTCAGCATTTAGCAGGAAGAGGGTTTGCTGAAGAAGGTTTATGGCATCAGTTAAATAACTTTCAATTTACAATCTTTCCCTCTATCTCCCTTTTGAAACATCTCCGCTTGCACAAGTGAAACTGTTCAAAAATAAGTTTTCATTCTAGTATGTCTGCTGGGATGAAAGTGATACCTTTCAAGTAACACACATCTTATTACACTAGCTCAAGAAATTCCTTTAATAGCATATACTTGAAACCTTTAGTCACAAAAATCCTTATCCACAATGTGATTAATGAAAATGAAATAATTCATTTATTTTTTCAGCTAGCACTTCCTGAAGGATTGCACATATGAATTCAAACATGTTCTTTAAAAGAAACAAATACAGTAAGTTGTAGAGCAATGTCTTCCCTCAGTGGAAAAGACTGTTATGAAGGAAATTAATATTTTACTTAAACACAAAGCTTTTGTACTAAATATTCTATCTTGCAAACCATACGGGGATTCATTTAAAAGAAGAATCCAGGAAAGACTAAATATTTTCACAATATGTTCTTTATTCTGCATACAAACCAAAGGGTATGATTATCAGGGACAAAAACTAAGCCAAGAATTATTATGACCCCTGCCTAAAGTTTTCCCAAGTCCAGTCTTCCCACCAACCTCATACCATAGTGTCATAGAAGAGAATAATAGAATATCTTGAATTGGAAGAGACACACAAAGGTCATCTAAGTCTGATTCCTGGCCCTGCACAAGACAATCCCAAGAGTCACATCATGTGTCTTAAAGTGTTGCCCAAATGCTTTTTGAACTCTGCCAGGCTTGGTGTTCTGGCAACTTCCCCAAGAAGCCTGTTCCAGTGCCCAGCCACCCTCCTCTGGAACAACATTTTTCTAATATCCAACCTTAATACCCTCTGATACAGCTTCACACCATTCTCTTGGATTGACATAGAGAAGAGAGTGGTGCCTGTCCCTCCACTTCCCTCTGTGAGGAAGTTGTAGATGCTGATGAAGTCTTCCCTCAGTCTCCGCTTTTCCAGAGTGAACAAGCCAAGTAACCACAGCCATTCCTTGTGTTGTTTCCCCTTTACACCCTTCACCATCTTCATGGCCTCCCTTTGGACACCCTCTAATAGTTTAATGTCTTTCTTATATTGTGGCACCCAAACCTGCCCACAATATTCAAGGTGAGGCCGCCCCAGTGCAGAGTAGAGCAGGACAATCCCCTCCCTCGACCGGCTGGCGATGCTGTGCCTGATGCCCCCCAGGACACAGCTGGCCCTCCTGGCTGTCAGGGCACTGCTGACTCGTATTCAACTTGCCATCAATCAGGACTCCCAGGGCCCTTTCTGTGGGGTTGTTCTCCAGTAAGGATTGAATATCTGATGTATTCACATTCTCAAAATGGAAGGCATTTTCCAGGTCCATCCTTTGAGAGAGAGTTTTCTATGAGGTGGACCATTGTTCCAGCGGGTCTCATAGCAATTCTCCCTTCATTACTGACACCTGGAGATCTAGAAAAAGCAGCTATATCCTGCTGTTACAAAGAAAGTAGGAAAGAGTGAGGCAGCATAGCATAATGAAATATAGAAACCAAATTTGTAGTGACCCCATCTTCAGGACTAGAAGGTGTTATGGGAGCAGAAAGGAAGAACAATATCACTTAGCTGGGATGGTGAGCAATACCAAATTTAAGAAATATGATCCACCAGTATGCCCGCTGTCACCTGTATTTCACAGGTAAAACTGAACTTGACTAAGAGGTCCGCTAGAAAAGCTTTACTCCCTAAAAGGATGAGTGTCAGGTTTTGTGTCACAGTATATGTAGGTCATAAACCCTAGGTTTTAACTAGTTTTAAAGGTTGACCATAGATAGAATTAAAAGCAGAGTTTTACGCAGTCAAACAAAGCAAAAATATCTGTATTAGTTCCAGCAAAAGCCAGACAACAGCGGCACTCCAGAATGGATGATAATAATTGTGGAGAGATTACAAACATGTTCAGACTCTGAAACCTTTACTGAGACCTTGAAGGCCAGTGTTTCTCAGAGTTTAAAAATGAGAAGCTAACCCACCCTGGACCTACTTTGACCTGTAAACTCTATTTGCAGTGTCTCGACATTTCCCACTCCTTCTCTCAAGAGAGGTTTTGTGAGCAGCAATAACAAATGTTTCAGCTATGAAACAGTGTACAGACATTGTGGAATTTAGTGCCAGGTATCAGTTAAGCATCACACTCTCATTTCTGCCCCACCCCCAACAGAACAGGGGAAAGAGAATTGGAAGAGTAAAAGTGAGAAAATTTATGGTGCAGGTAAGAAGAGCTTAATAACAGAAATATAGTAATAATAGCAATAACAGTAACAATAACATTTTTAATATTTTTATTTTTGTTGTTATTATATACTGTAGTGAAAAGGAAAATGAAAAAAAAAAAAATTAGATAAATAAATTGAAGAAAGACAAATTATGCAAATGAAAACAATTGCTCACTACCAGCCAACTGATGAGAAGTCAGTCCCTGAACAGTGGACCCCCAGACAACAATCTCCAGCTTTTTGTGCTGGCTGTGGTGCCTTATGGTATGGAACACCCCTTTGTGTTAGGGGCCAGAGTTGTGTTTAGGGCCTTGTCATATTTGGTCTGTGGTTGTGTTCATCAGTGTGGTATGAGAAAATACTGCATATTTTCACTGTGGAAAACTCAGCCTTGGAGAAAGAAACGTTACTATAACATCAAACTGTTGAGAACTTAGCTTTTAACAAAGGAACAATACAGAATAGGGCTCTTGTTAGCCTGGAGTCAATATCCTAAGCTGTTGCAGTCTCAGCTGGTGCACTGGTCATGCACCAGCTGATGCTGCAGCTGGCAAAATTCGACTCCAGAGAGAGGAAATATAAGGTGTGGACCGGGGCTGAGGGGGTGAGGAGGACCTGATGTACATCACTTTGATCCAGGGGATGTCCTGAGGGCATGCTGCCTACCTGCCCCTCCCACCCAAGTACCATGCTCCATCTCCTTCTCCTGCTCAGTGGCTTGTTAAGATTCCAGTGGTCAATATGTATTGTTTTCTGTCACAAGTAACAGGATAAATTTGCTTTACTTACTAATAAATTTACTTTGCTACCTCAGTTGTGTTTTAGCGACTTTTGTTTTGTGTGTAGGAAACCTCCTGAATCTGTAACACTTGTTGATCAGTTGCAATCAGCTGTACTAGCTGTGTTCCTTTACAACACCTTGAATCCCCAGCTGACTCAGTAGTGGGATGGTATGAGGAGGCCAAAAGGCCTTGGCCATGTGGAAGGCCTCCTCAGCAATAACCGAGACATCTCTATATTACCAATACTATTTCCATCAGAAATCTAAAACATGGTCCCACACCAGCTTTTATAAAGATTATTAGCTCTACTCTAGCCAAAACCAGCACAGGACAGAAGGCAAGTAATCACCCACCCAGCAAACCTATATTTGTACTGAAATGTTTTAGGGATGTTATTATTTATACTTAGGGTATTTTCTCAAGTAAGCTTGTGTTAAACTTCTCTTGGCACACTAGAGTTGTCTAAAGATTAAGAAATTCTAATTAGGTCCCTGTAACAGGCTGGAAATCATACTATCAGACCTCTTCATTCAAGCCCTGACAGACAGCTTGTGACTCTTTTCTTTTGAAAGCGGGACGGCAAAACCTCTTTAATAATCATTCTTAAGGAAAGGTGAATGGTATTTGGTATTTGGTATTATTTAAAAATGTGATTAAAAAGGAATATGCATATATGTCTAAAAATGGTTCATTTAAATTGAAACTTTTCATATAATATATTTTGTGCTTCTGAAATTTGAGATTCATGCTAGAATTACCTTAGAAAAACTTCTACAAATGAAACAATGGTTGCCAATCATGGCATTAAAAATCTTTAACTCACACAACATATATCAATTTGAGAAGTTTTTAAAGATGTACTCTACTTCAGTAATAAACCAAGTGTTACAGCTCATCAAAACTAACTAGATATTTTCACTTTCATTCTGCATATTCCTTACATATTTCTCAAGGTATTTTCCATTACAAGCACAGCATTTTTCTCTATAACTTGCTGAGCTGCACAGGATATATTATTTATTAAGATGTTGCTAAAGTGCAAATGAATTGTGCAACTTAACAGTTAATATTAGTGATAGTTATCTGACAACATATTCATGCTGTCATTTTTGGCAGAAAATATGACACAGATTAAACAAGGACACAGAATAAGTCATGGAAACCATGCTATTAATTTCAAACAAATATTTCATGAATATATCAGAAATTCTTTAAGTTTAATGAATAACCAGATCAAGTTCAAATTGTGCTTTCACCTCTCTATTTTTTTTTCGACGAGACCTGACAACATTCTTAAACACTTTGTGAGTTGCCTGCTCTTTTTTCCAATGATGTTAAACTCTTTTTCCCCCTGAGTTCCTGCAAAAGCTCCCTGTTTAGCCACGCCTGTCACCTTCCCTGCTGGCTCACCTTTTGGCACATTGGGACAGCCTGCTCCTGCAGCTTCAAGATTTCTTTCTTGAAGTATGTCCATCCTTTCTGGGACCCTTTGTTTCTCAAGGCTGTTTTCTAAGGTACTCTCTGGACCAGCCTCCTGAATAGGCCAAAGTCTGCCCTCTGAAAGTCCAGGGTAGAGGTTTTGTTAATACCCCACCTTGTTTCAGAGAGTATGGAAAACTCCATAATTTTGTAGTTGCTGCACCCCAGAGGGCCTCCAAAACCAACATCTCCCACTAGCCCTTGTCTCTTTGTCAACAGCAGATCTAGTAGGCCCCCATCCCAGTAGGTTCATTTATCAGTTGCAACAGGAAGTTATCCTCCATACATTCCAGGAACCCCCTAGACTGCCTGTTCTCTGCTGTGCTGAGCTCCCAGCAGACATCTGACATGATAAAGTCACCCACAAGAATAAGGTCTGGTTATTTTGAAACATCTGCCAACTGCTTGTAGAATAATTCATCACCCTCTTCATCCTGGTTCAATGGTCTTCTACAGACTCCCACAAGGATGTCAACCTTGTTGGCCTTGCTCCTGATTCTTATCCATAGGCTCTCAACCTTGTCACTGACCTGAACTTCTACAGAGTCAAGAGACTCTCTAATATAGAGAGCCATTCCTCCACCTCTCTTACCTTGCCTGTTTCTCTAGAAGAGCCTGTAACCATCCATGGCAGCACTCCCATGCAAGTCATCCCACCATATTTCTGTGATGGCAACTAGATCATAGCTTTCCTGTCACAGGATGGCTTTCAGCTCCTCTTGTTTGTTACCCGTACTGCATGCATTAGTGTACATGCACTTCACCTAGACTGCTGATTTCATTTCTAATCCCATTTTACCACCCTTTGTCTCATCTCTGAAGAGCCTGGTCTCATCCCCTTCCCTCTTTAAACTGAATTTAAAGCCCTCTTGATCAGCCCTGCCAAGTTGCAGGCTAGAGTTCTTTTACCCTTGCTAGACAGATGAAGTCCATCTGACTCTAGCAGGCCTGGTAGCATAAAAGTTGCACCATGATCATAAAAAACAATATTCAGCCAATGGTATCAATCCTTAAGCCACTTATTGATTAAATAGGTTTTCCTGCTCCTTTCCTCATTCATCCCTGCTACCGCAGGAACTGAGACAAACACCACCTGCACTCCTGCTCCATTAACCAAATGACCCAGAGCCTTAAAGTCCCTTTTAATTGCCTTGATTTTTTATCAATCTCATTACCAGTGAAGAACCACCAGTGGGTAATAATCACAGGGCTGAGTTAGCTCAGGGAGTCTTCTGGTAATATGCTTCACCCCAGCCCTGAGGAGGCAGCAGATTTCCCTGTGGGATGGGTCTGGCCAGCATATAGGGCCCTGAGTTCCTCTCAGAAGGGAGTCACCCACTACGACCACCCTTCTTTTTTTCTTAATAGCTGAGGTTGTGAGGTTGTGTAGTAGTTGCAGTACAGTGGGGAGACACTCTACACAGGTTTTTTTCATGAGTATCCTCTGCCTGACCCTCTCAATCCAGGCCTCCTACCTATTCTTAAGGGGCACCTGGGGAGGTACTGGGGGTTCATGAGGATTCTTTTACCTCTCTGATCAGGGACCTGTTTCCATTCCCCCATCTAACTGATCTGCTCCTTCTGCCTTATGGCAACAGGGGCAGGGCTTCTCTGACTTGTGCTGAGTTTCTTTTGGGATTGAAAGGGTACAACTTCCTTCACAACTCCATCAATTTCCCTTTCAATCTCCCTAATACTCCATAGTCTCTCCACTTCTTGCTTAAGTTCTGCCACTAAACAGGGCAGATCATTCACCTGACTGCATCATGTCTACCCATGTAGGTGTCTCACGCAGTAATGCCAAGCTCAGACACTCCCTACAGCCATCAACTTGGACAGATACATCCTTCTTGGGGGCTTCTGTCTGGGTTAGAACACTTCTGCTGGTGGCGGCAGCAGCAATGGCTTTCAAACTTTTGTAAACAGTTGCTAGTAAAAGAAAAAAAAGAAAAGAAAAAAAGAAAACCAAACAAACAAACACACCTACCACCAGCAAGAGAGGAGGGTGGATGTGTCCTGCCTCCTTGTCCTGCCTGTACAAACTGACATGCAAACTACCCCAGTGATGTGCCACACCCCTGTTTTCCTGCTTCCGTTCACCATGCTCCAGGTTGCTATGCTCTCTAGAGCTGACTGAATAGCCCACAAAGGCTCCTGGCAATGCCCCTTGGTTACCTGATAGACTCCCAATAGCAACCAGGTGCAAAAACTTTCCCTTCCCGCACATAATTATGAGGATGAAATGTAACAATAATTGAGATCAAATATGTATGAAAATTGTCAAATAGACAATCTTTAAGACAAGTTCTTGGACACATTGGAGCCACATTCTGAATTGAATGAGCCTGCACCACCACCCTTCACTGTCTGAGAAAGACAACTCAAATCCACCAATACAGCTCATCCTACAATCCCCAGGCTGTAGTACAGCAATTTTAAGAGTCAGTCTTTGAAATGGCATTAAGTTACTGACTCCAATTTGTTTGTTATAACAGTGAGGAAAGGCAAGACCTAGGAGAAAATTAAAGATTCCTAAGAAAGACTAAAACAAAAGTCTGTTTATCTGTTCAGTGCAGGTAATTCTTATATATGTAATTATTTCAAATATCAGTGTACCAAGGCATATTTTTTATTTTTTTTTCATTTTTGTGCTTTGAGAACAGCATCCTTTTCAGTAGTATTATTATCTAACACTAGAGGAGCAGTTTTGTGAGCAAAACAGATATTCCAAAGTTCAAGGCTTGTTAGGAATGCCTCCCAATCATTGTTCAGAGCTGAATCACATTTGATACCCTTTTTAATGAAGAAAGAACAGAATAGCAAACACACAAAAATATTCATGAATAAGACAGTCATTTGGCAGTCAGCCTGAACTACCATCTGTTCTTATAACAGCAATAGAATGAAGTTTATATGATACTTTACTCAATAAAATTTAAGCAGGGGTAGATTGTATTCTAGAATTGTTTATTGTAAAGGTCTGAAATCTGCATGTAGCAGAACACTGATGTATTTTTCTACTTTCCTGGAGTTTGGATCTATACATTCTAACAACACAGGAACCAATCATTTAAGCAAGTAAGGGCAATCAGTTTTGAAAACTGGATTATAAACAATATCACATGATTATGGAGTATTCATTTCTGAAAGTACCTTTTATCATTTTGGCCTCAATACCAAGATATTTTCTATGAAGCTCATTGCTAGTATCAGTGTTTTAAGGTTACCAGCTGATATATCCAAGAAGAAAGGTGATACTCAAAGAAGTATTGGACAAATGATATTAAATGTACTGTTCATAAAATGATGTGAACTCCGAGCTTCTATTTCTTTAGAAATAAAAAGAAATGACAGATCACAAATCTTCCTTCTATTTGTCTCCCTCTGCATTGCAATAGCATAGATTGAATTATTGTGTAATCAGCTATTTTTTAATTGATTATTTGTAGTCACTCTGAGACCTGCATGATCAGAACAATGAAAATATTATAGCTCAGATGAAGGGTTTCTTAAATATGTCCTCCAACTACAAACGAGATTCAGACTTTGTTTAAACTCTCACATCACAATTGCAGAGAGATAACTAAGAAGTTTTATTTCAAAGTAGTTACATTTTAGTCTTCTGTACAAGGAAAAAAAAAAAAGTAGCTCAGACTGCAATAATTTGCAAAAGGCTAAAGAACTCACTAAAACTAGCAAAAGGAATATATGTTTGGACCTGGGTATATACTTTAGACTTGCATTGTTTTGTTTAAGTGGAAAGACTTTCAGGAGTTGTATATACAGGGTAACCCAGTGATATTCCCACCTCAAACTTTTACCTCCAAGGCAGTATCCTGCCTTGTGCAGAGCTGTTGCAAGAGCTTCCATCACAGAAAAGTGCTTTATTACAGCTGCAACCATTCAATATTGACAGCATGTACATGACAAGAGCACAGGTCCAAAACAGAGGATGCTGTTCTCTTCTCCCACACTAAGAGAGATAGGGACAACATTCCTGTAATACTTTGCTACCCCAGCACTCCAGGAGTGTTATGTGGGATTCAAGGACATATGCATAACATTAACTTTGCAGTACAACTTTACTTGTAAACCCCATAGCTTCCATTGAAGTTTAATGATACACCTCCCAGCATTTTCAAGACACATATACTTAAATGAAATTTCCTTTCTCCTACAGTACAGAAAGAAAAAGAAGAGCAGCTATTATTTATTCTGAAGTCCTCCCTAGATGAAGTCACAACACAGTTGCACCTCCTCTGAAAGCTCCCTCTTTCAGCTGTTACCCTAGGATTTTTTTTTTCTGCAGCTGTGTCCCCAAACTCAATTGTAACTCCTCCTTAATGGCCTCTTCCATTTTACCTTGGTTTTTGTTTTTGGTTTTTTTTTTTTTTTTTAGCACATCACAAGTGCTCTGTTAAACCCTTCCAGCAACATTGGAACAAAAATGTTCAAATTGAACTCAGCTACAATGTACCCGAATATGACTTTTAATGACTTGAAATCTCCTGATTCTCTCTTCTTTCAGGACATCAATTCACCACATCCATTTACTGAAACCAGCTGCTTCGTTAATTTGGCCCAGTGTTCCTTTTTTTGTGACCATTTCCACAATGTGATGGTTGTCCTTTCACCTCTGTTACACGTGTGCTCAGTGCATTATCCACCTGTCACTCCATGTAGTCACAGAAAACTGCACCATTAATCACTTCAATCCCAAACTAATGTTTCTACCTTTCTATCACATGAGGAAAAAACCCAATGTCTATCTGCAAGGAGAAAGTCACAAGTGGCCAGAGCAAAATAGCCATTACTGGAAGATGTTAGGTGAAATAGTGAGAAAGTCCTTCCGCACAACACATCTGGAATAGACATACCACTCTTAGTATAGCTTTGCAGTCAATTTAAACCAAATATAGTGAGTCTTCTTTAGTTTTTTAGTGTCACCAGGTAGGCAGTTAAGAATAGAAATGACCAAGAACTGGCGGTCACTTGAAAACACACTGAGCACTTTGACTCACAATAGCACTTTTGGTACTCATATTCAGTATTTACTGTGCTATCATATTGAATTTCTTGACATTATTTTTTTTTTTTTTCTGTTTATAATTACAGGTACTTTCTGAGGTCTTAAATATATAAATATATATGTATATGAATGTGCTTATTTAAATTGCTAAAAAAAAAAAATAAAAAAAATGAAGGTGCCCAAATATAGTTGCATCACATGCTTTTATAGTTATATACTATTAAAATACACTCTTATTAAGCATGAAAAAATACTTCTTTTTTCTTAGTAAGAAATGCATACTACACTGATTTGCAAAGAAAAACAGATGCATTTTTGCACACATAAAAAATTCAGCATTCATTTAAGGCTACATAAATTAGACAAGTCTGAAAGTTTTCTCTTGAAGTTAGCATAAAAATTAATTTACGTGAATTACATAATCTACTTTTTCTGTTCTCTTTTTTTTTTCAGTTATACATTATTGTTAGAAATGTAATGCATATAATACTGAGACTGTTGCATTCAATAATTCTAGTTTAGAACACACAAGTTTTTTTGCAATTTTTGTTACAACATTGTTAACATTAGAATTTGAAAATTAAAGTAACCATATACAGCACACAGAAATAAAACTAAGTCCAGCAGAATTTTAATTATCTACCTGAAGTTATTTGGTTTATTGCTACATGAAATTAATATAGTTTAACATGTACCTTAAATAAATCAATATATAGATGGACACTGTTCTTGAAAAAAAACACTACATCATGCAAAGAATGATCATAGGTTGTGGTCATTTAAAGATCATTTTTGACTGAAAGAAGATCATCTTCGCTGCTTTGAATATAGACTATCTTTGATAAACGACCTTTTGTGACAGTCTCCTCGACACATCATATTTAAAAGTATTAATTTAAAGATCATATACACACATGTACAATGGACCCACACATATGCAGTATATATAAAAACATGCAAATTAATGTTGTATTAGTAATGGTTCAAAAAGAACTCATTTGAACTAATCAGTTGGTCTGAACTATTCTTTCCAGGGTGGTTGTATTTATTCTTTTTGGGTTGGAACTAACTTTCCCCATAGGTACCATCATAGTGTTGTTCATCTGCACTGGTACCTAGACCAGGTTTTGGCTATTGCTGAGCAGTGCAGGAACAGAATCAAGGCTGTCTCTCCAGCCCCCACCCTCCCATTAGTAGGGTGGGAGTGGGCAAGATCCAGAGAAGCCAGGACAGTTGTCTGCAAAGCAATATTCCATGCCATATGGCATCAGCTCAACCATAAAAGCTCAAAGGAGTGAGGAAGGGTATTTGTTATTATAATGTTTGTCTCCTAGAGCAACCACTATGTGTACTGAAATCCTGCTTTCAAAGAAGTGACTGAGTAGTGCATCCTGGTGGGAGGTAAAAAATAAACATTTTCTTTTTCCTTGTTTCTACATGTGGCTTTTGGTTTTGTTTTATTAAACACCTTTACCCTAACCCGTGATCTTTTTACCACCTTATTTTCTCCCCATCTCATCTTATTGATGAGGGGAGTGATAGACTAACTTGGTGGATACCTGCAGTGTTGTGATTTTTACCTGTGTGTTATAATTTAAATAATCAAGAAAGGCAGTGATGGATATCTGATGTGCTGCTCATACTGTAACTGTTCTACAGGCTCATCACTTTTTACTAATCCTAAATTCACTTTGTGGAATATGAAAAGTTATTTGAAGTACTTCATAGAATTTTAAAGTGTAGGAAAAGAATTAGAACAATAAAGTTTAATAGATCAGTCCAACTCAGGAAGACACTCATTGATGATACAAAGAATAAGACATCAAGGACAATGAATGTCAATAGGGAATTATAAGTAATTTTTTTTCAAGAATGAAGTTTGGATAGAAATTTCACACTTTTAATATTATCATGGGAAAAGTCCAAAATATTTGGAATCTGCCTACGGTACTTTGCTGGCTGCAAGATCTTCCCACTTAAAGTGAGAATTATTTGTTCTCCTATCAAATGCTACCTTTTTGAAGGAATATAAGTTTTGTTTTTCTATGCTTCTAATTAAATAATGAAAACATATATTAATGTTGGTCATTAGACTCACATCTCATCTAGCTACAAACTGAAGGTGTTGATTTTAACTGAGTGCACAGTAAAAAAGCCATCATTACTTCTTAAGGATGTTCTCCATCAGGTGAAAAGAAGAAAATTATGTGAACAAAAAGAAAAGAAGGAGCAAGGGATTATTTCTAGTAATGTTATCTCTACTTCTGAAACAGTTTTTCCTTGCCTTTACCTAAGTTCTGTCAAGTGAAGAAAAGCTGTCATTTATCAGGATCAGTTGTTCTGCAAATTGCAATATAATTTACATCTTTATCTACAGATCACACTGCAATTGCAAACACAGCTGATAGCTTTCCTCCAGTGACAGGCTTGAAGAATTGATTGGTAACAGACTCTGGGCTGCTAACCAGCTATATACTTGGAGGAGAGCAGCAAATGTACACTTATTTTTCACAAAGCCAGGTGCAGTGGCACTCTTACTTCCAACCACAGAGTACAGTCCTGATTCTCATGCCCTTTCTGCTCTGTTTTTTAAATCAAAGCTGAAGCAGCATCTTCTCCTGTTTAGCTACAGAATTATGATTAAATATATATTAGAAGTTGAGGACGTGGATAGACATTCTTAGAGATTAGTGTGGGGGTTTTCATCTAAACTACTTATCATTATTACTCATATGATCATGTATTAACTTACAGTGAGAAGGAAACAAAACGTTTTAGCTTCAACATAACACAAAATTTGTTTACCCCTTAAAACACATAAATGGATTCCACAGTCTCACAAGTTTTTGAGTGTGGTGTCAGAGGACTATCATGAGTTCCATGTATTATAAGACTGAATTTTACATAGAGAATTATATGAGATTGTATGTCTTACATCATGTCTGAAGCTGACATACAGAGGAAAAATCCTCCACAACAGCTAAGGATTCTAATTACCATAGAGCCATGGGTATTTTTAGTAATAAACACTAAGCTCCAACTACATATGCTTATGTTGTCTCTTATTTATTTCAGAGAGAATGGTCAACTGCTTTTGAACTACTGTATTTTGCAATGAATTTAGCTCTCCAAATTTAGCTCGCTCTCTCTCTCTTTGCTCCATAATTGAAATGCTTAAGTTTCTTGTTTACGTGGCAGTGTAAGTCCAGGACATTTTCAAATGTCCGACCACCATCTCAGGTTTGTCACTATTGAAACAAGATGAACCTTGAGAGGAAATGAGACTTTTCTTTCTTGGTATCATTGTAAGGTAGTCAGCAAACTTATTTAATGTGCACTCAACTCCTGTGTCCAAGTCACTCAAAAGGACTGGCCCTAAAACTGAGACTTTGGAAATACCTGCCACTGGAGACTGCCTACTTTTATTCCAAATTCTAATCTGCTACCTAGTTGCTCTCTAATATCTGATTTATAATGGCAACAGAATAATTTAAAAAAAAAAAAAAAAAAAAAAACAAAAAAACAAACAAACAATTTTTAAAAGCTTTTGTGATGTTATATTCCCTGTTGGTGGTGGTCTCGGTCATAGATCCATTCTGAATCTTCCTATTCTGAATCTTCCTATTTCTCAAGCTTTTCTTATATTATCAGCACCTATTCCTCCATATTCGTTAAATCATGAAAGATTAATCACTTGTGCATAACTAGGCAGCAGATAGAAAAGCTGCTCCTCATCTGTGGGAGCATGAACTAGCACAGGATTTTGATAATCATATTTGCTTAAAAAACAGTTGTCTATATAGGATCTTCTATCATGTGAAACATCATTCACAATAAGACACTTGAATTTCTTAGTCGGATGATTTGTAAGACTGAGGAGTAGAAAAGCATGAAGCACAATTTGGTATATGCCAAAATATAAACCCTAACATTTAGTCTTTTCATATCCTTTGTACAGAGTTGTGAGATGTATTTAACGGTTTGCTTTGTTTTTGTTTTTTTTCTGCAGTACAAGCATGTTTGTGCTACTCAAGTCTCTGAGTAGAGTTTTATGAGCTACTGAAAGAGCCTACTGTAGTTTTAAATTGTGAGTTTATAATAAGGAACAAAATCACTGTCATGCAATTGTGTATCTTAGTAATAGTGAGCCTGTCTTTTTTCATCACAATAAAACATTTCTCTCAGCCTGCAGGCATCTCTCATCATGATGGAAAAACAGCAGAACCTGTAATACATAATGATCTTTAAGATGACAAGAAACTTTGATAAATGGGAATATCAAGGAGTGCTTGTCAAAGTAACATTTCAAACTTACAGTTTACTAGGTTGTTGTTACAATTTTGATGAAACAGAAAATTATTTTATTTTTACTTGAATTTGGGCACACAGATAATTAACAGTACTTCAGAATTCACTAAACAAAAGATGAGATCATGAAGACATTGCCAGATGCATAAGAATTATAATGGCATACAAAGTACAGGGGTTTCCACTTTTTTATGGATTGATAAATATACATTTATTTTCTAAACCACTAAAAGAAATTCTGTTTTAAGTCAATGTTGACACAAAACTGATGGTTTACAAAGACAGGTCTTGTTTTCTATTCATTTGTAATGAATACCAAGAACCCTTACAATTACTGAACTGCAGATCCAGTCAAAGGAAGAAAAAATAATCTGTAAAGCTTCTAACAAATTTCCCTAAAACATTAAGCAGAGGTGTGGAACAGTTCTCAATTCTGTTTGCCATTTCAGTTGAGTAGCACTTTAGCACCCTAGTCACTATGACTACTCAATCAGCAGAAGAATACAAGTTTAACTAAACTCTTTTAAATAAAAACATATTTGGAAAATAACTCAGAGTCCTAATTAATGGTGTGACATCTTGTCATTCTACCAGTTATTATTACCTCAGTGCAAAAAAAAGGGATTCCCAATAACAGCCTTCCTCACCTGTTACATTTTTTCCCACAAAAAGCAAACATTTGTAGTCATAAGGGAAATCCTACCCTTCAATATCATTCATATTGTTGGTGAATCATACAGAAAAGGAATATTCACTGAAGCTATTTTCATCATTATGAGGTATGACTTCAGAAATAAATTCATGCCCAATCTAAAACCACAAAGAACTTCTCAAAGGATGAGAAGACAACATTGGTTATTACCAGCTCTGCAGAAAATTTCAAGAGTGATTAATCTAAAGAGTTTTCTTTATGAATATCCATCTTATATCAAGCAAAACCCCCCACCCAATTATGGAAAGATTACCTTCCTAAAAAATACTTTTCATTGCTGAAGTTTCAGTCAAGAATGAAGATATTTTGCTTTAAAGAAAATACAGACTGTATTGACTTGTTTTTTCACTTCTGCTTTTTATACTGAAAGCTTCATAACTACTGCAGGCATAAAACTTCTTAATACTGAAGTTCATCACAAGCTGGAAACAGAAGGAAAATAAATCAAATACAGCAGAGAAATTTCTGCTACTGGCAGTCTTTCATCTGACTTGAAGTACTACATGTTAAACACTGTCTTACTACTTGTAAAATAATTTATACCATTGCACTTTCACCAAACAGAATCTTTAATGGCTATGAAGAAGCTGAGTTAGAAAACAACACAATTTTTATCGTCTAGGTTCCGTGTGGCTTTCACACCCCTTGAATTATAGACATTCAGTCAATCAACCAGGCAATAATACATATCCAGTATTAACACAGACACTTCAAGTTAGGTGTTTGTTTTGTTTTGTTTGGTTTTTTTTGTTTTTTTGTTTTTTTTGTTTTTTTTTTTTTGTTGTTTTTTTTTTGTTGTTGTTTGTTTGGGTTTTTTTTTGTTTTTGTTTTTTTTTTTACATTATCAGAAGCTTTCCTTTGTAAGGAATCTAGGCTTTCTACCAGCTGGTAATATGAAATGGGATTCTGTATAAAGATAGTCCTGTATTTATTGAATGTGGGGGGAAACATGGTGGCAAACGATGATAACAAAGCTGAGTACTTAATGCCCTCTTTGCCTCAGTGTTTAGTAAGAAGGCCAGTCATTGTCAGGACAGCCAGACTGCTGAGCTGGAAGGGATGGGAAACAGAATTAAAACCCCACAATACAGGAGGAAATCAGTAGTCACCGGCTACAGAACTTACACAGTCGCAAGTCTATAGAGCCAGATGGGATCTACCTAATGGTACTGAAGGTAGAAGGGTTCACAAAGCCATTTCCCTGATTCTGGCCAGGACAGGGTTAATTTTCTCAGGAGCCAGGAGGGGCCATGTCTGGGTTGTATAGTATGGCCGAAGGTGTGGTCAGGTATTGTCTGGAGTTTCCACATGGTGAGCAATTCCATGTGAATCATTCACCTCTTTCTTGTACACTGTCATTAATATTGTCCTGTTACTATTCATTGTCTTATTTAATTCCTGTTTTCAGTAAATTGTTCTTTTCTCAACCCATGATCTTTAGCTTTTGTGCCTTCAGTTCTCCTCTTCAGCCCAGCCCAGAGAGAGGGGAAGGGTATATGTTGAACTGAGTAAGCAACAAATAGTTGAGGCTGTTTCACTGAGAACAATGAATTAGGGAATACAATTCCTAAACTACATCAGCCACTTAAACATTTACCAGCAGATGCGATTACCTGGAGAGTTCTTAGGCGACTGCAGGTTTGCAAATATGACATCCATCTACAAGATGGGTTGGAAGGAGGATCTGGGGAACTACAGGCCTGTTCAGACTTCAGTGTCAGGGAAAGTCATGGAGCAGATAATATTGAGTGTCATCACATGGCATGTTCATAACAATCAGGAAATCAGGCCCAGTCAGAATGCGTTTGTGAAAGACAGGTCCTGCTTAACCAACCTGATCTCCTCTATGACAAGGTGATCCACCTAATGGATGAGAAAAAGCCTTTGAGTGTCAACTACTTACATTTTAGTGAAGCCTTTGCTACTGTTTCCCAATACATACTCAGGGAGAAGCTGGCTGCTTGTGGTTTGGTTGGGTGTGTTCTTTACTGTGTTCTTCAAACTGGCTGGATGGCTGAGGTCTAGAGAGTGATGGTGAATGGACATATATCCTGGCATTCACTAGTGGTGTTCCCCAGGGCTCAGTATTGGAGCCAGTGCTGTTTAATATCTTTATCAATAGTCTGTAAAAGGTGACTGAGTGCACCCTTGGGCATTTTGACAGCAAGCTCCATGAGAATATTTATTGCTTGGGGGTTGGTAAGCTCTACAGAGGGATCTGGAAAGGCTGCATTGATGTCCTGAGGCCAAATATATGAGATTCAAGAAGCCCAAGTGCTAGGTAATGTCTTTGCCTTTGCAACAACCTCAGGCCATGCTACAGGCTTGGGGGAGAGTGACTGAAAAGTGGCTCAAGTGGAAAAGGACCAGGGACTGATGGTTGACGGCAGCTGAACATGACCCAGCAATGTATCCAGTTGTCCAAGAAGGCAAATGGTTGTGACAGCAATAGTGTAGCCATCATGACCAGTGTGTTATGATCAGGTTCTTTAAAA
This sequence comes from Margarornis squamiger, assembly GCA_035222235.1. Classification (NCBI taxonomy): domain Eukaryota; kingdom Metazoa; phylum Chordata; class Aves; order Passeriformes; family Furnariidae; genus Margarornis; species Margarornis squamiger. The sequence continues at coordinate 33,212,036 of JAWWTY010000088.1, read as the reverse complement.
TTAGAGAGTTGCCTTTGCTGAAATTAAGATGCAAATGAGACCACATTCTAAAGTCAATAGTATGGATTTTTATTTAACATTAAATGTGAGGCAGAGAGAAATAGAAAGAAATAAGACAAAGAGAGAAAGGGGGAGAGAGAGTGAGAGAAAGACAGATTAAGTAGGAAAAAATATCACTGTGGATTCTGATAGTGTCCCTTTGATCCACTTCTCTTGGTCTTCTCAGTGATGAGAGTCCCAGTCTTGTCAAAGTGATGGTTGCAGTCTGGATTTGCTGAGGGAAGCCCACAGTAGTGATCAAGGAAGTCCCTCATGATGAAAGAAAAATTCTGATGGTAAGCAGGATGGAGAGGGAAGATCGTGTGGTGAGGGAAGAGTCTGTGAAGCCCAGGGTGGTAAGGAAAAGTCTCATGTGGTGAAGGAAGAAAAACAAGTGTTGAGTGTGGTGTTTTATTATGCTTAAGCTAGGTGGGAGCACACCCTCTACCTCACCTGAGGCAGAGAGCTCTTCACTGGATGATCTTTGATGCCTTTAAGATGTTGCAGCTGCCTGTTATGTGAGCATAGGTGTCCCAGCAGTAGAGATGAATATCTTCAGGCTATGTGATGCCTTAGGGTTTTCATGAATTTGAAGATTTTTATGCTTCTAGGTAGTTTCTTACATATAGAGCAGCTAGCAACCTCTAACCCTCTGCTAGCTGTCTTAAGGGTCAGATAATAGCTGGAACACCATGCTT
>JAWWTY010000088.1:33193859-33205929 GCA_035222235.1 Margarornis squamiger | reverse complement strand
CCATTTAAAAAAAAAAAAAAAAAAAAAAAAAAAAAAAAGCCCCAAAAACTTAAACAACTTAAATAGACCCTATTTGTAAGGGAAATCTAACTCACAGAAAAAAAAATAAAATCAAGAACTGATTAAAGGTCATCTGAGAAGAACACAGGATTGAACAATTTATCATAGACTGCCTTTTCTATATAACCTAAGCTTCTAAATGAGAAATTAGAAAATGCAGTATAAAAAAAATTGTGCCTTTGTATTTTTAATCAGAAAGGGACATAGAGGTCAAGTTTAGAAGGACTTTTTAGTCATAAACTGATTGCAACCAATGCATGAATAACTGTCAAATTGATGTTACTATGACTGGTGATCCGGCTGAGGATTTGGATCCACTTATATATCTTTCCCAAATGCCAAGACTTTTATCTTAGGTGATGGCCTAAAGAGCAAATTATTGATGTATTCTTCACTGCATCTTTCCTGAGATGGAACTACAAGGAGAATCTTGTCAGACAGTATTGCATGTGAACCTATTTCATGAATCAACTTCTTTGAAGGAAGGGTTATGGGAAAACATTCTTTTTCAACTGAAATTCTCTTTGTTAAGAGAGAAAGTCATCCTACACATAGGAGTGCATTTTGGAGCTGTGTCAGCATTGCTGAGTTTATGCTGAATCAGCCAAAAAATTGAAAGGTGTTTTTTTTGTTTGGTTGGTTTTTTTGGTTTTTGTTGTTGTTGTTTGTTTGTTTGCTTTTGTTTTTCTTTTCAGTACCTAGGTGATAGAATGCAAAGGAAGCAAGATTTTCTACTTGTAGCACTTTCTATGTCTTCATAACTAGCATTCCTGATGTATGATTCGCAGTGCTTTTCAACACTTCCTCCTCAAAAAAAAAAATGTGTCAAAGAAAAATAACAGTTCCACAGGCATAGCCTGAAATAATATCTAAAGCAAAATCCACAATTTTAGATTTAAAATATACAGCATGATAAAATGTCTCAGAATCCTGGTAGTTCATACCTTAACAAATCTACTTACCAAGCATGTGCACCAATATTCAACAAGTTACTACCTATCAGTGAACTGCTCAATCCACTTGTCAACGCCAATATGGAAATAATATGATCAAAATCTGTTTGAAGATGAATTTTTTAAATATCTTTGGTCTTGTACATTAACACAAAGAGCAGTGTCTTCTTGTGCTGGATTACATGACAGCATTTGATTCCTGCATGGTTTTAGTAACTGAATTACATTAGTCCTATAGTGTTGCTAGTAAAGTCTGGACTGTATTGTACATTCACATGAGGTTATACAGAAGGCAAAAGTAGAATTAAGTAGAAAGCTTCAGGAGTACATAGGGAGGGGGGGGAGTGGGATACACTGAAAACAAGCAAATACACACACACACAAACAAACAAAAAAATCCAATTACAAATCTACTTGAATATCCTTTGAGTTTATTGCTGTGTCCTCACACAACTGTGTCAAACTTTCTAAATTGTAAAAGCCTTGTATTACCATGTAGTTCAAAATGTTAGTAAACTAGCATTTATATTATGCAGGTTGTCACTAAAGAAACTAACATATTTCTAATGAAGAAAAGATGGAGATATATAAGTACAAGTTGCCAGTAAATTTCAGTTCCAAACTTGATGGATGGATAGTAGAGAGGATCTAGAAAAATCAATCAAAAGTAATACAGTGTGTTTTGTGTATTGATATCAATTCTTTCTACAGTGTCTTGCTTTCAGTCAAGGACAGGGTCAAGTTTTTGCAGTAGCTGTGATGGGGTGGATCTTGAAGTCATGTGGATGTGTGTAGGTGGTTATTCTATATGCCATCATGTCACTGGGGAACAGAAGCAGGGGAAGGTGTGTGTCTTAGGGCAGAACAAAAGCATGGGCAGAGAGATCCATTCACCATTTTCTTCAGTGTTTTGGGCCATGCCACGTCAATGAAAATTGACCAGTTTGGAGGGGAAATTCTCTGTTTCAGTGGTTTGAAGGTTCACCCCTGAACCATTACAGGAACCTCTTAAAGTGCCAATATTTGCAAGAAAAATGCTGCAGCAACTCCAGAGATGAGTAACTTATTAAGTTGTGCTGAGCCTTGGCTACTATTTATCAGACACTGCTTGTCACTTAGGGAGAGGAGTAGGAAAACAGACCAACAGACACTATGGCCACTCAAAATGCAGCTGAGCCAGAGGAACAACCCATGCCAGTAACAGTTGCACCTATAAAGAAGAAATCCGAGAAAGTATCAGTTTGCATAATGAGGTGTGAAGAGAAAGCAAGACTCTCAGAACAGGAGGAATGGGCAGAGACAGAGATAATCATGACTAAAGACACGGCACTCCCACTACCTTCTCACCCCCTCAGATGAGAGAGAAAAAAGGCAGAGATTATGGGCTGAGATAAGAACAATTTACTGGACACAACGAGATAAGAAAACAATTGGTAACAACAATACTGTTAGCTAATAACAACAGTGTAAAAAACAGGGTGTCTTACATGCAAAATGCTCACTGTCCCTTACTGATGTGGTGCAGCCCTGAGACAATGAACAAAAAATGCAGAACAGACCCTCTGCACCCACACTTTTGTTCCACCATAAGCATCATCCTCTCTTCTCAGAAGTGAGGATCCCTTCCTTCCACACCCCAGTGGCAAAACGAGGTGGTATGGAATAAGAACCTTGACATGCTCACACAGCTCCAGACTACCCCTCTCACAGCTTCTGCAAAAAAAAACTAACCTGGTCCTTGTCCAAAACCAGGACATATGGAAATGCCAAACTGATAAAAATTATTAACGTAGAAGAGATTGACAAAGCTGGAAATAATTTAAGCTATATTCCTGAGCATGGGGAATCACCAGGAAGGAGAAAACAGGAAGCAATACCAATGGAGAACTGGCTAGGTTGATGTATTATCTCCACAAAAAAAAAATAAAAAAAAAAATAAAATGTTAGCTATTGATACAAAACCAGTACCTCTGCGTAAAGACATGTGTTGGGAAATTACTTGTTGACCTACTGCAGAAACCTAGAGGTTTCTGTTTTTTCAATAAGACTGAGGGTCAATGGCTACCCATGTAAAAGAGGGAAAAAACTATCTTGAAAATATCTGCAAGCTAATGTTGACATATCAAACTTGAATTTTCTTTATAAATCAGAATTTTACCTTTCTACTCCTTTCTATTTGCTGCAAAACTTAAGAACAAAATTCAAAGTGAAAGTTAAATTCCTAAGTTTCCTATGCACTTACTAACCCTGCAAACTTAATGTACTTGTAGTCTAGGCTGTTTCCTCTTACAAGAACATTTACACTGATAGTAATGCTTAAAGAAGGAAAATACCCTGCTGAAAGATGTTTTTTATTTTATTCCTGAATAATAATGCCCAGATGAAACAGAATCAAGCCAATGGTGATGGAGAAAAATGTTTTCAAAATGGGACCAACTTTGAAAGGACCTTTAGCCCACATGACCCAGTCACACCAAGCATTTAGGTTGTCTGGCCTGGAGAACTGAAAACTCCAGGTAAACATTGTTGCAAACGTTGTATAAAGAGAACTTATAAGAAAGACAAAGAAAGACTTTTTACTAGGAAATATAATGACAGGACAAGGGGCACAGTTTTACACTGAAAATGGGTTAATTTAAATTAGACATAGCAAAAAACTTTTTACAATAATGGTGGTTAAGCACTGGAAGAGGTTGCCCAGAGAAGTTGCAATGTCCCAACACTGGAAGCACTCAAGGTCAGGTTCAGTGAAGTTTTGAACAACCTGTTCTAATGGAAGGTGACCTTACCCATGGTAGTGGAGTTGGAAGTAGATGACATTTGATGTCATTCCAACTCAAACCATTTTGAAACCTTATGATTTGGTTTTGGATGCAAATCCACTAATTCTCTCATCCTATCAAACTGTGTCTCTGGATATCTACGAAAATTCCTCTTTTCATTGACTCTTACACAAAACTATTGATTTTGAGTATGAACCTAGAGTTTATTCTATTACCTGGAAATGTAAAATCAGAGAGAACGGGAATTAAAAGGAGTGAGGAGAATGGGAAAAATCACCAGTCTTTTAATTCCATACTGACATGCCTATGAAAGAAAATATTGAAACTACATAAACTAAAACAATTGTTAAAGTTCAGATTTAGATAAAAGAGGTAGAGGTTAGGGAAATAGTGAAAACAGAGCCCTGAACTTCCTGAATAAAAACTGAACTTGAATCTCTATTTCAATGTGTATAACTGAAAACATGGCATGCAAAAGTTGTTTTGAAAGTATATTTTCAGAACCCTGTGATTTTATATGAAAAAAAAAAAAAAAATCTTAAGATTTTGAAAGAAGCTGTTATTTTACTCAATTATTTTAGGTCACACAGGACATTTAGATTAACAGCTGGTCAAACCACAATTATTATCCTTTGCATTATCTTTCACCATCTTTAAGAAACAGCTTCCACATAAAAAAACCCCTTGTCTAGGTTACCGCTATTTAGAACAGTATCTTCCAAACATTTGAGAACAGAAAAAAGCCCCTCTTTTAGAGATCATCATACACCTTTATTCCTAATATTATTTTCTTAAAAAAAAAATTAATGGTTCTATGGTTTTTATCATATTGTTCTATAAGCAGCTATGGACCTCTCTACTATGTTCACAACTTTGATGGTACTACTCAGGATAATAATACCACTTACAGAACTACAAAAACATTCTGAACATTTCCTACTCAGTTTTCAGAGCAGAGCAGTTTACTTTCCACAGAGCACACAATCTACTGCAATAGTAGATGACCCTTTGCAATCTCTCTTTTAATCCAAAGGATAGCTGTCTAAGATGTACACAACACAGTCATTATCTTCAGCAGACATGCAATCCCACACAGGAAAACAAGAACACTTAAATCTGACTTCAAAAATAACAATATACCAGGACTACTCTACTATGTAGCCAGCTTCCTATTGAAGCTCAAATGACCTCCACTGCTAGGAGACAAATTTTAAGGAATAGTAACTTTTACCTTCAGAACAGCTGGTTCATTTTCAACTTAGAACTTCCTCAGTTTTTCTCCCAACCCTTCAAAAACACCCCAAACCATCCCACCCCCCAAAAAATAACCAACAACAGCTTGTTATGACCAGAAAAGTGCTTTGAAGAGATAAGCATAGCAATTATCTTCAACATAACTAAGTGGTGTGATTCTTAGGGTGTCCTGGCTAGGGCCAGGACTATGACTCTGTGACTCTGATGGGTCTGTTCCAGCTCAACATATTCTATGATTCTACCTCTTTAAAAGCATACTTTCACTCAAAAGCTAAATTATCTTCAGAAATGTGCAAAATTTATAATTAACTGTAACTCTACCTGCAACTGGAGAGCAAACTGTCCCCTCTTTTCCCCTCTCTCCCTCAGACCCTTCTAGTTCTTTTTCCTTCCTGAAGAAATCTGCTGTGATACCAATAGCTAAAAATCAGTCATAAAAAAATTCATAGAACCTAGACAGTACAAAACAGGGCAATGTATTTCCATAGTTTACATTGCCATTTCTTCTACAGGATGTACTCCTTTAATGTCACATTAACTTTTTGGATATAACTGCAATCATGTTTGAAGATACATTTTGAAAACACTTAAACTATAAATGATGTCTGTCATTCTGGATATTAATTAATATTTAATCTCAGCTTTCATGATACAGGAGTGTCTCTCTGTGATAACTCGAGGTGCAAAACCATCATCTTAATGTGTAAACCAGAATAGAGGAAAGCCCAAGAAGCACCCACCAGAAACTAAATTTAGCATACCTTTCCTCATTTACTTTTTTGAGAGTTACAGGCTCATAGACCTGAAATGTTAACAGGGGTTGAAGCACTCCTACAAGACCCAGGTGCTGACACCATCAGTAGAGCAGAGGGCAGCAGAGCAGAACAGCTCCAGGACAATGCTGCTGCCTTGGTGAGGGGTCTCTACATAGACGTACAGAGTCTTTAAGAGAGGTTGGACAGGCATGGAAGGATGGCATGGAAGGTCCTTTCCCACTTGAATTTTGATCATGTCATTCTTCACTCTGGACTATATATGATCCTTCTGGTTTATAAAAATCTGGTTTAAATTCTATACTAAGTGAACATTTTAAATTGGTATTAATAGGAAAAGAATGGGAGCGTTTGGATGGGAAAGCATGAAGGACAGACGAAGGACTCTAAGAGCATGTGCCAAATGCAACTGGCTCAGTAGGTCATCAAGATCACAGAACATCTGCAAGTAGTTTTAAAGTTGTGGGGTTTTTGGTATTGGGAATACAAAGTACACCCTGAAACAAGAAGCAAGCTATACCCAAACTAAAACACAGGACAAACTAAAACCAGAATCCATTATGGTATCAGGAGATGAAAGACAAAGAACAGATTTGGAGCTATAATATACCCAGGTGGAGGATGAAAGGCATTAAATCACTAAAAATAACGGAAATTGTATTAAAATTAAAAAAAAAAAAAAAAAAGAAGAAGAAAAAAAAAGAAAAACTACATTTGCAACCTGTAAGATTGCAGGCTCCAAATTATGAGCTCATTGAAGAGATTTTACTTTAAGCATATACATGACCAAAAACTAGCTTGCTGAATTATTTAAAAGGGCCTTCAGTTCTTTGAACACCTTAGGAGAGACCACAAAGGAGAATATGCTGCACATATTTCTCAGAAGGTCAAAAATAATACACTTTTACTGTCAAACTTTAGAAAATAAGGGAACTTATCAAAAATTTAATGAGCAAGATTCAACCAAAATAAAACGTTCCACAAAGCCTTGACTTAGCACATGCTAGCCAAAGCAACCTAGCAAAAACCAACCCATCCAGTTTTAAGTTGCCCAAAATATTAAAAAAGAGACTAAGAGAAGAAGAAGTTTAAAAAGAGAGAGAAAAAGAGTGAATTATAGCTACCACCTGGAGTCCCATCCAAGGCATGGGACGTGTCCAGAAGGCATGATCCAAATGCAAGGAGAAGATATGTTGCTGCTTTTATTTGCTTTGATCCCCCTATGGGCACCCCACTTTCCCACCACCAGATGGGACTCCTGGTGTACCAGCCTTTCTGGGGCTGGGGCAGGGGTTCCAGGATGTGGAAGAGGAGAGTGCTCCCGGTGTCCAGTGACTGACATCTTCTCCAGGACTGCCTAAGATGGAACCAAGGGGTTGAATTGGCACAGGGCATCACCTCACCTTTGTGAATTTTAACCTGTCCCTGCCCCATACACACACTTGTGTTGATCCAAGCCACTAACCAATGTAATAATCCAGTGTCTCACACATCCTTGTGGGGAAAAAAAAAAAAAAAAAAAGGAAAAAAAAATTAAATTCAGTGCATAGTTTTTCCATGCACAGCTTCATAGAAGTTGCAATTAATTCTTTAGCAGAGTATATACCTGAGAGTGCATGTAGGACATTAGCAACTGATAAACAAGATTTAACACAGGAGAAGTCAAATTGCTTTGGAATGACAGTATCGTTAGGGATTAGCACTCTAACCTGTCTTAAGGGGGATGATGACACAGGCAAAACAAAAATATAAGCCTTAATGTCTATGGAAAAATAGTAAGAGGACTGAATGCATAAGTAATAACTCAGCATGGGGAACCATAAGCAGAGTGAGACATGTACTAAGTTTAAGTTTGACTGCTACAACTCACAATGTGGTCTTAGAAGACTGTGGTGTTTTATATTGTCTTCAGAAGGAAAAGTTCTGTACAGGTAGATATCCCTGAAAGGCTGAAAATAGTCAAGTCTGATTTTAGGTTGGATTTGGAACAACTTCCCAAATATAAGTTTAAACTGTTAACTATTTGAAATCTTTCTCATATAGGAATATTTTCAACATCTTCCTAAGGGTGGTCAGGTTGTGAGCCAAACTCAACTAAAAGCCTCTCAAATTATTATATTTTACTCCTAGTTCTAAACTGGTTTAGCATGAGTTTTGTGACTTATTATTCGGAGTTTACAAAACATTCTTCAGTGATGAACACAATATAATTGAGACATGCTTAAGACTAAAAAACGAAAGGGTTATAAGGCAATTCAATAAAAAGCTATTCAACAAACTAGCCATACTGGAGTTGTGCTAGAATTATGTAACTAGAAACACAGTAGCAGTACATCACCTGTGTGCAGTGCTACATGGGCATCTGAAAAGAATTGGTAACATGAGATTTGGATGTAAAAAAAAGCACGCTATTAGAAAATAAAGAGTAAGAAAAGTCTGTTGAGGGAAGACCATTTAAAGATGTCATAACTGAAAAACACATCTGATAATGACGAAGAAAAAGAATGAACTCATGGTTTGCTTTATTTTGACCATTACCTTGCTAACATATTTGGTTTAAGATTAAATATTTCTATTATTTCCTCCAAAACTTCTTTTTGCCATTCATTCATAAGCTAATTTTGTTTTATTTTCAGTGATCACTGGTGTCTTTACTAGAGGTTTTGATTTCTTCACATTTTCTGTGTTATAATTGCAATTGTTTTCCATCATTTTTACACAATGCACTAATACTACTAACATAAAACATATAAAGACATACGACAAAAGTATGAGTGTCCTTCACAAATTAGTTGAAGAGAATTTGGACATTATAGTGATTAGGGCATACTTTACAGCTGAGAATGGGAAAACTAGTGCCCAGTAGGACCGAATTGTTCTTGTTTTGTTTTGAATATGTCCAGGAGACAACATTGCTTACTATCTGTAAAATTTTGCCTCAATATTTCTAATGTAATTTCCACAAATGTAAACCTGTAATTTTTGAGTGTTCTGAAACACCCATAAGTTACCTGATTTAATACTGTGTTATTTTCTAAAAGATTCACAGATAATGAGGTTATAAAAAATATTATTATTTCTTTTATGTTTGTAAGATTTTTCATACATTTTAATAAACTCTCAACTGAGATATTCTAGAAAAAAGTAATTCATAATAGTTTTTTAGATCCAGTATCAAAATTCAAATAAGAACAATTAAAAACACATTGGAGGAGGTAACAACATGGCAATTTTTCTACAGGTATTAGAAAATTGTTATTAAAAAGCATGGGTGGTACACAGACACATCCTATCTTCAATAATAGGGTAAACATGAAATTTTACTTTGTAAATTATTTATTAATCCAAATTTGACAGGATTAAGTTTTCTTGCCATCAAGCTATTGTACTCATTTTATTCTGAGCAAGAACAGTGTCTCTACTAAGTTGCTAATTCCACAAGGAAAAAGTGTGACTTATATTTTTAAACCTACAGGATCTATAGGTTTAGAAAAACACAACCTGTGCTGCAAAGAAACTGAGGCAAGCTCATAGATTAGTTCTTTCACTGGAAAATCATGGACAGTTTCACAAAAGAAATGGAGGAAAAGTTAAAAAACAACCTTATATTTTGATTCTTGAGGGAGCTGAGGAGAAACCAGACACAATTTACTCTGGTTTTAAGCTACATATAACATAAAGAGAAAGAGATTGAAATGTGTTTGGATTCCAGCCAGACTGGCTGACACAAAACGTTTGATGCAATTTAAAATAATTTTCAAACAGAAATGTTTAATGAAGGGCAACTTTAAGATATTTTCTGGAAAAATGGTCTCCCAGCATACTTTCACGCAATTCTTAAAAGAAAAAGAGGTCATATTTTCCTTAGAACAACTGAAACATAACTTTTGTTCAGTTTTGTCATGTGAAAAGCACTTCAAGGGGATCAAGGAGGATGTTTAAGAAGAGGTTCATTGAAATATTTAGGAAAATTGGAATGCTTTTTTTCTTTCTTCACACTTTAAGGCATAACTAGTCACTTTCTAACATAGTACCTGGCGGTGTTTAAAATTAGACCTAATTTTAAATAATTACAATTGTAAATTTTGATGGTAAATATGGCAACATCTTTATCAGCCTATGTTGAACAATGTTGTTCAAAATCTTTTCATTTACTGTAGTTTTACCAAAATTCTTTGAGCCACACACCTTAAAACTATACAACTTACAAAGCATACTAATCAGAAAAAAGAAAAAGAAAAAAAAAAAATCTGTGAAAATGGGACTCGTCTTCTAGAAGTCTTATGAAAAATAGGTACTATTTACAAATGCGGACAAAGAAGTCAAAATATAAAAGGGGGTAGAAGAAACCTAATACACAACACATTAAATTTATTCACTTTGGCAATGTTTATAATTCCAGGGTAAATCTTGTAAACATAAAACACATTTTGAAAGATATTTGACAAAAAATAACCTCTCTTTAAGATGCCAAGTTTTACTCAAATGGCAAGAGAAAATTTAGTGTAGCCTTTCTCCAACAACAGAGAATAGGAGAACAAAATTTCTTTGTAAAAAAACATCCTGTTAAAGCAATCTACAAATACTTGAGATGTTTAAAGTGCTAAAATGTTATTCTAAAGGCAGATTAGACACATCCAGGGGAAAATTCCTCTCTTTAAGGAGGGGCCACACCAGATCATGACCAGAACAGTGCAAAAAAAGTGTTTCCCAGCATGCTATCACAGCTCTCGAGCAGTGACTGAGGTCATGGTCTGCATAATTGGCAGAAGCCAGATATCCACAGCTGCCAGTATAGGAAGACATTATACAAGAAGAGCAGCCTGAAGGCAGTTTCTCACCACCAGTGAGAAACACCTAACATGAGCAAACTCAAAGCTCTTTGCAATCTTGATATGCAGGATGTTGTTATCTGGCTCTGGATAAATAATTAGGTTCCCAAAATACTCTTTTCCACACATCTGTTTCTAGAATACTTGACACTAACATGCAGCTATTAGCCTTTCCAGGAAAGGGTATGTATCATTCTATATGCCACAAAGCACACTTTCCTAGGTATTCTAAACAATTAAAAAACCCCCACTATTGAACTGTAAGGGTTCTGTCAGAATGCAAAAACTTCAAGAAATGTACTTTTCAAAGTGCCTTAAACAGATTTGTACAGCAGTCGTAAAAGGTAAGCCCTTGTCAAGTTCAAACTCCTTTTGCCCCAACTCCTATGTATTTAAACTGGTTTACATATACATGATCACTTCAACTTTTTAAAGATTATCAGAAAGACTTGTCAATTTAGTATTCCCTGGTGCACAGTGTACTCTAATGCCATCAAGCTATGTAGTGACAGAATCTATTTGTATTTCTGGAGTGATAGGGGAATCCAAGACAAAAAAGGGAGGAGATTAACAAGTCACCTGCCATTGGGACAGACTAAATTATATATGAAGACAAAGTTTTGGATATAGACTTAGCATCCTTGGTCCCACAGGTTAAGCACCACTGCCTAAGGCCAGGTCCATGTAGATGTAGCCACTTCTCTGAATACATAATACTATGGAGTACAGAGTTCTCATCTATGCAGCTTTATCTAACTCCTTCATGTTTTACATCAAGCTTTCTATATTGTTTTATTTAACACACTGGAGAAGTTTTCTATTAAATTCTTCATGATTATTAGTAGTTATCTCATGATTGTTCAAGTTTGTCTAATAGAGTATTCTTAGAGTCTCAATTATTTGATTGGATCCTGTACCCTGAATTGTTTAAACTCTTTGAAAGCACCAAGATTACTTTTTTGGCTACTTGAATTTACTTTAGCCATTTCTATAGTTACTGACTTTACTTCACAAAAAGGTCTAGGTTACCATCATATTGACCTGTCAAACAAGAGTTACTTAATAAGTTTAAATCAATACTATGACTTAGATGAGGTCTATAACACAAGAAAATAAAATCTCCCTTCCAAATAGGGCAAACTTACAGATTGAGTTTCAGATTTAGGATATAAATTTATTGTTTCTATGTTCCCATAACAGAAATTTGGATTTGTAGAATATGTTCCAATTTTCAAGATTTGAGTGTAAAATTACTCACTCATTCACCATCCAGCAATTCAGTAAAAAAAAACAAAAAACAAAAAAACAAAAAAACCCCAAAAAAACAAAACAAAACAAAACAAAACAAAAAAAAAAAAAAAAACAAACAAACAAAAAAAAAAAAAAAAAAAAAAAAAAAAAAAAAAAAAAAAAAA
>JAWWTY010000088.1:33167217-33188015 GCA_035222235.1 Margarornis squamiger | reverse complement strand
AGAACAAAAGGCTCTGGCTAAAGCAGTTAACATCAGGATATGCATGTTCATTGTGCCCTTTGTTAACCATCTTTACCAACACTAAGGTGTTGGCTCAAAGCTTTTTGGAAGGAATTCTAACTGAGCTTTGAAACTACAATAATATTCTAAGAAAGTAGGAAGTGCCAATGAAATATAAAAGGTCTATTAAATTTCCTATTTGTTTCCAGTGAGGAAGAATAAATTTTGTCTTGTCCCAGGCATTATCAAAGTTAACAAATGGGAAGTAAAAGTATGATGGAAACATAGCTAAGACTCCACAGAAAAGTATTTAAATTATCTCCTTCAAATTTAGATTACATAGAGTAGATCTCACCCTAGTTTTAAAGCTGGCCTTAGAAGAGAGGTGCATATGATAAGTTCAGTTGAAAAATCTGGCAACAGTGTTCCCTGCCATGGATCACAGACAGTTTTATGTCCTACCCTTCAGCCTTCAACTTATATGGAAATCCAGTTGAATGCATATAGGGTAAATATTAATGCTATTTTAAAACCAGACAGTATTTTGCAGCTGTTCAATTATGCTATCTTTTAACTAGCTATGCATAATGACCTGTATTTCTTCTGTTAATTAACTCTGTCTTTAAGTGAAAAATGTATTTACTTTGATGGAGTGGAATTATTTCCCTAGGTCTACTTCTCCCTCTCCATTTTTGTGTGCTTTTCAGCAGCTACAGTAATAATGGTAATATTTCATATTACCAACCTTTTTGCTTATCTATCTATTTTAGTAGGGTATTACCTGAGTAGATAATTTTTTGAGAGAAACAGAAGACTGATGTTCAGACATCCAGAACTTTTTACTTTTACTTAATTTTTACAAATTAAAACTTCCTGGATTAAGTCAGTCATTATGCAATAATTTATATGGTGCTGAAAAATATATATTCATTTAGTGTAGACAGAAACAATAAAAATTCAGAAAGGTTTAATAGTCAAGCCAAAATGTCTATGGTGGAATTGGATTTTATGAAGAGAAGAAAGCCTTCCTCATCCTCTTATAAAAGTAGTCATGTTCTTTAATGACTCTGACATTTTTATTTTTTTTAAAAAGTAGCAATAATTGCACCTGTTGCATGAGCAATTGTTTTAAAAAACACAAGTACATAAGCCCACAAGCATATTTGTCATGCTGTGTCAGACATGAAATGCATGTTAGACCCATACAGATTATAAAAATAAAATACAACCCTTGTTTCTCCAGAAATAATACTACAGTGCTGCCCCAGAGTCTCCAGTGGCATAATCTCTACTTCTGTCTCATGGACTGGGGGAAAATTAACATGTGGCTCGGACTCTCAGTTCAGATCTGAGGTACAGACTATATTGATGTTGCCTGGGAGATTATCGCGACACCCATGATATTTTTTATATTTTTCACACTTTCAGGACAATGGGACTTAGAACATCTAATCCCCATAACTAATGTGTAATCAACATGTACATCACCTTCCCTGCAAGGCTGTTGCCAGAAGCTGCAGCTGGGTGAGACTTTAAATATCATATTTTCCAAATAAGACAAGTAATAACCTTTTGGCCTTTCCAATTTTTAAGAAGCTTATTAAAAATCATTAGGAACTCTTAGTCAATCATATGTGAACAAGAAGTCTGAGTATCTCTCAAAATCAATATAAACTGAAATACATCACCAGAGATGATGGCTGTAAACATTGGTCACCACTGCAGCTGCATAATGGACAGGGGAGGAGGACTTATTAGTAGAGTTTAGTGAACAACTATACAGTCATATTCAGTTGAAACACATTTTTAATGCTGTGGTTCCTTAACTCTAAGCAGACTTCCACTCACTTAGAACAGAGCATCAATCAGGGTCAAGGTCCGTAAGCAAAACAGAACTGACATTTCCCCTAACTTACCCTTACACAGTGGGGATAGTTCTAATTTTATTTTCTTTGGAAGATGTCCTCAGCCACTGACACTTTAACAGAGTTGCAGATACTTTTCCCACCATCCACCTCATACCTAAATTCCTGCAAAAGACTTTGAAGACAATATTAGTGCAGATAGATAGACAAAGTACCTTTAATGGGAAGCTTCCAGGTGCACACCAGAAGTGTGCACACACATATTCAGTGACGTTACAGTTTTCATAACTTCCAGTAATTAGCATATATGATATCTAAAACCAACCTGTAGTATCCATTTCCCCTGGTGTTCACCCTCTGAAAGCTCAAAACTGCCCCTTGGAGCCTCTCCAAGGGCTCTGAGCCTTCACCTCTGTTTTGTCTTCAAGCTGTCTTGGAGGTGGTTCTTCAAAACACTGTGTCCTTGGTAAAACTCAGAAATGTGTGAGAAAGTGCCCAGTGATCTCTAAACAGCACCTAAAAATGCAAACAACCCAGGAAAACCTATATAATTCTAAAAAATCTACAAAATACACTAAAATCCTTAAGCATCAAAGCAGCCCCCTCTACTCCTACTAGATATTTGTTGCATTCTTATCAGATTTGTAAGTTAAGCTTCTTTTCCAAAAGGGATTATTTTAACTGTCATATCAAACAGAAGCTAGAATTGCTGTTCCATCTGCTATTAGACGTATTTCCCCAGTGGATATATTTTATTGGCATTTCCTGCTCTTTCATCAGGTAGTGATAAAATATTTATAGAAACCATAATTTAAAGTAGACTAAATGGATGAAAGGAGACCTCACGGTAAAATCTTTTCTACAAAATAAAGAGGAAGGCATTTTTTGCTTACATTTGAAAGCACAATATGCCCCCTTTTCCAAATATAAGCAGCTGCATGTCAGAAACTGTTGTATTTTGCCTTATTAGAAGTTATTTTAGTTATCTATCCTTTTTAAATATAGTTGGTTGAAATTCCTGTTTATTTGTTCAGCCTGCCACTGTTACTAGTGAAAACTCTGAAAATTGACATAATATGGATGAATACCGGTATTTATAAGCAATGTAAGACAAAATATAGGGGCTAAATAGACAAATGTAAATTGTATATTCATAGTTTTAAGTTGCTCTCCTTTGAGAAAAATTATTTGAATGAGTTTCTCATTTCAGATGGTGTGTTTCAATGAATGCTGACATTGTTATACATGTCTATTCCTTGTTTAGGTGAAGATGACCACAGCTGTTCATTATAATGAACTATTCTAATTAATATTTGGTGTTTTCTCTCTTAAGCTTATTATCAGTTTAACACAGTAGAAGTGAAGGAAAAATAATACTGTCTTATTTATTGGGACTGAATTGAGATGGGGAAACTTGTAGTCAGATTTGGAAATAATTGTACATTTAAAACAAAACAAAACAAAACAAAAACCCCAAGCAAACAAACAAACAAACAAACAAACAAACAAAACACCAAAACTTCTGTGTTTCATACACATTTTGGATATTTCAGTGTTCTTATCCCTACCTATTTTTGTTATGTGCCCTGACTGCCAATTCCTTAAATTCCAGATCAGCATCAGAATAGCAATGCCTGCCTGGAACTTGGGTGGTTACTTAGTTTTTCTACAGTTTAGCCACACATCTAGAGCAAATGCATATAATATATTTCTTAAGCACATGTAGTACAGGAAAATGGGGTAATACAGCTCTATGGGCTTTAGGCACAACGTCAGCAACCTTTGACAACCTGCTGCAAACATAACAAGCCTCTGCTAGTGCAAGCTGAAGATCTGCCACAGTTGACTTGTGCTAGTTTGTTATATGAAGCAACACCTCAAAATCATATTCTTTCCACTTAATAAAGCTGTATGTAAGAGTATGTATGGGGGTAGTGATGCATTAGCAAATTTTCAGTTGCTTGTTTTATTTATATAAGGCCTGGGGCTTCCTTTCATAAAAGGAAAGCTAATCTAAATGGATTTTGGAGTTATGTACTGTGGATTTAACTGTGTTTTTTTTAGAAATGGTGAGAAAAAAAATTGTAATAAAATCTACCCAATATTCAATCTGTGTGCTTGGCTGATGAGACAGCTTTGTCGCTAGAGTAGTTTTCTCACGCTATCCATTTTCTGCTTAAAGGCTGTTGATTTACTTCACTGCGGCATGCATTTTAAAATTTTTCTTGAACTTTTTTTTTTTTTTTTTTAAATCTAGCATAATCAATACAACTTATACTCTGATTTGAGTTTTGTTTTTTTTAAATTAAAATTATTTTTTTAATTTCTGATTAAACTTGGTAGTCTCAGTGAAATTCAATGTTTACAAATATTTAATGTAAGTATGTATGGTAGGATGGATTGAGGAATAAATAAAAGTGAAACTTGTGACACGGAAGAAAATTATACCTAGTTTTGATTTTACATTTAAAAAAAAAAAATAAACATTTCTAAATCTTACATGTATTATGAGTGCTGAAACATTGTTTTCACTAACATATAATATCAAATTTATTCATCATAGTTTTTGAAAAAGAATACTCCTGCAATGCTATTTTGCCCTCTCTATAACTAAAAGAAAGCTCTAACTACAGTCTTAAAATAAACAGATTTGATACAAAAGATTTCTAAATAAAGCATGAGTTTTAAAGGTCACTGGTAAATAAAATAAAAATTATTTTTATCCCAGAACCCTGTCACAAAACGCTAACTCTAGCTCAGATTCAAATTTCTGATACTGCAACATTGAATGAATCTCTAAACTAGTATGTTAATTTTAGCTGAATGTAATGTATGATATAATTCTGAGTCTATCTGCACAGTGACCTAATTAGTTTTTTGGTGGTTTTTTTTTTTTTTTTTTCCAGTAGAATACAAAAGTATAATTATCTTGTAAAACTAGTATTTTTTTTTTCTTTCAACTACAGTGATATCTTCCGAACTCTATCTTATCTTTGTATTTCTACTCTTTTTTAGGTCTCTTGTAGGAAATGAAATGTCATCTTGGTGCGGCCATTCATACAGAAGAGCTCGCCTGTGTATGTTAGGGTGTTCACTACAACACAAAAAGGTCACGCATGGGGACTCCTGCCCCCTGTAGACTACCTCCTGTGCTAGAACTTCATTTCAAGCACTCAGTGTCATCCAACCAGTCTTAAATTTTACTCGCTTCATCTCATTTTTTCTTGCTATCACCATATGTATTAAATTGTCAGCTACATATCTGCATCAAGAGATTGTCCTACTACTGAATTATTTTGGAAGTAATTTACATTGTCATAAAATTCTGTATTTGGTCAGCTGCATAAGTTGCAAACTGATGTTTTTTAATGTAAGATTAAGTCTAGTTCAAGTCTAGTGTATTTGTTAGTGCTTGTCGAACCCTCTCCTCTACCTTCATCAGGAGCTTGGAGAGTCACAGCTGTGCTGGAATTATCTTTCTGCTGTAGATCAAATACACTTAACAGGAAACAGCTATATGGGGAATCCAAACCCTACAATTCTAAGAGGTCCTTATTTAAAGTCTATGAACCTCCATGTT
Source organism: Margarornis squamiger (assembly GCA_035222235.1). Taxonomy (NCBI): domain Eukaryota; kingdom Metazoa; phylum Chordata; class Aves; order Passeriformes; family Furnariidae; genus Margarornis; species Margarornis squamiger. The sequence goes on along the minus strand of JAWWTY010000088.1, from coordinate 33,182,570 downwards.
TCTGAGGCACATAATTTAGCCCAGCTGGGTACATTTTCACGAGGATATGAGAAAGAAAGAGAGTATGCTCTTTACAAAAGCTTATTTATTCCTGTCTAGACTATGAAAGGATGAGCACTCAGTAAAATGAAGAACAGCTTAATGTTTTTAATCATATAATACCTATGTATTTTCTTATCTTTGATTTTTCTATTTGTTTTTTTTTTCTGGACTGAAATTTCATTGAAACTTTTGACACATAAAACATACAGAATATCTCTTTAGCAAATGATTGCAATGATCTGCTGTGATAGGCAATGCTGTCAGACTCCCCTGTTGAATAAACTGAATGAATAAAATGTTATTTTCTAATTCCATTGAATTACAAGAGATTTGAACTGGAATACTCAAAGACATTTATTCATGAAAATTGTTTAACCTAATGTTTTCTTTGGCAATACTACTTAATGTTAAAGCCTTTCTGAGACATTATTGGATGAAAAAAATATGAAATAAAAAAGAAATTATAATTTCTGGCAAAACACTATTTTTAACTTTGTAGTCAAAGAATTTATTTTTTTAAATCCTTAGATTTGATCAACATTTAACTTAATTACACTATCACCAGCTCTACAGCGTATTTGAGAACTTCTAAACATCATTACATTTATTAAGGCAAATTTTCTCTAGAGAAAAAAAAAAAAAAAAGTTTTCTATATGGCCTTCTGTCAGACAGAATGAGTATAGACTGTTAAACTGAAAACTCAGATACTGAGAAACCTTTTTGATGACCTGAAGGGATCAGGTCTTCATCAGAAAGAAAAATCATTTGTACTTTCTCTAACTTGAACTTTGTGCTAAGCTGAACTTCACAATCTGTTCCTGACAAATTATCTATTCTCTATTGATCACTTAGGACTGAAGAAGTCAGAGATGAACTTTTCCTGGGTTGCTTGTTTGTTTTTGTTACTCTGAGCATTTTTTGCCATCATTAAATGTCAGCAATACAGCTTAACAAGCTGTTTGTTAGAACCACACAGTCATTTCTTGGATTGCAACTGCGTAGACGAGGTCCCCAAATTCAAACATAGCTGTCTTGAATTCTCATTTCTTGCAACTCATTCCGCAGATGTGACAGGTATGCTGAAAAGGACAGAAAATAATGTTGTACCACAGTACGTTGTTGTGGATTGCAAATCTTCACTATTGCCTATGATTTTACTGATATACTTTTATAGGCACTACACAAAGTCACAGAAAGATGAATGTCTTCTGAAGAACATACCTTGGATTTTTAAGGTTCTCAGCATCTCTAATGATGACAGCATTTGAAAGTATTGAAAATACACTTCTCAAATTATTTCTGCTTTCTTAGTTAGGTAGTACTGTCAATGTGAAAGAAGGCACTGGTTACTTTAAATCTACCTTTGTTTCAAATGAGTTTTTCATGGTAAAAATCTCTAAGTATTTCTGAATTATTTAAAACATTTCATTGACCTACTTTACCAAAGCTTATATTAATGGGGAAAAGTGACTTTTTTTTTTTTTCAACTGAAGCCTAGTTACAATAAAAACCCAAGATAATTATTTCAGTCATCAACATAATCCCAAAAGGTGGGATTTTATGTGGTGATCAGACCTCTCTGATATTTTTTGCCTCATTAAGTTTTATAATGCTGCTATTCTTGTAAGCACTTTGTCCTATAAAAGCAAAACCACAGCAACTAAAGTCAGTCAACAGAGACCAAGGAGACTCAAGAGACACAAGCGGATTATTCTATTGTTTTTAATTTTGAGAGTAGTCCAAGTCCTTTTGCAAGGGTAAAAGATAATAAAGTCCAACTAAACCACAGTAATGACAAATTTATATTAAGGATCTGAGACAAAAATTTTGGTGCTCAGTTTTGATACCCATCAAATTTCAAGTGTGCTCAGACTGAAAACTCTGAATAGAACCTGTTGTTGGAAAAAAATTGTGACTGAACATAAATACCTCAAAGGAAAACATGGCAAACATTCAGCTAAGACAAGATGAAATAGCACTGGTGGGTGAAAGGCACAGTAGCACAGCAAAGATGGACAAAGTTCTGTTCAACTTCAGGAGATCAACCCTTACTTAGATTTAGGTTTTTTGAATTAGAATAACCTAGTTATTAATCCCTAATAGGACTTTGTTGATTTCAATGCAGCAAAATTATAGGTTAAAACTGTATGAAACTTTTTAACAGATGAAATGCTTGTTCAAGAATAATGCTTGGGGAAAACTTGGAATAAAACCACCCTAAAAAAAAAAATTAAAAAAATGTCTTCTTTTAAAAAGCACAAACATTTCAGGGCCAGCATGAAAATCTTTGAGATCAATGGAATCAATCCAGTACTCTCCAGCTAATCAGATTCTTACCCTATAAAACCAAAGTGTTCAATTTTGAAAATACTCTAGTGAAGCCTTTTTACTTTTGAAGGGGAAAAAATATTTTTCTGCTGAACTTATTAATTAATTTAATATTAATTCAAAGTGCCTAATCCTATGATGCAATCCTAAAAAGTGTGATAGACAATTTAAGTACAGTGATATTGAAATGCAAATGTTACTGAGAGAGGGATTTATGAACCTGATCTTAAAAAAAAAAAATAAAAAAATACAAAAAGCACAAACAAAAACAAAATACCAAACTACAACTAATTAAAACAAAAGAGCTGTAAGAGTCTCTCCTTTAGAGAGACCAATAAAAGTGATGGAAAAACTTGAAGCACTTGTTTCTTTTATTTATTTATTTTATTTTATTTTATATTTTTATGAACGAAAATGAATTTTTATCACTCTGAATTAGTCCTACTCTTCAGCCAATCCTAATATTAGAGATAGAAGACACTTTGTACAGAATATTTAATAGCTTGAATAGTTTTTGTACTTTTGAGTATAGAAGAACTTCTACAAAATAACACAGATTCCTGCCATATTTACACTGGTAGAACTGTAAACTAACTCACAGTTTGAACTTTGCTCTCTTTGACTTTAGACCAAGACAGATTTAATTTGGATTTATACCAGTATAAAAAAGGAAATTTTATATGATGAAAGACTGCTTGCTCTTTCCTTGCAATAATCTTGCGACAAACTTCTTAGAATCCCATCCATTCTGCTCCTCAACATCTTTAAGATTATCTGAAAAGTGTGTTGTGTTTTCTAACATGGTGAGCTAGCCAGAAACTGCTTAGAGACCTTATTAATTCCATAGATGATTCATAATAAATCAAATTGGAAAGCAGGCCATTTCCAGATCTGACAAACTAATGTATTATCACCGTGTAACCTTAGCTCACAGAAGAATGTAATTCAATTTTTAAAATTATAAATATCTGTGTCTGTAAATTTATACTCATTTTCATGCTAAAAAGTTATTTCAGGCACTCACACCTCCTACGTTCTTTTATAATAAAATATTTTATAACATTTCAAAGGTGTACATCACAACACTAGAAAGATTAAACCAGTTAGAAACCAGACACAAGGTTAATGGTATAAGTCCCCTTCCAAAATATTTTTCTGTTATTTTAGGAGACAAATACACGTAAAAAAAAAAAAAAAAAAAAAACAAAAACCCAAACAAACACACAAAAAAAAAAAAACCACCCACACACACAAAAAAAGTACACTCAAAAGTACACTCATCTTCCACATTAGTACAGAGAATTATTAGTGAGCTAAAATGTTGTACATAAGGGACCACTTATAAAATTACTCATTAAATAAACCTAATCTGTAAAAGATAAACTAAGTCAGATTATGATGACTTTATAATTTAAGGAAATGTTCACATCCCATGTACAAGAATAGGGAAGTGGCTAGTATTCACAAATCCCTCAATGTTGTTTAAAGTGAGATAATGTTCAATGTCTGTACATAAACACCAACTTTAATGGAACAAGTATTCTGCAAACATTGACCCTCTGACAATTATATGTACCTAGGCTTTAAGGCTTTGTGAGAAGTCAAGGGACGTCTTGTGTTATTTAACAACTTAAAAAGAAAAAGAGAAAGGGTGGGCAGGGGGAGAGAGAGAAAGAGAGAGGACACCAGTCTTCCGTTCAACATCAGGCTTGCCAATGGGTCTGTATAGTGGAGAGAGAGAGGCATACACACAGAGACCCTCTGGAAGTCTCCCTTGGGACATTGTCCAGGCATATGGTAAAGTCAATAGGGCCTCATCACTCTACACCACCTGAGTGAAAAACAAGGATATTAAACAGATGTAAAGCACAAAGCTGAATCAACTTTATTGATTTAAAATACGGTGGTAAGAGAGGAAAAGAAATCAAGCTGAAAAGGGTAGGGGGTCTCCCATCCACACGACAAGATGTATAACTAAAGAGAGACCATAATTCAGTTTCTCACTACATCTTTTTGCATTTTCAAACACAGTGTAAACCAGACAAATAATTCAGAGAATATTTTGGAGCAAAGAAGACAGTGAAAATCCATCATCTAATATTCTGGTGTCAGTTATAGCTGCAGCATCTTTAACATCTGTGCCATGTGTTTTCCATGATTTACTAATACGTATAGTGTATAGAATGAAATTATATAGTAGTTCTGATGTTGTTTAGTTTAACTGTTTCATTTTTCTCTTATATTACAAGCATCTCAGGTACTAAATCTATATAATGTTTCAAAATATTTTATAGGTAAGTGGGGAAAGGTAATAAGAAGAAATTTTCTACTTAAAAACTGTAGCAGGAGAGAGCATGGTAGCAAATACTACAATGATTTTAAGGAATAATCTAGTACAATTTTACGGTAATATTAACCATTACTGAAGTTATTGTAGAGTTTTACTAATTTAGTATCAGTAATTCTAGTTCTGTGTTCACCTGCATTGCTCTTTTTAGTTTTGTCTCTGCAGTCTTAACAAGAGATTACTATCAGATAACTTCTCTGTAGCTACATTAGATCACTTAGAAAATAATGGATACAGGGATCCATATGAAGTGTTTTCTTCTGCCCCAATCCAAAGTTCTTCAGTAGTCTATTGACTCCTTATCTAAAAGATAGAATTATAGAATTGGAGAATAGTTTGGGTTGGAAGCAACCTTAAAGACCGTCTTGTTCTAACCTCCCTGCTGTGGGCAGAGACACCTTCCACCAGAGCAGGATGCCTGAAGTATCACCCATCATGGCCATGAACACTTCCAGGAATGGTGCATCCCAGACTTCTCTGGGCAATCTGTTACAGTGCCTCACTCTGCTCGAAGAAAAGAATTTATTCCTAGAATCTAATATAAATCTCTGCTATCTCAGTTTGAAGCCATGTCTTATTAATCCTTGTCCTATCACTACCTACCTGTGTAAAAAGTCACCCTTCTCCCTCTTTGTAAGCCCCCTTTAAGTACTGAAAGGCTGCAATGAGTTCTCTCTGAAGTCTTCTGATAAGTTTGTAACAACTGATGGTACCCTGGATCTCACCATATCAGTATCATAGAAGGAGGGACTATCATTAGCTCTTGATCCCTTTGATTTAAAAATTACTTTACATTTAAATACATACAATCAATTGCATCCATTCAGGATGAGCTGAGAAGATTGAAGGTGTATTGTTACCCATTTCCAAATATTTAGAACATTCCATAACATATAACTGCCTGAATATGATCTGTGGGCTTACTTAAATAAAATCTTTTCATCAAGGAGTTCCATTCAATATTTGAGATCATTATTGATGAAAAAAAAAAACAACAAAAAACCACTTACTAAAAAATCTAGCCTAGGTCAGTAGCTAGAAAGAAGTACCTGGATCATTCTGCCAAAATCTCTCTTGAAGATTCTTATTCGAAATAGATAGGTACCTCACAAACACATTTAAGTAAGGATCAGAGGTATTTATAAATTAGATGAAAATTAATTTGGCCTTTTTGAGGACTATGACAAAGTAAAAGTCTAAGAGATTCTGGTATAATCTATAAAATAGCACTCTCTTTTTTTGGTTTAATTTTGAAAAAATAATTTTAATATACTCTTTGAAGTTCTACAAGTAATAATTTTTATTTTGTTCTAATTGTCTGGATAGATACTATTAACAATAGTTATTGTAGTGAGGTAGCTTTTGGTCTCCTATTTCATATTGAAAGAGTTTTTCTGAAGGAACAGATACAGGGTTTTTTTGGGGTTTTTTTTGTTGGTTTTTTTTTTTTTTTGTGTGTGTGTGTGGGCTCTTACTTTGTCATACATAATTATATCTTCTTTCAAAGTTGATCAAAACAAGTATATGTAAATTAAGTTTAATTCACTGACCTGCTTCAGATCTAATTCAACTTGACCTCATCCAATCATGTTCCCTGACCTGCAGTCCTCTTTTCCTCACTTTCTTCTTATCATTAATCTTTACCCCTCACTAACTTCTTCCTCTGTGTTCATTGATCTTCCTATTTTAAAGGCTTTCTCACTCTATTGTAACTCTCTATCTATCCTTCCTCACAACTACTTCAGTAGAAATTACAATTTCTTCATAATATTTATCTATAATTCTTTTGTTGAGGAACTATTCTGGTTTTAGTTCTTTAAATTGTAGTGAAATAAGTGGCAGAGCTTACTGCAGCTGTGTTTTCTGTTCAAAGACACCTATGAACCTATCATGTTATTTCATTGGATTCAAGCATGACCAAATTTGAGACAGTGTTTTTAACTTAATGCTTTAACTTGCTTCCTAAATTTTTTACTGCAGCATAATGGCAGCCATATTCTCAAATTCTCAGTGAAATTACTCACATCTGCTGAACAGATCCCTCTTTCTTGTCTTCGTCAAAATTAATTTTCCTATAATCTTGCAATGAAAGCAAGACAAACTTGAACAATTATCTGGATATTGCCTCACAGCCATATTAGCTAAAATACATTGATATTACTTTGAAATCATATATTTTGTTTATAAAGTAAATATTAAAAATAAAATAAGATATTTTGCAACATTATCATTAAGAATATTTGAAGTAATTTAAATATTAACACCTGCAACATCCTCCACAGTATTCAAGGAAATCTTTGTTTGTATATATGTAGGTATATAAGTATATATGCACATGTAAATGAAATAATGTTAATCACAGAAGTTGAAACTAAACAGTCCATTATTAAAGAGTGATTATTTGATAGGAGTACACATAACCTTGTTTGAGGCACAAGACCAAGACAATGCATACTGGACAAACCATTCCTATCATATTTACAAGACTATAGGCTAAATGCAGATGTTTTCCAAGTCTAACACAGAAAAACATGAAAACAGAAAACTCAAACAAAAATGTCTGAGTTCGAGTTATTAGCTGACTTGATTTCCATTTGTCATCTACATTTCATTCGGGAGAGATCACAAGACAAATTTGTAGTTTTATAGTGCTGAGTCACATTCCTTGGGTAAGCTACATCCTGTGGGCTTTTTCTCTCTGAAGAGAAATTAATTACTTAGAACAAAGCCCTTCCATATGACTGCTTGTACTCAGAAGGGTTGTCATCAAAAAATAAAGAACTTGAACTTCTAGGACTTTCCTGTAATTCAGAGTCATGGTAATTAATGTACTAGAATACCCGAAAACTCCTGATGATTAAAACTGCTTGAGAACACATTCCCTTTTAATACACAAGAATGATTCTCAGATGTTCCCTCATGCTATGTGTCCCATGAAGAGTTATTAACTTACCTTTTAGGTAGAGAATTCATGCAATACAAATGTGTCTTTTGCAATAAACAGGTTGGTGGGGTTGAGTCAGACTTCCTTCTGAGCTTGTATCACTGTATGTGTAAAAAAACTTTCTACTAGACTAACTCATTAAAGAGATCTTTTGATGGAGAGAAATGTTAGTATTCATTTTAGATATTGAAAATAAAGCTTGTAAGTATGAAACTAAAGGATTTGCTACTTCTCACTGACATTTGTCAAAGTATCAAAAATCTATGCGAACAAATATTCTTATTTAAAAGTACTTTTCAGTCTCTATTGCTATGCTAAATCAATAGGCATTGGTTTTGTATAACAAATGCATATTAAGGGAAGATTGAACTTCTAAGAAAGGCTTCAAATGATGCTACTTTGTACTTTGGTGCAAGAGCTGTTGCAAAGAATCATACCATGCCTGCAGGAAATTAAAATTATCCTTGTAAACTGCCAAGAGATTAAAACTCCCAAAGTTTTGTTTTCCCATCTACTTTTCCCCAGAACATTATCACCAGGATACACAGCACCAGTCGCCTACACAGCATTTTACCTGCCAGAGTAGCCTGAACGAAAGGTTAAGCACCTAACTGAGGTTAAAAGTAATATATTTTTTTATTTTACTTTTCTTCTTTAAGATCTCTTTTACTTCCATTATTTGAATGTGCTCCTGCATTTTCTGAAGAACGTTCACTGATTTCAGTTAGGCAAAAGGGGTGGGAAGGTGATTGTCATCAGCTGCCTACTCTGCAACAGGATTTGGATTACAGACAAACATTTTTGTTGTCATTGTTCATGTTTACAGTGATTTAAAGATTTGCTCATAAGTGCAGCAGATCCTACACTCTAACCACCAGTAAAATCAATGTGATATAGTCCTGATTTTTATCTTGACATTCACAATGATTTGTGATTGTGAAGATTACACACACTGTGAAAATATATACAACAGAAGGATTACCATTTAAAAGTATGTTCTATTACTGTAATCTTACTAGCTTTTTACTCCTCTTTGATGAACGGTGGAGACCTTCTGAAAAGCATCTTTCAATCATGTTATAACTAACGCTTAGGCATATTTTTGAGGCTGTTGTAAACTATCTTAAAATATTATATATATTGCCTGCTCTTTTACTCCTTCAAACACAGTGGAGTGTTTAATTATTAAAAATATTATTAAAAAGTATCATCCTTTATTTCTTGGTAACATTTAAGCCTTGGGATGTTATGACTCATTATAAGTGGTGAAACTGAAATACCATCTTCAGGGCATGTTGTAGAAATTGTAGTTTCCTTGTGATCATGGGGGATTTTTATCCATCCAGTATTAATAAAAATCTTTTTTTTTTTTTTTTTTTTTGTTTACTGATATTCTTATGTTATGGGCATCTAATTCTGAGCACATGAAGCTTACATGAATATTATTGAAGCTCAAGTCAGGCAGATGTTTTATAGCTGTAATAGTGGAATGTAAAAAAATGTCTAAATACAACCATATTGATGGTTATATTCCATTTTACTAGAGGGAAAAAGAGGCATAGGACAGTAGGGTAAAAGATGAATAATTTACATTCCCTGGAGACTGCAGTCATTGTTCTATGTGCTGATAGATGGTCACCACTGTTAACAGCAGTTGAATAGACAATGTGTATCTGTTCATTCCAGAAACAAAACATATGTTTAAAAGGCACCTCTCAGCTGTCTGAAAGATAAAGACAGAACATATGGAACACCAAAGATCTGAACTGCAAGTGCGGATGAGATCTGTATTTATCCAACCAGGACAAGCCTAGGGTTAAATACTGATAAAGAGCTTAGGATATTTGAAGCTGAACAGGAGTGTACCAGAGAGTAATGAAAGAAATAAGGAAGTAGTGGAATAACCATAGAATAGTAGAGCTATCATTGATTAATTGACAGTTTAGAAAGATTTATCTTCCTCGTCATTGTCTGTTGTTGTACGAAATAAAGAGAAAGGATCATTATTATACAAAACAAGTGCCAGAAAGATTTGTTCTTGTTTTAGTTTGCTTTGGGTTTTGTGTTGTTTTTTTGTTTTGGTTTGGTTTGGTTTTTTTGTTTGTTTGTTTGCTTGTTTTCTGGTTTGGTTACTTTTTACTTCCCAGATCTCATTTTCTTCTTTGAACCTCTTTCTACCCAGAGAGTTTTCTAATTGCATCATGGAAGAGATATGTTGATGTGATTAAAAAATTTTGCTAGCTTCAGTTTGGTGTTAAGATTAAAACTTAGAAATAATTCAAAAATACAAACAAAATTCTTCAAGATTATTTTGATAGTCAAGTATTTAGTGACAGCAAACTATGACTAGCAGTCCCCTTGCTGTTCTCAGAGTGGGAAAATATATAAAATGGCCTAAATATTTTTTATTTAGTTTAGACTTCATCCTCCAAAATATGACTTCTACGAACTCTGAAAATTCTAGATTTCCAGACTGCACTAAGTATTGAGATGCCATATTTAGTTGTTTTGGGAAACCTTCAAGCAAGCTTTCTGATTACCTTGGACTTTCAGTTTCACCCATATCACTTTACCCATGCCCTTATTTAGATGCCTCTCTCTTTCTCAAACTCTGTCAAGATTTTATTCTTCTATTATCACCTCAGCATTTAATTGCAGAGCTGTACTGTAATTTTTTTCAATTCTTAAAATTCATTGCATCACAAGTAAAGATTTTTTAACACTCCTTACACACAAGATTTCTTTCCACTGTAATGTGTACATAGTTGATTTTTCATTGAATTATAGAGTCATACAATGGTTTGGGTTGGAAGGGACTTTAAAGATCACTGAGCTCCAAATCCCTGCCATGGACAGGGATACCTTCCTGTCCTAACAAGACCAGATTACTCAGAGCCCCATCCTGTCTAGTCTTCAACACTTGCAGGGACGATGAGTCCACAACCTCTTTGCACCTGTTGCAGTGCCTTACCATCCTTACAACACAGAATTTCCTCCTAGTATCGAATCTAAACTACCCAACTTTAGCTTAAGGCCTTAACCCTTGTACTAACACTACATGCCCTTGCAGAAAGTCCCTCTCCAGCCTTTTTGTAGGTCCTCTCCAAGTACTGGAAGGCTGGTGTAAGATCTTCCCAGAGCCTTCTCTTCTCCAGGCCTAACAACCCCAACTCTCTGAGTCTGTTTTCACAGGAGAGTTGCTCCAGCCCTGGGAATATGTTTGTAACTCTCCTCTAGACCCATTCCAAGGGATCCATGAATTTCTTGTGTGGGTCCCAGAGCTGGACATTTCAGGCAGGGTCTCCCAGGAGTAGAATAGAGGGGGAGTATCACCTCCCTTGAGCTGTTTGTCATGTTTCTTTTGATGCAACCAAAGGTGCTGTTGGCTTTCTGGGCTGTAACTATGCATTGTTGAGATATGTTGAGTTTATCATGCACAAACACCCCTAAATCTTTCTCCCCAGAACTAATCTCAATCCATTCTTCCACACAGTCTGTACCTGTGCTTGGGATTGCCTCAACCCAGATGTCAGAACTTGCTCTTATTCTTGTGGTTCATAAAGGCCCATCTCTCAAGTGTGCCAGGGTCCCTCTGGATGAAATCTCTTGCGCACAGTGTGTCAACAGCGCATTTCAAAACTCTATTTTAGTAAACCTAAACTCAGCCAACTTTAAGTTATCCAGACACAACAAGGCACTTACTAAGGCATTGGCTGGAATTTTTCAACTTAAATATAGAGAGAAGATAGAAAAAGGAGAGAAAGATACGTATAGTCACTACCTCAGATCCAGCGTGATCTCAGCTGCTTTTAAATCCAAGGCAGTGGGGAATGTCTGCTGTACATCCATGCCATTGCTTTTTATCTGCTCTGGTGTTACAGGCATATTCCTCTGCTTTAATGTCTCCCAGGGGACCCATGCAGTTGGCAGGCACTATTTTGGGGCTTTCAGTATGCCACATAACTTGTCAGGCATTTTGAGACCAGACCAGGGACTCCAGAGAACAGGGTGTGGAGCAATGCACCCTCCCACCTACACAGAATTTGCTCTGCCTCCCCCCACGCATACCCTTTTCACCTGGTTGTTTTGAACCTCTAGTTTCCAACATCAGTGGTCTCCACTTAGACATTGAGCCATTCAGCACAACTCTTTGATTGTCCAGCCAATATTTTATCCACTGAGTGGTCCATCCATCCAATCCATGTTTTTTTCCAGTTTAGACATGAAGATATCATGCAGGACAGTGTAAAGTGCTGTGCACAAGTCCAGGTAGATGACATATGTTGCTCTTCCCTTGTCCACCACTGCTGTAATCCTGTCATAGAAGGCCACCAAATTTGTCAGACATGAATTGCCCATAGTGCAGTCATGCTCGTTGTCACCAATCACCTTCTTACTTTCCATGTGCTTTGGCACAGTTTCCAGGAGGATCTGCTCCATGATCTTGCCAGGCACAGAGATGAGCCTGTAGTTTCCTGGGTCTTCTTGATTCTCCTTTTTAAAAATGGGGCTTATATTTCATTTTTTCTTGGTCTTCTACTACAGAGAGCAGTTCTTCTTGCTCGTAATCTCTGCTTTTACCTTATGCAGCTCCAGTGATGCCACTAGATAAACTTGGTGATGAAGACATGCAAAAATGTCACTGAGTACCTTAGCCTTCTCCATGTGCTGGACCTAGTCATCCCAGGGCTTTTAAGTCTCTTTTGATAGCCTTCGGATTACATGTTGCAACTTTCTTGCCACCCACATGGAGTACTAGAAATGAGTACTAGCAGTCTGAAGGCAAACCAGTCTAGGAAGTTTCCTGGCACTGTCCTCAACCTGAGCCCGAGAGACATGGCAGACTTTCCTGAAGGGAGGGTCCTTCTAGTCTATTGGACCCTCTGTTTTCCCTAGAAGGGAATAGCCTACCAGTACAACACTTCTTTTCTTCATTGTGGAACTGGTCTTAACAAAAGGTGTAAGCCTTTCTGGCCTTGGCAACAGCTCTGATGGAGAGGGATCTTTGTCCTCATCATCCATTGATTTTCCTATTACACCCAGAGCCTGTTCTATTGTATCTATTGTGCAGAGGCATCTGGGAGGGAGATGTGAGCAAGGCGGTCTTTTGCCTCTTACCCCCAGGAAGGCCTTGACCCCATACACTCTTTCCCTTTGATCTACTGTCTTCAGCCCTACATGGGGAGGTTACAGGACCCTGAGCTTTTTTCTGATCTCTGTTCCTATTTCAGGGAAGACAGAGTTTGCTTCAACATCTCTCTTCAGAGACCTTCTTAACCTTTCTACTTCATCTCTTAGCTCTGTCACCAGGTCAAGCAGATCATTCACCTGGTCATTCCTTACACAGCTTTCATCTCTACAGCTGTCCAGTACCAGTGTCTGGCTTGTTCACTACTTGAAACTGAGACCTGCATGGCTGTGAGCTCTGTTTGTGTCACAGCACCCTTTCTGTCAAGAGCTGAGGGCATGGCTTCCCCACCCAGCAATTGCCATACCTGGGGCTCCTCTCGATAGGACAATGACCGCCAGTTGAGCTCTGGAACCGGTAGGGTAACTGTGCCCTTCCAGTGTGCCCTTCTGCATGAGGTGGCACATGAAGTGCTGTGCTACACCCAGTAATGTCCACCCTAGTTGCTCACACTCCCAGGAACCATTTAAATTCCAGTGGTTGCCCATGGCAAACCTTCATGACATTAGCCCTTCTCATAGCTGCCATGTCCTAGCAAGTCTCTTGTCTCTTGATCAGGGTTCCCTGACTGCAGGAACCCACTACGTAGCTCATTCTAGTGTCCGAACCCAAAAACTTCCTGTGGCCATTATTGCTGTCCTTGGTATAGCTGCCAGCCTTGCTGATTGATTGAGGCTTTTGGTTTTTCAACTACTGGAATGTGTGTTTTACAAACCAAAAGCCCTTACAGCAAAGTTCATATTCCCTGAGCTCATTTTGTGTAATAACAGAGAACTCCACTGACTATAGTTAGAACCTAAATGCAATTCCATGGAGACTAGTAGAAACCTGAATGAAATATTTCTTCATTTTACTTCCTAAGTAGCAAGTTACTTATAGATTACACAAGTCACAAATTTCTTGCCTCTCAGTATGCAACCTATTTGTTTAGGTCTTGAAAACATTACACTTTCTTAATTAACTACAGAAATTATAAACAGAGTCAACTGATAGTTGCTCTCCAATCTATCAGAAGACAACTTTCAGTGTTTGCTATAAAAAGTCCTTCATATGATCATCTAATAAAACACTACAGCTAAGTACCATGACTTTTCTTCTGTACATTCAACCTTCTCTCTTTGGTAGCAATTAGATTACAAATATTCAGCATTTAGCCTGGGCAAAAGGAAAGAGATCTTCCAGGAGTGCTACAAACATTGGCTAAGCTGCATATTTTTCTCACTTTTTTCACTTTATGCCAGGCAGATATTGTTAAGACCAAGAAAAGGAGATGAGAAGAAAGAGAGAGTTAGGAGCATGCAGTGTGCTTCTAACCTGGGAGTTATTTTCTGCCTGGGTATTTCATTATATTATCAAGCCAATGAACTCTCTTAAAATCATATCAACAAGCATTACTAAAATATTGGAATAAAATCTCAAAAGATTTCTGAATCATAGACTCGGAATCTACATTGAGAAATATACTTTATAGTTCCAAACATTCAACCCTTCACATATGCTACGAAGCATAAACATATCTAACAGTAACAGTAATAATTTAAGATGAGACAAAATAACAATGATACTGCTAATGATGATTTTCAAATTCATAAATTAGCACTACTCACTGTTTCACAAAGACATGGTTTACATCTGCTCAAAACAGCTAAGAGTCATAGAAAACTTACAAGAAAGAGGGAAAAGAGGGTTACCAAAAGACTAAATTGCTTGTTGGAATCCAGAGTTAATTCCAAAGAAAGAGTTAGCCCTGTTTGCTTTTTTATAGAGTACAATCCCTACTAAGTCCTAGATACTTCTTTCTTCTATTCAGCCTCAACCTTTTTTTTTTTTTTTTTTTTTTTTTTTTATAGTTAATTACACTCCTACGTATTATAGGGCTCATCAAAAAACAGCATTCAGGTTGATTTATAACTCGTAGTTATAGAGCAAGTAACACATAGAAATATGTATGCCCACTTAATTCTGACTAAGGTCCACTTTACCTGGGAGTCTAGAATCTGAGAATTCCTGCACATTAATCATATGATTTGGAAAAGTCTGTTGGGATATTTAATCTCAAAAAAAAAAACCCTCAATACTAAAAGAACAGCTCAGATGACATAGGAAATTGGAGAATATTATTTCTCTTAGTTAAGTCTTTCTGTGCATATGTATTTATAAAAATATGTACATGTATATATATTTGAAGTGGATATAAGACTGAGAATACCTAAATTACATTAAAAGCATCATATGATGACAATTTGTCCTGAAATGCAGTGTTGTTATACTAGGGTCTAAATCTAAAATTATTTTGAAGCAAAAGTCATTTGGGTTTTGAAGATGGATATGCATAAGTAAGGGAAATGAATCAGCTTTAACTGTGCCCTAAGAATATCTCACATTAATTCAGTTACAGTTTTGAAACTTGCTAATAATCTTAGATAAAACATCAGTAGTGCTTAGAAATTAATTTTCTTTTTTTTTTTTTTTTTTTTTTTTTTTTTTTTTTTGTTTTTTTTTT
>JAWWTY010000088.1:33151560-33167207 GCA_035222235.1 Margarornis squamiger | reverse complement strand
GGCTCTAGGATTAGCTTTTGGGTAGTGATTTTTTTTGTTGTTGGTTTTTTTTTGTTTTTTTTTTTTTGGTTTGGTTGTTGCTGTTGTTTGTAGGAAGTTACTGTGACAGCTGTAAACAAGTGCTGCCAAAGTTACATCATACCAGATAGAGTAGGAATCCTACTAGTAAAAAGCACAGAAGGAGCTACGTCACAAAACTAATTTTACTGAAATTCTGAAGCTGGTAGCATGCTTTGAATGCTGCAGTACATAGTGCTGAGGCTGGTCAGTCATGTTGACAGAAATACTTCATCTATAGAGGCACGAGACTTGGTTAGACAGAATGGAAATATGAAAGTGCTGGGCGGGGAAGGAATATCATATACTATCACACTCATTTGGAAAAAGGTTATCTTTTGGTTTGCTTATGTTCCTCTCACATGTTAATCATCAATGTATTATGCATTTCCAAATGCAATTTCAGTGCTATAGAAAAGATATCCTTACCTCTGAAATAGTATTTTCCCCTGTGCAGGTACAAAACATGCACATTGTAGTGCTTAGCAAGGTCAGAAGCACTTTACTGACCAGGCCCTTGGGTGTCCTCAGCATTGCCCAGGAAAAAAGATAATCATATTTCTAAGTAAGACAACTCAATATATGTCAGCTAAACCTGAAGTTTTAAAATAGAGAAATAATAAAAAAAAACAACAAAAACCAAACCCTATACTGCTCTTCTTAGCTCACCAATTATGTCAAAAGTTTGACATGCTTGGGTAACAGAACAATGACAGAATCAGATTCTTGCTACCATATTATAGGTATTATCTGAAAACAGAATAGTACAACAATACTCATCAGGTGTTCAGGCTAGAGGAAGAGGAGCAGAAATCCTATGATACTCTTCCTACAGAAGTACACTTAGTAGTACCACATAGGTTGTTTGTGATTAAACAGAGGAATGAACATTTCTACATTGAATGCTAGTAGTTTTCAGAAGTAATTACAAAAAAAGGAATCATGGCAATCAATTAGAAAAGTTACTATAAAGCAGTTTATTTTGAGCAAGTTCTGACGATTGTGTAAAAGGCACCACTTCAACTCTTAATACTGAAGTGTAATCATGAGGCTATATTAAGCAGGAGAACACTGAGGTAATTACAGATGCTCCTTTTATAAAAACTGAAAAAGCTTATCAAGCTTTTTGGTAATTGGTAACTACTGAAGGGAAAAGGAAGAGAATGCTGATGAAGCAGCTAACATTGATTTAAGCCATCTGACTGAAAGTCTGTTACCTTTAATGTTCAACATGGACTTGTACTCTTTCACACTCCTCTCCTCCCTGACAAAAACAACATTTTGTAAAAGCAGAGACTAATCCAAACTAGACCGTTTAAAAGCAGTTTCAATAACAAACATTGTCTGTGTCTAGCATGGAGTTGTTTTGCACACTTGCTTCTTCATTATCTATTCAATAGTCAAAAATTTTAGAGGTCTTTCAAAATTATGCTGACATACCTATAGGTCTTCAAATGGAAGGAATAGGCTTAATTCTGTAGTGTTTTTCCCAGTGTCCAATCTTCTGGTATAGCTAACTCCAGAACACATGCATACTATTGTATGGTAAATAAACTAATTTTCAATGTAGGTCTCTCTTTTAAGCTACATTACATAAGACTGCATAACTTTTTTCATTTGTAAACCTGTTAAGCTGTGTGATGAACAAAGTGTAATATCAACAACTGTTCCCTCTAGGCCTCTGGGATAAACATGAGGGACTCTTTTCTAGTCCTAGCTTAAAGGGGATGAAAACTGTAAGAAAAACATCTCCAAAGAACTCTCTGACCTATAAGTGCAAAACTGAGTCATACACAACCCTGAACTGTTAACAGAAAATTGACTTGCAATCAGAACAAGATGTCCCTAAACAGTTAAGTGCAGAAAAGCAGTAACTGGTATTACAGAAGATTGAAATCTGCAAGGAAAGCAATGGGAAAGTAATAAAAGCCAGCCAAGGAAAGCAATAGGTCTGTGTCATATGGGACCTGTTGCTAGAACAGGTGTTAAGAACCATTTACTTCTTGGAAAGACTAGAGAAGAAAAAGCTTTCAGGTGAATTGTCCCCACTAGAAACTGCTAAACTAAACTTCTGCCTATTATTTGAATGTAATTTAGAAATTGCCACATTCCAATTGCTCAAAGCTCCTCCTTTTGGGGCACTTTTTAAACGTTTCTTCATTTAGCTCTACATTCTAGTTGAGCACTAATATCCACAAACACTAAAACCTGTCCAGCAGATTTTGCAAATCATGATGAGTTGCATGGATTGCATGGGTATTTGGAATGAACCTAACACTTGTAATATATGGCCCTGCATGTATAAAGAATTGTGTGCATATGGATCCTAAACAACCTGATTAAAAGTGGCCCATCCATGAACCATTATTGTGACCAGACAGAATCACAGAATCACAGAATCATAGAACCACTAAGGTTGAAAAAAAACGTCTGAGATCATTGAGTCCAACTGTAAAGGTAGTACTGCTGTGTTTGCCATTAAACGCTGTCCCTATGCTCCACATTCACATGTTTTTTGGAACACTTCCAGGGATGAAGATTCCACCACTGCCCTTGGCAGTCTGTTCCTGACCACTCATTCAGTGAAGAAACTTTTCCTAGTATCCAAGTTAAACCTCCTCTGGCATAACTTTAGGCCATTTCTTCTTATCCTCTCACTTGTTACATGGGAAAAGAGACCCAACCCCAGCTCTCTAAAACCTCATTTCAGATAGCTGGAGAGCAATAAGGTTACCCCAAGCCTGTTTTTCTCCAGGCTGATCCTTTTCCTAGTTCTGCTGGCCTTCTTGGCCATCTGGACACACTGCCAGCTCACGATCAGCTGGCTGCCTACCAGCACCCCAGGTCCTTTTTCCTCCAGGCATCTTTCCAGCCGGTCTCCCACACCTGTACTGTTGGCTGGGGCTGTTGTAACCCAAGAGCAGGACTTGACACTTTGCCTTGTTGAATCTCATATAGCTGGCCTTGGCGCATTGATCCAGCCTGTCCAGATCCCACTGCAGTGCCTCTTGACCTTCCAACAAATCAGCAATCCCACCCAATTTTGAGTTATCTGCAAATTTTCTGACCAATTTCCATAGGTCCCTTTCAATAAAATTTACTTTCTTATTCTCTCCTGTAAATGTTCACATACATATTGTGATAAATGCAAAAGCTTTGTCTTTCAGAATTTATAAGGCATGCATATCATAAAGATAGTCACACTGTGAGTAAGTAATCAATTTAGAAAAAGAAATTCTAGAATTTGGAAATGCACCATACAGAACTGAATTGAGGTGAGACATGAGACACTCTTTGTTTAAGGATAGTAAGTCTGTGAATCTCAACCTGACTAAAACTCCAATCAGTAATAAGGAGAAATCTTGTTTTATGAACTGCAAATCCATGACATGCCAGAGTATTCATAAAGGTTATCAGTGTACCTGTTTTACTTTGTCCTTTGATATAAAAGCTGCAGAATTACTCATTATGCAAGAAAGACACACTTCATTGTGCTTTTGCTGTTTAGTATCTATAAAGCTTGGCCAGGCTGGCCACTAGGCTGCAGGTATTGTAAACTGTCAGACTGGGATTCAAGGGCTGTCTTTAAGATAGTCACTGACAGTCTTAAAATAACCTTCTTTCATCATACACGGCTTTTAAATTAAAAAAAAAAAAAAAAAAATCTAGAAATTCTTCTGTAATAATTCTATTAGATAGTTCTGTGAATGGAGTTTTGTTTTGTTTTGTTTTTACTTAACTGAAGGGGCTAGGAGAAGAAACAGAGATTAAATAAAGGAATCTGAAGTTGAAATCTTATTATGGATCCTATACAGGTATAAAAACTAGAGCTTTGTGCATGTCCAGTAAATTTCTGCTGCTATAGCTTAGAACTATTGTTGAATTTCAGCAAGACAACACTCATCAGTATACAAACAGTGCAGCTGGATCCATTTCAGAGAACACTTTATACAGAGAATAAAGTACATTTTAAAATAATATTCAAGCATTATAAGACAATTCTCCAGCTATTACTGTTTAACCTTGCAATTTCTATTAATAGTTTTGAGTGGAGAAATTTGGCAAATGTTCTTTATTTACTTCAGCATCCTAAGAGGATTTAAAGTAAATCTGAAATTACAAAAATGCTGTCAGCAGAGAAATGCACACCAGAGGAGAATTCAGTGATCTGCTTAAAACCCAGTTTTAAATCCTTTTATTGTGCTTTTTTCACTCCCACTCTGACCAACGAGGATTTGAAATAGAACCATGAAAATAGCATATGGATATATGTAGGAATTCTAAGCTTACATCAAGGTAGTAGAAATTCCTTTGATCTACCCTCAGGAATCTGGGTTAAAAACAGAGTTTGTTCTTTATTCCACACCCCAGTTATACCAAAGAAAAGTCAAAGCATTTGCATTTTATTTGTTCCCTTGTTCATCTATGCTTTTGCTCACTTTTGCAATTTTTCTTGTTGCTGCCTTTTCTTCAGGAGAATGCAGCTATACTGATTTCTCTGTTACTTCCCATTAATGAAGATACAAGGTTTTGGTCAGTTCAGCATTATCTTATAAATCTTAGTTTGATTTTTGTGACAGAGTGTAGATTGTCTCTAAGCAAAGTGCCAGGAATACCTTCATCCACTACCAAATGGAGGTCAGAGCTGTCTCTTTTCATTGAGGCCAAGAAAGCTGCAGCAGCTCAAAGGTGAAACACATTTCTTGAAAAGAGCTGAGAGACATATGGCTGTAATTCTTTATCTAGACAGTGTTAACAAGTCTGAGGATTACCTGCAGAGCTAAAGAATCAGAAAAATTGGTTTGGGGAAAGAAAATTTTAAATTACTTATGTAGAGCTTTAAAAATTTGCATGTTTTTAACTCATCACTATGTAACAAAATAGTTAGCAAAAAAATACAGTTATAAAATTAGTATTACTGATATTAAATAAAATTTTAAGATGTTGGCTGTCATTTATATACTTTTTAATTAACTTTTATTTGCAGTTGCTTCACATGATACAGAACATGTATTGCACAAATTAACAATGAAGACTGATTTGACCAATATTACTTAAGAAAACAGCTCATATTTGTTCTAAAAATTACCTGAATTTTACATAATGATCAAAAGTAAACATTAGTTTATTTTCCAAGAATGGGGGGGACAGCAAACAAAAAGCCAAACAAAGAAAAAAACACCAGTAAAAATAGGATTGATATCCTCTCCACAGGTGAAATCAGGTAATTTCAGCTTGGTTCAACTGTCTTCACTAGTCAGTTAAACAAAACTACCTTATTTTGTCTGGAAAACATTGAGGATTACTCACATTTTTCATTGTCTGCCAAAGGAAGATGGCAGCATTCTAAATCATCTAAGCATTCCACACACTCCATAGCTAAAAGCTTTTCTGAAGACAATGTTGAACTGCAAAATCTATGTGCAAGTTTTAGACATCTGTTGAGACCAGAACTAGAATTTTGAGTCAGATCTCTATCCCTGCAAGAGAGTTTAAGGTTTTGCTTTCCCTAGCGAGGAGTGCATTTAATGCAGTATTTTGTAATTTGCATGCTCAAATTAATGACTCATCTGCATCTGGAAAAGAACCTGATCAAGTAGTTAAATCTTTTTCTACTGTTCACTTGGGCAAATATTGGTAAATTTAACCTGCCATTAGCATATGCTTCTTAATCAAAATTAAATGCAATTTTTTTAACATACTCTTTAATTGCCATCTCTGAAAATCCATATTGTAAAGAGTCATCTACAATGAAAAGTGTTACAGCATCAAAGTAAAAAAGAAAAATTCTCTTACTGAAAAACACAGACTGTCATAACTTTGATAGTACAGCAGTCATATAAATGTTTGATTCCATCTGAACTGATTCTGGTTTAGGACTAATGAGATCTTAGTAATGTAGTCTTAAAGTTTCCTGATTTTGAAACAAAAAAGCACCATAAGGCAGTCTGTCTTCCATATAGGACCACAGTTCTCAGTTAGGGTACAGGGTTAGGAAGCAGAGGCCACATATATATGCTGTTAAATAGGAATTGATATTTGGAAACAAGGCTGGAGAATACTGACTTATGAGTGTCTGAAAGTCTACAAAAACATTAAATAATATGGAAATAAGGTATTTTTTCTGCTGGGAAACAGTAAAGAAATTTCTTAGAGGAAAAAAGATTCTGCCTGGAAACAGCTGTGTGTTCAGTTACTTTACTTTAACCTTCAGGAAAGAGGGCTTGGCCTTGATTCTGTGTGCCCTTAAGGAAGGTGAAAACACAAGGATTTATTTTGTGTTAACCTTAAGACAAGAAGGTTCGTAAAATCCTTTTTGCTGACTTTGAAAGAAAAAGAAAATCTTAAAGAAGAGATAGCTTGACACAAGAGGTGAGGACAGAGCTATGGGAGTAGGTTTAATTTAAGTTCTGAATAGGCTGTTAAATTTCCCTCTGAGGCTCCAAAATAAAATTTTGGTTTTATGTTGTTTTCTTCATTTGCTTTAGTTCTCTTTGGCTGGCAGACCATCTGTTCTCAATGTCTGTATCTTCTACACTATGGATTTGTATGCGAAGAACCTCTTTCTCTACACAGTGTCTGCTGCAATTTTGTGTTTACTATTTGTGCTAAACCGATAAACACAGAGAAATTAAAAACATAGCTAGTAATTCTACACATACATAATTAAAAATTACCTTTTTTGACAAGTAATTCATTTTTCCACTTCTTCATTCTGCTTTCACATCACCCGTTGAATAACAACTTAATAGAAGACTGTCTCCATACAAAGTTTCCAAAAAAAACCCCAAAAAATCTCCATACTGCCCAGCAAAAGAAGTGTCAACATAGATCTTTATGCAATACGCATTCACAGAATTTACTATATAAATTGAACACAGTGTTTCAAAGCATTTATGTAAAACTGTATTTGCTTAGAAAAAGAATGGTTCTAGTCAGATATCAATCAGACAGTGTCATAGCCTGGTGCCCCCATAGGTTGCTTGGTTAAAAGAGTAGGTTAAAAAAAAATTAAAGAGGGGGTGGGATTGGGGTGAAGAAAATTTTAAGAAAAACCAAGCAAGAGCACATCAGCTGCAAGTAAGCTTCACGAAGCACCCAGAACTGTGTTCATATCAAGCTAAAAACATTACTCTGTAGAAAAAATACATGAAAAAACACACATATCAAAATCTCATAAGCATCCATGTCAGCATCCTGCTCAATTGATTCTTTACTTTAATCTTCCTTCGTAATCAACAAGCAAAATCATTATTTATCTTACTTTTTTTTATGAATTGTGTGAACTTGTCCTTCTGACTTTGAACCCACTAAAACAACAGAGATTCCAGTTACAAACCTATAGACTGCAGTTTAAAAAAAAAAAAAAAAAAAAAAAAAAAAAAAAAAAAAAGAGACTTATGTTCATCTAGAAGAAAAAATATTCCTTTCTTCATGTTCTAGTTAAATAAAATGGCTTCAGAGTCCTTAGTGTAGAAGAGTGCCGTACTGAAAATAAAAAGAAAACAGCCTTTCCTGGCAAATTCTTGTTTTTCAGAATGTAATGAATGGAGCTAGAGGAATACAATTTGTAAGGAACACCTCTCTAAGTGAATTAAATAAATGAAGAAAAGTATTCTGCTCAATAATGCCACCAACCAATATTAACATTTTGAAACATTTAAATTATTCAGACTAATACAAACAACAAACTTTTTGTTGTGGTTTAACCCCAGACTAAGACCCACAAAACCACTCAGCCATCCTTCCCATAGTGTGATGGGGAAAAGAACTGAAAGGGTAAAAGTAAGAAAACTTGAGCAAAGCAATACAAGGAATTAATTCATCAGCAGACAGGTGTTCAGCCATGTCTAGGAAAGCAGGACTCCATCATGTGTAATAGTGACTTTGGAAGACAAATGCTGTCCTTCAAAATCTCCCTTCTTTCTTATATCCCTTTGGTCAACCAGGGCCAGCTTTCCAAACTGTTCCCTTTCAACTAGCTATCCTTCCTCAACCTGCTCAGTGGTGAGGCAGTATGAGAAGCAGAAAAGGGCTTGACTCTGTCTAGGCAGTGTTCAGCAAAAATAAAAACATCTCTATATTATCAGCAGACACTCAAATCACAGACCCCTACTAGTGACTGTGAAGAAAACGCCCTCTATCACTGCCCAAACCAACACAGATACTTTACTACTCAGAGAGGATTTTTGAGGAATACTCAAGGTTTGACCATGATTTTTAAAAGTGTCCACATTTGAAACAAACTGAGATCAAGACAATTGTGAATGCCCATGAGGAGCAACAAGCTTTGGTGGTAGTGGTGTAGTTTGGCCGCAGATGGCAAGTAAGTACCATGCAGACACCAACTCACTCCCTGCCCTGGTGCAACAGGCAGGAGAATTGGAAGCAGCTAAATATTGTGTGTTGAGGTAAGAGAAAAATAAAACTCAAGAAATACTCAAGCTCAGCACTCACTGACCAATACCCAGCCTACCCCTCAGCGCCAACTTGCCTATCCCAGCCAATTACCCTCAGTTTATATATTTGGCATGATGTCCTACAGTATGGAGTATCCCGTTGGCCACTTCAAGTCAGCTGTCCTGGCTATGCTCCCTTGTGGCATCTTGTGTAACTCCTCACTGTCAGGATATGCCTTTGACTTAGACTAAGCACTGCTTAGCGGCAATTAAAACAGCAGTGTGTTATCATCATTATTCTCATACTAAATCCAAAACCAGTTATATATACTATACCAGTTATTAAGAAGAAAATTAGCTCTATCCCAGACAAAACCAAAACAGCCTCAACTACATCGTTAAAAAAGAAAAAATTATTCAGCTAGGATATGGAACTAATCTTTTGTCACCTGATCTGGGTACCCTGAAAAGTTGCAGAACTTCAGCTCATAGTATCACGATTTGCATATGCAGGGAGATAATACAAAAGACCACAGAATTCTGGAGTCAGTCTGATCTCCTAATCTGGATGCCATGAACCCATGATAGTTGTACAGTCCTGCTCTTTATTCTTTCTAGATTTGTACAACAGGCATTCTCATCCATAGTCCATTCATATCAATCTTAATGTTTCTATTAAGATTCTATACATTCTCTCAGAGTCTAAAAACAATTCTCTTCTAAGTATTGCTTCTTTAGAGCGGAGTCCATGGAAATAACAAGGTAGAAGAATTTTGCCATTCCCCATTCAGAGACTATAAAATGCCTAATGTGTCCACAACATATTTACAGTGTCCAAACTTTGGAGCAGCTCTTGTCCCTCAAAGGAAACAGCACCTCCCAGTCTAGCAGTGTCAACAGACTTACTTCCTGACTCCAAATCATTGATTACAAAATTAAATTTGCCTTAGAAATGAGCCCTGGTGACTGCAGACACATGTAGCACAGTGCACTACAACCCCTGGAGCCATACCATTCAGCCAGTTCATCCTACAGACAGCAAGGACCTGCTCATCTCACAGCTGGACAGCTTATCTGGAAGGTTGCTGTGAGGGACAGTATCAAAAGCCTTGCTACAATCCAGAAAAAATTGCATTCACTGCCTTTCCTTGATCCACTAGGTGAGTGACGTTATCATAGAAGGATATCAGAGTAGTTATTGAGAAATATCCCTTTGTGAACCCCTGTTAATTGTGTCTGATAACTGTGTTGTCCTTGAAGTGTCTTTCAGTACCCTATCAGTATCACTTCTCCATCCTTTTTCCAGGTACTGAGTTTAGACTAACCAGTCTGTAGTTTCCCAGGTCTTCCTGGGAATAACATGGGTCAGCTTCAAGTCAGAAAGGACCTCTCCAGACACCCAAGACCTCTGGTAGATGATTGAGAGGGATCCTGCCATCACATCCACCACTTCCTGTAGTGGAATTCCGTATGAATGTGCTCTGGGATGAATCCCACTAGGTCCCATGGATTTGAGAACATTATCTGGTCCAAACAATTTCAGTGTACACAAATGGAAAGTCACTGTTCCCCTTCTAAGTCAGGGGACCTGGAAGTCCAAGATCTATCAGCAATATTAAAGACTAAGGGAAAAAAAAAAAAAAGTATTAAATGTCTCAAATTTTTCTGCATTCCTATTTGCCAAGTGATCATCCTCACCAAGTATGGATCCAATGCTTTCCTTGTGCCTCTTCGTGTTATTAACAGCCTCTAAAAATATTTTCTTGCTGTTTGACACAACACTGGTCAGTTTCAGCTCTAGCTGAGCTTTGGTCTTTTGTATTATCTCCCTGCATATGCAAATCATGATATTATGACCTGAAGTTTGATTGTGCTTCTAGGGATCATACAATCTCTTTTTCCCCACAAATTCCAAGAAGGGTTCTCTGCTGAACCAAGCTAGTCTTTCACACCCTCTTGTTTGACTTGTAAAAAAATAGGATGTCCATTTCATTGTGTCAGAAGTTTAAAAGCTGCTTCTGTGCTTTTAAACAGTGGTTCTTCAGAACTGACCAGTTAAACCCTTAAATCCTCAAACCCTGAAAAGCAGATTCCCGGGAATGGAATTACGTGGAGACACTTCTAAGCACCTGAAAAACTTCAGGTTTTCTCTCTTGAAACCCAGCGTAATCACTCTCATGACCCTCTTATTTTTAACCAAAAAATTTAAACTCAACCAGTTTGTAATCACTCTGGCCAAAACATCACCTGTCTCCTGAGTTCTTCTCTATTTATAGTAACAAGTCTAGGAGGGCACTTTTGTAGTTGGCTTCCTGAGTATTTGTAACAGCAAATTACTTTCAATATACTTTGAGAATTTTGCAGAGATGTTTGTCATAGCAGTATGGTATTCCCAGTGGTATGTCCCATTTGTCCCATAAGGAGTCAACAATCCCTAGAATTTTTTCCTAGATGCCTAGAGAATAATTCATCACTGTTAACATCCTGGCCTGGCAATTGGCAGTAGACATCCACAGAGACATCTTCTTTGTTTTCCATTCTTCTAATAACCACCCAGAACTTTTTTTCCCCCCTAATTATAAGGACTGTATAGTCAAGCTTCTCCTTACAATGCAATGCTTGCAACTTGCCTGCATAGCCTGTGCCTCCTGAACTACCTACAGCCTTCCAGCACTGCAATGATGGGACTCATTCCAGCAAGCCTCACTGATACTAATGGCATCATAACTTTAGGAGATGATCAATGCTTTCAGTTCATCCTATTTGTTTCTCATACTGTGTGGACTGATACACATACATTTCAGGTGTGTTCCTAATTCTTCAATGCTTCCTGGAGCAGCATAAATGTTCTTATTAGTAATGCCATACACAAAGTGTCATGTTATCCCCTGGATTACCTTCACCAGTCCTGATGGTGATACTCTTCCTATCAATCCTAGTTTAAAACCCACTCAAGAAATCTTGCCAGCTTATGAGCAAAGAACAGTTTCCCCTGTTTGGGATGTGTTGTCAGGTTGCAGCATAACTTGCTTGTCTTAGAGACTCTTCCTTTATTATAAAAAAACCCCAACATTTTTCACATATCAAGGCAAATCCCACACTTTAAATTCACTAATAAATAAATAAATTATAACATCAAAGAGACATTAAGAACCTTCAAAAAGCATCTTGTCCTGTGTTATTCTTCAACACGTTATCCTTGATCCTGGTGCCTTTAGCTGTTCTTCCTTTTTCCCACCACCTCAAAATCTTACTGGTGGAGACATGTCTTCGTAGTTCTATCAATACTCATAATACTTCAATAATATCTCCGGTTGGCAGCTTTCATTTTTAATGTTGCACTCAGACAAATCAGAACACATAAATGAATCTCAGAGATACATAGTGATGTAAAGATACACTTTTCAAAGGCCTGAAATGCTGGTTTTTAAATGAGATATTTAGGCAGTGAGCTGGCAACATCTGCTCTCTTTGCATCTTTCTTTTTCTCTGTTGATAGAGTTGATGCATTCTCACATATCTTGTTAACATGGTCTTTGTAAGAAAAACTAACATTTAACTGCTAGTTAAAATGTTTGTTTTACAGACATTAAAGGGATTAACAACCACTATTATTATACCTTCACTCACAACAACTAGTTTGGATTCATTATTATTTAAGCTATAATTGCACATTATAACCTCTTAGGAGGTTCAGATTACTTACTTGGTATACTTCAGGGTGGGGGAAACACAAATTAATACTTAGTACATGTTGTCAACATCAAAACTTTTATGTTAATAAGCTAAATTAGTAACAAACTATACAATTGTTCTATTATGTTGTGAAGTTAGTTGCCATTTTGCATATGCTACATCAATGTTAAACCTAAAGTAGCCCAACTTATTGAGAAATTACTTATTCAAAATATATAAAATATCTTTGGATTGGTCAGGTTATTTACATGGATTAAAAATTCATCCATTAATATTTGGTAAAATAACTATTTGAATGAAATAATAGCAAAGAAATTATGCAATCTTGTCAAACTATATTTATTGTCAAATTTATAGAGGAGTATGAATAAAGAAATCAGGAATCGCACTATAGCTCAATACTTTTTTGTTGCTCCCTGAAATAAAGAAATGTATTCATGAACACAGATTTCAAGGCTAGTAAAGTACTTTAAAGGGTACGCAGAAGAGAATTTTTTATTGTTGTTATTGCAATTAAGGGAAAACTACTGGGTTCTAATGATAGAAACATAAAATGCTTAAGAAAATTCAAAGCCCACCTCAGTAAGGCCCTTATTCTACAAATCGTATACTTAGCTCCTTGCACTTAAATTTTCCAGTTTGTTTACAGGTTTCATAGATTTCCATAATCTTTTGATTCTGGACAATTAAATCCATTCTTAAAACTGTACATTCTTAAAACCATACTCCTACAGAGAGCTGCATGACTCCCAATCTATACTGAATTTGCAGCAATGCATCTGTCCTCAAGCTGTGACTAACTACTTTACCGCTGTTCAAGTGATGGAGAAAAATGTTAGGGAAAATACTATGCTGGCGTAATCAGATAAACCCCTAAAATCAAGACAGAAAGAATATAACACATCATATCACACAGCAGTACATTCACACTGCTGTATGCTTTACACATCTCAAATTGTATAATAGTGCAACACCATTAATATCAAAGACATATATGGTAGGAAAGGATAGAATTAAGATCACAGTGAAACACATGGGAAACATGTAAGGGACTTCAAATACTATTGAAAACTATCCTATTGAATAAAAATGGTTAGATGTCAGAGTCCCACTGGCATCAGGCAGTATTACTGGAGGGTAGTGAAGGAAAAAGTTGCAAGAGAACTTACGTGAAAAGAAATGAAACAGTGTTTTAAAGACAACTTGAGAAAATAATTGTCTTCTGGCAATGATATATATAGTGGCAAATAGACTTTGATGTGTTATAAAAGTTAATAGTGGACAAGGTTACAAATAAATGAAGGTACACTTTCTAATAGAGGTAAAGTGTGGTGTGTAATAAAATGTAATCATGATCACATCAGAAAGTGAAAAAAAAATGACTGAAAGAATGTTCCCGCAGTTTCAGCATTAGTGAATTTTATAGATAACAGGCAAAAGGTTCAATTATATGTGGGGGTTTCATAATTAATTTTCATTATTCAAGTAATATTGAAATGTTATGGGTATTTTTACTACCCATTACTTGAAAGCTGAAAACGCAGCATGGAAATTAAGATGTAGAAATTATTGTTCCCCTTATTATACTCATTCATTGAGCAGAACCCTTAGTAGAAAGTGTAAGACTTGTTGGTAGAATAAGCATAAGTAGATTGACATCCAATAGCATATTCTTACCATGTAGAGTGTTTAATCTTCACAGCACAAAATGACTATCACAAGTAAAATCTTTACAAAATAGGTAACTAATGTGTTTTTTCCAAGCGATTTGTTCTTGAGAGACTATCTACTCAATTAGAACGTTTTTAGGACTCAATTGCTTCAAAAACAAAACAAAACACAACACAAGACAAAACAACAGATTAACATAAAGTCAGAATACTTCTTCAGTTAGTTAATTGTGAATAGAGTAATCTTATTTTAACTACAAATACTAAAAATATTCACCTTTTTGAATTGCTCTCTGCATTAGCATTAGAACTTGTACTCATGTTCTGTCCCTGAGAAACTAATTGTCATAATGGATGACTAAGATATCATCAGGTATTCCATGATCATTATCATTAGATCAGAGAATTGGCAAATAGATTCTGTCTTAAGCTACTCAACTTTCATGATAAATTAGGAAGGTTGATTTTTATCCTGTTTTAAGTAACTGATATTCATAGGTGCCTTCTTTGTTTTTTCAGCAATTTGTATTCAGTACACTTTTTGTGTGTCTTGTTTTTACTGTAATTTAATATATAAATGGTGTTGCTTTCTTTGCAAAGCATATTGCAGATCTTCAGTTCAAGGAAAAGTAGAACACTTGCACATTGGTGCAAGGGGAATACCTGCTCTATCATCAGCTTATCCATGATCACATCTTTCTAGGTGTTCCAGCATGACTTCATGCACAGATACTCATGTTTCAAGACACAGATGCTTTGAAATACACCTTCTCCACTGTGGACTTATGCTTGGGGCAAAATCCCTTCAGAGGTAGACTTGCTGCAGCAGAGATATAACCATGGCCTCAGACACTTCAAGATACACCTGCTCTGCTGTGGACTTATTCAGGGTCAGAGACATTTTGAGGTGTCCTGCTCCAGTGTGAACTCGTCCACAGGTCACAGTCCCTTTGACTGGAAGTTCTATCCTGTCCAGATGCCTTGACCTTCTGCCAGCCCTGGTGCATCACCACTGTTGCTGTCATGCTTTTCCTGAGTACAGAAGAGAATGGTGTTCACAAGCACACCAGCACAATGAGCAGTGAATGCAAAAAGTAGTCTCTAATGAGCACTACACTGTAATACACAGTAAAGCAAGTGAGCCCTGAGCCCCATGGCAAGCACGAGAAACTGCTGATTAATAGATAAACAATGCTAACAGCAGCTAGGAATTCAATCTGGCACATTCCAATCAAATCTGCCATTATCTGGAACCCTTTGAGCACCATATTGGGCACCAAAA
Source organism: Margarornis squamiger (assembly GCA_035222235.1). Taxonomy (NCBI): domain Eukaryota; kingdom Metazoa; phylum Chordata; class Aves; order Passeriformes; family Furnariidae; genus Margarornis; species Margarornis squamiger. The sequence goes on along the minus strand of JAWWTY010000088.1, from coordinate 33,152,103 downwards.
AGGATTGTCCTGGTTTATTGCCAGTAGGCAACTAAGACTCACATAACCACTCCCACTTGGAGTAAAAAAAAAAAACAAACAAAAAAAAAAAAAACAAAAAAACACAAAAAAACGCAGAAAGCAAAATAAAGAATTAATACACTTCTTCCCATGGGCAGGCAGGTGTTCAGCCATCTCCAGGAAGGCATGGCTCCACCACGCCTAGCAGTGACTTTGGAAGATAAACAGGTAAACACTATCACTCTGAATGCCCTTCCCCCCAACACATCCCACACCGTCTCTTCCTTCTTCTTCACCCAGATTATTATCTGCAGTCAGCTGGGATCAGCTGTTCCAGCTGTTCCCAATTCTTATGGACCCTGGTGAACTTGCTTGTGGTGTGATGTGAGTGACAGAAAAGATATGGACTCTGTGTAAAATACAGCTCAGCATTAATGAAAACATCCTTGCATATTAATGTTGTTTTCAGCACAAATCCAAAACACAGTTCCTCACTAGCTACTATGTAGAAAATTAACCCTACAACAGTCAAAATCAACACAG
>JAWWTY010000088.1:33120655-33145969 GCA_035222235.1 Margarornis squamiger | reverse complement strand
TTTTTGTTTGTTTTTTTTTTTTTTTTTTTTTTTTTTTTTTTTTTTTTTTTGTCATTGGCGACATTTCTATATAGAGGTGATATTTTAGGCCATTCCTTGTCACGGCTTCATAGACCTGCTGTTCTTTTCCTCAGTGCATGTATGCAGGAGTGAACATTAGAGAATATATACCATGTTAACATTCATGTCTGTTAGATGTTTGCAATGTAGTCATAGTTTTGATTTTCTGCAGAAGAAAATTTAACTCTTCCAGTTTTTTTATTCCCTCTGTGATGCTTTTCCTTAGAAAAAGTAGTGACAGAAACAAGCAACAGAAAAACATGCAGTCTCTCTCTATATGAGACTGTTGCACTTTATGTATGACTGACCACAGCCTGGATAACAAATATTTGTCAGTTCTTAGAGTGGCTTACATTATGTTATAACACTTCGTATACAATCACAGAACAGTTTAGGTTGGAAAATACATTTAAGATCATGAAAGTACAACTGCTAACTTAATACTGCCAAGCACACCACTAAACTGTGCCCCCAAGTGCCACATCTAGAAGACATCACATATCTTTTAAATATTTCCAGGGACAGTGACTACCCTGGGCAGCCTGTTTCAAGGCTTGACAACCCTTCCAATGAATTTTTCTCGATGTCTAATTTAAAGTTCCCCTGGTGCAACTTGAGGCCATTTTCCCTTGTCCTGTTACTTGCTACTATGGAGAAGAAACTGATCCCCACCTTGCTACAACCTCCATTTAGGTAGTTTTAGAGACTGACAAGGTGTCCCTTCAGCCTTCCTTTCTCCAGGATAATATACACTTCCTTGTAATCAAAAAAAGTCATCAATCAAATCATTAACTAATAAAATTATAACATTTGGGAAGCTTTTCAAAGCTGTAAACTTAATTCAGTTTTCTAGGTCAGTTTTTTATTTTATAGGCAGTGGTTAAATTTTAAAACGTGGTACACATTTTGAGCTTTTACTCATTTCATTTAGATCCACTGATTGTTCAAGACTTGTGAGATCATGCCATTTAAGCTGTTTTTTCTAAATGCATGATTTAGGCTTTTATATTTAAAAATAACCCACAGGGAAAAAAAAAAAAAAAGGAAATACAAAAGATCATTTTTTTCTTCACCAGTGGTTTAGTATCCTTCTGCTATTATCGACCAGTCCAGGAGACTTCTTCCTCAAATGACTGTAAGTGCCTTCTAGGAAGGAGACTGGATGACAAGAGCTTCTTTTTGCAAGAGGTCAGAAAAGAACAAGAATATGAAGATGACAGAGGAGAAAGTAAAAAACTGTACTTAATGTTTTTCATTCCCTCCTGAAAATAGATCAACATGTTTTTCTGTAGTGGTGCAAATCTAAGGCCCCATGTCATGCTATCAAAATTAACATTATTCAGCACCACATAAGCAAGAATGCAGATAGCAAGTAAACAATAGCAATCTGAAAACTCATACTAATTCTTGAGATTTCTGTTTGAGTTCAATTGTGTAAGGTACCAAGTAGCTAGAAAAGATGTTTTTGTTATACCTTGAAACGCACGCAGAGGCCTGCAGGGGGGGAATTAAAAAGAAAAAAAAAAAAGAAAAACAACATCTTTTAGTACTGAGTAACAGTTTTCACTTTTTGGTTTAACAATAACTCCTTTGTCTAAAATCACATGCATAAAAGATATTTCTCCTACAAATCCTAATGCTGGTTTCTACGTGCATCCCTTATTAATCACTCTCACAAAATTTATACTTAATGATCCATTTTAAAAGCTGATTGAATTTGCAATGACATGACAAGAGTTTCTGTTTGGGGATTTTAATTTGTAATGGCCTAGTCTTTGTTAAGTGTTCAGAACTAAAAGAGAAGAAAAGCAACACCTTTATGATAAAATTTGTCATAGCAGCTGTTGTATTAGTGGCTTGTAGAGTTAGTTTAGATAAAATAAATGCTAAAACTTATTTTTAATAATTACTTAAGGATTTTTGGAATTTTAATTATGCCTGTTAATTGAGCAAGTTAGCTAAATTGATGAATAATGATCTATGCAAACAGCGTTTTACAGATGGAGGGAAGGAAGTTTAGCAGACCATGAAATAAATTAAAAATAAACAGAAAGGCTAGGAACTCACTATCAGCACACTTGCAAGGTAAATATTTGAAATACAGAAGGAGAAAAATTAGAAATGCTTTAAAATGTTACAATGGGTAGAATTTTCAGAAGATATAGACTGAAGCTGGTATTTCAACTGGGCAGAAAAATGCCATCACAATGTAAGTAGTCAATGCAAGTCTAATCACAGAACGAAAACAGAATCAAAATCACCTTCTGTGTCATGAGAATGAGAAACAGATGATAGATCTGAAGGTGATCAAAATTACCTTTGATCATAACTTAAATTAGCAGGAGTATATATCTCTGCACCTAAAACTCAATGCAAGTTTTGAGTATACAAAGAATACAAGAAAAAGAGTAATGAAGGTATTAAGCGGCTATCTGAAAAAAAAATAAAAAAAATCTAATCAGGGTTTCTGAGTTTCTGAATTTTCTAAATACTTTTCAATTTAGACATATATTTTGTCTTAAATATAGACTTCAATTTCAGAAATATTCAGCTGTAGATATTAAAAAGTAAGGGAAATAATTTCATTTTAATGAAAAAAAATCCCACTAACTTTTATGGTATGAACTATGGATGTGAGGCAAGTGTGAGGTTTAACAAAATTAAAGAAAACTTTCAGTCCATGGAAATTCTTAAATTTACTTCATAAATTTATATATGAGATAGCAACAAGATACAGTTTTCTGTGACAAGGAAAACAAGGAAAAGAATGTAGCAAAATAACTGGGGCAGGAGACTGCTGAAAATTGTCAATGATATCCTGAGCTATTGTAATGTGAAGAAAGGATTTCAAAAATAAGAAAGCTGTCCTCTCTCCAAAAATATTCATGAAATCTGAGAAATATTCAATAGACAGGTTTCACAACTGCTATACTGTAAGAGCTTATACCCATCATTATTTGTATCATAATAAAACTTTTGTTACTGAAACATCCTTTGTTTCATTTGAATAGCAGGTATAACATGTAAATCAGAGTGTGCTTTGGACACCACATTCATTCTGAATTGTTAGTACATCCTTCTAAGAGACCTTCCCATTCATCCTGATGTTGCAAAAATACCCCCGATAAAAGAACACATTTTCGTCCTCCTTCATGTCCCCACTCAACTCCAGCTCCAAGAACAACCTATTACACACATGAGGACACACATCTCTTCAATTGTTTTATATCCACCCAATCAATCATTTTCTTGCCTTATAGCAACATGTGCAGTTCAAACTTTTTGATTTTTTTTCCACTGAGGAAAAGCTAACTGTCTAAACAAAAAATATGCATCGTTTTCATATCATGTAGGTGGACAATCAAGTAGAGACAATGGACATGTCAACATTATTATCAATCACTGGTAACAGAATGATATAGCAGCACTCTCCTGTGGTCATGAAAATAGAGGGGAAATGGTTTAAGGGAACATTTTTGTATGTTCCTCAGACATATGTTGAACAAAAAGTGCAAAATACTGACTTAACTACTGTGAAGCTCTTAACTCTCAATGACACAAAATAAAAAAGGTAAAAAAGGAGTAGGAGCTAGGTCATGACACTGTGAACCCATTTTTCTGCATATACATCTAAGTTACTGAATACTTGTATCACATGACCTGATATTTGATTTTACTTTTTTTTTCAGTCTTTTTAACAGGAAATGGCTGGCAAAAATGAAGGCCAGAAATGTATTTCTGAAAGCATCTTATTAGTGTAGACTCCTACTTAATTTCATGGGAAATTCACATTTTCAAAGAACAGTGGAGCTCTCAAACAGCACTTTCAATGTAGCTAGAGTGAAAAAAAAAAATGTAATATCGAAGACAGAGTCTGACCAGTTTCCAAAAAGACTTCTAAGCCAAGAGCTTTGTGGCAGAAAAGGTGTTTACTGTGGCCCTCATATTTTGTTCCATGTTTCTTTCTACATGCACCAAGGCAAATAACAAGGAAGAGTCTATATTCTGTGCATATATGTGTCTTTTCCTTAGCAGGATGCAGAGATGCAGCTTAAGTCAGTAATGAGAACAAGAATCAAACAATGAGTCAGTAATGAGAACAAGATCAAATTTGCTCAGAGTTCTTCAGTTCATATGCAGTCTAAGATATTAATGGTTCCCTGATAGATTTTTTTTTTTTTTTTTTTTTTTTCCCCCCAAAGCAGTCTCAGAGCAACTTTCCTCCCTAGTTCCATTCTTCCTTCTCTGATCTGATGTCCTGGATCTTGACTGCTATATGGTCTATTACCCATCTTAGGCCTGAACGTTGTATTAATTGGAAAGGGAACTACTTATATTCATAAAACAAAAAGAGCCTCTGCTGAGCTATGAAAGCATTCTGAACAATTTTCTGCTACATAATACTCTTTTCAGTAGAAATGAAATTTTTTTCTCTCCAAAAAAGCCTCAGATACTTGTAGCTAGGCACATTAACCACCTTTATATAAGTATACTTTCATAATTATAGATCTAAATGTACAATTTAAGTAACTTTACAAGAAGGTAAAAACTAAAATTTAAGGTTTAGTAAATTCTTAGTGTCAAAGTCATGCTAGATGTGAACAATTTGAGCTGCCTTTGATGTATTGGTGACAGGTTGAGTAAATTAATATGTAAGTAACTCAATAAATCTTTGAATTTGTCCTTAAAATAGTTTGAAAGCACAGCTCAGAACCATTCTCCACTGAAGGGTATAACAATCAAATGTAGAAAATGAAGTGGTTTGAAGAAGAGAAGATGTTAAGAAGTCTTTTTAAGGTGATCATTTCTTCTTTTCGCTCTCAAGAACTTCATTTATCAACAGCAGACCATCTCCTGTTTGTTGTTTTTGCACAAAGAAGCGAAGAAAGACACTAAGGAAGCCAAAGCTCTGTTGCCATAAGCCTCAGAAGATGATAAAGCTTACCATAATGTTTAAAAAGGCATAGTTAAAATAGAGTTTGTCCCTGGCTGTCATTGTCCTCAAAATGCTGGTAAACGCCCTCATTACTATGCAAGGGACTGGTTAAAACGGTTCGGTGAAAAAGCCTCCCCTGTCCGTGTCCCTTGCCTGTCTGTTGTTAACCCTTTTCCTACTTACTGTGAAACCTGATGTCCAAGTGATGTGACATCACTTCCTTCTGTGAGACCCCTATAAATACCCAGACTCTGGGAATAAAATTCTCTCTGCTTCCTGCCCTGCTGCCCATGTATGTGGTCCCTTCTTTGGATATCTCTGGGACCTCGTGGACTTGCGGGGAGGGGAGTGAGGAGTGCTCCACTCAGCAGTCACAAAGCTTCACACTGAAGAAGGAGATAAAAAACCCTTTGGGATAACTGTGTTCTTAGGGAAAGATTATTATGACAGAAGAAAGAAGACAAAACCTTTTGTGACATGTAAAGGACAAAGTAAGTAGAGAAAAGAGTGCACAGAAAAAAAAAATAACATTAGAGAACGATATCTCCTGCTGTGACGAGGCTCTTTAGCTCTTGACAGTGACTGTGGGCAATAAATGTGAAAAAAAGTATGTCCTCATCTGTGTAAAGAGCTCAACCTGAGTCTTACAGACACAGGAAGCATTGGAGGCTGCTTGCAATCAGTCTTGCATGTCACTGAAAAAGAAAATTCAAGGAGTGGGTGGAGAAGGCTGGCAAATGTGTGAGGAATTTAAGTGGAGGAAGAGAAGCAAAACCTATTTTTTGACTACTGGAGCATGAAGGCATGGTGGATTACTGATAGCTTTTTGAGAACTTTGATGGAACTAGTGCTGAACCAGATGGGCACAGCTGACTTAATGCACTTCACCACTTTCTCTATCACCCCCTCCTTGGATGACGGTGAGGGCTGGAGCTGAAGAGTCTGACCTTCTTCTCACTCTGCCTAGAACCATCTGCCCCTTGACATGCCTGTACAAGATACATCAAGTGATGGCCAACATAAATGGTATTGCTACTCTAAGCTGTGCTGTTTGGTTAGCTTTGTCACCTCTCAGCAGGCCAGATGAAGGTGGGTCTCATGACAACCGGCAGGGCACTTAAAAGAGCATGTGATACATGACTGCTATAAAATGTCTAGGTGACTCACACCCAAAATAGGTAATCAACATCTATCATGAGGCAGAAACACTCAGACCCATATAGACCGAGAATCATAGATGCTTTCCTGGCCTCAGTCCTGGACAGTGGAGGTCATAATGTGGTCATAAACAGCTGCAGTCTCCATGAAGCTTATGCAGGACTCTGAAAAGCTTCTAGGGCAAAGCAATCATAACTTGTTGGGGTTCATAAACTGATAGGAGACTTGTAAAGAACACTCAGTAGGAGCTTATACCCCCTAGAGGACTCAGATGCACTTCTGAGTGTTGTCCTGGGAAAAGGATGGTACATGTTCTTCAACTTTGTTGATAAAACTTGGTCATGGGTGACTGATCTCAGTCTTCACCCTTCAGACTCAGAGGGTCAGGATCATGCTGCTCACTGACTGTCCACATCCTGAGAAAGTTAGAGATTTGTGTGGGACAACAAGCAGAGGAGGTCCATGAGAATCACAGAATCACAGAATATCCTGAGCTGGAAGGGACCCACAAGGATCATCCAAGTCCAGCTCCTGGTCCTGCAGAAGATAATCCCAAGAATTTTACCTTGTGCCTGAGAGACTTGTCCAAAAGCTTCTTGAAAACTGACAGACTTGGGACTATGACCACTTCCTGAGGACTCTGTTCCAGTGCCCAACCACCTTCTGGGTAAAAAATCGTTTCCTAATATCCAGACTAAACCTCCTCTGACACAGCTTCATACTCTTCCCTCAGATCTTGTCATAGGTCACTTCATGAGGAAGCTGTAGACTGCTGTGAGATCTTCCTTCCATCTCCTCTTTTCCCATACCCTATTGCCTGCAATCTCTTCTCTGGGTATGATATGCCCCAATGGTCACACCAGAGGTGAGTAAAAATGATCCCATTTGGGTGGACAACAAATTCTATATGCAGTAGCATTGTCCCAGCTAGCTGCAAGACAAATAGAAACAGTATCCTTTTTCCTCACCCTCCCATCTTTCCCCAGAACAGTATAATACAACATCAATCAGAGATTGCTGGTGAAAATAGTAGTTGGCCTCATGGAAGAGGTGATGACATTTAGAACTATTCTTTATCATTTGCCATGAGTTTGAAGTAATAAAATACCTTACTTTCTAGAAATTACTTTCTTTAGTGTTTTATAGAGTCTACAGAAATAAAATTTCTGAATGACTTTGTAGTTTTGAACCTAGAGGTATATAATATATCTTGGAGTGATAACATGCTATTGTGAGTCTTGCTGAATCCCCTGTTTTATATATACATATGTTTTTATTTTATATATATTTTGCAGTTTGTTTGTGTTTTGGAGGATTCTTCTTCCTTTTTCTCCTTCCTCCCCTCAATATTCATCTCATGGGATCCATTTGATACCTAGTATGTCTTTTAAGAAATTTACCCAATTTTGATCTAAACAATTCAAATTATGAAATCCCATTGCATTCCTAATGAAAGTTATTCATCAGTTAATTAAACTTTTTATTAAAAACTTTGCAGTGGATTTCTGTGAAAAAAAATTCCAATTTTTTTTTTTCCTTTGAAAATAGATCCTGTTTTGGGTGGTTTGGGATTTTTTTCTATAAGATGAAAGAGGACTTTAAATCAAAAAACTCTTCTTTTTGTAGCTATGCAATGACCAAGATCAAATAACATTCATTACTCTTTGGTAAAAAAAAATCAATTGAAGTTTCTTGAGTCTCTCATTATAAGATAGTTTTCCTGACCTTAAATCATTACAGTAGCTTTGTTCTGAATCCTCTATTTTGTTAACAACCTTTCTAAAGTGTATGCACTTTTGTGGTAAGGATCTCATTAATCCCATATTTTTTTACATCTTTACTCCCAGTTAATATTACTTTTCCTATATTTTGGCATGGTTGCTTCTGGCAACAGGTCAGAACTCAACCAGAGATCTGAAGAGTGCAGAGACTAGCTAGTCTTTGTCCCATCTAACAAAAGTAATTTGCTATTTTGGAGTTACATTTTTTTAGTCCTTTTCAGTTAAGAAAACTGTAACAAACATAGAAGCAGGAAAACAAGTAGAGGATGCCATCTTTGCCTTGCTACTTGTTAAAGACCAATCTGACTGAAGTGAAAATATTACTTTTTTTGGCACATAAGCATTTTAATCTTCTCTTTAAAAGATACACTAAAAATTTAAATCACTTTTCCTTCACCCACCTTTATCCTTTTCAAAGTACAGTGCTCTCATCATAGCAACACTACACTGATAACACAAAACTGAACAATTCAAGGCACTATCTTTCAAAACAAATTTATGAGTTTTTGTGTCATTGCAGAAAAATGAATGAAACATCATTAAGTAAAATATGGCAGACAAGCACAGTGACGAAAATAAAGTACTTTCCTTGAGCAACAGTCCATACCCTGGCAAGAAACATTTAACTGCTTTTTGTGAAAAGAGTACTAAACTGGCAGTTTTTGCTTTATATCAAGAATGTCAAAAAGATTAAAAACTTGTTTTGACTCAAGACCTTGAGCAAAAAAAGAGTCTCATTTATTCTTTTTTTCCTGGTGTTTCTTTGTTCTTATGTTCTTCCTTTGGGCACTGAGCAAAAATAAAAGACATTTGTCCACCTGTGTGTCAGTGCTGCCACATGAATGACAAGACTGAGAAAACAATGACCAGCAAGCACACAAGACTGTTTGGGTTGTTTCTTCTTTTAAAGCCCCACATGACTTTCACCAAGGAATATAGGACATGGTACCTTGTAGGGCGATATATACAATGGCTCTTAAAGTTCAGTATTTTGCTATTTTAGTTCTTAGAACACCAAACAATTTTAACATACTATTCTGACTGAAACTCTTCTGTATGACCTGAGATTTTGCTTAGTAGGAGCTCAAGTATGCAAAAGCTTTCTACTGCTGATAGATAAATGTTATTCACACAAGATTGTATATAACTAATCTGTGTGCTCTTACTCCAGAATAAGCATCAATTTTTTCATGTAGATATTCTCTCCTTTCAGTTAAATAAAAGGCAGAAATATTCAGACTGCTGAGACAGATAACCTGTGAAAATATTCATTTGTGTTTTAGGAAAGAACATGGATAGCCTGACTGAGAGGTGTGAAAATATAATTTACCAGTCAAGTGAAAATCTGGCTACACCTAAGCAAACTATTTGCCTTTTGGATTGTATTCATAGTTAATAGCATTTCAGTGGGGAAATCACAAATCCTTCACAGACCTTGGTTACTTCACAACATGTGTTCAATTCCAGCTATCATGAGATCTCAGTGTAATTTGGAATTTTCCATGGAAATTCTTTAAAATATGACAGTGATATTTATGTAGATAGACACACACATGCATCTCTATAACTCTAAAGAAAAATGTATTGTGTGGGTCTCATTTTAATTATTGTATAGATTTCTAGCACTTTGTAATTAGTGCCAAAGTATAAATAAAACTAAACCAAAAATATATCAATATGTATATCTGCAATATATAAGAAATTATAAAACTATGACAAATAATAGGAGAATAATAAAACAAGATAAAATTCTGTATTTTATTATGTTGCAGCACATAACAGAATACATAAGAATTCATAATTGCTTCTGTATTTTTAAAGTAATTGTAATGAAATGCAAAGAGATGGGTGAAAACTATTTTGATTAATCTAATATTCCCTCATTATTTCATTGGGGTTTTTTCAGCCTCTTTAGTGACAGAAAGCTCACCCCTGAAAGGAGGCCACTGAAACGAACATGTATTACTGCATAGCTGTATCATACTAAATAACAATTTTCTGTTTGGTTCAGAATCATGCAAAGCTCACAGTAAAACACTAATTTGAAACTCAGAACAGTTAAAATTTGACACATTCAAGATCTGTCATTAAATAGATCCTCCAATTAAGTATTTTTAGGCAAAACTGAAGATCATATATCTCTTTTTTCTGAGAAATTGCTCACCTACTTTCAGTATTCTAAGAATAACATTTAACTCCATATTGCATGAGGAGAGACAATAGATGTACTTAGCACAAAACACTTTGTTCCCCAAAAGACCTTAAAAGAGGTCTTTTAAGACTGTGTAGTTAGGTTATGTTATCAGAGGGAAAAGCTGAGACAGTAGCAGTTTTATCCTCGTACCATTGCACCTAGTGGGGCAAGGTAAGATGAGGTTTGGACAGAAAACATGGAATCATTTAAGGAGTAATTCAGTGAGTTTTGCTATCAACAGTACATCTGTGAATGAACCACAGGTTTTACAAATCACTGTGGAAAGTGATGCACAATGTTTCAGTTGTCCAAATAAAACTGAGGGTTACACTTCATGAAGTTCTTCCAAAGTAGTTTATTTTCAGAACAGCAAATGGTAATTGTCTTTCTTGGATATTTTATGGAAAAATCTTGAAGTAGCCCAAATAAGCAGGAATTCAGTCATTAATCTCAACTGAGTTTGAGCAAACTTTTTCATATTTCAAGGTACAAAAAGGCAGTGCAGTCCCTGTAAATCAAAATGTCTCCTAATAGACCACTACTAAGGTTCAGAATGAAAACACATCAGCAAAATAACTCTGTAATGTAGAGAAGGCATCATGTAGTTTGCAGAAGACTTAGAAAACACCATGGATGAGGCACAATGTTAGAAAATATTAGTACATTAGAGGCAATGTTAACAAAAAGAAAATTGCAACAGACCATATAATTTTTTTCTAAAAAAAAAGTAAATAATCTAAAAAAAAAAAAAAAAGCTCAAAACTTTTCATGAACTATTTCATTAAAATAAAGGTATTTCTGTCAGTCATTTCTGCTTTCTGCAATCATGAGGAATCCCTTGATTTGAGGGAAAAGCACAATACAAATTCAAGATCCATTTGCAAGTCTTATTGCTTGCCACATCAATTCATAGTTATACCCATAATAACTAAAATTAAAGCATAATCAAATGAAATAAAATTAGCATAATTCCATTACCTTATGGAATTTTGTGGAAGGCATTTCCGGATGCCTTGAACATTTAATCTTGTCTGTAGTTACAACTGAGGCTGTAGTCTCATACATTTCCATGTAACTCTTATTTTGATTAGATCATAAGGAAGTCTGTGAAGTATGGTGAGCTGCCATCATCATAAAAACGTTTCCTTTTATGTCATTCTATTGTTAACAGAGTCTTTGTTACAGAAATCCAGCCAGATTTGAACAGAAGGCTTCAGACACAAAAATAATCCTACACAGAAATGTATACTATGTGTTTGTATATGTACATTATGCAATACATAATTATACATAAGGTAGAAGAGAGAAATTGTATAATACTTATTAAAAGATATATTGTTTACATGTTCCAAACACCTATGAATGCACACAGGCACATATGCACAGGTGGGAGGCTGTTGTCTATAAATGCAACACATTGGAAAACAAACAAAAAAAAAAGTATTACAGACAGATGCAGTCACCAAACCTGGAAAGTCTCATCCAGTGAAGCAGGACTTGACACAAATTATCAGATTTCCTGGAACACAGACAAGCTGCTAGGCTTATTCCAGACTTTTTTTTTTTCTTCTTTTTTTGTACATTTTTCCATTTCTTTCTGCACTAATCTCTATTGCATTTCCATTTAAAAATTCAAATGCATGTGTGTGTCTTACCCTTGGCTGGCCAAGCAAAGACGGGTTCATTAAGGAGAATGAGAAAATGCCTATTCTCAAATAGCAGATTCTTGCAGTTTGAGTAGTCATTTATAAGAATATGCCTTTCTGTGCTTTGGCACCCTAGCATGACTGAATAGCCAGAGAAGTAGATTTCATGTATTTAAAAGGAGTCTTTGAATACCATACAGGAGGAATTGTGATAGTCTTTACAGTAACCTTTGAGGAAAGAAAATTTTTTCCCAGATCACAGACTACACTCAGGAAGATGCAATAAAACATTTGAAAAAGCAACAGTACCTTTAAAGTCTTGCAGCAATCAAGTTCATACCATATGGTAGCTTCAAGTAAAATTTTTGTTTCTGCTTAAAAAATACTATAATATGAATCAAAGCATTCCATAAATCCATAAAAAGCTGTTAAAAAAAAATTAAAAAAGAAAAACAACAACGAAACAAAAAAATGAGCAAAACCACAAAAACCAAGTCAAAGAAAAAAAAAAAAAACAACACAAACTAGCTGCATTCAACAATCAAGAGCTTTTGAAACATAGAAATGCGTCCTTGAAGTAGATTTCATTCTTTTCAAAGGAAAAAAGGGCAATGCTTTCAATAAGTGGTGCTGTCTTCTGTCTCAATTATCCCTTGAAGCTGCAAAGTGATTCTAGACATAGAATTACTTAAATATCTCATAGTCTTTGGTATCCTATCTCAGTACTTTTCACCATCTTCTAAATCTCATCTACATCTTAAAAAAGGTGTCTATCTCCACAAAACACTAATGCTGAAAATAGAAGAGACTGCCACAACAGAGACATTTCAAGGAACTATGTGAACACAGAAAGAGAAAAAGGGCTTCAGGGTAACTTAAAAAATGAGATAAAATGTTTATTTTTGATACAGTATTAGGAAGTAAAGATTAGTCATTATTTGGCAGGCTCAGTCATATTCCTGGAGTGATTCTAGAAAAATTCAGTATGCATCTTCAGTTATAGTTATTCATATGCAGAATTAAACTCTCCGTCTGTTAAATAACCTTATTGTAAATAGTGCTTGGAGTGAATACCACCACCAAATCTAGTGATTTCTCATGTAAGGTTGTGCATTGCCCTAATACATACTTGCTTTCATTTGGACCAAAATATCTGTGTATTTTAAATTATCACAGTTATCCAAACACAAATCCTCACAATACTATTGATTAAAATATTTTTTTTTCAAATATTTTTTTTTTTAAATTTCATATATATACATATAACCTTTTATTGGATCAGTTTTTCAGTTTCATTGCTCTTGTTCAGATTTGCCAATTTGTCTTTTGAGTGTAAATCAATTTCAGTACCTTATTGCAGAATTGGTTAAACAGGGGCTCATGAGTGGTCCATGCAGTTTCCTGAGCAGCTCTGTTTCATCTTTCAGAGTAAAATTCAGAGCAAAATTTATTTAGCTTACTTTACCCACCAGCTCCCCATTATAAAACATACTAACACTTTATTGGGTTTGGATGAGAAATTTAAACTGTATTTCAAGAATTGTGAGGCCTGGATGCTCAGTTAGGCAGGGCTGTCAAGCCTTTCAGCTTTATAGTCAGGACTTATAAGCCTATAAGCATTGGCCTGGGGAAAGAGTAATGTCTCTGTCATAAGGTACTCTTCACATACCAGGGTTTTTGTGTGTAGAATATTGCACTGGAGAACTTACTCAGCAGACAGTAAAACCAGCAAAATAATTTTACTTTTTCAGTGTTGTACACCAGGTGAGAGACAACTATTAATATTCATTCCACAGCTAAACTGCCAATATTTGGCTATCATCCTAATATGATCCCATTGTCTTCCTCGGAACTACATAATTCAGACTGATTTATCATTCTACATATAAATTAACAGAATACCCACTTAGACTCCATGTAAACAGTTTTGCAGTGAAAACTGCTGCTCTGATACTCACAGGACAGTTCGTGTCAGACACATGGCAGAATGAAGTTCTTTGACTAACAGTAAAACTGTGTTCATTAATGTTATTTCTATTTTTTTGTTACTAAGCACGGAGGCAATTTGTTGTGACTGTTTGTCTAAGCTGGTAATTTGCATTAACTAAATGACACTTCCTGGGTTAGAAGAAGGATGCAATAGAAGAAATTCCCTCATGCACTATATGGTTTCTAGAGACTAGCCAATACATTATTAACAAAACAAAAAACAAATATAAATTAGTGTGTGGTGTTCTGTAAACTGCAATTATTTTCCTGCTGCTATGTAGGCTATATTTCAGAAGTCAAAATTCTGATCTTATAAAATTCTAAACCATCCATAAAGTGTAGATATTTATTAACATATTTACCAACACATCATATTTTAATTTTGTTCAGTAATTCTTTTAGACAGTATCCCATTTCTCTTTTTGGTCACCAAAAAAAAATAAGGATGTTACAGAATTTTTTGAAAGAAATCCAAATAAAAACTTGTAAATTTTTGTAAGTATGACTGTAATGAGATAAAATTTTAACCAGTAGTGGCCATTTTATTTCCTTCCAAAGTGTGATTTTTCACAAAACCTAGTGGTCAGTAAAGGGAATGTTTAGGCACAGGAAAGATTTTTAAAAGTGTAAAGAAAACAAGTGAATATTTTGGTAACAGTGCCAACACATATTCAAAACAAAACAAAACAAACAAAACCAAACAAGAAACAACCAATGTGTTTTCAGGGCAGGTAATATGTGAATTCAGTTGTACATTTGTTCTTCAGCTTCACCCTCATCACTTCCAGTTAACAGTTCTCTCCTACAATCCTTCTTTATATTTTGAAGTACTTCTTAACTCTTTTGACTTCTCAACTTTTTCGATGTAAATGGGTCTAAACCAGGCTGGCAACTGGAGTTCCTCATGGCTCCATATTAACACCAGTTCTCCTCAAAACCATAAATGGCTTGGACACTGGACTCAAAGTTATAGTAAGTTTGCTGACAATACTAAATAGATCTCATTGCAGTCTACAACTTCCTCGTAAGTAAAAGTGGACAGGCAGGCACTGATCTCTTCACTCTGAACACCAATGACAGGACCTGAGGAAGTTGCATGAACCTCTGTCAGAGGAGGTTTAGGTTGTGTATTAGGAAAAGGTTCTTCACCTAGAGGATGGTTGGACACTGGAACAGGCTCCCCACAGAAGTGGCCTGTTCAGAAGCCTGACAGAGTTTAAGAAGCATTTGGACTGCACTCTCAGGCAGTGATGATGTAATTTTTGGTGTTGTCCTGGAAAGGGCCAGGAGTTGGACTCTATGACCTTTGTTGATCCCTTCCAGCTCAGGATATTCTATGGCCCTATGGTATGATATATAACATAAGACATTTTTTCTTAATATTTTACTAAGAGATTATTTATAACTCATAGGAATATATAAACCTGAAAATTTTCATCAGGATGAGAGACCACTTCTAATACCGATGTGGGAGGTAAGTGAAGAGAGAAAAAGCAGGGGAAGTGAAGAGAGAAAAAAGGTAGAGGAAGCATACAAAATGCATGTAGAAATGTAAAATCTGTGAAAAATCTACTCTTTACTGTTGTTTTCAGGATATAAAGCCCACATTGTTTTTATCTTTATCTAATAAATATAGGCATATATATGTATTTTTAATGTTCCATACTCTAAAAATCTGCTTCTTGCTGTTCTGTTCTCAGAAGGCAAATCTAGCTCCATATTCATTAACACCAGAAACTGTTTCCTAAATCATACTGCAGGCTTATTCAGGGCCATTTTGTATAGATTTTAATGCGTATGCTAACAATAGGTTTGGACAGCTCTTCTTCCACTACTCAGACAGTGGTCTTTCCTAATCTTTTGCGAGGTGAGATTAAATCCACTTAACTTGTTGAGTAGCATTCATTTCCAAACCAAAAAGAGTTAATTAAAAACCTTAGGAGGTCTGACTGTTATTCATAGGCAAGGACAACACAACCTACAGGTTGAACATCCCTTCTGTTTAATATTTCAGCAAAATATTGTCTCTTTGAGAAAGCCAAACATCATAAAGCTCATTTGTCTTTCACTAACAGTATTTATCCTTGAACTGGATTTATCTAATGTATTTTGATCCAAAGATTGCACCATGTCCTCATCCAAAATCAATCTAAACACCAGCCATAGTGCACAAACAGAGTGTTATAACCTTCAAACTTCTTTATTTTGGAAATAGCATTTTAGTCAACAGGAATTCAGGACATAACCTGTAACTTTCAGAAACACTGTGCCCTGTCCCAGCTGTGATCTCATATGTGGCCAGTTAAACATCATGACTTGTGACATGATAAAGTCCTTCCAGAACTAGATATTCTTCACATTGACCAAGTTTTTGCCTTTATGAAATTTATTATAGTGTACATCAAGACAAGCTATTTCTCAAGCAGTTTGCTTTCCCAGTTGCCCTTTTCCAGTAATAATTCTTAGAAAGGATTGGGCACTGTTTTGGAATATGTGTCAGAAAATTCAACTTGTCTTTCTTCAGGTTGCTGTGTAAGCATCAGAAACAAATAGAGCATGTTCTCACTCATGTCTTGTGTTTCCTAGTCCTCTGTGAAACATAATACTCTGACATTAATACCTACAGTGTAAGAAATTATAAGCAGACAGGTTTGAAAAAAAACATGCCCTGATAATAATATTGCATTGAAAACTGGAACTTAGACTCTGAAGTTCATAGATCTGTGACAACACACAGAAGATCAATTCAAGCATGGCACATTTTACTTCTACGTTCATCCAAAAATCAAAGGTTTTTACCCTAAAACTTTATATTGACTCTCTATATAAAGGGACATTTCACTTATAGTCTATAATGCTGACATTTGGTTTCCAGAAGCATATTGTAATCTGTTGAACTATTGATCTTCTCTTTTACTGAATTAGATATCTTTTTCACATACCTAGACACATTTCTATTTTGCTTGGACAGGAGATACAATTAGAACTGGGAAATTCATATAATGTCCCCCACAAATCTTGAAATATCCAGTGTTTTTCATAGTACTCCAACTCTAGAAATCAGTGGAAAAGTCTTTAAAATAATATCTGAAGTCCCTAGGGATTAGATGAAAGTTTGAAAGTATGACTTGAGGTTTAAAATACAGAATGCTAATAAAGAGCACTCCAAACCCACATTTTTCTTTAACCTTTTTTTGAACTTTCAATATTTTCTTCATCTGGATCAGTACTTTTTAAATCCTTAGAACTAGCAAACTTTCTACTTTACAGCATCACAAATATTTTGGACAAAGATTATATATAATTATATATGCTTATGGATAGGTATATATAATATTATTGCAGCTTCAGCATATATCTTGATAAATACCTTTTATTTGTAAGCAAAACGTGAGCCTTACACTGAAAAAAATCTCAGCTAAGATGTATAGCCTTTGGTGATATTGTTTTGTTTCAGAACAGTCCCAGGAGCTACCTCCAGAACATATTGTGATCATAAGATTATCAGACTGGAGTAGAAATTATATGAATTATTCATTGTAATCATAATGATTCAGTGTAGATGACAGTTAGGAGGACTTCTGGATCACTTTATGGTATTTTGGGCCATAACCTGTTCTATGACACTTGTTCCTAGCACCTATGATTAAGACAGTGCCCTGAAAGCTGGAGGGTAGCAATTAAAGTGTATTGCAGATCAGCAGTCTTTGGTGGCATTTATTCCCCTAAGGTTATTGCAAATTACAGCACTAATTTTATTGTAACCCTCAAGGTTGCCGAACTAAACAAGCCCTTTCCTTTCTCAATTGCAGAAATAAACTGTTCATTTGAATGTGAAAAGTGAGAGGGATTAAATCCTATTCTTCAGAAGAACCATAATGGAAGAAACAAAACAAACATTCAAGTGCTGTAGAACACTGGAGTTTGGCAGCTATTTCATGCGGTGAGAGAGGGTGATAGCTGCAGTTGGCATTTCTGGGAGGCGTGGAGAAGTTCTCCCAGAGCCTTTAATGTGAATGGTTACATACACCTGTAATGTCTTACTGTTTACTCACTGCACTAGGCTGTTGTTGAAAAATAAGGGAATGCCAGGTAGATAAACATTGCACACCAACACTTTTCTTTGCTCTGCAGAGTTACACAGAATTAATTACCATTAAATTGAGATACACCTTCAAAATGGAAAGCACACAAAATAGAAAGTGAAATGGAAGAAATGAAAATGAAAAGATATTTTTGACTCCCACATAAAACTTTGATCTTGTGATGTCCCATAGTATCACTCCACCTATTTCAATTGCATAAATAAATCAAATGATGAAAAAAATTAATTACAAAAGTGCTTGAAATATACATTTACTACTCTAATGGCTTTTATACTCAAGAAATTTAATCACTTTCCTATACACTAAAGGACAGAAGTTTGATAATCAGGAGTGAGCACCTCACCTCTAAGCTCCCAATACTGCTCTGGTTTACCAGGTCATGAAAACATTAAATTCTGAGTTGTCAATGTAGATTTTATACATTTATCATTTCCTCATACCCTCTTCTTACAGAGATGCAACTTAAGGTCTAAAACTATTACTATATGCAAGATGATGATTTTTATGGTTGAAAAAAGTGAACGTGAGATCTGTGAGTACTGCAGACATCAAGCTGTCTGATCTTTCCTTTTTTATAAGCCATTTCAATCACCAGGGAGAGAACACTGGTTATATAATAAAAGAGAATATTTATGGTCTAAAGCCACATACTTTGTGGTCAGAAAAAAAGTGGAAAGAAATGTTAAGATTGAGGAGGGGTTTATATTTAATTTAAATTTTATTGATTAATTGGTATATTGGATCACATATGCTTTATATATTTAATTTCAAAAACATGTCAGCAAATATAGAACTGCACATATTATGGTAGATATAAAACTAGTGTTTATACTCCTGTCATTGGACTGGGACCAGAGCTCATTACTCTCAGCCATTGACAGAAGATTGTTGAAACTGAGGTTCTCACTGTCCATCACTAACAATGAAAGGAATGTTTCATCTTGAAGTGTTAGCAATATCAGTATCACAGTGTTAGCTGCAGTACTGCAGCACCTACAGTTGGGGAAAAGGTTTTATACTGCCTATCATCACCAACATATCTGACAACAAAGCTTAGAAGAAATCTTACTTGTGTTAGGTAGTTCTGTATCTAGATCACAGAAGCTAAATATGAATAAGAATTAAGATAACATAAAATACTTTAAATTTGATGTTGTGCAGAATTACAAATGAAGTGAACTCTTCTAGTTTGAAATATCTTGCATCCTTAGCTGCATTTCACAATGAGCACTTAGCTGGAATAGAGAAATAAGGAGCTCTAGAACCCAGAGGAAATATCAAAAGGAGTTTGCCTTTGGGGGAATGCTTCCCTGGCTCCCCTATTTTTGTAGCAGAAAAATATTATAATCTATGATATGCCCTTGTGGAATGCAGTATCTCATCTCATGTGGCCAACCAATATAAGAAAAGACATACCAACCTGTCACTTTCATGTAGATTGACTGCATTTTTATTTGCAGTACAAAATGCAATATAAAATCAACTGCTCTCTGCTGGGTAAAAAGTTGCATTTAAAATAACATTGAGGGTCAAACAAGTGGGCATGAAAAGGAGAGTATTTATATATTTTATGGCTTTCATGTCCAAATATCCTGCATTAATATGATTTATTTTGTAGCCAGAACAAGTCTAATGTGTTTCCTTCAGATGCTAGTCAGCTTCACTGTTGTATAAGGTGTAACTTTATTCATCACACAAGAGGAATAAAATGCACAATATTCTCTGAAAACCTGACTGTACTGTGTCTTTACTATATTATAAAACAGTTTGGTTCTTGTAACAAAGAACATGGGACATTAATCAAACCCTAGGATTTTTCTTATGGAGAGTCATATGAGCTTGTGAATTTCATTTGTGCTGCCAATATGTAAAATTTGCTTAACTAGAAGACCTTTGTTTAATCAGATTATCTTGCCTCTGCAGAATTGGTTCTGACATATTGTAACATTATAATTACTTTTAATGAATTTTCTATTTCATGGACAGAGGAAGAGAAGCTTAAAAATCCATTGCATATTTTACCTCATACTAATAATTGTAATTTAGGAAGGAACTATGATAGTTCATTAATGGAAAGAAACATGGAAACATTAGGGGACATCAGTCCCCTACTGTACAATTATACTGTACAATACTACTACTGTACAATTAGTACAGTAAAAAGTAAATATCATGAAAGACATTAGAAGAAAAATCTTACATATACCTTTTTGCACCAGGAGTCATTATTGCAATATGAAGATGGGTTTATTTGGTTAAATCAGAGGAATGTGCATAAAATATCCAGGAAGAGCAGATTACATAAAGCTACTACTGTACTAGAATGTTCTTTTTAAGCTTTCTAAGAAACATAAGTTTCTGTCAAAAATTATGTGTTAGGAAATTGATATCTCTAACCATAAGTAATAGAAACAAATCTGTAGAAGTAAATTCACAAGTAAGACAAAATTATAAACTGAGTGTTGAGACACATATACAGAAGTTGCACAAATATTATTTCTGGATTTACTAGCCCATCTGCCACTGAAGATTTGTCTGTTCAACTCAATTGCATAAATGTGAACCAGCTTTTAGAAAAGGAATTAGTATTAAGCTGACAAAAAAATACTTGAAACAAAGAAAACCATTACAGAAATTTAAGTACACGTAGTATAACAGTCTAGTCAACCATAAAGTATATGAAACTAAAATCTTATCTAGGTCAAAGCCTCTTTCAAGTGTTACAGTCTTATTTTGTTACCCTGAAAGTAAAGGAACAGATGATTTTTTTTTTTTTTCTTCTCATCATGCTAAAGAAACAGGTGCTTTAAACCTGAAAGGGGTATTATTTTCTCCTTCTGATTCAGTGCTGCCTTCAGTGCTGCTCTCCATATTGAAAAATCTATGTTTGTACACTGTGTGATTCTTTGATGTGGCAGGTCTGTACTTAAAGTTCAAACCAAGTTAACAGTTACATCAAAGTTTAGTGAGTTCTCTGTATGTTAAAGCTGATCCTTTGCATCCCAAAATGCTTGCAGATTTTAGGATGTGTGTTATCAAAAATGTTAGCAAAATACACAGGATTTGATTTAGAATAGGGGATTATCTCCAAGTGTGTTCTACTTTGTTCTTCTTGTCCAGTGCTTAGATATTTATTAAATAGCTGACATAACTGGTGAGCAAGTTGCAAGTATAAACTGAGAACCAAATTCTTCAAAACACTTCAGAGTCTGGGAAGATTCTCAGTGTCTAGAAAAAAATGTAGCATTGACTTCTCATCTGAAAAGCACAATAGGCATAACGATTTTATTGGGTTTGGGGAATTTATTATGTTTTGAGGGAGAAACAAGAAAAAAAAAAAACACCCTTGAAATATTATTCTGGTGATGGTATCTAGCTATGCAGATCAAAGTGCCTTCATATGTTGAAGTTCATGAGATATTTTAAACTCCATAATGGTCCTTGGACCATAACAATGTAAAATCCCTATAGGTAGAGGACAGACTGGACTGACTGAAAAGACAAAAGTAGTAAAAGTTTTAAAGTTGAGTTTTACAAATGTCTTTGTTTGCATTCAGGTTTAAATGGCTTGTAGCTGTACATACAGTATGTGGGGATTTTTTCCCCACTGCTAGTTGGTTTACAAAATCTGTCTGTTTTTTTAAATGCAGACAGAAATACTGTGAGAACAGCTTTAAAATGTGTAACTCTCATAGGTACTTACTCCTGTAAGTTGACTTTATTCTAAACAAATAATGACAAGTCACACAAAGTGCTCAGATTTTAAAATAAGGCTATTGATAAAGCATGTGGTTTCTACTTAATTCTCTTAAATGGCTGAAATTTTTACATATTTAAACATTTTAAATTTTCATGGGAATATTGGCACAGAATAAAATATGATTTTTTTATTTTATTTTATTTTACTGCATATCTAAGGCCATCCTCTCTAATTCCATTCGTAGGGGCATGATAGAGATGGTGAAAATCAAACAGAGAAAAGGACACTCACATTACTACATTATGGTAATAAATATAGTATTTCAGTTAAAGAGAGAAAGAGCCTATTTCTATTGCTAATGATGCCTAGCACCTCTGGAGAACCTTTATGAAGCCTGGTTCAACAGACAAACACACCTTATGTCACAGAGAGCAAGCCCTTGTACAAATTGTAATTCACTGTGAGCTCTTCAGATAAAGCAATTCATCCATAAAAATTTATAGCAGTTTTAAGAAATGTATTAGTATGCAGAAACCACTTGAAATTAAAGTTTCCTGTAGTAAAAGTAAATACACTCAATTAATGTACTCTGCATCTGATCCTTCCATCTTGTCTTCATTCATTTGGTGTGATGAATGGTACTGCATTTGCTGAATATTCTGGTGTAGATGCTTTACTCCTTGAAGAACATAGAGTGGTTATCAGGTGTTGGCCAAAGCTACATCCAACCTATGCAATGTGATTCATACCAATACTGTATTGTCTTGCTTATTACAGTAGTAAATATGATCTCTGCATTTACTACCCTTTTTGCTAGATGAAACTAGGATGGCTATTATGCAGCTCTTGCTCAATGCCATGCACCTAAAATAAGTAAACAAATAAATAAATCTGTTAAATATACTGCTAAAGTCCCTGAGGCCACAGGAATTTTATCTATTACCCTTACTGTGTTCTGTAGGTAACTCCAACTTAAATTGTACAATTTTCTTTACAGTCATCTGTGGCACATGCAGGAAGTAGCAGCCAGCTCACAGCAAGAGAATAATCCCACTCAACACAGCTCGACATGATAAAAAGATCTGCCATGTTTCCCATAAGCAGCCAGACAATGTGGTTATACTGTTCTTGATACCAAAATTGGTTTGTTTTTCACTAATTTAGCTGTCCTTGGATTGTTTTGCTTTGCTCATTGCAGACTGTGCAAGTTCTTTAAAAAAAAAAATCAATGCATATACAGAGATGAATAATAATCGGATGTGGTGGAAATTGGTCTCTGAATAACTGTCTCTTAGGAATTCATGACTAAACAGAATGAATTGGCAGGGTATTTAACCTCTTTCTTTGAGTTTCCTGTACAGAGCAGGGATAATAGTAGAGTCACTGTATGGCTTTCTTTTATTAATGATCTCAGAAGGTTTTAAAAGCTCAAAGTAAAAAAAAAAAATTGCTAGCAATATAAGGTATAATACTTATTACTCATTTCAGGGTCAGTTTAGGTTGTTTGAAGATTTCTCATAATTTTATGAACAATCTGTTGCAAAGTAATGGTGAGTGAAATGAAAAAAAATGTGAGTAGGATGAGCACCTTTTTCTGTACCTCAGTCTGAGACAACTGAGTATTCTCCTCTGTAATTACTATTAAAGAAAAATCTATAAAGAAACTATGCTGGTGTCATATTTTCTCAGGATTTCATCAAGCTGATTTACAATCTACCTTTCAGCAACACTCATTATATTATTTTATATCCAAACAGTAATCCAGCTTTATCCATTTTAATAGACATTCAACTCAGCCTATAAAGTTAATTAACTTTTACAATATTTAGAAATGAGTTTAGACATTCTCAGACCTTGAAATCAGAGACATTACCCAAGTCAAATGATTTTACAGGCAGTTTGGTTAATAGGGCTATAATCAAGCCATAACAGTCTCTTTGGGCTTGGGCCAAGGTAGGGATTTTAAATATGCCTCCTTTCTCTGTTAATAGCTGACTCAGAACTTTGGAAGAAAAAAGTGTCTCTCAAACTTGGAGAAGCAAAGACATGACAGAGAGAATCTGGACTGATTTATTCAGCAATGTCCTTGTACTTTTCTGTGGCCTTGATGGAAAATTTTACATTGAGTAACTTCTATCAGTTTGAGAGACTGCCCTTTCGTGAATTAAAACCATGTTACATATCTGATAGTAATTCCTAAATTTCTTGATTATTTGCTGTTTTCAGGTGTTACAGGTAGGGTATGATAAATTATAAGGACAGAATGAAATGGACACAAATTAAAACAATTTGAAATTCCATCCAAAAAGATGGAATCTTCATCCTCACACTTTTATTGTGAGGGTGATCAAACATGAGCACAGCTTGTCCAGAGAGATTGTGGAATCTTCACCCTTGGAAATATTCAAAAGCCTGACTGAACACAGTCTCAGTAAACTGTTCTAGCTGCTCCTACTTGAGCAAATGTTTTCACTAGGTGACCTCAAGAGATGCATTCCAACTCCAGTGATCCTCTGCTAAAAACAGGATTGGACTGTTTTTATTTAAAAATAATTATGACACTGTATTTTCAAATAACTGTATAATGGGATGGGAGAAAAATAAGGCTGAAACACAGAAGAAACACAGAAACTCCCTTTGTGCCTGAAATATCTATTTTTAATTTAGAGCTTTATTCCTCAGATGTAAAGGTAGGCAAGCTCCACTATAAAGCAGGCCTGTGGTAGCTGGATATGTCTACATAGTATTTCACAAACACGCAGAGTTGTCCAATACTGCTTGGGCATGAACTGGCACTGCAGGGGCTGATTTAAACCAACTTTGATACTCTCAGCGTTATATTCAGAACACAAAAGAAAGCAGAGAAAGTACTTGGCCTGAGCCACTCTTTTGTGTGATCTCAAGCAGAGACGTCCAACCTGTATTGTACATGGTGAAGTCTTTGGTAGCAGGCAGGGCTGTAGGGGGGGCCTCTGTCAGAAGAGACCAGGAGCGGCCCCTGGGTTGGGCACAGCTGGTCCTAGCTGACTCCAAAATACACCCACCAGTGGCCAAAGCTGAGCCCCCCAGCAACCCCAGTGGAATTTCTGTGGTAAGTTATCTAAGAACAGGTACAAAGTGCTGTGTATCAGAGAGAGAGACAGAGAGAGACAGAGAGAGAGAGAGAGAGAGAGAGAGAGAGAGAGAGAGAGAGAGAGAAAGAAAGAGAATGAAAAAAACTCAGGGAAACAGCTCTGCAGACATCAAGTTCAGTGAAAAAGGGGGAGAACAGGTGCTCAATACAGTGGAGGAGAGATTCCCCTGTAGATTATGGTGAGGTTGTCCCCCTGAGGCCTGTGAAGGACTCCATGGTCAGAAGAAAGTCACCGTCTGTGGAGAGCCCACACCACAGCAAGTTCCTGGCAGGAACTGCAGCCCATGAAGCAGAGCCCGTGCCAGGAATGGTTTTCTGACAGGAGCTGTGGTCTGCCCAGTACTGGAGCAATGCATTTCTGAAGGTCTCCAGCCTGTAGGAGAAGACCTGTGATGAAGCAGTTCTTGAAAAATTGCAGCATGTGGGAAGGACATACATTGGAGAAGTTTGAGAAGAACTTTATCCTATAGGATTGTCGTGGGTTTCTCTGATTAGGGGTTTTTTTCCTAAGAGGAAGATTGGCTTCTGTTGCAGTCTCTGGAAGTTTCTCTCCATCCTATAGAGCAGTGCCAATGAGGGCCAGCTCCGAGGAAAACTTCCTGCTTTTGAAC
>JAWWTY010000088.1:33085583-33096126 GCA_035222235.1 Margarornis squamiger | reverse complement strand
AGCAACTGTAATTTTTCATATATGGACTCCACTCTCTCATTCATACTTGCTTTCGTCTCTTCTGCAGACAGTCCTTGCCCACCCACAAAACCTTGTGATCTTTCTCCATGTTATTTCTTTTTCTGATAGCTAAAAATTATTTTAATGGCTTTTTCCTTGTGGGCATCTCATTCATTTGAATTGCCTCTAACAGTCTTTTTTTATATTCTGTCCTTTGTTGTAAAACACAACAGTTCCTGTAGAGACTGACACACTGGCAGAGCTACCACTAAAATATAAGACCTTAGTAACCATAAATGCATAGCAAAGGAAACAAAAAATGTACAATAACACATGGAAACATGTGCGTTTAGCTCTTTAACTGTCCTTTTAACAGGATTGTTTTAGGAGTGTTGATGCCATCCCAGATCACAGTTAGGAAGCAACTTCCCATCAAGAAAATAAATTAAGCTATAAAAATAGTGATGCTCCAACCTGTCAGATTAGTCTTGAATTACATTGTCATCAAAAGCAGCAATTATAAATTGCTGATCTAACTGCACACACCATACGAAGAGAAGTCATGTGGTATGTAATGGGCTTTCACACCAAGGAAGGACATGATGGCCATCATTGTCCACCATATTGTGCCTGTTGTCTTCTTTTAAAAATCATCAAGGTGAAGTGTATTTATATTGTTGCTCCATAAGAAAACTATTTTTGAATCATCTCCCAGGTTTCTAAATATTCTCTGAGGAGCTTAAAAATTGAAAGAACTTGGAGAGTTCTTACTCAGCCTTACGTAGGAAAATAAGTCAACTCATGTAGGTGGCAGAAGCTTTCTTTTCATTGATTTTGACAGGAAAAGAAGCACCACTTTAAACGCTGTGTCACCAGCCTTTCTTTTTGAACAATCAATGTCCATCACTACAGAAGTCAGCTACAAAACTGCCAGGATAAAAGAAAGCTGTGAGGGTCAGTCAGGCAACCTTCCCTTCCCAAACTTTCCCAAACCTTCCCAAACCTTCCTTTCCCAAACCTTCCCAAACCTTCCCTTCCTTCTCTACAACTACCTTAAAGGAGGCTGTAGCAAGGTGGGGATTGGTCTCTTCCCCAGTCAACCAGTAGTAGAACTAGAGGTCGCAGTCTTCAGCTGCACCGGAGGTTTAGGTTAGACATTAGGAAGAAATTTTTTACAGTGAGTGATCAGACATTGGAATGGGCTTCCCAGGGAGGTGGTGGATGCACCATCCCCAGAGGGTTTAAGAGACTGGATGTGGCACTTAGTGTCATGATCTACTAAGGTGATGTTAGGTTAAAGGTTGGACTTGATGGCCAACCAAGAGGCCTTTTCTTGGTTGATTCTGTGATTCTTCCCTTCTTCCCTTCCCTTCTGTTACTTACTGCATGGAGTAGATACTACTCCCCATGTAGAATCAGGAATTTAGATTCCAACAAGAGAATTGTTGTCTTTTCTCCTTAACTACAGTCATGTATTCATTTGTGAAAATTTGCTATAGAAGAAATGGAAGTCTTCCTGTATGAAAGAAATATACAAACCTACCTTTTTAAATTGTCCCTAGAGTCTCATAAAATATGAATTTTCTAATTATTCAGATATTAATTATTTATTTTAAAATAATTCATTGTGTCTTGATTTCATATATATGTAATTTATCTTTGAGTGGTCATAAAATGTTTATAGATTTTTTCCTACCTATTAGGACCTGATAAAATTCCTGTCCATCTTAAATGAGATGGATTCTCTACCAAGTTTGCATACAAATCTTGTCTTCATGAGATAAGTTTTCATTTCTAATAATTTTTTATCAGAAAGGAGGAAAGGAATTGTTAAATAATTTTGTGCACAGATTGGAGAAATTAAGACAGTAATTAGAAAGAAAAATGGATCATTGCCGCATGAAAAAGAATAGTAATTTTATATGATGAATTTTGATTTGATTATCCAAGAAAAGTAATGAACTCATGTCATGGAAATAATCAGTGTTAATAGACTCCCATTTTTCATTATCAACAGGGGAAAATAATTTCTATCAATATATCAAAAGTACTTCATTTTAGCATTTCTTATTGTAAGTATCAAAGAACCACTCAGCATTGAGGGTCTCTGAGTTTCTGTAAGAAACACTGAAGATTTTGAAATGTGGCACAAAAGAAGAAATATTCTAGTAGCTGATAAGACACAAGAAAACAAATAATGAAGCAGAAACTGAGTGTACCTCTAAGAAAACTGTATAATGCATCATCAAAGAATGTTTTCATAGATGACTGGCAATTTTTTATGTAACTGAAACTACCTGACGTAGGCAGAAAATGATATCCCTCCTCACAACTTTTTAGCAAAATTTTATAGTTCAAAGTATAAAACATGGAAAATTCAATGACTGAACCAACGACTTCCATTCACTCTGTTTAGATTTTATACTGCATTTATATCTTACACACACACACACACACACACACACACACACACACACACATATATACATATGTCCTAGTTTCAGCTAGGGTAGAGTTAATTTCTTCTCAGTAGCTGTTACAGTGTTGTGCTTTGGATTTGGAATGAGAATAATGCTGATAACACACTGATGTTTTAGTTTTTTGCTAAGTTGTGTTTATCCTAAGTCAATAAGTTTTTCTTGTCTCATGCTATGCTGAAGAGGAGGCAGCAAAAGAAACTGGGAGGGAACATAGATGAGGCAGGTGACCCAAGCTGACTGAAAGGGTATTCCACACCACAGAACATCATGCCCAGTATACAAACAGAACAAGTTAACCAGAAGAGATGCAAATATGGATTAGGGAAGGGGGATCTGGCAGTGTGTGATGAGCAATTGTATAAGTCTTGTTTTTCCCTTTTTATTATCATTGTTGTTATAATTTATTTTTACTGTATTTTATTTTATTTTCAATGTTTAAACCATTCTCATCTCAACATACAAGCTTTATTTTGATACTCCTCCTCTTCCACCAGGGTGGGGAAGAGAGAGAGGGGGTTGAGGGAGAGTCTGAATGGCGCTTAATTTCCAGCTGGGCTTAAACCACAACAATGTCACATATATATGCAAATTACAGTATTGGAAAGGTCTGTCATTCTGAATAATGTGTTGTCTCTGTCAAAAGAGAATCTGTAAATTCTATTAAATAATGATTCTGAAACATATCTTTAAATATGATGAAACATGATTTTCAAAATGCTGTATCAGATTCATGATTCTTCTTTTATCAATATTAAGTTTTCTAAGAGTGTTCTCTAGAATTTAAAAACAAATCTCCTTTGGCTGTGGTTTTATTTCATCTGTATTCTGCTTCCACAGTTATGAAAGTGATTCTGGTTTCCCACTGGATTGTGTAAAATAAATAGATAATAATGAGATACTATTCAGATATACTACAAGTCAAACACACATACTGTTTGATGAGTGCTTTTTAAGACAAGGTTCTGAAAACTCTAAATATGCAACAGTATGCATGAAATTTAGCAAACAGGCAAGGTTTTCTTTCAAAATTTAGAGTTAAGGCTGCATGCATCCTCTGTGTGTTTGTCATCTGGAACAATGAGAAAAAAAATTAGTCTTCCCTATCAATTATTCCAGCAAAAGCTGTCATTCATCAAGGAAGCTGGCTGACAGACAAAGAACCTTCAACAAAGAAATAACCTCAAATCCCTTCAGCTCCTTTCTTTCCCCTCTAATCTTCTCTTTGAAGTATATCTTTTCCTGAACAAATTCAAAGACATAAAGAATCATTAGTTTTTTGCAGCCTTTTCTTCATTTTTACATCATTCCTGAAAACACCACATAGAAGATCTCCAATGGTCTTAACACAAGTTCCAGAGAGTTCCAGATTCTAAATACTGAGAAGATGCAAATAAGACCACATGCCAAAGACAATAGAATGGATTTTATTTAACTTAAGTTAAATGCAAGGCAGAGCGATAGAAAGAAATAGGAAAGAAGTGAGGGAGAGAGAGAGACACAGACAGGGAGAGAGAGAGAGACAGAGAGAGAGGCAGAGGCAGAGATTAAGCAGTAGATAGTCAACACTCAGTGGTTACAGCAATATTCCATTGGAACCTGTTCACCCTGGTCTTTTTGGTAGGTATTGCCTTTACACCACCTAAGTTCCATGTATCCAAGGGATGTAGATGCTGTTTCCATAACTTGGGGTGATATGTTTGTAAACAGTTGTTTACTTTTCCACAGTTTGCCACAGAGGGAATTTTTGTCCAGATACATGAACCAAGGTGTGCTAACCAAACCTCACCGCTCCTGCCTTCCTGTTGTGATTATCTCAGGTTCCTGCTGTGGTTATCTCTGGTTCCTGATGTATTGGCTTATTTTATGAGGCCTTGACAGTGTTTCAAGTCAGGCAATTCCATCCTTTAAGCCCTTACACAATATAGAAAAAAATAGAGAATCCGCAATTCCCTTCCAGTGTAAATTACTTTTAGTAAGGTTCTCCCATGGAAGAAGGTAGAAGAACATTTCTTGTGAGGCTTTTTTCTCATGCCACAATCATAGGTTTTTTCCTTTTGACTTGAATTATTGTATATGTGGTATGCACATGCATGACAACATCCTTATCATTGTGCTTTATAGAAGGCCACTATTTGAAGATATTTCAGATTTTTTAGTCCCTTCAGGCACAATTTGTCTGGCAGGCAGTTTCTGGTGTAGATGTCATTCCACAAGGAAGGACATGATAATTACTTGCAGTAAATATAAATAGCTTCTGTTTAATGACTTGTAAATAACTTGGATTCTCATGGACTTATATTTATCACATGCAGTTCAAGAGCTACTGCAAAGTATGTCAAAACACTGCTGATTCACAAAAATACAAGTCCTGAAGCATATTATTTTTCACTTGGTAAATTCTGAACTTTTGTAAGTATTGAATGAAAAGGCCTAAATTAGGTTGTAATCAAGTCTTTTTCTCCTTTCAGTTGTTTGTTGTGTGGGGATTTTTTGATAGGGAAGAAGGTTTTTTTATATTTTTTCTCTTCCATGATATTAAATAACCAGTCTTTTAGTAGAGTTCAAGGGGTCATTTACAGTTTAAAGGCTGGTTTTCAGTAAACATGCTCTTTCCCAATCTCTTGATGAAAAAGCATATTCTCACAGGTAATTTCTTGCTCGTAGTTCACTCAGCCTGCAATGACAACCTGTGCATCATACCTGACAAATTGAGTTCTTTCTTTTCCTCTTCTTGCAAACAAGCTTCTTTATTCTATTTCAGCTCAGTTATCAAAACTTTTTTGGGTATTATGTCTACAGAAACCTAAATATTGTTTCTGTGTGTCCTTATTAGTATATGCACTCATGGTCTGATTCTGATCTTTTATTTAGAGTGAAAGCTTGTGAGGCTTTTTTTCTATGCCCAGTGACAGGCAGTGGTATTGGTATAAGCTAAAACACAGGACTTTCCTCCTGAAGATCAGGAAATATTTTTTTTTTTTTTTACTGTGACTGTGAGCAAGTACTGGCACAGGCTGTCCAGAGATGGATTCTCTGTCTTGGAGATTCACAGAGGTCTTCCAAAGTCATCTGGACATGGTCCTGGACAATGGATCCTAGATGGCAAAATGACCTCCAGAGGTCTCTTTCAAATTCAGACACTCTATGATTCTTTGGCACAGCCTTTGACCCTTTACTGATACCAATGACCATATACTATACCTAAGAGGCATTGTCTGTACATATCATCTATAAAAGCCTATAGAAATAAAGAAACATGCATTAAAAGTTTGAATAGCCTGCCACAGGAGCAACATAATAAAGAATATGATTTTTATTTTACTAATTCAGTATTATTCAGTAATTTCTGTTTCAATTCTCATTAGTTTCTGCTTATTATTATTTTTACTTAAGTTCCCATCACCTGCTGATTGAAATAGACAAAACTCTATCCCGGTCTGCAAAAAAACAATCAACTCATAAATTTCAGCCCATTGAAATAATGGAACAGACTTTCAAATAGTCTCCATAGTCAATAAATCTAGACAAAAAACCTTCATATTTCGGCTACCTATAGAGAGTTCACATGCATTGTGTGATAGATGCGGAGGTGCCAAGGTGCAATTCCCTGCACAAGTGATCTCTTTAACAACCAATTAAGCATATTTTCTATTGTATACCTAACACCTTTTTACACACGTGATGCCTAAAATCCTGGAAAATAGGCACTCAGAGAAACGTTAATGGAGAAAGATAGACAACACCTTTATTGGGAGTTCGGAGGCTTTGGGCCTCCCTTGGGCGTTGTTTCAACAAGGATCTCTGCGTCCAAAAATCCCCAAAGAACCCCGCCCTCAGTAAGGTTACAGTTTTTATACCCTTCCAAACAATTAACATATTAGATATCTATAACCAATCATCATTTCTAATTCCCTCGGTGGCCCACCCATCAGGGCCTAGGCTATGCCCCCTGGACCACCTCCAACAGTGTCTGGGCTCTTCTGTTGTTTTGACTTCAAGTTATCTTGCAGGTGTCTCTGAAAAACACCATGACCTTCAGAAAGCCTGAGAATATGTGAGAAAATCACTTTAGTAACTTCCAAAACCACTTAATATGTGAGCAAGAAAACCTATACTTCTAAAACTCTAAAAATCCACAGAATACACACCAAACCTTCTAAAAACCCACAAAAT
The DNA here is from genome assembly GCA_035222235.1 of Margarornis squamiger. Lineage (NCBI taxonomy): Eukaryota > Metazoa > Chordata > Aves > Passeriformes > Furnariidae > Margarornis > Margarornis squamiger. The sequence goes on along the minus strand of JAWWTY010000088.1, from coordinate 33,089,473 downwards.
ACACACCAAAAATACACACTAAAAATACACACCAAACCTTTAGGCATCACACGCATCATAGTTTGGGCAACATGAGCAATTAAAAAGTGACTTTTTATCTGTATATAATACTTAGGGTATTATTTTACTGCATAATACAATTTAAAAGAAAAGCATTTCCAAGAAGTAATGAAACCAAGGCTAATGTGGCAATTGTGGTTTATTAAATACAGGCACAGCTAATTGTGCATGTTCTGTGTGAATCAGTCTTCTGATAAAATTCATTAAGAATGCATATTAAAGAAATTGGCAATTACATTACCTTTTAGTCAAATGTCTCCCTTTTAACAATGGTGTTAGCATTGTGGAAATTGTTTAGTGAGCTCATTGCACAGGTGTAAAGACAGTAATTCATTGAGCAATGTGAAAACCTTTAGAAAGCCTTCAAATTATCTAATCCTAAGGCCATTTAATAAGGTGTAGGAGTTCATCAGCTTCTTATCTTCCCTTCTTCTTTTTAAATATCACAGTCACATACCTGACCTAAGGAAATGCTAGACTCTAGACTTAAATCCATACAAAATCCTGAGATGTGGTGACTTGTAAAAGGCAAGAAAAATAGCAGTGATGGTAGTAGCCACACTTTGAAGGGTTAGCTGTGGATTTTATGAATAGAACATAGTACATATGGATGGTATGCAGACTTTGCCACCTTGAGTGAGTTGCAGAAGTAGCAGTAAATTAAGAGTAATCTGAGGGAGTTGCAGAATAAGAACATAAGAGCAATAATCCAATTCTATTCCAGAAGAAGGGAACATACTCTTAAAAATCAGCCTGTAAAAATATCCTTTTTTTTAAGAAATCATCTACTGCCCAGTTTGAAATTCAATAGTCTAAAAGTAGTCCAGAAAACACAGATAAAATAATGCTTTATGTTTCTGCCATTTTAATTATCTATTAGCAGTCTTCTAACTGAAAAAAGTCCAAGTACCTAGTTAAACTGCATTTTATACAAGGACTCTTCAGAAAGTATAAGGAAAAATGGTGAGGTCATCAGCAGCAAACTTTGTGACACAGACCTATAGGGATTATACAGTGTTTGTTTCAATTATACAGTCTTTGTACCTCAGAAACACTGATTCGTGATCTCAAAATTCAAGTATCAGAACCAATTCTGAGATTTTCTGTTGCCTTAAAATGAAGAGTTGTTATCAGTAAAGCTTTATGAATTTAGAGCAAATAAAGGTTTGTTCACAGAACATTAGGGTAAAATCCATTAAGTGGCTGAAGTACATAAATCTGGCTTTAGGCAAAACTGAAGTACTTGCATTTAAATCCAAATCACCCCCAAAATGGCCCATGCATTTACATAACATTGGAGGTGCCAACATTTAATGTATGTTCAAGCATTTATTACAACATTCAATAAATATAATACATCACACTGTTTCACAAAAAAATCCACTTCTTCTATTTTTGTGCATCTGAGGACACCAGTTACAGACTACATCAGACTACATCCCCAGCACAGCTCCAAGTGAAAATTAAATATTTCTTTGCCAGTGCTCTCCAGATACTGAAGATTCATCCTTTGGATCAGTCTTATATCATTATTTATTTATTTATTAAATTTTGATGTAGTTTCTTTATTTTAAAGCAGAGATGAAGAAAAGGGCAGTACAAACACAGCATCTAGAGAACTGAGTCCAACGCAGAAGTCTTGCGTTCAGTACTCTTCCTTACCCAAGGACATTCCAGGCCATATCTGTCATCACCAAGTGAAATGTCAGGCTATAAGGCAAGCTAAAGTGGAGCTTTCCTTTCCCAGTATTCACTTGGCTTGTTGAAACTGCACCATTTGTACAGGAAACAAAAGAAAATTTACAGGGATGTTGTGCAGACCAGAACTGATCTTCCTGGTTAGCACAGGTTTGGGAAGACGGAAAGAAGGCTTCTGCTTCTGTACAATAAATTATTTCTATCTTTTTTTCCAGTGATTGTACTGACTAAGCCAAAGCTTGACAAGAGTCATCATTCATCTGGCCAGAATATTTCCAATTGTCTTCAGAAGAAAATATGCTAGATGGATAGTGAATGATATATTGAATCAGAACTCCTAAATGATACATTTGTAGAAGCTCAGAATTGTAACCATCAAACACTTTCATTTGGTTGAAGTATTTCAAGTTATGTATGATGTTAAACTAACTAACTAAATGTCAAGAAGAAGCACAATCAATGTGTGAAACTCAGATTTGATAAATGTTTTGAAAGCTTTAGGAAACTGTCCTACCCTGGGATCTTATTTCACGTTCAGCCATTCTGTCACTGAGAGACAGCTGGAAGCTGGAGCTTTTAATTGTAGGCTTTTTGTCTTTTGGGAAATTTATTTTTGATACTGGCCATTTTGTAACAGATGTGGCTTTCATTTAGTAGCTAAATTAAATATTACACTTTTATTAATGGAATGCAGTGTGGGTGAAGTTCATGTCAAGGGACCGGAGAGGAGGCAGAGTCATTTCATGAAAGTGCCCTACTTCTTTCAATATAGATATCTAAAGAGCATAAAAAATGTTTCCAATTTGTACACATGTATTTCATTAAAACAAAAAATTATATGAAGTGGGTACAAAATAACCCATTAAAAAGCCCCTTCTTTCTCCATGGTGTCTTCACAAAATGGTTCCTTTCCTCAAGTTTTGTCTTACGTTCTTAAAGTGTTAAGGTTTCCCTGTTAAAAAAAAAAAAAAAACAAAAAAAACCACAAAAAACAAAAAACAAAAAAACAAAAAAAAAAAAAACGCAAACCAAAAAAACCCCCCAAAAAAAAAAAAAAAACCAAAAAAAAACAAAACAAAACAAAAACAAACAACAAAAAAAAAAACTTTATGAAGGCTCCTCCTGCTTCTCAGGAGCAACATCTTTCCCTTACACTTGCAACCAGTCTTTTTTTTTATTTGTTTTTTTCCATTTGAAGTCTCCCAGAATGGTGTCTTCATGCAGGATTCCATCTGTTTTGCCACCTATTTATACTATCATGGGATAGTATAAAACACATTCAGTAATGAGGACTATATTTTCTAGACTTCAAAGATTGTAATTATTTTTCATAGGAACTTATACACAAATCTGAAGGAGACTAAGAAGTATTTAGCTTCAAATACTTCTCCTTACATATCCAATATTGATTGTGGTCAAAATGAAATCCTGAGTCAAGTAGGGTATTTTTCTTCTCCACATAGAGGTTCTGCTGCACTTTTCAGGGAAAAAATGAGATACGGTTTTATTTATATGAAAGGTAAATCGATACTGAACTTGAATTTTGTCCTCACTATGGAATGTGAAGCAAGAGTCCCTTCAGGCATCTCAGAGGTGTCACACACTTTTTTGCCCTCCTCAGCTCTGTATTCCCTGCCCAACTAGGTTTCTAGAGACTCTGAACTACTTCAACACAACAGTCTCTAGGCTATGAAATAGAATTGTTTACCTTATCGTGAAGCACTGTCATGTTCCTGAGGATTTATAATAAACCAAGATAAACAACATGTAATGAATTTCATAGCTGTGTGCATAAAAGATATTTTTAAAAACAAATCCTTCCTTGTTACTACAAGACTTTATGTGAATATACATCATAACAATCAGAGATCTAGAAGTAAAAGTTATCATTTTACTTACTGAGATTTATATTTTACATATTCCTTTGCCACTGTGTTAATACTTTCCTGAAATCCCAATCCATCAAACTGATTATTCACAGAGGATATTCATTGCTTTTAATTGTAAACGTCAGCAAGAAGAATATAATTGAAATACACTTTCCAACCAAGTTCACATCTCCAAAGTGTTGTATGCTATGCTACCTTAGGCAGCGTCTTGTAAGATGTCAAGCGGGGGGGGAGGGGGCAGGC
>JAWWTY010000088.1:33042760-33055149 GCA_035222235.1 Margarornis squamiger | reverse complement strand
TGTACAAAGACAGTAGTTTGTAACTGTGGCCAATAGATGACTGTTTGTGTGTAATGACCACCAATAATGTTAGTGCATGTAGACTTAGGAAACATAGAAAAGCAGCTGTGTGAAATAATAAAGAAGAAGAAGTTTCACTTTTATCTGTTCGGGATCTTCGCCTGCTTTTTATCAGCCGTCCCAACAACAACAATAACGACATTGTTGTTCTATCACTACCAGCTCTTGTAAAAGGTCTCTCTGTCTTTCTTGTAGGCTGCCTTCAGGTACTGGATGGCCACAGTTAGCTCACCCTGAAACCAAGGTGAAGTTCTTTTCCAGGCTGAACAATTCCAATTCTCTCAGTCTTTCCTCACAAGAGCGGTGCTGCATCCCTCTAATCACTTTGCTGGCCCTCCTCTGGACTCGCTCCAACAAGTCGATGTCCTTTCTCTGCTGGGGACCCCAGAGTTGGATGCAGCTGGATTATTCATATACTAAAAGTAATATGCCCCAGAGTTGGATGCAGCTGGATTATTCATATACTAAAAGTAATATGTGCACTTACGAATCTAGGCCCAGTTATTTAGTCTAACATCCATATACATAATGAAAATTTTCTACTTAACTGAGACTTGATTTCATCTTCCTGAAGAGCACTAATTTTTCTTCTCACTTCCATGTAGAGCTTGTTGCCTTCAGTCTACTTAAAGTTGGCCTGAACTTCCTGACCTGTTAGTGTCAAGAAGCACATATTACATGCGTCATTACAGTGATTGATTCTTGTTGTATAGCTTCCTGATTGTAACTAAGCAGTTTTTAGGCTTGCCAGAAGTATAACATTTTTAACAGTATTTATAAAGTAAACATTTTGACAATAATCTAAGACTCTTCAGTATGTGACCATCTGGTTGTAAAATTAGAGAAAGAAAGCTTCAGTGTTGCTTAGTGTAATCCATTTCCCAAAACTGCTAGCCTTTATATTGACATTTAAAGCTAGGGATAATAAAGCTGACACAATTATCCTAGTATATGTTTCAAACAACCAGCAGGGGAAAATATGTTTTTTCTATAAATACAAGTATCTTCTTTAAATAAGAGTTCATTTTTGCGTACTGCATGGAGGCAACAAACCAGTCAATTAACATATTTTTGCCTCTGCTTTTTCAGTAAGTGTAATCAGTGTACAAGCGATAAAATAGATCTTAAAGTGTGAAACAGGTAATTTTATTGGGAAGATCTACTCATACTTCATACTATATTGAAGACCTGAATAAAATATTTAATTTCTTTGCCTTTTTCCCCCTGTATATTTCATAATACTTGTTTTAGAGATTGTGTAATGATTTATATTAATAATATATGCTTAATTCCTATGAAATTGTGTGTAATTTCTTTGAGATAAATATCTCCTGAAGTATAAAAACTTTATGAAGCCTTACTGACTGTCAGTTTGAAGCAACTTTTTTCCTAGTCAATGGTGGTGTTGCAGAGTTAGAATGGTCTGCAGCAAAGTCCGTTTAGTTTTGACAAAAGATATAATTCCTTGCCAAGACAGAAGGGTCATTTAAGTTAGTACAACTCGTAACATTTCCTCTGTCCACATATTAAGAGTCAGTTCAAAATACCTAGACTACATTTTCCATGAAATCTGCCCTCTTCTCAGAGAACTTTCAGGATCTCAAAGGAGTTACCATACAGCTCATACCTCACAAGATTGTTATTTCCTCCACCAAGTATAGTACACAGAAGTCAAAACTGGTTTCAGATAGTCTGAAATTTAGTCAAGCAAATCAACCTCTTGCAAAAACGCACTTCACATACAATCATGCTAAAATCATTAATGTTAATGAGTTTAAACTAAATTTTAGGTTAGAAACAAAGGTCTAAATTAAAATACTGCTGAAATCTTTGTTCTCTGGAAAATGTTTTCAGATTTTTATACTAACTATGATAAGTACAGTGTGTAACTATTTTCATTTCCTGAAAGAATACAAATTCTGAATTTATTTCAGATCAAAGAGATGTTTGAAAATCTTCAGGAAGAATAGTATTATTAGTTATAACTTCCTAGCCCCTTGAGAGTTCTAGATACTTTGGAAAAGGAAATACACAATGTGTAATAAAGGGCATGAGCAAACAGTATTGAAAATGTTTTGTCATACATTCTGGAATCCAGTAACATGTTTGCCATTCTGTCTTATGCATGTAATTTTCATCAGTTTGAGTTTTTTCTGCACACAAGCACAATGATCTGTCATTTTATTTCTCCATGCAGAGGAAAATATCGTACAGGAAAAAAAAATAACATTCATAGTCAATGCAGTGTGAAAATTGAGCTGCATATATAGGGGTAAAGAAGACCCAGTCCCACATATATGCAGGGGAGTCACATGAGAGCAGATATATTTCCTTGGAGAGATATCTTCCTGTTCCTCAGCTGCTTAAAACTTGTCCCTTAAAAGGCTGTTATACCCACGGGAGCTCTAAGGTTGTACTTGAATGTTCTGTGTATTCTAATGCCATTTCAAAACTTCTGAAGTAGATTTTTAGAGCAAATGTAGAATATTCTGTTAAGTGGCTTTTAACCTTAGTCTTTTCCATCTCTATCTTTGTGCCTCATATTGTCTGAATTTCATCTACGTCTACAAAAAGATTTTGAAAATAAACTTTTCAAATTTATCCCTTGAAAAATAGAAAATTATTTGAAAAAAAAAAAAAAGTTTGATAAAGCATCTCTGGACTTTCTTACCCTCTAAAAAAGAAAGGACAATTATAGCTTTTATTCTTTAATACATTTTCAGAATTTTGCAGTTCTCACACAAACAGTTGCGTTGTGAACATCTTGGGACAAAGACAGGAGGAACTGCACACTATGTAATATTATTTCACATTAATATGCTGAGTTCTGTGCATGCTCTGCATTCACTCACTTTAAAAAGGCAAAGCCATTACATTCATACAGCTTGAGAGGGTTCTAGAATCTTAGACACACAAATCATGAAATCAGGGTAGACAAGTGTTGAGGAAGCAGGTAATTTTTTTGCTACTGCCTTTGACAGGCCTAGGCTTTTCCTTTACTCATGTCATAAAGTATAAACCCAACCTCCTATACAGGACAATATTGACAGCAAATCTGGTCATCAGCATATAAACTATTTTTTCCTGTTTATCCTACAGCTTTAGCAAGGAGGAGAGAACTTCAGTAAAAGACAAAGACAAAATATCAGCTGTGCCTGAGAGACTACAACTTGAAATGGGTGATAATTTGTCTGGAGCACAGGTTGTCAGTAACCATTTCCATCTCCCAAGTCAACAGTATGTATGTGTATACTGTATATATAACAGTATTGTTACTGTGGTTTGGTTGCCACAAGAAGGTCAATTCAAACAAAAATCAATTATAATGGCAGATATATAAAAACCCCCCAAGCATTGGACTTTAGTCCAGTCCCAAGAGAAAGAAAAATAACAACATAACTGGTGCAAGTTCAATTGGCTGAACCATATTTGAATTGCACTGAACCTGACGGCAGCAAATGCAGGTAGGAACCTTTCCTCCCTCTCCCTGAAAACCTTCTTTTAAAACTCTATAACAACTGTGATACAGCCTGAGGCTAAATACCAGCACACAGAGAAATATATGACATCTCTTTTCATTTCAGTTTTTCAAACTTCATCTCAAAGCTATCATTCCGTATATGCTGAAAGCAGAAAAAAATACTGCAACTATAATTGTAATACCTTCAGGAAAACACTATGTGCAGAAAAGTATGCACAGAGCACATTTCTGTGTATTGTTCTGTTTTGATGGTCTTACAGAGTTTGAATTTAAGGGGAAAGCATATGTACATTTCAGCCCATAAACAGCTGAAAAAAGGAGTGTCACGTAGCTCATACGAAGTAGGTAAAATAGCCTTTTTCAATCACTAATGGCAGATATGAGTATATGCATGCATGCATGCACACTTGTTCTGTCAGCAAAATTAACAAATGATAACTTTGTACTGCATGATGTTTTGTAAATTTGATGAACCCACAGCAGGAACTAGCAATGCTTAATGTTTCTATTTAACTTTAAATATGTAATTTCTTTTTACTAAACTATGAGCAAAAGGGACTTTAATTTCAGCTAGTACCTTGAATTTTTATGTTGATCTCTATTCTAAACTATCAATGAAAAAACTCAATGGTGGTGTCACGTACAAATATATGCAGTACAGAAAGGAATCTGAGAATCTCCTATAGATGCAGTTTATGGTATACTTATTGGATTGGTTCAGAGAACACATACCTTCAAAAACTCAAGAAACACTGAGTTCAAATTACATCTAAATTTAACATTCAGAAGCAATGCTTCTATAAATGTATGTAATGAGAGTATCCTTCATAGTTCTTAAAAAAAAAAAAAAAAAAAAAGTGCTTCCATATTCTCAGGAAGATTTAGAAAAAACAGGTACGTTCTTTATTGCCAGCTATTCCTGAAGGAATCAAGAAAAGGTTTTTTAGTCAATAAACTAAGAAAAAAGGTCATCTATTATACCTTTGAGAACTTCTTACCCAGTGCTTGTAATTCCCAAGTCCAATTAAAGAAAAAGTGACTGCTGTCTCACATATTAGAATAGTAACAACAGCTTCCTTTACTAGAAAGTAAACTACTATCTAACTCTAGGTTTGGGTTTTTGAGACCACTATCAGATAATGCTTAAGAGCTGTTGGAGAAATTATATATTATTGCCTTTGGACCTCGTTGCTGGTACTTTTATAGTTACTAATACAAAATAAGGAACATATTTAACCACTTGTGCAGCCTTGAGAACTTCTGAAGTCTCTGTGTGAAGCACAAGACCATAAGAAAACATTTCAAACTCTTAGGCCACATCTGGAGCTTTAGATTATAGTGGTTTTGACATATCCTTCTGCATTCATCCTGTTCCAACTTTGTACATGGTATTTCTTTCAACTTCATTTGATGCATCTTAGCCTTCATAGATATTGCACATTTTTGTGTCTGCACCTGCTTTCCACCACACTGAAAGTAAGTTGTCATGGTGAACAGGCCAGCACAAAGCACTGTATTATTTTTTTGATCTGTGTTGATTTTGTCTTAACAATATGTACTTTCAGCTGTCCTGTATATCATATTTCATATGCAACTAAATGAGTCTCTGAGAACTCATTGTTATCCAGCCTGGTCATCAAAGGTTTTGAGGGTATAGCAATTTCTGTTTTTTACTTAATAACTCACCTGGTGCATAAGAGGTCAATGTAAATTACCAGAGGCCTGTAATTTAAATATTTGCTGGCTTTCAGCTTCACAAGTTTGATGGACATCTTAATGGTGTTACTAAGATTACTGAGGAACATAAAGATCACCCTTTTTAAAGATCGCAATAAGCTTCAAATTACAGTTGTGTTTTCTGAAACTAGATTTGCATTTTCTGTCAGATACACTTAATACCTTCAAAATGCTTCTGCCACATGTGCCATTAACTTCACCTGAAATGTAACAATCGATCCCTTGTAAAATTACATTGAATGGGCTGATACTTCTCTGCAATGAACTCCTGATATTGCAAAGGTTATGCTTTATTCAAGATTCTCTTTAGGATTTCTACTAAAAAAAACCTGGGAGAAACTCTTGATAGTTTCATATGAAATCATTTGCACAATGACAAATTCTTCATTAAACAATTTGGCAACCAATTTTCATTAAATTGAAAAGCTGTCAAATTATATAAACTTACTTTGCTTTAGCACTCAGGCTGAAATATACATTTAATATTTTCTAAGCTTTCTTCTGATGTCTGAACAATTTCTAGACAGAAACAAAATTGATTTTGCAATAAAAGCAGAATTAAAGAAAATAAACTAATAGAAATCTGTTAATTCTTACTCACTTTATTTTGTACCATCTGTATGCTAGGGATTTTGTACATGGTATAGTAAATAAGTGCACATATGGACAGGAATATGTGCCAAAAAATTCTCCAACAAACTGAAATGTTACAGGAAAATGATAGGTAGGTAGACATCTTCAACCTGTGACAGGAATTTCATTAGTTATGCATTTACCAGTTTTTTAGTGTTTGGAGGTCTCTTTTTAAATTAATGTCATCCTTTATTTTATTCACTTAGTAAGACTCTATTTCAAGATTGCAAAGAGAGCAGAAAGCAATACAAAAAACATGTTGCTGCTGAAAGGATTCATAAAGACGTAGCTACATTAGCAATTCTATTTCACCATGCCTTTCAAGTTGTGAATTACAGTGATAAGCATTCTATCTGTACTCTGCTAGCACTGTTTTCTGTGGTGTCTAATTGACGCTAGTATTATTTAGCATATATACGATGGATGGTTTTTCCTTAATTTTAATTCACAATGTTGCCAGGTTTATATAGCACAGCAATTTCCCTCCCCCCTACCTCTCAGATAAGAACTAAAGACAGAAAGGCACTAGCAATTTCTGGGTGCTGCTGGGCTAACATCCACAAGGAGGAGACAAATTTACCTTTCCTTCTAGCATCACCCGGTGGTGAAGTTTCTTGTGGTCAAGAGATGAAGAACTTCATCAGAAAACTCTTGACCAAGAGGAAGATCAGAGTGATAAAGTATCTAGTGGCAAAAGTGGAACGCCTTCTGTCACTATGCTTGAAAGTCAAAATGCCCATGCCCTAATGGCTCTTACTAGCCTCACAATCTTGTATCAGTACATCAAATACTCAAATTAATAGTCAAAAAGTGTACACCTCTTTTAAGGGGGATATTAATTTGACCTCTGATATCTGGCTTGGAAAATAATGAGTCTGCAGTACCTACTGGAAGCCCCTTCATTTGGACAAAGACATGTATAGAATCCCTGCCTACCTCAGAGCACATGAGATTCAAGGTAATATCAAACTTTCCCTCCTTGATTTTGCTGAGAGCTCTATGGAGCCTGTTCAGCCACCACTGAAAGCCTGTTCAAGTCCCAGTGGTAAAAACATATTTTGCCTGGTTATGGACCTTAGATATGGGGTGTATGTTGGCAGTAATAGAAATAAAAAATCTTTTTCTTCTTTTTTTTCTTTTTTTCCTTTTTTTTTTTTTTTTTTCAAAAATTCTTATTTGATATGACTAACCAGCAAAACATGGAGTGGAGAATCTGGACCACATGAGTGAGAGTTCCTTTCTATACATTCCTGTCAGTACTTCTCATGCCAGACCATGGGTTCAGTCTCACATTTACCACTGTGAAAGACACTTGTACCTGGCATCAAAACACTCTCAGCAATTCCGAGGAGCTCTAAATAAGTTCAAGGAGCACCTACAGAGTGATAACCATGTGTTTAGGCTCAAAGACATATTGACAGCTGCAGAATATTTCTGAGTCCCATGAGACAGTACTCAGGTCCTCAATCTACTCCACAAAGGTATTACAATAGCATTAAGCACTGATGCTGTGAGGGCAGTGAGCCATAAAATCAATATTTTCTACTACCAGAAAAAATCCTCTCCATCCTTTGCTTGTGCAGCTGCTCCTTCCCCTTCTGATTTTTAAGCAGGGAACAGGCGTGTAGAAGCAAGTACTAGTAAACCCTGACCCAATCTTCAGCTTGTTAGACACAGGCACTAAGGCAGAAGAACTAGGGAGCTATTTTTCAGCTAGTGAAAGACATGCACATGCATTTTCTCTTTTTCTCTCTTTTACACATCAGAAAAAAATGGGAAACCAACAAGTCTGATGCATCCCCATTGTGATTTAGTAATTCTCCAGGTTGCCCCTGAGGAAATACAGTGATGCAGTACTTTTCCTTCAGGGGACAGAGAAAGTCATAGCATAGCCCTTGCTTAAATGACATTTCATCAACACTTTTTTCTGTTGGCATAGCTCCTAGCAAAAAATACCATCTTTATAGAAGATAAAGTACCCTAATGAATTTAGTCCAAGAAACATATTTTACACAGTGTAAGTCAAGCCCAAGAGAAATAAAGACAGAAAAACACATAGCCTGGTCAGTAAATTTGTGTTCTCATATAACCACAAACTACAACCTTCTTTCAGTGCTGCTGGCAACATCAGTACAAGAGGAACTAGACAGGTTGCTGAATCTCTGCTATGTCGATCCTGTTCATGTATGTATTAATCACGAATATATTTTCAGAACACTACAGGAAAATGAAATTCAGAAATTATGAGGCCAAAGGAAACTTTTAAACAGCAAATATCAAATGATATTGAGATAGATATATTGTTGTGTACATTGGAAGGGAGAAACCCACTGATTTTTCTCAGAACTATCAACTGGTTGCAAAGAAAACAAAGATGGAAGAACACACATATTGTTGGCTTTGTTTTTCTTTATAAGACAAGAGAAAAAAGGCTGTGTATTTGGTTTCTAATTAGAACCCAGGTTAATGGCTGACAAAGGAAAAAGTTGTAAAGAAAAGAGTGATGAAACAGCTTGACTCTATTGCCTTTATTATTAGGTATCACTCACCCTGCAGTGCTAAATACTTTGTCTTTGCCCCCTAACATGTTTTTTGGGAGCTTCTTTTTTTTTCCCCCCAGCTGTTAGCAAACACAACTTTCCTGTAACACTCCAAACTGACAGACTGATTATATATGGCTAATTTTCTGAGCAGAAAACTCCTGCATGCTAACACACCATGTCATAGAGCCGAGAGAAAACTCCTTGGATAGGTTAGCAAGATCAATTCTATTTGTTGAGGTTAAACTTTCCATTCTGCAATATATCTACAGCTCTCAGTAAAGGACCCTAGAAAATTCCATTTTCAGAAGACACTCCATATATTTTACGAAAAAATTACATTTGAGACATATCATCTGGCTGCTCTATATCAAATGTTTCCCTCGTTCTATTAATTTTCAGTGTTATTCCCTCCATCGGGGCAATTATAAATATCACTCAGCAACAAAGTGCCCACTATTCCTATTTGCCATGACCTATTCATAGACCAGGTGATTTTAAGCCTTTACTCACCCAGACAGCTTTTCTGTCTCGAGATCTTGAGCTACTAACCCAGCAGGCAGCCTTGCTCTACAAAAGTAGTTACAAATGGTTTCACAGAAACATTTCTATAAGATGAAAAAAGAAAATCCAATAGCTGAAGTATACTTTATACAATGACATACCATTTTTAACAGTCAACAGGATCATGACACTGAGAAAAATCTGTATGAAGTTTAACTTTTAGACATTTTAAAATATTACCAGCAAATCTTAGTGCAAATTAGAATACAGCCTTTCCTAAATCACCATGAAAAGAAAAAAACAACATCAACTGTTACAAAAGATTGTGGGGTCTTGGCCTACCTGTTGACTTGGGTCTTGATTATAGTAAATTCTATCATTCTCAATTTCTTGTTAATACCAAAGTAGAGCTTTAATTACCCAAGTAAAAAATTGAAAGAAGTAAGACAGGGCAAGAACATGAGAGGCAAATAAAATAATTGGGATAAAAATGTATGGTTTAATTAGGGATTTAACTTTCATGAGTCAAAAACCACTGCTTAAGTACTTATATATAAAGCCCAACCTACATCTTACTGAAATCTACAGAGGAAAAATCCACTTCAGCTTTAAAGGACTTTGGATCAGCCCCATAAAGGTTAATTTTGTTTTATACAAGTCCATAGACTAAGGTTTTCCTTCCTTTCAAGGGAAAGCTGACCCACTAGTGGTGCCTGGCAGCTTTGAGACCATATGGGTTACTGCATGCACCTTCTTGTGCCAAGCTAGTTCTACGTTTATACACTTCCTCCTGAAATGTCTCACTGTCTCATAAGAATTACAAAAAGGATGCACAAAATGCTTCCACTCTGAATTATAGAAAGTTTCTCTTTCTAAATGGCACTAGTTATCATCTATAACAGTATCTTGTCTGGCCAAGCATGTGTAGTGCACTACAGGAGACAAATTCTAGTCAGGAGTGTGGGCTCACAGGAGATATCAGAGTATGAGCAAACTAAATATCTCTCTGAGAAGATCACTGTAGTGTTCCCAGTCCAAACCATTTCTTAAAAACATAGAACAGCAATGATCTGATACAGAAAGAATTTGGTCTTTTCATGTCTTGTTTAATCAAAAAGCCCGTGAGAATAAAATATAATAATCAACTTCTCTCTCACTAAATAAGTGTTACCATTACATTATCTTCCTTCTCCTACAAATTTTACTTTCTAGTGGACTAATAGGACTTTCCCAAGAGAAGAAAACCAATGAAGGGGACATAAATGTGATGAAAATATAATTCATATATACCCAAGCAGCTCTGGGATTATTATTTTTCATTTTATTTAAATTTGTCTCTGTCCTCTACAAAACATCCAAAAACAAAACATGAAATGGTGTCCCTATTTTAAAGTACACACACACACACATACACACATAAATATACACCAGACCTTTTCTTACACTTGTTTTTTTAGCCAGTTCTGCCTAATTCTTCCCACAATTTTCACTTTAATTTCCTTCTGTCTTTATACTCTTGCACAGGATTCTTTCCTCAGATGTAACAGCAAATAAGCAAGTTTTCTGCCTCAGCTCATCCTTCTTTTGCTAAAGTTTACATGATAAAACCTTCCTGGAGTAGTTAAGCAGACTCAGACATTCACAGTTCAAATTTCAACTAAAGGGGAAAAAAAACCATCCATAAACATTGCCTGTTTCTCAGATGTTTTAATGAATCGGCTCTAGATTTAACCAGCTAGTGGTTCCTCTTCTGTCTTCCAGAAAAACAAGCGGTCTTCAGAATTATTTTTCTCCTTAACAAAATTGTAGTGACTTTCCCATCAGCTTTCCTCTACTTCTGACTTCTCCAGCAGAGACCTAAAGTCCTAGGTAAACTGACAATTGCATGAGAGTCACTTTTGCAAATGTCTTTAGATATGAGCCAAAGAGGGGTTTATCCTTACAGTTTAAATTAACTTGTTTTCCACTCTTCAGAATAACCTTTTTCATAACTGTAGATAGTCTTCAGGTATTAGGCATTCAAATATACCATGACAGAAAACAAGCTTTGCTTTTGAGTTTGTACTTTACTGTAATAGTACCATATAGAGTCATTCTCAAACACTTGATGAAAGCTGCTTAAAGCTTTGCCATTCCAATTCCAAAAAGATTTTTAACTTTCATTTTCAACTGGAATACAGGCAGACAAATCTTATGGAATAAGACCTATAGAAACACTTGTTGTCTAAAGGATTTAATTTTCTCACACTATCATAATTCTTGTGCAAATTTGAGTCTCATAATAAAATACACAGGAATTTTTATTAGTTTTAAAAGATTAACTTTGCATCCAAAGCCACTTTGATCATTGAAGTACTCTTATGACTGTAAAGCAGTGTAAGAAAGAATTTACACTAACAGTTCTTAAGGAAAAAACTCCATAACCTTTGAATTAGAATAATAAATATCCATATTAATTTATAGACTGTTACACAAGGAAGGCTAATGCAAATACACTGATAATGTAGTAAAAGAGGTTAATTACTTTGTTCCCTTCTGCACACAAAAACAAAGGTGGATGTGACTGAATCCGTTACTCATACCTTAAAAAGCAGGGGGAAAACATCTCCTTAATATGTTTCAATTAAAAACAAAACAAAAAAAAAGGTGTGATTTAAAAATAAACAAACAAGCAGAACACGAACAATTTTTTCCTTGGCTGGAAGTTTAGGAGGAGACTGTTGAGTAACAAAGTCATTCAAAGGATTTGCATGATTTGAAATGAGCCATGGTGAAAAGGAACCAAAATAATAAAAGTTCATAACATGTCTGACTGAAAAAATCTCTCCATGTGTGTACAGAGGTAAGTTCAAACATAATGCCTTTAGGCAGAGAACTCTTCTTTGTGAGGCCTGTTTCACAGAATGGCATCAGAATCGAGTTAATTCATTCTGAAGGGTAGGTATTAATCTACCTTAGGAAACAAAATGAGCAGTTGAAAGATAGTAGAGAGTAGTCAAGTTGTTCTTGACTACTACTTATCTGTTTTTCATTTTTTCAAATTTTATGTTTTACCATAGAACGATACTTCACCAGTTCCAAATTTAAGGTGTAGAAAATTAGTCATTGTATACACTTTTCTTTTTCTTCCTTGTGTCAGACAGAACAAGCTGCTGTCAGCGTGCTTCCCAGGCCCTGGAAAACTGGGCTGCATAATAAATAGGAACTTATACATACCAGTGTATATTAATGAAGCACCTGAAATGATTTGAAAGGACATTTGCCCACAACTTTTCAACTGAAGTAACAAGAATAGGCAACCACAAAAAAAAATCATGGAAAAATCATATAGATACTTTTGCAGAGAAGAGTCAATCCCAAAACGAGTCTAGGAGTAGCATGAGAGGCTGCAGTGGTGGAAGGGACCTTGCTGAAGGAGTAGGTGCCACCAAAGC
>JAWWTY010000088.1:33016690-33032413 GCA_035222235.1 Margarornis squamiger | reverse complement strand
CAACTGTCTAACTATAAAACTTGACCAGGGAGCTGCAGCTTCTGCTGACTACAGTGAGTGCCCCTCCATCCATTCACTGAAATGATCTTCCTCATCTCCTTTTCTCGAGGGGCCTCCTCCTACCTCCAAACACCTCCATGCTAGCTAGACCATGGCACTAAGTGCCACATCCATCTTTTCTTAAAAACCTGCAGAGACAGTGACTTCACCACCTCCCTGGGCAGTCCATTCTAATGTTTAGCCACTCTTTCTGTAAAGAAATGATTCCTGATGTCCAATCTAAACTTCCCCTGGTGTAGCATGTGATTATGTCCTCTTGTCCTGTCGCCTGGAGAAGAGGCCGATACCCACCTCATTACAATCTCCTTTCAGGTAGTTGTAGATAGCAATAAGGTTTCCCCTGAACCTCCTTTTCTCCAAGCCAAAAAACACCTCCCTCAGCCTGTTCTCATGGGACTTGCCCTTTAGACCCTTTTCCAGCTTTGTTATTCTTCCCTGGACATTCTCCAGCACCTCAGTGTCCATCCTGAGTTAAGTGACTCAGAACTGGCACCGTACTAGAACTGTGACCTGACCAGTGTTGAGTACAGGGGAACAATCACTGCCCTGGTCCTGCTGGCCACAGTATTGCTGACACAACTCAGGATGCCATTGGCCTTCTTGGCCACCTGGGCACACTGCTGGCCCATGTTCAGCTGGCTATCAACCAGCACGTCAGCTCCTTTTCCTCTGAGCAACTTTCCAGGCACTCTTCCCCAAGTCTGTAGCACTGCGTGGGACAGGATATGGCACTACATGTTGTTGAACATTATACAGTTGGTCTCAGACTGTCGATCTAGTCTGTCCTGATCTCTCTGCAGAGCCTTTCTGCCTTTCAGCATATCAAGACTCCTGCCCAACATCCTGTCAACTGCAAAGAGAGGGCACTTGAACTCCTATGAATACAATTCAAACAGAACAAATAAAACACCCACCACTGTTATCCTACTGCTCAGGCAGGTTAGTGTTAAGGTTATGTATAACAACATTCTGAGTCTATTTTTGTTGTGATTCCAATTTTTTTATTGTTGCATATAGTGCAAAACAAATTAATATTATTAAGGATACCACACTGACACCACAGTAAATGCAAATGTGCTTGGGCAGCAGCCAATACCAGCAAGCATCATTCGGGCAAAAGACTATAAACTGAGCACAAATTGAAGGGTTTATGTTTTCAAAGTATTTCAAAATCAGTTACTGTGAGCTAATTATCAGACAGTGCTTTGAGGTTTGCTTTGGAAAAATGTAAATTCCTCATAGGATCTCATAAGTAATAAATAGTAAAATACCCACTCTATATACATATTGTCAAAGCATTTACAAAGCAGACTGGAATAAAATCAAGGATCTTGAATTTTATTAGCTATTTTAATGTAAGTAAAGTGTAGACAGTATTTAAGGTCCAGCTAATGTAGTAACACTTTATTGTTATTATTGATGATGATGATAACATTAACATGATGACCTCTTTACCCAGTGGAGTTGTATTGTTGTCACTATCACTACAATAAATAAATCATTGTCCAAATCCAAGCATTAATCTTGAACACAATCTGGCAATTCTAACCTCTTGATAAGTACGTATACATGTAAACTACAAGATTTAAAAGAATATTTTTTAATCATACACATATACAGGTTCATGTTCCAGTTTTTTTGGTTGGTGGTTTTTTGTTTGTTTGTTTGTTTGTTTGTTTTTGTTATTCATAAACTAAAGGACAATATCCATCATGTAGCTGAGAATTTGAAAGAAAATTTTAGCAGCAATTAAACATGTAGAAGCAAGATAATCCTTAAAGTTTTGCTCAGCTGCATGCTTTTCCTCTTCAACTCTCTTCAGCTTTGAAATCTCCACAATGTATGTATCTAATGCATCAGTCTGCCTAGAAGCATATCTTACAGGTGTGGACAGTTCTGAGTTTATTTCACACTGAAGAATGGCACTTGTTCATAAATCAGACATGCTGCTCAAATCTGTGTTTGCTGCACCCTTGGCAGGTCAGGGACAAACCCCTCACCAGCCTTCTGCTTTCCTTTAGAAACAGACCAGTGAAAGAGGAGCAATGGAAAGCATTGATGTTGCGTAATTTCTAATAGTGAGGAGCACTGCTTTTAAAGGCCAGTATCAAATGGATTGCAAAACAGTGACAGGATACAAACACATAAATTTCATCTTTTGCTGAAAGCCAGCTTCCCCCTTTCATAAAAGTTCTCCCATTTGCACCTTGAACACAGTTGCATATCTTCAGCAAATTATGTGGACAGCATCTGGGACTACAGCACTCTCCCCAAGGAGGCATTAAATCCCTTATCTGGAAAACAACTTATTTCCTGAGCCCTGTAATACAAGACTGTCATATAACAGGGAAGAACATGTTTACTCTTTTCAGACCTGTGGATTTTTGAAAGAAAGTTTGCGCGTGGATAGGATTTCAGACTCTTGATGTGGAGTAGACAAAGATCCATAGGTACATCTCCTTACTTTTCCTGTTGGCTGTCTCCAGGCAGAAATGTGCCAACAGCTCCAGATTTGCTTAGTGCGTTATTTCAAAATCGGTTAGAGAGTGTCTAATGTACTTGTCAATACCCTACAGAGAGCTTTATCACTTCATTCCAAACCTTCATGATGGGAACAGGATACCTCAGAGTTCAGCACTTCTGCATCTGCTGTTTCTGCAACTCACTGTGCAACTTGCTTGAGATTATATGGAAAATATGAGGCTGAATTTGATCTCTAAATTCTAATTCTCAGTCCAGTCCTTTAAACATGAGCCAATTCTCCCTGTCTAAAGATATGCACTGAAAAATACAAAGTTGGAGCTACTGTCTACATCTGTCAGTTTTTGTTTTGAGCACAGGTAAAAAATTATTATTTTTTTTTTCATTCAACTAGCATTCACATATTTAAAAACAACAACATGTGGAGGAAAAGTCTTAAAACACTGCAATCACTGTTTTTAATAAAAAGTAAATAAAAATATCTTTAGTTACATGAACTGATACTCAGCACCAGGAGTTAGTACGTAGAGTTCCCAGATTCCAGCTAGAGTTGTACAGGCACAAGAGAAAAAATAATTACAATAAAACCTACTGACTGGTGAGCTAGAAGTACACTTTCCGCACTGTGGTCTAGGGAGTACAATCAGCAGTCTATAAAAGTCAGTTTTATCATACCGAGGAGGCATCTGTCAGTCTCCAAGCAGAGATATGTTCCACAGATATACCTAACCCACGGTTCTTTCATGCAACCCAGAGGATTTCTTTAATTAGCCAAACAACATCAGATAGGCACAAGCATTGCAACTAAAACCTGCACAAATGCATCCTCACCCTCAAGCTTGCTTCACTGTTTGTTTTGACAGAGGCAGAACCCAACAGCTAAAAATGAAAGTCAGAGAGGAGGCTGAGGAGGACAAAAGACTCTTCAGTTGCCCAGCATTTACTATCAGACAAGCTGGAAGGGTACACCACGCAGCTCTAGCTCCACATAACAGACTGGCTGAAGGACAGGTTCCCTCATCCCCATAGCTAACTGGTAGTGTCAAACATGCTATCAGGTTAGAAGGGTACCTTGTTTAATACAAGGATAGGCAAGAAAGCAGGCAGTACACAAAGAAAAACCTTCTTCAAGCCTGGGAAGCTGTCTGGAGGCCCTTTGCACTCCAGGAATGCAGACCTTATCAGTGACTGAAAGGACTGTCATCAGGTTTCCAGGGAAATGGAATGCCACATGAGAAAAAGTCCACCTGCCCCAAGTCCTACCACAATTTTTTTGGCTCACAGGTAAGACCAATACCCACACAGACACACCAGTCTGCTTCAAAGCTCCCTACCTTCAGCACTGCCCTTTTCTGGCCAGAAGATGGAAACTACCTCTTTTTCTTCCTATGGTATTAAATTAAATACAACATGAGAGCTTTTCTGATGCATAGTGTACTCAAGGGTTTGTATAGTATTCTACTGCTGCAGTTCACCATTGAAATCACACACAAAATTAGGGCAAGCATGCTGAGTGAGGTGGTAACATGAGAGCATTTGGAGATTTCCGTTATTCTGAGGATACAAAACAAGATCCCAATTCTCAATACACAAGGAATTTTCCAATGTTTGGATCTACAGTTACGTCACAGGAAGAAGGTGGCGTTTTTTTCTCTAATGGGAGTTCACTTGATTTGTGAAAAGTTACCAAAAAATGAAAGTGATTCTAATAGACAGTCATCTTAAATTTAGGTCTGAACTTTGCAACCAACATTTAAAGATTTGCTCTTAGGCTCATTTAGTTGAATGTTGTCTTTCCTTTAAAACAAAGTTCAAACACACATATATATGTGTGTTCCTGTCCAGAATGCCTATGTATGTATATATACATAAATAGCTACATACAGCAAGAGAGTCACTGAATGTATAAGATGCAGGGAGGGCTGCACAGGGGCATTTGTGCATGTATGTAAGGCCCGTGTTTGAGGAACATGGTCTGTAAAAGTGATGGGCTGCAAAAGGATCTTTGTCTAACTATTCCTCCAGAGCACACCACCAGTCTTTAGAGATCTGATTTGTGTTGAATATTTGATCCATTTTTCTCCTCGCTATACAGTAAAATTTTCTCACTAGTTCTCACCACTACCTCCAGTGTTTGGAATTCACCAGTTTTCTTGTCGGTTGATAGAAAGCTGTGACAGCCCAACCTTGACAGCTTTCTTGGTCACTCTTGAAGTCCTGTCCTGCAGATAGGATCTCTGGAGTATTGTTCTTAAAATGATCTTAAATACATTTTCCTGTGCTGCAGTATGCTTCATTAGATAAGTGTTCAAAGCAAAAGATCACCTTTTCTTTGTTGCTGTTTGAAATTTACAGAGGAAGAAAGTAGACAGAAAAAGGTAATTTCCAGCTGTCAGGGAAAAGAAAAAATGCGTATTGTCTTAGTTCAGAGGAGAACTAAGATATATATCTGTGTTGGCTGAGAGAGGGAAAAGGAAAGGCCTTCGTCCCCCAAGGGAGCCAGGAAAAAAAAAAAAGAAAAGAAAAAGAAAAAAAAAAAGCCCCTCTCCTTTAAACTTAAAACTAAACTTTAATTAGAAAAATATATAGAAAAAGGATAACAGTTTTTAACCACAATATATCTATATATGTCCAGGAGAAGATCAAACAAACAGTTTGGAATAAACCCTTTGAATGAAGAAGAAAAAAAGGCAATTTTCTGCTACCCTAACGGACACAATTATATTTACAGAAAGCAGGTGGCAATGTCGTGTCTCAGCCGGCTGTGGGTCCTCTCACAGACAGCCCCTCTCCCGGCTCGCTGATCAGAGAACAATTATAGCTACCAATGGCAGACATGGCAGCCCCGGGTAAGTTCCCGCAGGAGCGATGGAGAGACGATGCCAGCCCGGTCTCTGTAGTGCAGAAACAGGCGTGTTCTCTTCCTTGCGGCAGTTCCCGCAGTGGGCCCGTGTAGGAGGAGGCCATCCCGGAGAAGAAGAGAGGGAAGACAACTTTTATGAATGGCAAGCATCCTAAGAGAAAGAAGTTACAGCTCCCATGTAGTTCTACTTTAATTAGATAGTTTGTGGTTGTATTAGTTAGTTATATGTTCTATTCATTTGTACATTTGTTCCTATTGGTTGTTGCCCCTACCTCTCCCTAGTTACCCCTCGCCCATAGGTAGCTTCCCACCCGATTTTTTCATTGGCTGGCTGGTGGTGCATAGTGGCACTATCATATAAGGCTGGCCATACCCCTTAACTCCCTATAAAGCTCCATTCCACCCCTATCCACCCTTATTTGACCCGGTTCCACCTTTTTTCCAGAAGCTTCCCTACCCGACCCTGTAAATGTCCCATGCTCCCTTAATAAACGGTTCCACCTTGTTCACCATCCCTCGAGTGCGGACCTGTTCCTTTCATCCCGGGCGGACCGTGTCAGGCCCGGCCGCACAGGCAGACGGCTGGGTTAGGGAGAGACATAGGCAGGCCAGAGCAGGCAGGATGGAGGTGCAGGCAGGACGGAGGCGCAGGCAGGCACAACCCCCCAGTCTCTGATCCTCTGGGCGACAGAAGAGACATAGATCCCGGGCCAGAGGACAGAAACAGCTCTTCCCTATCAGAGTTGAACCCCGTTCCTTCCATCTTTGCTGAAAAAAGGGAGCCAAAAGCCAAAATCCCTTCCTCGAATCCCCCGGCACTTGGCGGGGAGGGCGGGGGGGGGCGTCAGGGGCGGGAGGGGAAGGCAGAGCCAAAAAAAAAAAGACGAAAAACTGCTTTCCCAAAAGCCACAACAATCACCCCCTGGACAGCAGGGTGAAGAGAACAAAAGGCCCTCTACTCAGCCATCACCTCAGAATAATAAATAGTCATTATTTCCTTTGTTAGCTCCAAGCTCTGGGAGGAATTCCAATGAGACTCTGAAACTATAATACTTATAAAAAGCATTATTTTAAGAAAAAGCTTTTAAAGTTTTTTTCATTATTCTGTGTTGTTATGTATTCTTTGGTTAAATTTGGTTTTAAATTCATAGATTTATGTTATGGTTCTGCTTGGATCAAAGATTCATAGCTCTCAGGATCTTGCTCTCAGATCACTTAGGACTTCACATGCATATGTAAAGGTAGAAAGTTCATTTCTTAAGCATGGGCATTCCCCATATTAACTGACAGAGTTAAGGATGACTTTTCATGGTGGTTGCGTGCTCCCTATCTCATTATTTAGCAGCCTCATTCTCAAAAGAATAACAATTATGTCCTATTTACTATACACTTTAGAGTTATTGAACATGGCTTTCAAAGAAGGCAATAAAAGAGGCATTATTTTCAACTCATATCTTGTAAACAAATGATCAGAAATTCTGAAGCGGCTTAACATGTCAAAGTCAAAAAAAAAAAAAAAAAAGAAAATTTTGTCAGTCTCTGATTTGAAATGGAATAACTTAACATGTCAGGAGCAAATCATGCGGGATTGGTTATTTCCGCTAAGAATTATGTTCCCGCCAAGATCAAAATAAACTTTATATTTTCCTTCTCTGCAATACAACCACCCTTCTTATTAGCTCCTGATATTTTATTCCCTGCAGCCTGCCTTTGAGAGTACTATGTAAACAACCCTTTCTTTTTTCTTTTTTTGTTCCCACTAAGTCAAATTCAAACTCATTCTCTTTTGTTGACATACAGTATTTGAGTAGGAAAATATGGAAACAGGGCAAATGACATCCAACATCTGATTGATATATATACAACACCACAGACTTTCATATGGCTGGAAATGGCAGTGAAGTTGAAAGAATTTTTCTCAGCTGCAACATTTAAGTAACATATTTGTGAAGAAAACTCTGAGTTAAGGGGAGTTTAGTAGTCCTTTCTCACAGAGTTTATATTTAAGATATCTGGCTTTTAGAAAGATCACATTTCTGTCCTCTACATTTTAGTAAATGATGCAAAAACCCTCATTAATACTAATGGTAGAATGGCAGAAGGACATGAAAATAGGCAAACCCACTGTTAATCAATATAGAATGTCAAGCATTGAATGCATATTTCATCCCTTCAATATGACTAATTAGTTTCATGTATGATTTTTACTTCTTACAGTTCTGACAGGTCAGGGGCAAGGCTTTATCTGGGTTAGCCTTTCTGCATGCTAAATTTACAGTTTCTCATGTGAGTTTGCAATTACTATAAGCAGGCATCAGTTATGTTCAATATATTGCCAGCTAGTTTCCTCAAACTCATTTTCTGAATTTCAAGTTTCAGCCCCAAGTCTTTCTAGACTTGAAGCAAGTTTTGGTCTCCTTAGGCTTGTTTGTGATTTTTTTTTTTCAAGTTTTTGATTACTACTGTTTAGTCTAACAATAAGTTCTGTGAAAACACATACACTTTCAAATAAGGCAAAGACTGGCAAAATGTTAACAATGGATAAGGAGAAAGCTGATGTGCTGAATGACTTTTCACCTCAGTCTTCACTGACAACCTCTGTTCCCACACCTGTAGAGTGGGTGGTAACATCCAGAAGGCAGTGGTCAATGACTCAAAGTCCAGATGGAGATCAGTGAGTCTCTCAGGGGTCTGTATGGGAACCATACTGTTTAATATCTTCATAGATGACCTAGACAGCAGAATTAAGTGCACACTCAGGAATTTTGAAGAAGATACCAAGCTGAGTGGTGCGGTTCACTTGTCTCGGATGTCACCCAGAGGGACCTGAAAAACCTTGAGAATTAGGTCTGTCAGATTAACACAGGTTTCAAGAAGACCAAGTGCAAGATTCTGTACCTGGCTTGGGGCAACCACTGATATCAATACAGTCTGAGGGAATGAAGAGCCAAGAAGGGTTTGTGGGTGATGGTGGATGAAAAGCTGCACACGACCCAGCAATGCCAACTTGCAGCCCAAAAAACCACTCATATCCTGGAGTGCATCAAAAGAAATCTCATCATCTGCTCCACACTGGTGAGATCCTATCAGGAATACAGCATCCAGCTCTGGGACCCCAATAAAAGGAGGAGATGAATCTCTTGATGTGAGTCCAGAGGCGACCATGAAGAGGATTTGAGGGCTACAGCACCTCTCCCATGAAAATGGTCTGAGACTTGGGTTTGTTCAGGCTGTAAAAAAGAAGTCCCTGGAGAGATCTTACAGCAGCTTTCCAGTACCTAACCAGGGCCTATAAGAAAAAGTGTGTATGAATACTTCAAAGGGTAATTGTTTTAAAGTAAAAGATCAGAGGATTCAGCCTAGATTTAATGAAAAAAAATTTTATTATGTGTGGTAAAATACTGCTGTAGTAGTAAGGCTGCTGACACAGGTGGTGGACTCCCATCCTTGGAAACACGCAAGGTCAAATTGCATGGGGCTCTGAGCAACCTGATGTAGTTGAAAACTTCCCTGCTCATTTCAGATGAGGTTAAACTAGATGACCTTTAAAGGTCCCTTCCAACACAAAATATTCTATGATTCTAAAATTCTATCTTGCTATGACAGTTCCTGAAAAATTCAGTTTCTGATATTAACTCTATTCTCATGTATTTTCTTTGCACCCAGGCATGACCAACAACCAACATTTTCTATTCAAATACATATTTAAGCATTCACTTTGGGTAGAACTCACACAGGTGTTACTCAGATCACACCACCTCACTGAAACTGGTTAATTACTACACATAAAGGTATGATACATATTACATTAGCTGACATTACATGACAATGTTTTGTCACAAGAGCAAGCAAGCTCTTGACAGAGATTCCTGTTACAAATTTCACATTTATCCTATTTTCCTCTCCAAATAAGAGTTTCAGCAAAAAAACACTTCTCATAATCTTCCTGGAAACACTTTGCTTTCAAAAGTTGAAAGTTTAAAAAGGTCATAGTTGTCTGAAAAAATCTACAGCATTAAAAAAAAAGCTATCATGTAATTCTAACTTGAGCTGCTAGTGACCACTGTTTTGCTCTAAAACTGCACGTCTGTATAACATTAGTCAAAGAATGCAGAAGAAACCAAGTTATCAAAAATTACTTTCCCATATTGCTCTTTTGACTGGAAAGATGTATCAGGTAAAGCTGGCAAGGTCTCATTTCAATGGTTTTATGTTGTCACCCTTGTTAGGACTCTGGAATGAATTTTCTGGCTCTTAAATATCCCCCAGAATTTGGCTAGAAAGTTCTTCCTATGCTCTTCCTTGCAGCAGTTTGCTTGCCTTCTCCACTGCTTCTCACAAACTCATTTCAAGCCTCCAACAGACCTTTATCCATCAATGTCCTTTCTTTCTAGGTTCTACAAGCTTTCTGAAGCTAAGGAAAATATTCTCTGCAGGTACTGGGAGTAGTTCACTAGCACTGCAAGAACAAGAATGTATACAGCAATGAGTTTCTCTGCTGGAAAGAAGTCTACAGGAGTGATGTTTCATTTTTTTAAACAGGAAAACACATTTTCCTCATATATTATATGTGTAGATTTTTTATTCTGTTTTAGTAAAATCTTTCCTAGCAGTCACTTCACATGCAAAGATGCAGCAGTAAAAAATAATTTAAATGAATACAGGAAAGGTTAGTAGCATAGTAACTTCAAGTGAGTGATGTTTTTCTTTGCTTCAACATCTTCAAGCTGGGAATTGCTTGCCACCATCATCCCTTTAATATCCTAGAGGCTATTTTCAGAGACAATTTGCAGTCTCACAAAAGTCATTGAGTCATTTTGTACTGTTCATTGCTGATTATGGTTAGTTCTTCCACAAAATACTGGTTACTCAAGGGGCTACATCTATGTATATACACACACACAAACATTTTAATATCAATTTAAGTTACTGTGTTTTCAGACTGTATTGTCATTGGTGACATTTCCTCAGTAATTCCTCATCACTGAATGATACAAAAGCGGATTTATAATTTCTTCAGGTGTTGGGGTTTCTTTTGTTTGTTTCAGTGTTTTTTTTTTATTATTATTCTAATTGTTTACAAGAGAAATTGAACAAAACCTTTTCAAGTATTCTGAAGTAACTTCTCTGTCTGTGGGTCCCAGTTTTTCTGAGGAAATTTTAGCAGCCCTTGACCTGGATTCATAAACAAGGTAGAACGAGCCAGGGTTCATGAATGCTGACTGAGGCCTTGGTTGCCTTGACCAAGAGGTATCAAGAGGATGTGAAAAATTATGACCTTGGATTTATGGAGGGCAGATTGCTCGGGGTAGATGAGATGCTGTGAGAGGCTGCCCTGAAGTGTAATTTGTGAAGTGATCAAGGACAGGTGGTATATTTTAAAGACAAACTCTTCAAAACAAGGGGAACAAAACAGCCTTCCTTTTTGATGACCTGATTTCTTGTGTTTCTTACAGTTCACCTTAATTTTAAGGAAGTAGTGGTTTCATGTGTCTAACTTCACATGAAAGTCTTATTGCATGAGATATACATTACCATTCTGAAACAAGTTTAAAATACCTTTACTATGATTACATGGTGACAATTGAAAGAAAATATTAGTACAAAATTTTTGTTGCATCAATATTCTAAGTTATTCTTCATTAGAACTTAAATATGCATTTGCTTTTTTTTCCTGTTTTACTATGTGTCAGTTCCAGAGATTTCAGAGATGGGATTCTTGCCAAATTCTAAACAACCCCCATAAAACAGAAATGTTCCTGTGATGCCCTTCACTACTGAGAGTAAATAGGCCTACCCCTTTTGTCTCCTCAGAGATGTTAATAGTCTAAGAATTATTTTAACTGACATGGAGAACTTTTTTACCTGGGAAGTACCATATATAAACAAATATATATATAAACACACACACATACACACACACACACATATATATATACACACACCATATATAAACAAACACTTAAACCTGTCAAAACCTGTATGGTGGACATAATGCTGAGCAAAGACCAACAAGAGCAACTGAAATGAAATTATGTCAGCAGAATATTAAAAAGGGTACAATTTTTTTTTTTTATGGTGCAAGCAATGTGCACACTATACTCTTCTTAGAAAGTCTGTGTTCTTAAGATACTTAATGAGATTTATAATCACACTTCTGCAAAAAATGAAGGCCAAGAAGCCTAGAAATAGGGACAGATGTTAATTTAAAAAAAAAAAAAAAAAAAAAAAAAAAGCGCGAAAGACTTCTGCAAAACATTTTGTTTGGAAAAATCTAGCCTTAACAGTTCTACTTTCAATGTTTGTGCCATCTATCTGTCGCTTCTCTTTTTTTTGTCCATTTATAGAC
Source organism: Margarornis squamiger (assembly GCA_035222235.1). Classification (NCBI taxonomy): domain Eukaryota; kingdom Metazoa; phylum Chordata; class Aves; order Passeriformes; family Furnariidae; genus Margarornis; species Margarornis squamiger. Next base: position 33,020,660 of record JAWWTY010000088.1, on the reverse strand, counting down.
TTGCTGTTATTGATGCATTATTTTTTATTATCTAAAAATCAAAATAGTTCAGGCACAGAAATCTAAGCTCCACAAAACATGACTGCTTCCAACCCCTGAGGTTATAATATGATGAGAGATTAATCTGAAAAAAAAATAATAAAAAAAAAAAAATCAGCAAATATTAGAACTTGCTCCAGGATAAAGTAACATTTGCTAACAATTAGTAGACTTTATTTGAAATGTTTGCATAGCTTTGCCTACAAGCCATACTGTGAGATCCTGTAAGATGATGCAAAAGGACAATTTTTCTCTTGTAGGACAATTCAGTATCCTGCAATAAAAGCATAGAGCTATCTTCAGCAAAACAGCTAAGTCTCAAGTTACCTCTCCAAAAGATGTGGAGAGACAGCACTTTTAATTGGATGCTACCCCATGTCTAAATAGGGAGGGTATACCATTTCCAGTGCTGTATAGTCCTACTTTCTGTTGTCATTTTGGCCACTTACAGCACTGTAATTTTACTAAGTCAAATAGATATGAAAGCATACTGAAGAAAGGAGCAGCAAATTGCAGCCATGCTCACATGTAAATACAGATACTGATATAATTGCTTACTTCCCTACAAAGAATGAAACTGAAAAAGCACCAAGTCATACTTCCAGACCAAAAAGTGATGTTATGATGTTATGGTTGAGTCAAAGGACAAAACTATACAAAACCAAAAGTCTCAAAAAAAAAAAAAAAAAAAAGTAACACAGACTTCAGAGAATAAGATGCTGGAAGAATCAGAATTATAGGCTCATCTAGGTTGGAAAAGACCTTTAAGCTCATCAAGTCCAACTGTTAATGAAACACTGTCAAGTCCATGACTAAACCATGTCCCTGGATGCTACATCTACCCTTTCAGGGATGGTGACTGAAGCACTCTCCTGGGCAGTGTGTTCCAGTGCTTAGATACAATCAGATGTTTAACATAAAAATGGTAAGCTTATCCATCCCTTTATGTTTTTCGCCTAGCTTATGGCACAATGGAACAAATTCAAATGAGAGAAACAAAGTAAAGATAGAAAAAGTAGTGTATCACACAGATTTTTATTTTTTTTTTAAAGCAAACCCTTTAGCATCTTATACAAAACTATTTGTATAGACACTCAGATCCCAATTGCTGTTGAACCAAAAACAACTACTCTTTCTTAATTTGCTTTATTCTTCCTGCAACTGTAGCTTCCTCTTTTTTTTTTTTTTTTTCATTCTTATTAAGTATTAAATATAGGAAAAAAGCATACTTCCTTGTTAAACTCTGGCAACCACTAGGCATCTCTTTCATATTTCCTGCCTCAATATTCTGAGATTGGTTAAGCTGAGCCAATATTAGCTACTCATTGATGTACTTCAGTGCTTTTTTGGCATGAGACATTACAGCAATCTTTTCAGACTGTTAAGATGGATTGTGCTGGTCCTTGGTATTGTGTCATTACATTTAACCATGTCATTATTCTAATCATAGTATTACAATAAGTTACCACAAATGGAATTCCAAGCAAAATTATAGCAGTTTTACACTTTTCCCTTAAGTTTCTGTCCATCCCATAGATTCATACACCCATATATCTCCTTTACAGAAGACAGCATGCTTTGATTTTATCCGGACTCTATTTCACCTGAAATTTTTTTCTTTTTCTCATCCTCTCCTAATGAAACACCAGTGACAAGATCTACTCCTGCCTGAAGTCTGTGCCTGAACTAAAGCTCTCAAACCACAAAAATTAAAACAGCAGTAAGGAATACAAATTTAAACTGATCTAGTAAACACAGACTTTACCGGCTGTTGTGATGCATTACCATAAAGTGGCCTGAGGAAGGAGGTTGAAGGAGTGAGGGGTATTCCTAACATGAATGCTTTAGATGGCTGGGAATGGCAGTTGTACTGCATCCTGGCCAGCTGCACAATAAAGCCAGGAGTGCTGAATGAGAGGTGACAGTTTTCCATAAGCAAGAGGCCTGAACAAGGTTTTAAGAAAATAGTGACTCAAAACATAGTATCTGTGATTCCCACTAAAGTCATCTACAGCCTTGCAGTCACAACTAATTCCATCACAAATGGCCAGTGACATAATTTACCAAAAGTGATGTCAGAAGAGAGAGAACTAATTGCTCTCAGCACCAAGAATTAGACCTTTCTTCATCAAGAGCTAATTATATTTACCACTTCAAAGCTACTGAAATGCACATTAAAAAGAACATATCTTTTTTCAAGCAGCATACAATGCCTAAAGAAAAAAAAAAAAAGAATTAACCTCAGCATTTAAACCTAGTGATTAGCAGCTGCCACATGTATCTAATTTTGTCATTGCACATCATATATCTATCAGTATTTTTGCATCCTAACAATCTAATTTTATACAATGACAGCTAAGAATAGGTTTTCAGAATGGTAAATACACAACTGCATGTCTAATTTGCATGCAAAGTTTTCATGGCACCATGTGCAAATATAGTAAATAAGCATACAAATTTGAGTATAACTACAAACTTATGGAAGTCTGACAAGCAGTGTCATAATTATATAAATATTTTTGTAACAAGCACTACTGTTGCAAGAAGTACATGAGATAAATAAGAAATTGGGTTCCTTTTTTTTTTTATTTTTTTATTTTATTTATTCCCCAAGATAAAGGTGGGGGGTTTTTCGTACTCTCATCTGTTGGAATGAAAACATCTTATCTGTTCAATACAGTTTGCCTATTCAATGCATTCAGTTTTCTACATATGTTGTGTGCACATGCAATTCAAAGGTTTATTTTCTGAAAAGTGAGTTATGAATTCTAAACTTATTAGGAGTATTCAGGAAATTATTTGCATAGTTTGAGATAATTCTTACAGAATTTAAAACACACAGAAATTATTCAGGAAAGATACTGCTTTATTTGAATCAAAATATTTTGCCAATAGTGAGGTTCATATACATGTTACTATAAGCTGTCAAATTTAAAGATAAGAAAGAATTTAAAAGCTTATTGTGTCCATTTTTATTTTTCAGAGTTTTATTGTCTTATTAATGATTTTACATTTTTTTTATATTTTTAATTTCTATATTTATCAAATAACTCAACTGCACCATTAAAAGTGTTTGCATATAGCTTTCATTTTTCATCTTTTACATTTTACTTCTTTACCAAAATCTTTACTTATTGCAATATAAACAGAGTTATCCAGTTTCTGATCAAACAGTTACATTTTAATGACTAGGTTAGGAAAGATACAGATGCTAAGAATAGGAGACACCAAATATAAAGTGCTTTCACTCCCACTTTCATGCAATATTATGTCAATAACATTCATTTAGCTTCTAATCTTTAGCCATTATTTTAAATCAGTTCATTCTCATAATTCATTTCTTCAAATCTAAATAAAGTACTCAGTTTGGCTTAGAAAATAGCCAAAACATCTGAATAGAAAACACTTGAAGGATGCAGATTTTAATCTTTAAACATATAAAAGAAATGGGGGGCTGATGGGTTTTTTTTCAGTTGAGAGTGATGGAAAGAATGAAAATACAGATTAAACCAAATATCTTTCAAAAAACCCCAACTATTCTCCTTTTATTTGAACTTCAACAAAATATACTGCGTAAAACTAAAGAGCCAAAAATTAAGATGCAGATTAGGGCTTTCAAATATTATTTATTTCTACACAAAATTTTTAAGTACTTTTCCCTGATTAAAAAGAAATGTCCTAGATTTTTTATTTTTACTGTCTATTCTATGCATGTTTCATACACAAGTCAGAACAGTACCTTTCAGTATACACACAAAGTAGGAGATACAGATTCAGTTACCTTCTCTGCTGCTTAATAAAGGTCATACATCCTTAAAAAAGTGTCAGGCTGCAGCGTATTGTACACAGGATGGAGAAGCAGTTTAGTTGTCTAAGCAATTGGACAGAAACAAAGAGTATATTAAAGAAATTGCCCTACACCATTCCAATT
>JAWWTY010000088.1:32973422-32989409 GCA_035222235.1 Margarornis squamiger | reverse complement strand
CCAGTACGGTCTTGGTAGGGATCACTCCCCTCCAAGTCGTCCAGCACCTAGTGCTGCTCCTGCTTGCCACTATCAGCACTGAAATCACTATTCCAATAAAGTTTACCTTTTTTTTATTTTTAATAACCAATTTTTTTCCTTTAATTAAGTAAATAAAAATTAATTAAATAAAACTAGGCTTAGCTCATTGCTGATCGCCTATAACAAGATACACAAATAATTTTCTGCATTCAGTAGGACTATTTGTGTAACTGGTCGAGTGAACCCGTGAACACTTACAATCTCTGAAGTGTAAGTGGCATGGAAAGGCAGAACTGTTGCTTCAGCAAAAATGGCAGAGTTCATTTTAGAGGTGGAAATGGCAGAAAGTTTGTCTAGGAGTCACCTCTACCTTTTTGTGCATGGGGGTGTTTTTGACCATGCTCCACTAGAAAATGGATCACAATCACAACAGTATTGTTAACAAGAGACTCTGTACATGCAAGACAAGTGATTAGAATTGGCACCCTGATATGCAAGGTTGATCAGTGGACTGATTTCATGCTTAGGCAGGCTGGGCTTTGATATATAGGCTTACATCAGTAGGAAAAAAAAAAAAAAGTTTTGCATTTGTTTCTCTTTGTTCTTACAAACCATCTGAATATCAAAATAAATATTTAGATTCCTTAATCATCTCCTCAGGAATCCTAGCTTCTTGTTCCAATATGTTATTTGTCAACATTAGATGCCAGAGTTGGTCTCAAATAGTTATCATTAAGTGCTTTCATTTTTTTTTTTAAGTGTATCTTTCTTTCTCACCTTGCATGCATTTATTTTTCTTAGGCTGATCTATACGTAGATCAGCAAAACCTCACTGCTAAATGAACAAGCTGAAGATAACAGACTAAGTCAAAGAAATGCAAGAGATTCGCACTCCCACTTGGGATACAAACCAAGGTATTCTACCAAAAGCCTGTATGAATAAGAAAGCCTGCTGCCTTAAAGACATTACACCATTGTTCTGCCAGTTTTGCCCACAGTTTCGCCCACAGTTTCATCTTCTTATTTAAAAAGATAATGTGTTTGCCTTTCATTATACAATCTTTTTCCCAACAGACATTTTTATTTCAAGCCTTTAATGGGAAATATTCCACCTTGCTTTACCTTTTTCACCCCTAAAACTCACTTTAGGATGGTTGCAGTAACTGCTGTTATCCATCTTATTTCTGAGTATCCTCCAAGTTCCCTCAGTTCTACCACCTCAGTGAAATGCTCTCAGCAAATTCACACTTCATTTTAAAGACAGGATCACTTAATCACTGTTAAGTACTACATTTTCCACAGACTAAAGAGTGAAAGAGATCAACCTGGCACTCTCAGATAATTTTTAACATGTCTGAAGTCCGGCAAATCAAGTTCCACTCCAAGAGCCAAATTTAGGACATTTAACAAAGCCCAGCCCAGTTTATGTCAGCAATTATTTTACCAAGCTAGATTTATAGTGATGAGTTCCTTAATTGTAAGTATTTTATTGAAAATTAAGGATTTTGGTTTTTTCTGTGAATTATTGTCTCTTCTGTTAATGAGTACCTAGTTCAGCTCTTGTATATGTAGCACAAAGAGGAAAGACATTTTCTCCCATTGTGTGATGTCCCCAAAGACAGGCTGCTAAAATTCAACTAATCAGTTCTACCAGAAAATGTATTCAGAGCTCTTTCTACATCAGGCCCAGATCAGAGTTCAAAGTTTCCCCCGGGCAGAAATTTTGAGTTAGGTGCAGACATGAAATTGGGGAGCATCTCAATCAGTGTTTTTTAAGGATTTTGAACGCCTCTGATTGCCAAGTATAACAGAACAATGAAACTGCTGTATTGATCACAGCAGAACTCTCCACCACTTATAAGGAAGTTGTCCGGGGGTGGGGAGAAGTCTGTCACATTTTTTGTTCCATTTGCAACACTTTCACAAACCTTCCAAGGGAAGTTATTGTAACTGCTACAAGTATCTAGAAAGCTCTTCGCACAAGCGTAAACTGCAACAAATTTTAAAAGATTAGGAGAGGCAGATGAACAGTCAATGGACCGTGCCAGAGCCACTCTCTGTAACATGCAGTTCAACATGAACACTGCCATATTGAGCTGATGAATCTGACAGCGGCATTTGTCTTAGCAAACATTCCTCTTCATACCCTGGATCATCCAGCCATGAAAAAGCACACAGATACTATAATTTAAAGAATATTGTCCTAATCTTTGTGGCTCACCAGCGGAGAAAAATTCAGCTTGCCTGTCCTTTCTGAAGCACAAACAAACAAACACTAAAAAAACCCTACCAAACCCGAGGGCAGCATACCTGTGGCCTGCAATCTCCAGTGAAAATATTGAGGTAGAGGATTGAGACCCTGTGCTTTGAACACTCTAGCTCTACTGTCAGAAGCATGACATCACCTTGGGAACAGGATCACTGAAACCCACCCCAACAGGCTGTGTGGTCGTTGGCAGCAATAACTTCAAGGGAGCCCATAACTAGAGAATTGATATGCAGATTTATATTAGGAATACATAGAAAAGGCAAACTAACAATAATTCAGTGTCACCTGCAGACTCATCATCTACCTTTCTAAGAATATGACAAGGCTGCTTTCTGGGGGAAACAATTCCACTGTTAGGGATCAAATCTCTAGCAGCACATGAACTATAATAAATAAACATCAGCAATACTTTGCTCCTTCATAAGTAAAGCAAATAGAGGTTTATTACAATGTGAAGGACACTGACTGCACCAATAACAAAACAGAAAACTATATCCAGATCTCTCATCCTACCATCTTTGCTAAACCACAAGGTTATTCGTTTGCTAGAGATTATTACTGTCTAAGATATGGTCTTCAGAAGTTTTTCTATCGAATCACCTTTTGAAAGTATTTTTTTTTTGCCAAAGTAGAAATTTGAAGGCAAAAAAAAGGTATGGGAATCAAACAAATACACAACAAAATATATTCTGGACTGTATACCAAAACCCCCAAGCAATAGTCTATATTTCCTCAGTTACAAGTTATAGTAAAGCTTTGGTGAATTAAAGTATCTTTCCACATAGATCCCTGCAATACAGAGTTGAATGAAATACCACGTTCATTTGTCAAAGCAGATGCTAGGAGGAGGGCCTTAGCATAGTTCATAATTCACTCTATATATGAATATTTTGAGTAGCCAATATTTTATTTTACCACAAACCAGCAGCAGTTCTTTTGAAAATATCCTTGGTTTAAAACCATATCCGAGCAAGTAGATAAGAAAGCACAAAGAAACGCAAACATGGATTTTTGCAGTGGTGGTTGTTGTTTGCTTGGGTTTTGGTTTGGATTGAGGTTTTTCCTTTTGGTTTGGGCTTTTTTGGGGATTTTTTGTGGTGGTGGAGGGTTTTTTGGTTTTTTTGTTTGTTGGTTTGGTTTTTGGGTTTTTTGGTTGGTTGGTTGTGTTTTCATTTTGGGGTTTTTGGTTTTTTTTTTTGTTTGGTTTGTTTTGTTTTGTTTTGTTTTTTTTGGTTTTTGTTTATTATTATTATTATTGTTATTATTATTATTATTATTATTATTACTTGGTTGTTTGGGTTTGGTTTTTTTTTTAGATTAAGGGGTTTTTTCCCCCCTATTTCTTGCCTTATGTCTGAAAAAGAACTGTGAACTTGGAAGGTCAGCTGGAATTTAGGCACTCTAAGGACTCTGTACAATTCTGGCAGCACTTAGCAGTTGACCTTGGCACTTTCATCAGTATCAGAGCACTGCATGTGTGTATCCGTGAACAGTATCTCTGAGGAACATTCATTGGTAGCCTACAAATATATCTTGACAAAATGAAAGATCCATTAAGAGACATGTATCATGATAATTATAAACAGGGTGAACTGAATTGCAGTTTTAATGGAAAGAAATTTATATATGACTGGCTTTGACATCCTACAGTTTTGAGACATAAAATTTAGCCAGAACAGGCAATCTTTGGCATGTTCAAATAAAAAAGTTAAACAAGCAGTGTCATTTCATTTACAGTCTCAAACAATTGCAGGTTTATAGGATGCTCATTATAAGGTTTTCAGTCTTTAAAACAAGTCCATAAATCTCTCTGTAGCCAGCCACAGAGTATCTTCTCAAACCGGTTAGCACTAAAAACAGGCAAGTTTTCCAAACCTCTCAAATTAGCAAGTGCCAAAATGCAGCATTTACCCGTATTCAGCTCCTGCTGACTTGTTAAGTAGAGTGGAACTTAACATGACTTTGAAATACACCACAGGGAAGGGACTTTCTGGGCAAAATGATGCAATCTGAGCTATAGACCACTATGTACCTCACAAGGGATGCAGGCTACCTGACTGTTGTTAAAGCCAGACTCCACAAGAAAAAGGGGACACGAACATATGTTAATCAAACACACTCTATCTGGAATAGAATGACAGATCACCCTGATTTCCAACTCATCTCTGATTTGATGACATCATTTTTTATTGATTTGGAAAGGTGCGGCTGCTGTTTAAGATTGATGGAAGGCAGAAATGTTAATAGAAAAGCTAGTATCTGGGCAGGCTTCATAGCCCTTTAAAGACCATCAGCACTGCAAAACACCCTTCCGTTACATTATACACTCAATTCTGTTGTATCACTGTGTCAAACACTTCAGTGTGCCCCAAAACTTCATAAAAATGTCCTACAGAAAGAAACGCAATCCAGCAAAAGCCATTCTGAACTCTATTTATAACACAGAGAGATTAAGCCTACCTGGGAAACCAACAAAGGTATTATGAGAGGTCAATACACAGTATTTAGTTATTTTCTTGAATGATCCCTGTGGCAACCGGCAGCATCACTGTGTACAACCACATCAAATGCAAAGCTCTGCCCTTGCTTATGTACTTCAAACACACACTCACTTTTACATCACAGCATATGATGAATTTCTATTCAAGCAAGCAGGTATTATTGCTTGCTGTGCCAGTGATCACAGAGGTTGCGCTTGCTACAAGGCTGGCAATGTTTGACAAACCCTTCTCTATTTCTAAGGATCCTGCCCTCTTGCTTTGAGTTCTGCAGATATCAAGTAGGTAGACATAGGCCTCTGTTGAAAAACCAGATTTGGCCATTCACTATGAAGAAAAGTTTTCCTGAGCACTGAGCTACACATTCAAAACTTCTAGAACCCACTGGGATGTAACTTCTTAGCTTATATTCTGCACACTGGTAACCACATGAGAACTGTAATGCCCTTGTCCAGCAGGTGAAGGGCAAATGAGGAGCCCAATAAAACTTCTGAGAAGAATATCTCTTTATTAAACTTTGTTTTATAACTATCACTCACAAATCTGAACTAGCATCACATGAAGAAACTACTGTAATACAGTCAGCTTGTGCTGCTATTTGCTTCTGTAGTTAATTTGCTGGAGGTGAAAGCAGATTGCTCTTTCTTCTATACTGCCATTTGTGGATATTAGAGCAGGCTGTCATGGAAATTAGAGCTTTGTCTTTGTATGCCAAGAAGATGAAATGCAATTTCAGATAAATTAGATGAATAATAAAGAGTGAAGTGCTGTGCAAAAGGCCATCAAACCTTATTAACTCTTTGCCTGAACTTCTTTCTCTGAGGGTGGTTCTTGCTGAGAAAAACTAACTCTGAAACACAATCTGCCACTTGTTAATACCCACTAGGCAGAACGTAAGGTTGTCACATTAATCATAAGTACTTAGACAGCAAACAAACAAGCAAACAAAAGTCCCCAGTAAGCTGATGGAGGAATCTGAAGACAGACCAAATGCGGTATACTTTTAGGTGTTTCGGTGGCTCAGATAATCCTGCTCAGTTTCAGCATTCTAATGGTTAGGCTTGTTGATCTTAAAGGCCTTTTCCAACATGAACGATTCTATTATTTTCTGCAACTTTGTGTCTCTAAATGATAGCTATTTGCTAACACATTTTCCTTTCTCTCCAAATTCATATTAGCTATGATTTTCTAGAAAGCCAGTCCACAGGTTGTAGGGATAAATACTTCCCTTGCTACAGCTGTAATGAAACAAAACACAGGTGATTTCTCAACACTGAGGCAATATACCCCTGGGAAATTCAGCAGCTACATTATTCTTAGATCAATTTTGCTATTAACTCAAGACCTTGTCACTGCATACTGTATTGTAGTAGCAAATCTTGGCATAATATTCCACTCTTCCTTACCTAAAACATGTTAATACATGAAGGTATTTAACCACAAAGTTGCCATAGAGAAGTCACTGAGGAAGATTATTAACACCATCTGTATAACAGACAGCAGAGGCAGATTTGTCAGCCCACATTACAGCTTGAACTGGTTAGTCAAAACAGTCAGTACATTAAGTAGGAACCACATGAACTAACCATCATAACAAAACAAAAACAAAATCTATTTGGGAATCAGAGCATCTCTTTTTTTGTGTACTTGAAGGAAAATTTTTCATTAAGTTCATCATCAGCAAGCCTCTTAACTGCATCTGCTGGTAGGTAACCATACCTTTTTTCCTTGAAACAGAAGGGTCATTACTTTTTCTCATAGGACTGGCAGAGGAGAGTAAGCTCTTCTCTTTGCACCTTTTCATCTAATACTGATTACAGCAATTGAAAGAACTGTGTTCAGTCTGTAGGTAGTAAAGATATTTTAAACCAGGATGGATCAAAATTCAAAGCTCTATGCTTTTCATGTGTAGCAGAAAGTTGCTTCAAGCAGAATATCCAGAATTAATAGTGTGACAGAATCGATGCCATTTTGAAAGGTTAATTGGTACAATAAATATTTACAGGTCAATGACCATCTGGGACCTTTATGCAAACTTTTCAAGCTTTTGGTATTAAAATATTTTATTTAGAGTAAGTTATGTATGGCTGTATGGGTTTTTTTAAAGAAACAAAATCTGAAATATAGGAAATTTCATTGATCATAAAATAATGAAGATAGACATGAAAAAATTAGTTGTTTTTTGTTTTGTTTTCTTTTTAAATGTGTCAGTGTACATAATAACAAGTATCTATATGTCTCTTGCTCAAGTCTTGTAAGTAAAGGTTTTCATATATTCCAAGATTTGAACTTAATACATGCTTCACTGTGTATATAGAACCCCAAGCAAATCTACCACAAGAATTTTCTCATACAGAGAAAATAATTATAATTATAATCCTGCAGTCTTGGATAAGAAACTCTCCAACAAAGATGAGTTAAGAACCATCTTTCCTAGCCTATGAATAGCTTTTATGGCTGTTGTAAACTATGAGCCCCTATCACGTACACAAAAGAGCACACACTCACCCAAGACTGAAACAGGGGAAAGACAATTATCAAATGTTAGCACATCTCTTCAGTGAAAGCTGCCACATATACCTTTAAAAATGAGAAGCAGCTGAAATGATATTGAAGGAATAGGAATCCTTTTGGAAGAATTTGTAACAAGAAGTTAGGGTTTGTTTTTCACTTAGGGAGCGGAGGACTTTTCTCATAAATAGTTGGATGTTTTTTCTTTCCCTTCTCCTTTTCATACTAGAGAAAAGCTGCAATCTCTGTCTTGTCTGTGGAGAGATAAATCCTCACAGTGCTACAGGCCATGCTGGCAGCAGTGAGCCTGAGGGATGGAGGTCAGAGGTGCTGATAAAGCCCAGGAATGAACGGGAGGTTTTCCTTTTTCTCAGGTCCCATGATCTGGAAGCACAGCTAGTATTGCTTTGTAAGTATTTTGTGTTCTTGCCTTCAAATAAACCTTTTGGAATTCTTTCCACTATCATGGCATTTTGGGGGATACCTGCATGTATCTTACTTTACAGATACCAAGTTCCCATATCCATTTCTAGTAGCAAAAAGAAAACATTTTCCAACTTGCTTGTAGATACTCTTGAGACAGTTATTCACTTCAACCCCTAAAAACATTTTGAAGCAGCCTGGAGCTCTTCAGAGCAAAGCATTTTCTGCTTCAAAGTTCTTACATTTTTGTTGTGACTATCAAAAGTGAGATGACGAGAGGTGTTATGTTTTTGTAATTATTTTAGTCTCCCCATTTTTTTGTTTTCAGTTTTGCTATGCTTCAAATTCATGTATAGTTTGTTGAATAGGTTACATTGAACTCTCCTGTAGTAAACTGCATTTATATCATCTGAGAAGAAGAGCTGTAATCCAATTCAAGAAAACATTTTTATTTTGTTTTTCAATGCAAGGTTGCATTTCAATCTTTTCTAATATAACTTTGGAAAAAGAAATTAAAAATAATATTTTACTTATGTATCCATGTTATGTAGTTCTTTCCTTTGGAGATCAGCAGAACTTTTTGTCAGAGAAAAACACAGACTATTTGTAACACAATCATGAAGGAAAAAAAAAATAAAAAAAAATCAGTCTTGATTTACAGTTCCAAAGCCTTTATATCACCGATAACTCACTTTCCGTTCCCCATCATGTGTGTGAAATAAATAACTGCTTTACATGACTTTGCCATAACTTGTCTAAAAACTATACCTCATTCCTTTTTTCAGAAAATAGCTCTCCAGATACTAATCACTGAAGGCGAGATATTCCACTAATGAAGGTCATGAACCCCCTTTGATAAAGGATTAAACTAATACCATTCCTTTGGGAAAGATATGTACACATATATCCAGAGATACATGTCTACTGTGTAATGACAAAGACATTTGGAATTTGAAAAAAATTCATTTGAAACGTATGCACACTTACATTCATAGCCCTGCCAGTCAAAAAAACAATTCTCTTTCTATTCAAAATGGTGACATGAAAAAACTGGACTGATTTTGTTAGCATTAGGCAAAGATAAGAAATAAAGAGAAGAGAAACCACATATGTAGTAGGAATATTTAAAAAAAAATAGTGCTACTAAAAATTATAGAACTTGTACAAATTATGCTTGCACCTATGCACTGCATCATTTAAAAAGTTCATATTCACAAATCTATTTTTACCTTAACTATAAAGAAAGGTGTACAGGTGCTTAAGCAAAACATCAAAAGAACAGAATTCCAGTACTGTGTCCTTTACCAGTCTGTTAGGACAGAAACACATCCATCACTCATTTTTCCCTAACCTGCTTCTGAAATTCTTTCTATAATTTTTGGTATAAAAGAAAGCAAAATATTTCTTAGCACAACCTGGTATCTATTACACTTTAACAGGGAGATTTATCCTTCTAAACTGAAGGCTGTGAAGGCCTGGCTTATATATTTTCTGTGTAATAATCCTGCAAATTTAAGTAGCAGATCAAAGGAAAAATATGTTGACCAATAAATAGAGATCCATCTAGTAAAAATTAAAAATGAGAAAAGGCTTAAGATAAGTATCACTCCTAACCCAAGGCCTTCTCTTAAATCAAATACTTGGTCTGTTATTGATTGTTTTAGCATTGTGTATGCTAACACACCACCATTTCCCTTCTTTTATTTCTTCATCTCTACCCATCTAAGGCTTATACTCACTGAAGGCAAAACCCTGTCTTAACCACTTAAAAACAGAGAGGAACACAGAAAGAGAGGACACATTTAGCAGAACTGAAATCTGAACAGGAGACTGCACTGAACAAAGCTGCCTTAGTAAAGCTGGTTTACATCAGCTCTCAAAAACAAAGATACCAAGACTAAAGATTATGCAACTACATCAAAGGGTAGAAAGAGGCTTGGGGATTACATGGGGTTGATTTTGGTTGATTTTTTTCGACTGGTTGGTTGGTTAGGTTTAGTTTGGCCTTTTTTTTCTTTTTTTTTTTTTTTTTTTTTTGAGAGAGAGACTATCCAGTCAGGAACACATCAGTTTGGTTTAGAATAAACTCTTCCTCAGCATGTGTTCATCTTATCAAGCATGCCAGGCTTGAAGTGGAAATCAAAATCAGGAACAGCAGTACTTAATCACATCAAAACATGCTGGGGGATTAAAAGAATAAGGTCATGGTGTGTTTTCACTTGGCAATCACCATGCTGTGTTAAACAACAACACAGTAGGAAAGCGTTTGCACAGAGCTATTACTTATATTGATTGTTATGAGCATGCACTTTACATTCAAGGATTGTTACTCAAATAGTAATGTTGATGTACATTATTCTCACAGAGGAAGGAATACCACAAGGATTCAGATGTCATAGAATATCTTATTTCAAATTTGAAGTACATAGACCATGAAAATTATCACCATAACATGAACTCAATGAGACATCAATGCAAGTCAAACACCTCCACATCCACTCTATCTAGATCATTTGCTGAAAGTAGTATCCAGCTGCTATAATCTGTCATCTGGTTTTGTATAATCATCTTCTACAGAATCCTTAGATGGGAAATTAGAAAATGGTGGCCACCACCTAGAGTCTTATACATCTTCATTCAGTAAGGGGAAGCCATCTTAACAGCTTCCCTTTACAAGAAAACTCAAAATGAGTAAATCTACAAAGGTTTTATTTTTCCACAGTTCAGTAATATAATACAGTATCACTAAATATGGAGCTTTGATTTTCAGTTATTAAGGTTCATGAATAAATTATAACTCTTCTCTAAATTCTATTTCAATGTACTTGGAAATGCTTCAAGACACATTACTATATATATACCTTTAAAGAGACCTTCCAACAACAAAGGACTTTTTTTCTTTTTTTTTTCAGTTTCTTCAGTAGATTTTTCTTTTGCTTGTCTCTAATGCTTCTGTTTTAAAATAGTTTCCATTCAAACATGTCTCATCCCCTCTGATTTTGATCAAGGATAGATTTGAGGGTAATTTTTCATAAAGTGCATAATACAAAATCTACCAAAGCAAAACACAGAGATCTTTGAGGAATCAAATTGCTTTTGACCATATCAAGAGGAATCATAGAAGTTTCACAAAAAGCTATTTCTCTTAAAAGTTTGCAATTAGTAACATTTGCTATTAAAAAAAAAAAAAAGTCTTTCATAAAAACCTGACACTTGGAAATAAAAATTTTATTTTGTTTTAAATAAAAATCTAAGAACCCTACCACGCATACAATACTTCTGTATGTAGAAAGGTAAACGAATCTAACATTTCCTTTGATT
Source organism: Margarornis squamiger (assembly GCA_035222235.1). Classification (NCBI taxonomy): domain Eukaryota; kingdom Metazoa; phylum Chordata; class Aves; order Passeriformes; family Furnariidae; genus Margarornis; species Margarornis squamiger. The sequence goes on along the minus strand of JAWWTY010000088.1, from coordinate 32,978,366 downwards.
AAACAAGGTACTATCAGTAGTTTTTCTTTGATTTATCTTTTATTTTATTGATTTTTAAATAAAAGAGCTGTACAATTCTTGATGCATGACAGCATGAAATCCCACAAGAGAACATTTCAAAAGGAATTCAACATACACACCAGTTCTGTCAAATACAGTGTTACAGAAAACAATGCCTGAAGAAAAGGTCCTCTTCCACCGGATAATAAAGACATCTGTCAAAACTTCTACTATAACCAGGACTGGATGTAAGTGCATGCACAAAACAATAAACAAAAGCTCACAGAAACAAATATGAAAGGAGAAAATATTTTTAAAACAATTTTCTTAGAAATAAATTATTCAAAGGGGACAGCAGTGCTAACAAATCCAAGGAAAGAGACACCATCTTACTTGGTGCAAGCCTGGCTCAGAGATGCATTTTTGTTGTTCTCTCTGTAACAAAGAAGAGAGGGACAAACACAAAAAATCCTAACTCATCCTGTCTCATTCTTAGTGTCATTAATCTTCTTTGCTCTACTAGGTATTTCTCTCCTATTTTCTAGCTAGAGCTGTAGCTAGTATTTTTATGCATATGCAAGCACAGTAAACTAACTAACCCTGAAAGGGCTGCTTTCGTTAAGTCCCTCCTTAGTCACCTATGTTTAGAATATAGTTTCTCTACTCCTGACAGTCATCTAGGTAGCTTATAGTTCTTTGTGGTTTTTCTTGGACTATTCCTGTGACTTACCACTCCTGATATTGGGCTTGCTTTTGCAAAACCTTTTCCTTTTTCTTCTCACCAATATTTTGCAGGATTTTACAAGAAGAGATGTCACAAATTTCACACTGGTTACACATAATGTTCTTCAGTTGTCATGAGTGTCTGTTACTTTAGCTCTGACATCTACTAAATACACCATATAAACATGGTATTTCTTTCAGATGCATTAAGAGCAGTTGTGTTCCTGGTACTCAAAGTCTTTTCTGTATTTACTGTCTGAGGATTTTCCTTTCTGAGAAGGAACAGGTCCCCTCACCACCATCTCTTATTGTTTTCAACACGTTTTTATGTATGTTCATAATTACACTCATCTTACGCACATCTCAGAAAATAACAATGATTTGACAGGCAGCTGAAATGCTTCATGGCTCATTCAGGGTCATGTGATGTATGATTAATATCACATTTCACCCCGCATGCATGTAAATTACTGGTGGAAGAAAAATCAAACTTAACAGAGTATTAGACCCTTGGTGAATTTTATCTCTCCTATAACATTTTCAAGGAGTTGTCAAAGCTTTGTATTCTTTGTTAAGTTATTCACAATCAATTCAGACTTTTCAGTATTGTTATGTTCCTCTGTCTTCCTTATTCTATGCCAGTGACTTTTCTAGAAGAAACACAAATTCAGTATTAATAGGCATTAAGCATAGTCACTTTTTCCAGAATGAATTTCACTACTTACTTATAAATGTACCACTAAACTTAACTTTGAGCATCTATCTTCCTTGACTTCAAGGATCACTAATACAACCAGAAGACAAATACAAGCTTGGATATAATCTCCAAGTCTGAATCTTCATCACAAAATTAAAATAATTAAAAAAATTAAAGCCCTAGATTGGCCATTTAACTTCTAGAAGTCTAATTATTGGAAGTTTAACAATAACTGGAAGACAATTATTTTCTCCTTTGAATTTATCACTTACTTTTAAATCAAATATATTATTTACAACACAGTTCTAAGGAGAACAATTTAAGGTACATTTATTTATACTGAATATAAATTCATTTTAAATGTCCATTCTTAAAGAAAATAAATACTAGGTTTTTTTTCCTGATAGCTTCAAAATACATAACAACATACGTATTTTAATACATGTGAAATGGCCGAGCTTATGACCTAGGCTAAATTTTTAAGTTGGATTCTTAGAATCTGGAAATGTAACTCCCTTATTCAGTCATCCTGAAGAATACTCTTGGTTTACAGATGCTGAGCAATGAAGGATGAATTCAGCTGCCTCTGTGTCAGCTCTTATACTTTGCCTCAGCTTTGGCTTTATATTTTTTCTACTTCCTGCTCTGTAAAACACATCAAGTCTTAATTAATGGGTTTCATATATTTAAAATGGGTCTTTTTGATTGGATAAAAAGCCTTAAGGAAACATAACATACTATTTGTACTGAATGTAGGGCAGAACTGTATAAACAATCTACGGTCTCTTCTCTTCTGTCGTTTCTATGGTTGATCAGATAGTCATGTGGATGCCAAGACCAGTAAGATTCAGAAAAGACATCTGGCATTTTTGCAGACTTCAGAAGCATCACTCATAACAATTCTGCACTTGCATCTGGCTATGTCACTTGCTGAGGTTGTTGTCCTTTCTCAGAGTTTGTAACGTGACCCTTTACTGCTTTTCCAGATCACTTCATACTCTTGAAGTGTGTGAGTTTTTACCATCTGCATTCAGTACTATGCTTCTTCATTATATGTCATTGTGCAAAGATCTTTGACACGTACTGAGTAGATCTTTTCTCCACATGGTGGAATGTTCACTTGTCAAAGTATGTTCTCATTTTTATGCAGCTGCCCTTCCCCACTGCTCACTCTGATGGAAATGAAGCACCACAACATGCAATGTACATGGCATTTTCTTGTGACCATATCACAGAACCTTCAGATATACACCTATGTAACTTCAAATTACCATGCTATTCCTCTTCTTTTCTGTAACTTTGTATCTTAATCTAACCATTAAAGAAAGACTGTCATATTCATAATAAATTTTAAAAGCTAGCTAGTCAGTCTACACTTTCCAATTTCATTTCACACAAAAATGGTATTTCTCAGACCAGGATTATTTTTAATTAAACACCTTTACCCAGGTAAATTTACTGTGTGAAAGAAATTTATAAATATTTCAGTATGGACTATAATGCCATTGACACTTGTTCAAAACCTATCATTTACACCCTTTCTACTGGAACTTTGTATTCTCATCAATCAACCAAATAGTCTTTTACAAGACAGAGGAGACACCAACTTGAATATATATCTTCTAGTCTGGAATTGGTTAGTGGTCAAAACATTTGCCAGTTGTTGACATGGGTTAATTTCCAATTGGTATTTGAAATTTCAGCAAAAAGTCTAAGACTTGGTGAAAAGTTACAGTTGATCATACCCTAAAAATAAACAATCTTATTCTGTCCTTTTTGATGTATCTCAAGACCTGAGAAAAAACAGTCTCAAAAATAAATGATGTTTATTTGCATTCTGTCATCTGTTTTTGAAGTTTTGGTAAAAATTTCTGAGTATGAAACCTATTCAGTTCCTTAAGAAAATATGATAATAATTCAGTGAGGTGGTCATTCATATTTTCTGTCCCTTGGTTGTCTTATTTTCTTTCTAAAAGTTTAAAAGCCCTCCAATTAAAAGATATTTTTCTGGTAGGGAAAAAAAAGTCAACAGATTGTTTCACACTATTTTCCCTGTAGTTGAAAGCAATATATTCTCCATGCAGTGTACACAGTAAGAAATGGTACTCATGCAAGATGTTTTGAAGCTATAACTGACTCAGATAGCACCTACAAGAATAATAGACCCTTTTGACATTCATTTGGCATTCAGCAAAAATTATTGCAGTCACTATCTAAACACTAAGTGTTACTTTGACCTAATTTTCTATGTTAGGGTACAGAAAGACAAGGTGATAAAGTGATAGGTATCATAAAAAAAGCACCCTGCATGTAGGGTGTTGTTTGGTTGGGGTTTTTTTCATGAATACTGTCTATTCTGGTGTTGCCTATGACAAAGTCATTTTGACAGAGCTTATAAGGCTTTCTTTCACCTAATTTCCTTTGGCAGACCAAGGTAGTTTTTTAGCATGTTGATTGATCTCTTGGTTATCTAGATATTCTCATTTCAAGCTGCTGTTGAAAATACTTGAATAATTTACACTTTCTGCCATGAACTTGGCAGCTTTTTTCAATAGCTGCTGATTTATTTGCACAAAGCAGAGTGACAGTTCTGTAGTCTACATAAAGGCAACATGCAGTTACAAAGAGTAGTACATGTAGTGGTGGAATTCAAACTTCACTGTCATGAAGAGCTTTTAAAAGCTTCTTTAATATGGCAGTAATATAAGTCTAACAGAAATTAACTTAAAACTCAGATAAGAGTTTTAAGTCCCTAGTCAGTCAATTAAGAATCACGAAAAAATAACAAAGAAAAAGGAACTCAACAACTCAACATTAAAACTTACCTAAAACAAAAATTGCAAATATCTCTGAACAGTCAGCTGCAATATTTTTCTTCAAGGTTGATATCAATTAATATCTGAATTCACACATTACATGTTGAGAAACCTTAACTATTTCATCTTAGGTTATCCAAGACCTTCCTTGGCATGAGCAGTATCTTGAGCATAACAGTTGCCTGCCTAAATTTTGCAGCCAATGGTCTAAAAAGTATCTAGTAGTAGGATGGAAAGAAGGAAGAACGGATGTACAAATTAACAGAGCTGGATGTACCTGTCTTTTGTGCAGCTGGTAAAATAATGTCAAAGAAAATTCTTGAGTCTAGGGCTTCACTACTTTCCCTTAGCTGTCTGTCTCACTCCATTACTATCTTCATGGCAGCTTCCTTTCACTGCTTGATGTAATCATGCTTAACTCCTATGAGTCTACTGTATGTGTCAAAATTATATCATAGAGCCTTTATTGCTATTGGTTTTATTGAACAGTAACATTCAGAATCATTGTTGTTCCTTCTCTGTGGAATATTTCCATAGCTCAAATTTACTGATTTTCAAAGAAGCAGCACTTGTTTGACTATGTACACCAAGTGAAGGTTTGTTGTTTTTTTTCTTTTCTTGAAAGATTTCAGGAGTAAAAGAGAAAACTGTTCAGTATCAGTAGCATTATTCTGTTTGTTTTGAATATGCATGTCCACAAGCTATGAA
>JAWWTY010000088.1:32921796-32943913 GCA_035222235.1 Margarornis squamiger | reverse complement strand
GCATACAGAAAGCAAAAAGAAGATTTATTTTTTTTAAATCTATTTTCACCCTTGCATTTACCCATCCATTTTACTGTATTTATGTAGAGGTTTTGGTTGGCTCCCTGCCAAACCCAGCTGCTGGCCACACAGACTCCCCCCTCCAGAGAGAGAAGAAAAAAAAAGAGTACCAAAAGAAAATTGTAGTAAAAGTATATATATATATATATATATATATATATTCACATATATTACAGTTACATATAATTAAACACTGTGTATATACAGAACAAGAATTCCAAATAATCCCAAAAAGGGAAAGGGGGAAAAGGGAAAGGGAAGAGGGACAAAAATGGGTAAAAATAACACAAAACAGATACACTCGTAAACTCAGGGAAAAGCTCGATAAAGTAACTAACACAATAAATTCTCACCAAACTCCCCTCAAGAGAAGCAGTTCCTTCCCCTCCACATGGCTGGGACAACAGTTCTCAGATTAGGTCTCAGCTCATATAGATTAAGAGTGATGCCGACACACTGAGACCTGCTGCCTTCCCAAGCACCCAAAAGGAAGAGAGAGGGAAGAAACCTTCCGCCTTGTCTTTATACACCTGATTATGTGAAGGAATGGTGTGGAATACTTCCTTAATTATAACCCTGTTACCAGGGAAGGCCTAGACCAAACCCAAGAAAACTAAACCACCCCTATTTAAAAAAAAAAAACAATCATAAATGGAAATGTTAAGCTCAATGTTAAGTTAAAAACAATCTCTTTATATAAGGTTTGTGGTATCTGATTCTACTGCAAAGTTTCCACTAGATTTTTCAAGCTACTGTTCAGTGCCACATGACAATTATTCCCTAAAAAAGTATCACACAATATTTACAAAAATGTATAACATCTTCTAATTGATCTCCATCAATAATCTGTTTTGAAAGATGTTAGCAAATAATATAGCTTATTTACAATTGTTTCTTTTCAAAAATTAGTAGAATATTTTTCCTTGTGTAGTTCCTAATACTTCTTCACCCATGATATGAATTACTTTGAGGAACAAATAAATTGCGGGAAAAAAATTCTGCAAACGCAGTTTTTCACACATGCCATTCATCTCTCAATATTCACAACCAGTTCCTAGCAGCACAGATCTCATGAAGAAGTCAGCCTTTCCTCTCTTATGGTATCAAGGTGTAACACAAACACAAATTGAATATATGAACAAGTTACTACAAAAACTACACAATATGTTTTAGCCTTTTCTAAATATGCCTGTAGAAAAATCAGGTTTTACAGATTTCATTCTGTATTAGAAAGAAATCATATAGAACCAAAAGTGGAAATCAAGAGCAGGAAGATATTGCCAAATGTACAAACATAAACTGAATATGGAAAATCTTAAAATATTGACTTACGTGGCATAAGAACTTAGCATTTCTCTTACAATAAAATAGAATACATACGTTAGAAAAGTAAAGCATTTTCCCTTGCCATTTCATACCAAACATTATTTTCAAATGAAAAATTATTTAGTTCAAAAAGTTTGACTTGAGTTTGGTTTTTAAATGTATCTAGATCTCTTTGGGCAAGGGCAAAGAATCAAGATTATGGTATACTGAGTAGTCAAGCTACCAGTAAGAGTAAAGATTTCTCAAGATTACAAAATTCCATTAATAATTATTTATTAATCATCAAATGTATAATAATTACTTATTGAAGTGCATCTTACTGCAAAAGGATCTGCCTGCTCCCATGATATAGAAGATCCCCATGAAGCAGGTCTCATTTTTTCTGGCAGAGATTCTGGAACAGCTAGCAGGATGAAGCAGATGTCCGAAACAGCCACCAACGTGGCCGCTAGTACAACAAGGCTGTCTCCGTAGCTGGCAGACAGGTACGCTCCAATGGCAGGACTAGTTACCAAACTTGCTGCAAAGGTGGCAGATACCTATGCACAGGAAGAGTTTACAAACTCATCAGCACAAGAACAGTTTACAAACTCATCAGCACAACCACTCCTCCTGAGAAGTGTGGTTTTAAAAAATATACCAGTAAAGATTCATGTTTTTTTTAAAAAAAAGGAAAGAAAAAACAGAAAATAAAAAAAATAACACTGCACACCACTTATTACCATAAATAAGGGTCCAAATAGAGTCTCTTCAAAGTCCTCAAGAGCACACCCTACCAGACAGAATTTGCAGTCAAAGAGCAGGTTTGACTCAAAGGAAAATGGCTGTTACTTCGCAATAGACTAGACTAATACGTAATGCCCTTAACAGTTTGCGTTTTAAATACCTAGGTACCACTGGATAGCACAGCAAACTAGAAAGCCATTAGCTATGACAACAGTTTTGATAGCAACTTCAAGTACATGTTGAATCATACTATGCTGTAGTGACATGCAGGTACTAAGAGATTACGTACTCTACTCACATACTGCAGAATATGATGCAAAATCAAGGGCTGTAACTAAATTTCTTTATAAAAATAATCAGAAAAAGGTTAAAAAGCAGCCAGGTGTTGTGTGGTGAGGTTTCTTCAGTGGAATTTTTTTTTTCTAATTACTGCTCTTTTACAGTCCCCAAAATATAATCATAACTAGTTTACTGAACAAGAACACAAGATATACTTATGGTCCTCTTTATATGCAAGAGGAATAAACTGGGAATTTCAGAATTTCAGAAATTTTAAATCTGTTTTGTGCTCTGCTACAACAATACACACAAGTTCAAGACATTTATTTTATTAACTGCTAAATCAACATTTGAGTAATCATACATCCATATGGCTAAAAATAAAGGGAACCCATAATAGCTCAAAGTAGCACACAATTAGCCAAAAATCAAGTCTACAAATATCTGTATAGTGAAAACAGACACACAGAGGATAAACAGATAAAATATATTCAAAGGTTATGGGCATCTACCAACAGACCTCCAAACCCTAAACCAATATAGATACTAGGAAAGCAATCTAAGCAGGAATTATATTACTACTGAAAGGACTAGTTTGTACTACCTGAACTATTTTCCTCATCTTTCGCTAATTAAGAAAGGTCATGACTAAGTTACTAAAAATACTGCATTACGCATTTTCATCCTTCCTACCCATTTCGACTAGAGAAGATATTCTATATTAAAGAGAAATCATATGAACTAAAAGTGCAATTTACAGGTGATAAAGGTATTGCTAGATGAAGTATTAAATAACTTGCATTGCCTTTAACAACACTGTATGTTTTCCTTGTGAAACTTAAAACATATTTTGTTACACATGTCCTCTGTGCAGGTAAAGGTCAAATTTTTATTCTGTTCCTATGAGCACACAGCATTCTGTTCATTGCCTGAGCTCTAATGCAGTGTCTTGAGGCATGGTTCATTCCATTATCAACCTCTTTTACATCAATCAGAAAACTATCTGTGCATCAAAACACAAGTTCAATAGGCAGGTCATAATCTGACCTTTTCTTCAAAGTTTAGCATATCTTACCAGTCCATAGGCTGTAGTTCTTTCATGTTCTTGTGTTACATCAGCTACATAGGCAAATATTACAGAAAAGGTTACAGAAAAGATTCCAGACACTGAAATCATGGCGAAGTGCCACCTAATAATTTAAAAGCAACAATTAGAAAGTTTGAGCTAAGACCTTTTGCTCTGTATCTAATAAGCAGGTTTGTATTTAAGCTTAAGAAAAATGTTCCTTGAGAACTAAAACAGCTTTACTGGAGATGAATGATTGTGCAATCTCACTTATATATTGGAAAACATCATCTTAATATTTTATATTCTTCTGTTTACATCAGCCTAAAACAAGAAGTGGCCCCTTCAGGACATGGTACCTATGTATTTTTATACTCTCAAGTTTAAGAGAAACAATCTATCTTAGAACTAATTTGCCCATCCAGTTAAGGAATAGGCTATCATATATAATGCTGTGGTAGTTGAACTCTGAATGCATTTCATGTACATGAAGTTCTTTCATAATCTTGCAAGTTTCACAATTAATGTAAATGAAACTGAAGCCTTAACTCAGAGGTATTGACTTGGTTTCAAAGACTTAAAAGATCTCATTTGCAGCAATTATACTTTTCTGTGGCAAATAAATGCCAAGGTTCATTTTGCTTTAAAAACATGTTTATTATTGTCAGTCATCAAGGGAAAAAAATTAGCAACTGACTCAAAATTGAGTTAGACTGGACCATCAGATCCTTTCAAGTACTGTTTCACTTGTGTGTATACAGTTACTAAATCCCATTTCATTAGGTCTACTTTTAAGGTAAACTGTTTTAACACCTCTTAAACAGAAAAGTTCCAGAATAATGTAGTCAATCTTGAAAAGAAAGCTGCTTTCTTCTCACGTTCTTCTTTCTCTCCCATTTCCCCAAGCTACTGCTCTGAGTATCTGCTCTACTGATAAGCTTGCTACTGTAGTCTGTACCACTTACCATGGGCTTATTCGCATTAATGGAATTGGGACACAGGTGAAGAAAACTGTGAGAAGAAGAAAAGATTTCCTTCCCCATGCATCTGAGAGAGCACCTATTAGTGGAGCACTGAGAAAGGACAAAAAACCCTGGGACAGAAGAAAATTAATATGTCTATATATACATTTCCAAGACTCACTGTAACCAGCACATATAAGAAAGAACAAAAATTTAAAAATTATTTGAAATTAAACATCAAGTTGTAGATAACTCAAAACATACACAATTCTTCCTACAGTCTAGTTTTCTGAGATTCTGGTATTTTATGTTTTCAATCTATTAGACCTGCGCAAATTTAAAAAAAAAGAGACAGCATATTTCTTCAAGATCCGTTTCATTCAATATACAAGTATCACAGACTGAAAAAGCTCCTTTAAAATCTCCAAAATACAGTATAGTTCCACAAAGGACACTTTCACAGCCTCTATCAAGAGACTTCATGCTAGATTTCAAACCCAAGTTCCCTTCTAATTGAAGGGTCTTTTGCACTGTCCTAAGAGACAGCTTTGGGTAATGTTAAGTGTTCTCTGAAATAAATTTAACATAACACTTAATGCTTTAATACTACATAATCACCGTGTACGTCTGTATGCTGCAGAACTATAAGGACCATTTGAGCAAGCTTGACAACTTGAGATCATGGGACACCATGATATTCCAGTGGTGAAGGTCAGACTTACATGTGCAGGATCACTGATGAAGGATCAAATACTATATTTTTCAGCATTTCATGAAGACCTATAATCTAGGCCTCAGATCTGTTCTCTGTTACATGGAATTAAAATAAGTAAAGTATTTCACAGATTTGTAAACCACAGAACTTTAGCTCAGAAGAACATTTTTGTCCTATTAGTATAGTCTTCACTCATCAATCCAACTCTGCTGTAAGTCCAAACGCTAGTAAATGCATGGTTCTGTATGCTGGAAGTCTACTCCAGCTAACTTTAGCTTACCTCTATTATGCAAATACAATTACTTTCAAGATTTAATATATGTGTACAGAATACTGCACAAAATCCCTGTTCTGCCCAATCCTTATAAACAACCCTAATTTTAATGTTTTCAGTAGGTGAATTAAAAGCAAAAGCTGTAAAGTCACACCACTAGATCCTAGGAATGTTAGACGCTTTACTCGACATTAATGTTTCTGCTCCTTAGAATCAGATTTCAGTACCATATGAACTAACATGTTTTGCTGTCACTGAAATCACTTCTGATGTTTCAAAAAAAGAATTTTACAGGAAAAAATAGACACTGAAGTACATGCTCACTCTAGTCTATGATCCTCTGTTTATTACAGCTTTTAGAGTAACTAACACAAACACTTAAGACCATGACATTAATGCACATTCATACAGATATGCTCTGCACAAAATCTGTGGGGAACCCTCCATTTACTACTTTTAAGTGATACACATAGTTACACTGCACTGTAAGTTAAAATATTTGAAATTTAAAAAAAAAAGGAAGAGGAACATGACCCTTGCTTTTCTTCTAAGAGGACAATCAGAAGATACTTCCTCTTTCAGTCTGATACGTACCAGCATCTCAAGGGCATTGTGTTCTGTCAATCCACTATGAAAGACAGCAAGACAGCGAGTCGATCCTAAAACTGTCATGTGCTTACCACTAAAAGCAATGCTTTAGGTTTTTTACAGGATAAAAAGGTAAATATTTTCAGGTGCCACAAATTAACTTATTCATAAGTTACAGCAAGGGCTTTGAAGCCTCTCAATACAACAGTTAGCAAAAAAAGAGACTTTCAAGTTTTAGCTATGCTAGAAAAGTTTGCAAGCTTTTTTTTTATTGTGGCAACAATCCAGCATGACCACTGTGAATGCAGTGGTGTAAGTAAGCTCTAAGCTAATCTGAATATTTGACCATCAGAATTTTCAAAAGTTGATTAAAAAAACGGATCAGGGAAGAAAAAAAACTATGAAAATTAGCTTTTATTACACATCTCAGACAAAACCATGGTGTTTAAGTGCTTCATTTTCTATCTCAGTGGTATGATTATGATTGCGTCAATCTGCTAATGATATAAATCATCTAACATTAGAAAGCAGACATTTAAAACCTAGCTCTTCTCAAAAAGATCCTTATCAAGATTACAATAGCTACAAGTGGTACCTATTCAAATGAGAGGAATTTAAACTTCTGAGAAACATTCCATTTGTTTCAAGATGCTATCACTTAGCAATAAAACTGGAACTGAGCTCAAGAAACCACTACAATGAAAAAATGGTTCAAGAATTAATTACCTTCTTGGTGTTTTGTATGTTTTTATGGAGAAGGCAGGTGAGAGAAGTTAAAACAAAAGAACACACAGAATATTTCAATAAAGGGTTCTAAAAAGATCTTACCTTAACACCTTGAATAAGACCATTCATTAAAAATGTATGATGGGGGAATGTTTCGTGTAAGACCTGACAGGGGGAAAAAAAAAAAAAATAATATTTGAATCAGAAGAGACTGAAGAAAGCTGATTCCAAGTTTAAATTTGATTTGTAAAACAGGATAGTTCTACATATCTTGTCCCAAAATAAAAATTGAAAAAAAAAAAAATCCAAGAAAAAATTCCCATACCTCCTATTTGTCTTCATAAGAAATTACTACGACAAAAATAGGATGAATGTAAGAAAAAAGCATCTCCGTACAGTAAAAATTACAAAATTTTTGATATAGCTAATTCCTTCAAAAGACTGACTCAAACATTGTCAGGATTTTGGAGGGAAAATGCGATCAGGTAACCTACGTGACAAGATAAAAACAGTTCCATACTCACAACTGAACAAACTGCAACTATTCAATAGCCATACAGTTATAAAGACTTGTGATGAACAAGTAGATACTTATAAACACTAGCAAGAGTTCTGGGTGTTTAACTACAGCTATAAATTCATTTAAGGTGCTTTACCAGCAGTCTTAATTCAAGGGCAGGAATGTTAATCTACACTAAACAGATTTACCATAAATATGCAAGAGAGTTAAGGGGCCTCACAGGTGCTACCTGTTGATTAAAAAAAGTTAGTAATGATCGAAGTAAGTATGCACAAAAAATTCAAATTCATTTGCTTATTACTTATAGATAAGTGCCACCAACTACAAAAATCATGTATATGCGTACCGAGAAAGTCATTAGCCTGAAAAAACAGAATACTGTAGTGTCACTGAAAAGCATCAGCATAGTTTTTCAAGGATGACTGGGATTCTCAAATCATACATTTAGTAAAGGTGGCGGTTCTAGTATTTACTGTTGATCAGAATTCTTCTCATTTATACCCCCTTTCCCTTCTGGTGTCATCTTTTGGTAAGATAATTAAAAGAATTTTTCACCTTCTAGATCACTGATCTGATTATACAAATGGAAGAAAAAAAGTCAGGGCTCAAATTAAGAGATCTAAAAGCAGATGTTTCATAAGTTTAAAAACAAAAAGTGCAGGAATCTCAGAGTCAGGTCTAATATCTTTCTGTGAAGTGTTTTCCAGTATTTTTTTCATGGGAAGCAATGACCACTGCTATTAGTTCAAGTTCTTGAGACTAATTTCTGTTACTTTATGGACAAGAGAAAAGCAAGTTGACAAATGGGTAGAGGGAACTGCTTTACTCAAGTTCTGCCAACAGATACATGTTGAAAAAAAATTCTAGTGAAGACAGAACATGTCAGAAAGGGATTAATATTGCATATGGTAATTTACTAACACTGGCTTACAAGCATATAAATAAAAATAATGAGCATAAGCTTTGGGTAGCCTGTTACCAAAAGAGCCTTTTCATGTTATAGAAACACTTTAAATCTTTTCTTCTCCAAGTATAGTGTCATGTAACAAACAGTACAGTTTTGCTGACAGATGTCAAAAGACGTGAAAAAGCTATTTAAAACTGAACTTTAAATTAACTTTAAATAATCTCAGCTATCATAGAATTCGTGCAATTTATTTTCATAATACACAACATTTTTATCAGATTGAATGTTGACAATGACCTGGAGAATCATGACAAAACCACAAAAAATTTCAGTGACCGTGAGCTTTGATCAACAGGCCAGACAGTTCCATTTCTGTCTCTCCTATCAGACAACCCTGCTTAAGCAAAAGTGGAGCTGGCATTGTTCAAAGGCTGAACCTAGCTCATGAGAAACCTCTACATGACGTCTGGTACTGCTGGATGATAAACAGGCCAAGGTAAGACAGAAATGTACAAAGTATCAAACTAGACTTGAAATTATTTAAACTAAACAGCAGCCTTTCAGCGCATGCAAAGCTGATTACAAATAAAGATGTACCCGCAACTACAGAACAATTTCAAAGGGAGTACGCTACCTGGAAACTACTGAGGAAACCACTAATACATAGTTTTATTGAAGTGGTTGTTTTTTTGCAGACTGTGTAAAAATTACAATTTGGATATTTATCCCTTTAAATGAGAGGTGTCGAGCTTGGGCAAGTGGAAGTTGAGCACTTTGGTTAAGAAAAAAAGCAAAGTAAAGAAAGAAAAAAGAAATAAGAAAGACCACCCAGTAAGCTTCCCCATATTTTGACACTTGCAAGTCAGCATGACAGGACGGTCATTTAATGAGAGACTTGCTTTATGGAAATATGTTAACCGTTTATATAGACTTTCTTATAATCAAGCTATGTTTAAAAGTTCAGAATTGTTTTTAGGAAGGTCAGACAAACACATTTCAAGAGTTATGTAGACTATTTTATCTGTAGTTTGGGGAAGGAAAACAATTAACTCTTTCAATCCTACAAAACTTTGGTTATCATGTATTCAAAGTGCTCTCAAATATTAATGGATGAAAACCGGGACTAACAGACTTTTGATGGCGTCTCTCTAGCAGGTCTAATTTCAATAGATGAGATCCATGTCTTCAGATGAAACGGTTCATATCCTGTTACCAAACACTCAATTATCTGTACATCTGGGGAACAACCTCATTCCAGAACAGATTAAATATTTATGAAATGAGTTTCTTAAATGAATGCCTTTAATTTTATTTTAAAACACATGCTGGCAACACAGCCAGACCACAAAAACGTACACAGTTAACGATGCGTTGCATAGCTTATTCAATTGTCACAGATGGATGATGAATTGAACTATGAAGTCTTAAAACTAGAATTTCCAAAGATACTTTCATCAACAAATTACACTGATGTTACTCTAAAGTTAAAGAGTAGTACAGCATATTGCTCTTTTATTTTTCATTACCTTTTAGGCTTTCAGCAGTCCAGACCTCAGCTGTAGTATACTAACTACTGCACACTGTTGAATGCTAAGACTTTTGGAATTCAGGTAAAGACATATGCAGGAAATAGAAAGCAAATTAAAACCCAAATCCCTAGGAATTAGCAAATTAAAATCTGTCATTACTGCCAAGATAACAGCTAATGAATGATACTTACTGTTAGCATTGGCGTTGTCAAGAGTCCCCAGGCAAAGAATTCTAGAAATATAACCACCACCGCATGGTATACACTTGGTTGGCCAACACGTTGCTGCTAAGAAAGAAAAAAACATGCAGTGGTTGTACATCCAGTTCATTACATGTGCAAACATCTCTTACAAACATGTTTTGAGCATTACCAGTTATCAGGATAACCCACTAACTGAGCCCCTCAAAACAACAATAAGCCAAACACAGGAGGAGAAAAGCTATTACAAAATGAATAAACACCTCCAGAGAACTTGAAAAAGTTTGTTTCCACAAACTCTTGATGACTGAAAAGAATTATTTGCCCTGTTCCTGACACGGACCTGTACTCCTCTCACCTCCAGCATGCCTTTAGGCTTCCTTCCCCTTAAGCATTATTCACAACCCTTCCACAGCAGTGTGACAAATGGTATACCTCTCCCTGCTACCCCCACAAATGGTAACAAAACAGATCCACTTAATGAAGATCACATCACTGTTTCAACAAAACTATGACTATATACATAATCAGAAGAGCAACAGTTTTTGTATTTAAAAATGCCAAAGTATGAGAAAATAAGGGCTGTTTATGCCAGAGACTGAGGATCTATTTTATTGGTCAACAATCCCAGAAAAAATTAGCAAACTATTGAAATGCTCATGATTCTGTGAAACAATGTTGTCATTCAAAATCCCAGATGAAACATCTGGAATCTTTTTATTTACATGAAACGGGCAGAACTCTTGAGCAAAGCATATTTAACCAGAACAGCTGCTTTCCTTTTTTTTTTTCCCAAAGCAGATTTAAGAACTGTTGAACAAGCTAATGGCCTTCTATGATGGAGTGACAGTAACGGCTGATAAGGGGAGACTGACAGATGTCATCAACCCAGACTTTTGTAAAGGCCTTCTATGCAGTCCCGTATGACATCTTTCTCTCCCAACTGGATACACGTGGATTAGAAGCATGAAATAGTCAGTGGATAAGGAACTGGCTGGATGGATGCAGCAAGAGTTGTGGTCTATGGCTCTACGTCCATGTGGAGCCTGTTGACGAGCGGTGTCCCTCAGGGTTCCATCTCAGGACAGGTGCTCTTCAATGTCTTCAATGACACAGACAGTAAAATCGAGTGCAGCCTCAGCAAGTGTGGCGATGACACAAAGCTGAGCAGTGAAGCTGACACAACAGAAGGAGGAGGAAGGATCTTGACAAACTTGAGAAGTGGGCCCACAAGAACCTCATTAAGTTTCTCAAGTCCAGGTGTAAGGTGCCGTGCCTGGGTCAGGGCAATCCCAGATATGAGCAGAAACTGGGAGAACAAGCCATTGAGAGCAGCCCTGCAAGGAAGGACTTGGGGGTTCTCACTGCTGAGAAGCTGGACATGAGCCAGCAATGTGCACTCACAGCCCAGAACACCAACTGCTTCCTGAGCTGCATCAAAAGAGGAGTGGCCAGCAGGTCAAGAGAGGGGATTTCTGACCCTCTACTCTGCCCCATGAGATCCCACCTGGAGTACTCCATTCAGGTTTGGGGTCCTCAGCACAGAACAGATATGGATGTGTTGAAGGGGGTCGAGAGGAGGGACATAAATCTGATCAGAGGGTTGGAGCACCTCTCCTGTGAAGACAGGCTGAAGGAGCTGGGCCTTTCAGTACCTAAAGGGATCTTATCAAAAAAAAAAAAAAAGGAGAGTGACTTTTTAAACAAGCAAAAATTATAGGACAAGGGGGAACAATTTTAAACAAAAAGAGATTGAGACTAGAAATTAGAAAAAAAAAAAATCTTTATTCAGAGTAATAAGGCACTGAACAGGCTCCCCAGAGAAACTGTGGATACCTTATATTTTGAAGCGTTCAAGGCCAGACTGGATGAGGCCCTGACTAATCTGTCTCATGGGAGCCCCTGTCCATCATGGAGGACTTGGAACTAGATGATCTTTAAGGTTCCCTTCAACCCAAAGCATTCTGTGATTCTTTCATTTCTTTGAAAAGAAATGTCCCTTGCCATAGTAACTGTTTTTACATAGGTTTTGTGTTCTGAAATTACTCTTTCCCTTTCCCCTAGAAAAGACCGTTTTTCAGTGTTTCCAGTCAATCCAAAGCCACTACACTCCAACATGATTTGGCAATTCAGGAGCAGTACAAGAGTCTCAACTAGTACTCCAATACATACCTGAGGTTTACCCAAAATATAACACTTATTTTGTTGTGCAATGTAAAAATGCAGGATTCAGTTGAAGAGACACCCATGGTGTTTCTCTCCTGCTCAGTAACTTGCATCCAAACTGATAGAAATTACAGGTTTAGGAAATGTTAAGTATTATAAGATTCATTTAAGCTAACCATGTATAGCAAAAAATTTTAAGGAGAAATCCCTGTTGCCTAAACAGTCTAACTCTCTACCTCTCTAACACTTTTTAGATCTATCAGCTTAACAAAACCTGAAACAACAGTGTATCCCATCTAATAAGATTCAATTTATTTTCTACACTGCAGCTTGTTACCAAGTGTGAGAATTTAAGAAAACAGTTTTCTTTCTCCTGGAAAATAATATAATATCATGCATGAAAGATTATCTCTGGGAGGCCGATAACTTTCAAGCATTATTAACACTTCTCCATAGGTTACCATGTAATTTTAAATCTTTAAATAGCAAAGATTCCAAAGATTGTGGGAGTAAAAAATTCTTCTTCATCTAAGAAGTCTGCAAGTACTTCTATATAATGTAATAGAGTACTTCTATATAATGTAATAGAGTAACAACTTTAAGCGTCTTTTTTTTTTTCTAGATGTATGTAAGTCAGACTAGCACTTAACACTGATTATAGTGAAGTCTGAAGATCCATTCCACAGTGGTTTCCTCTGGAAAAAGCAAATTTTATAGCAGAGAGTAGGTAAGGGACTTCCCCGACTTTCTCCTGTCTCTAACTCTACCTCCCTCACACCCGTACATCACTAACCATGATGCTGGGCCATAAACATCTCATCTGTATTCAGCAAACATTTCTAATGCCACTAAAAATAAAGCTTTGCTCTGCATTGTTTTTAGTAATGTTTTTATTCCATGCAAATTTGATCTGAGATTTACATGATGTAACAGAAAGATGATGTGAACACATACTGTATGAGAAAGACATGCACATTTTTTTTCCTCAGAAGTCACTTAAGAGGTATTTTTGCCGCACTGAGCCTCCATGAATCTTTTGTAGAGATTAAAATAGTCTGCAAACCATTTCTGGCACTATCATACAGCTTACAGTTAGCTGCATTGAACTACCTACAGAAAACCAGAAACCACCTTTTGGATTCAAGACATGACCTGGAAAAGTAGAATTTAAATTCTGAAAGAAACAAGGACCTTTAAAAATTATGAGAGGCATTCTATGTCAAATATACTAATAGCTACCAACCTATGATCCACATAGACTGCAGTTGATGATTTGCAGTTTTCTTTAGCGTGTCTTAAACATCTAGGCTAATTAAAAAACACTTGTGCAAATTGCTGTATTGAGAAAATAAAATCATGAAACCAAGAAAATTCACTGACATTGTCAAATGGACCAATGCAGACAGTTAGTTCTGGATGCCCATCTCTTCTGTAGCTCCCAAGAAGTCTTTCTCACAAAAGCTTTCAATTTTTAATCAAGCATCAAGTTCTTTTTAAGTTTATGCTTGATCATGTACACATCCCGGTTCACAGATTTTTAAAAAAGCAACAAAAACTTCTCCTTTCAAAATCAAAGAGGTTTCCAAAAACACTTCACACCTGCTAAAATGAAGCTATATCAAGAAGTAATGGGTGTGGGTCATTTCTGCGTTGAGAAAATCCTCTGCAACAGAACTGCTTGCAATTTACATAAAGAACCTTGAGCGTGAAAAAAATGGTTATAAACTTGAAACACAAAGAGCTTGATGTTTCTTGAACTAAACAATGAGGAAGTGACCTACTGAATTCCTTATGAGTAAAGAGATTTTAAAAGGATTTCAGAATTAGCAAAGATATGGTGAACATACAAGTTGCTTGTCTCATCCTTCACCCTCAAACTGAAACTGTTATGTTAAAAATTAGGTGCTCTCAGGAAAGCCTTAAAATCGGTTATGGGTTTATTTTGCATGCACATGGATCATCTCCTTTTGACAGACCAGTGTGTGGGTGAAGAAACCATGTATGAACATTAACTGCTTTCAAATGAAGATGCTGGTCAAGCTTTTATACTTGCATAATCAGTAATGAGTAAAAGGTTACTTAATTTCGAATGCTTAACACTGCAAGCTTAAGGTCATCATTATAAAATCTGAAGTCCTAGAAGTTCTAACAAAATACCTACTACACCTATTATTTCTCCAGTTTTACACTCTTGCACTTTCTATGCCTCTTTTCACTACACAATTCTAAAAAAAACCCCAAAAACACAACAAACAAACAAAAAAAAAAACCACACAAACAAACAAAAAAAAAAACCAACAACAACAAAAAATTTTTTCTTCTGCCTTTTTTGAGTCAGAACAAACCCAAAAGTTAATTTGAAGGTAACAGCAAAAAGTACTGGGAGGCAATACAAACGTTTTTTCAAAGCCAAGCAGCTGTTGAACCCTAATAAATCCACAAGAGGATGTCAAAATCATAAATCCAGCTGGCAAGAATTTCTAAGAGAAAAGGAAAGGGGAAAATGCAACATGGTATTAGTAAGAATACTTTATCTTAGATATTCTGAAGAACAGCTAGTAGTTTGCCCTAAAATACTGAACAGCAAGATGCAATCTAATAGCCAGTCCCAGATTTCCAGAGCAATGCTAGAATTGCCAGTATTCATGTATTCACACATTTCTTAGGTAACTGTTAATAAAAACCTGTAATTTAAAATTGTTTGAAGGGCTGCAAAACCACCATAATATCAATTTCAAACATGCTTTAATGTTTGTTTATCTTAAGAAATATGCCTATTTCAGAACAAAATCACTTCTCATTATACAAATCCTGAAGTCCTCTGGAGTACCTTTTCAAACTTCATATTTTGATTTAGGCCATACAGTCCTGCTAGGCAAATTAACCAAAAGATTAATACAACATGCCTTTTTGCTTCCACAAGTGTGAAGCAGTACAGCCCACTACCCACAGAGGTGGACACAAGTTCTACATCCTTGAAGCATTTGTTTCAATATCCAACTGGAAAAGCCCGAGGCAACCTGCTCAGGCTTCAGAGCTGATCCTGTCCTGAAGGAGAAGGGATCTCCCTAAAGTACCTTTCTAGTCGAATAATCCTATTATCTCTCAAGCAGATTAAAAACAAACTCAAGCTGAACTTCTGAACTGACAAACCACAGAATACCTGTCTTTCTCACCCCACACCATCCTCTGGAAATTCCTTCTCACCAAGCAATAGAATGTCTCAGGAGAGCCTGCTAGTTGCTTGTTTTACTTCCAGTACAGACACTTTTTTGCAAACAGCACCCACTGTCCTTCTATAACATGTAAACCAGCACTTAAGTGCATTAAGATAATGAATTTTCTTCCTTTTTTTTAAAAAAAAGAAGTGCTACATTTTCCACCCACAAAAATTAACTGGTACAAGCCCTTATTTTCTACACTACTACGTGCAATACAGGCCAATATGTCAACTCTCGTATTTTGAAGAAAACAAAAAACTAACAGAACTAACAGAACTAACAGAATCAGTAAAACATTTTGAGAAACATGCTTGCATGTGTGAATCATTCAGATCTTGAAGTTCGTGCCAAATTACAAAGTACGTTCCCTTTCCAATATTTTGTTAGCTTCCCCCCAGAATTCAACCATTTCAAATGCAATTCTTTTCTGGTATGCCCCTCTATATGACTATTTAATCATTTTATCTTATTCTTGCACAAATAGTATGCTACCAATACACCTCACTACATCATGGATTCTCTTTTGTTCCACACATATTAGCCACGGAGCTCTCTAGAATGCTGCATTTTTACCTCTTTCTAGTGTCTTTTTCTCTTTAATTTTCAAACAGAAGTATTTTGGATCAACGTTAATTCCAACTGCTCCCCAAAAACACTCCATTTTTTCAGAACTGGCAAAAATTCAATGTAAATAAAAAACAAACCACAAAGCACAAATCCAGTACAGTGCCTAGTGAGCTGCATATAAATTGTATATCATTCAAGTTATATATTGTCCAAACTTGTATTTCATTTGCAAAATAAATACTTCTGTTGCCTAAAATGGGAGAAAAGAACTTTCCAGAGAATATTACTACAGATAAAATAGAGAGGGGATCTTTTAAAGACTGCACTTTCAGGTGCAACAAAATATGAAAGTGTACACCCAGTATAGGGTTCTTACAAATTTATAACACTACTTAATTATCTAATGGATACATCCAACCTGAAAATTGTCTGCCCTTGGGGCCATTCTCAGGTCTGCCCCTTTGGAGTTTCTCCAAGGGTTTTGTACCTTCCATCTTGATTTGACTACAATCATACGTTCCAGGTGCATGTGTCCCAAACAAGATCTCCTTACTGAAATCGTTTTTGTTGAAAAGAACATTAAACAGAATTTCAAGAATGTGGCACAAACCATGAAAAAGTGGTTAAGTAACTATTCTAAAGTGCTAGAAACTATATTAAAATCTAAAAATACATAAAAATCTTAAGGATCTTAAAGCATCATGTCCCCCCTTTTAGAGGCTAGACAAGATTCTATCTCCTGACTGCAAGATCTTGATGCACTCTCAAGAAAAAGCTAGGCTAAATCATATTAGACAGGACTAGAGTACTGCACTCATGATTTGTTCAAAATGGAAAAGCCTATGTAGATTTTGTAAAGATAAACTGTGCCCTTAAAAGTTCCTAGAGTTCTCAAAAGAACATATATAGATAAGGGAGATCACATTAATAAGCCTTCTGAAAATTCAGTAAACGTAAGCAAAGACACCAAAGGCTCTTAAAGCAAGCAAACTCTTCAGAGGAATTGAAAACAAAAAAACCAAGAAACAAAAGGGAAGTTAATAGATGAGTCCCAGCGCTCTGTCCTAGCAGCTACATAGTACATTCATAACTGAGCTGTAAAAGAGAGTAAAAGCAAAGTGACAAAGTTCACTGATGACAAAATGCAATTCACACTGGAAAAGTTGTAGGGCAATGGTGAAGAACAACAGAAGTTTACTGCAGACTGAAATCAATGCAGCTGAATTTAACCCATGCAAGCATTAAAAAACAACGTTATTTCCACATATAGGATTACTACTATGTAGGAATGTGATCCTTGAGAAAACAAGTCAATAAAAAACACGAGTTCAGCATTCAGAAGAGGTTTACTAAACTGTATTCAAACATATACCCCATTAGGAAAAATATTATCACTACATTACTGCATAAACATGTGATGTGCCTGCCTTGCTAATCCCCTGCTTCTGGTGCTCTAACAATTTTCATTAGATTTACATTTTTATTAAATCTACAAAAGGATCCTCCTCTTATCCCATGACTGCTTGTTTTGTTCAGAAGCTTTAAGCAATACACATTGTTAAATATCTGTTTTACAGAAGCACAAGAAGCCCACAGAAAGAAAAAGAATGCTGCCAAAGGTATGGAGGAATGCCAAGGCAGCTTCCTGCAAGCTGTAGTCAAAATAGCTGCAGATACAACTGCGATTTATTGAACTGGGAGTGACATGAAGGGTGTGACAAAACAACTCACTGTCTTTTTATACTAAAATACAAGGAAGTAAATGGTACTTCACGTAACTTACACTTGGTGTCTAAAATGTCATGCCATGTTATACTTCCTGCTGAGAACACATTCCTGTTTAAGCTTAGACTGGAGAAGTTTATGAAGCAGGAATCTTCTAAGACAAGTAAAACATGAATGCCATTTTTGGTTCACTCTTCATGGCTGAGGCAACTGAGGTAGGAAGACCAAGAAAACAATTGCCATACACCCTGACACATTCTGAAAGCTCAGCTTCAGACAGTACTAATTGCCTAATTAAACTACTTCTTACAGAAATAACATAAAACCAGCATATTACACTATACCAATAACAAGCCAATTCAACTATTGATGAAGTTTTCTTCCTAAAATATAGAAAGACATATGACACTGAGAATTCTCCTAAAAAGCACACACTGCTTAGTTAATTCTCATGCTACCCCAGGGGGCATGTCATTACTCATGAGGCTCATTGTCCAGTGGCTAGGGTTGGATCTTCAGTACTAAATTACCAAGTCATTGTTGTATGATTAAGTTTCTGTTACTCTAGCCTACTCTGCTTCTGTCAGAACACAAAACCTTCCACATTCATAGAACTTGGAGGATTAGTAACAGCAGAACTCCTAACAGCAAAAGCGCCCTCTCAGTATAAATATGAGCCAAAGTGATTTATTTTCAAAGACAGCAGCTAATCACTACTGCAACAGTACAGACTCAGTGTCAACACGATGAGAAGATGCAGAATGACACTAGCAACCTTGAGAAGGTAATACTGTTCATCTCTAATTACTCACACTTAACATGAAAAATAACTTGTGTGGGAGACAACAGTGCTCCACAAAGCAGTAAATACCCAAACTGACAACTGACCAATGTGTTTATTATTAGCAATTCAATTTAAATCCTACAAGCAAGAAATTTAAGAAACCAGCTAACTGAATTCAGGGCTGTGTCAGTAAAATCTCATAACATTAGATCATCCTGCCTCAGTTACACTGTACTGTATTTTTTATGAAGTATTGAAAAATGCTAGCAGTAAGGGTGAAAACCTCCAAGTCTTTAGGTATATACAATTGTTCTTCACTGTGTAGAACAGCTAAAATAATAAAGGCTGGCATACTTCCAAGGTGTACAGTTCAGAATGCTTTCATTATGTTTCTAAAAAATACGAAGGTCTTGGGCTTCACAATAGCTGGGGCATCTTATAGTGTCCAAGAACATTAAGCTAACATGTGATTAATTCTCAAAGAGGTACACAGGAGTGACTTCTCTGATATCCCATTTGGGGACTTCTCCCATAAAAGCACTTGATTTAGACAATATTGCACTGTATTTTGGTGAAAAGTTTCCTTAGTGCGGCATTAATGAAAACTGATTTAATTCCACTGGAATTTAAACACATTATTATTCTTATTAATTTTGATCCAGTAACTCAGTTCATAAAAAGTCATTTGTTCTGCATTTGTATTTTAGTTTCTCGATTCATTGAAGCCAATGCATTCAACAGGGTAAAGTTAGTTACAGATAAATCAAAAACCAGAAGCTTGTTATGCCCAGACTGAAGGGGTAAAAGGATATAGCTTTGCACAATCTGACAGACTTGGTCATACTCTTCCACTTTGTCCTACTGATCTAATGTGATAAAAGAGTAAAAATAAAAATAAAAAATTAAGACATTCTTCACAGATGAAAGAACCAACTCACAGAAATCTCACTTCTGTATTTACTTCTTTAGCAGCAGCCCAAATGGCAAGCTTTCCCTTTCAAATGTACTGCCGCTGATTCAAACAGATCTCTGCAACTACATCTAAAGCCATGATCCAGCCCCTCATATTATAGTGTGAATAAGTTCTTTCAATGAAGTCTAAGCAGAGAGAGCTCTAGCAACATGACAGCCACATGAAAATCACATGAAGGTACACAAACTGCAATAACAAAGTAGGAAACAGACTGCTCAGTCAGAAACTGAGATGCAGACCCTAAGATGACGTAAGTGTAATTGCACTACTGCTATAACAATGTAATAGAGCCCCATGCCTTTCTCTCTTGCAGGAATGCTTTATAGGAACACAAAGTCATCTAAGCGCACAACTGCGCTGGAAGGGGGGCAAAAAATACATTCAGGAGGCAAAACTGAGATCATTTTATAAAATCAAGAACGTATGTCATTTAGAAGCTGAATTTTCAAACCAACAGAAGAATATATTTTAAGTACTTAATGGCATTCTTTTAAAACTTAGTCTAACTTTAACAAACATTCTGCCCATTAATAAAAGAACAGGTTAGCACCTTTGTTACTTATGGATTTAATTTCCATCTGAGCTTTACTCTGCAAAATTAGAGAAAGAAATCACAGCCCTTTGATATTTTTTCACATTTTTCTATCTGTACCTTCCATTTCCTAGTCTCTGTTCATACTTAAATAATTCAACTGGTTTTCTTCTATACACTGAGTTCATCCTCTATTTCTTTCACCATTAGCTGATAAAACTGAATGCTTGTATTTCTTAACTTAAACGTTAATTCTTCTAGACTCTTCTAGAGTAATTTTCCCAGTCTGACTTCAGGTTGGGTTACTGCACCTGATATATATGCTAGAGCCCTTAATGGAAGCTGCAGTACACAAACCTGGAACAGCCAATATACCACACAGCAGACATCAGCTGCACTTGAAGGAGTCAAATCTGCTTTCTGAAAAGCATAGCCATTTCTAGAAAACAACTTAAAGACTCAAATATAGAAATGATTGGTTACAAGAAGTGTGAAGCAGTAATTTTGGAATTAAATAAAATAAATGACTGGACAAATGAATAGCATAGAATAACTTTTTTTACATCCTCTCTGGTTTATTCATGTATTAAAACTACCTTAATGTCTTTATCAAATACAACTATGGTACAAAGAACATACATGTGTCAAACATGTGGTTTCAAAGTTATTCTTTTTACATTCTTGAGCTCTAGCCATGATCACATAAACGCTAGACTATTAATGCTCAGCTAAACATACTTCTTTCCTCTCTCTGATCTGTGGAAGGCCAGGAGACACACAGAGCAGACACTGGCTCACTGACACAAACGTAACATTGTTTTATAACTTTTGAGAAATGTGGTGCTTTCAGCACACCTAATTTTGTGAGTAAACGAGTATTAATTATTCAGGAACACATGAACATGAAAACAGCCTAACAAAAAGTTATTAGTAGATAGCAAATCAGGCTGCAAAGAAACATCATGGAATTTCAACCTGCCGAAAGATTCAGCATGACAACACATTGCTCAGCTTTCTACCTGTACCCCTTCAAAAACTGTCAAGGACAGGATCATCTGTTCTGTTACTTAGTGTCTTCCTCTGGGTTCTCCTACCCCACTTTAAGCTCTGGGCTCGCTGCCATGAAAACAGGACGGATTATATCGCCTCTGCCAATACCATCCTGCCTGAAACACGTCACCTGTCCCCACTTATTGTAGAAAGTTCACGAGCTGTCATCTCTGATCTGGTTTTAAGGCACCTTGTGAGCATACACATATGGAGGGACAGGCTTAAGCCACTCGAAATACGTTTCTGCTGGGAAGCAATTATACACCGCTGCCACGCTTACAAAATGCGAGTTTTCTCAGAGATACTTTCCAGCGAGTACACCCCTTTCCAGCTTCTTTCATTTGAACAAAGGCATTTTAGCCCTTCGCGTGAAGAGACGAAACAGAAAGTGCAGTAAGTTATGAAAACGGCAAGCGGCAACTCCGTGATGTCAGCTCGCAAAGTGGGAACTCCTATGAACTCCAAACGAAAACTTAAGCTCTACCTTCCTACCACCCCGGACTCACTTATTTTGAAAGAAAACTTACTTACAGCCACCTGCTCACAGGTGCGGTTGCTCTGCCCGGGATAAACTCGTAACGAACGCGGCGAGGCGGGGCAGGGCCCACCTCAGCTTCACAAAGCTCAGAGGGACGCCGCTCCGGCGGGGGCAGCCGGGGGACCAGCCGCTCCTCACGGCCGGGGCTGGTGCTGCTGCTGCCCCCACTGACGGCCCCGCGCCGCCGCTCCCAGGGCCGGCAGGGCCCGCACGAAGCCGCCGCCGTCGCGACCAAGGAGCCCCCCGGCCCCAGCCCGAACTCACCGCGCCGCCGCCCGCCTTCAGGCCGGCCCTCCTCACCAGCATGATGCAGTCGCCCCACCTGGCGCCGCCGCCGCCCCCCGACGACCACGACGACCAGGAGGACGACGGCGACGGCGGCGACGGCCCCTCGCCCCTCGCCTCCCGGCCGGGGGCTGGGGGCGGCTCCGGCCCGGCGTTCATGCCGCTCCCGCCGCTCCCGCCATGGTCCCCGCGCGGCCGCCCCGCGCCCCCCGCGGTCACGTGAGCGCGCGGCCCCGCCCCCGGGGCGGGCTCGAGCCGCGGTGCGAGCGGCCCCTGCCCTCCCTGCGGGAGTGGGCCCGCGCCTTCCCCGTGGGAGTGGGGCCCTGCCCTCCCTGCGGGAGTGGGCCCGCGCCTTCCCCGTGGGAGTGGGGCCCTGCCCTCCCTGCGGGAGTGGGCCC
>JAWWTY010000088.1:32895590-32913331 GCA_035222235.1 Margarornis squamiger | reverse complement strand
TTCATCTAATCTAATATAACTGTTCAACTGGGGATAAACTGTCCAATCATGAGGAAAGTCCCATATTTGGTGTTCTCATCTTCTCCGGGTGAGTGTCACATCTTGTTCTCCTTTTTATTCTTACTTCTCTTCCAATGTCTCCACTTCTGGTATTCACTGAGGTCTACCCCGACAATGGACAGTGAATTAGCAATTTCATCTGCCATCTCCTTTTGGACCCTTGCAAGAATCTCATCAAGGCCTATGGACTTTTGCACATTCAGGTTCCTTGGATGGTATTGACCCTCATCCTTTCCTACAATGGGTTTAGGGTCCTCATTCTCCAAGTACCCATAATCATCTTTTCTGACTTGGGGAACTTGGCTAGAGCACTTGCTGTTGGAGATTGAGTCATAGAAATTGAGTCATTGAGAGCCTCAGCCTTTTCTTTGTCCAGAGTAGCCAAGTCTTCCATTCTTTTTTCTGGAGGACATTAAATGGGATTATCAAGTAACATGTTTAAAAGAAACAGAAGCAAGTGTTTTTCCAGTCAAATTGTCAGTAATCATGAAACTCATTTCCACAGGATATTTTGGTTAAAAAAAAAGCACAAGTGACAATTTAAAAGACAATTGCACGTATTTGTGGAATAAAACTCTATTAGCCATACAAAGTCCCCTAGGTTGCTGGCTGCACAAAGGTAGCTGAGTTATTTAGAACATCCCTCTGCTGTTTTTCATATTTTCTACTACTTGCATAAGTATGCGCTAATATTTCAGAGCCAGGATAGGCGCAAGTTTGGTGTAGCTCTACATATCTGCTCTTCTGTGTTAAGTCTCAAGCCTTTACAGTCCTACAGACTCAGAGCCTTTGAAAGAGAAAACACAACTGCACTGTCTGACCGACTTGCCAAGTACAAAATGGCTGGTCTGACAGAATTATAACTGCCCCATTTATTTCAATGGATTTATATTCTCTAGAAAACTGATGATAATTTGTAGCTCAGTGCTCATAACCATTACTACTGATCAAGGAAATATCAAAGATTACAGAGTTATTTGAACACAGAAGATGATGTTGCTGGTTGGGCCAAGAGACTTTGTGAAAGTGATCCATGCTGAGGAAGATGACCTTACTCAGTGAGCTTTCAGTGAAACAACCTGAGGGCTCCTATCAATGAAACAAGTGTGCGCAAGAGGTGGGCCAGCTTACTCTGCAGGGTGGACACTTGCTGTGATTTCTGCATTCAGTCTAGCTACATGTTACAATAATGTGAGTTATAGGTATTAGGGATCAGAAACAGCCTCCACTCTCTCCTTTGTATGTTGTAGCTCCCAGTGTTTAGAACCAACAAGCCATCTTTCCTCTTCAATTTCTTATACTATGCTCATACTGCAATTTAGCTGTGCACACTGCAAGAAATCCTTACTGTTTTGCTCAAATTCAATATAGCTTAATCCCTGATGTTCACTATAGTACAATTACTTTCTTTTGTGCTCTTGGCATCCCTTGTAATTTATTAATTTCTGTAAGTGCAGACAACATTGAAGGAAATCCATGCAAGGTAAGTAATCTAGGGATCATTGACCAACACTATTTTTACATTATACTTTTCTATCTATAATCAATTACATCTCATAAAACATTTTTTCCACAGTGTTACGCTAAGTTTCTTCAGAGTTCTTTCAGGTAATACAGTAGATAGTTCCCAGTATCCATCAACACTTTCACCTGATGAAGCAATCATAACAGTAGCAAAGATAGAATACTTTGAGGAGAGATCTGGTATAGACAAAACCTGTGAATCTCCGAGTTTTATTTAATGGTCTTTACTAACACAAAGAGTTCAGTCAGAGTAAGGAATAGATCAAATCCTATCAGCTATTAAAAGGGATTCCCACTAGATGGGATTATAATATCAAAGGGACAGTATTTTCTCATCTGATTTGAGACAAAGTACTTTTTGCTTCTTATTTTGTTCAATTTGACAACATGTTTCTATTAAATTAGAACATACTGTCTTTATCTCTTGGGTTCACCAGTAGAATTTTTATTTATTTTTTTTTTTTGACCATTCCTACATTCAGCACAAGTTATTGCAGCTTTATCTGAGTAAGTTATTGGTGTGTTCAGGGCACTGTTGCCACTGTTAATGGATTTCATGGCTGAAATTTGTTTTTTCTTTTCTGTCCCTAGCACTGCGTAAGTATCATTTTATATGCTAACACATAGCAGTTACAGAAGAAAAAAAAAAAAATACAAAAAAAACCAAACAAACTTCTGGCACAAATCATCGTTATTTGACATTAGTAACATGAACTGTTTGGAACAGAAGTTTTGTTTATTTCTCTACTTTTGTGAAAGAAAACTGATTAGCATAAGGGTGCCCTGTAACTGGGTTTGACTTCTTCTGAAGACAATACTAAATAATTACATTGAATATATAAAATAATTATGTTCCTTGATCTTTGTTACTGTTCAATTTTTTTTTTTTAAAAGTTTCTCAAATGAGAACTAATCAAATGTAGTAATAACTAAAAAGAAGAACACATACACAAAAATCCCATGAAAACAAATTGAGATCAAGATAAAATTAAATTTTGGCATTGTCTGGCTTGTGTTTATTTAAAAACTTATAATAATATTCTTGTACCATATTTTTTGTTGTTAAGCTTAGAATACTTTCACTCCTATGACAGTCTAATTAATATTTATAGTAAGGCCTTTACATTTCATATTTGATGATGGGAACCTCGAGCGTCATCTCTGTTGTAATAAAGTTAATTGATTTTGATGAACACTAAATAACTCCTAGTCACAATCTTTAGTAGAAAAGATAGCAAATGAAATTTAAGTTTTAAAACCACTGGAAGAGAAAGAGAAATGGGGAGAACTGGACAAGGACAGGAACACAAGCAAATTAAAAGTCATCTAGTGCCGCGTTCAGCCCGGTAGGAAAGAACGAAATCCACTCAGAAGAATGGTGAACAGGAGTGAACAGTTTATTAGGGGTGCATCAGACTTTTATAAGGTGGGGATGGAAGGGTCTAGAACCTGGGCGGAGTTGGGGACGGAACGTGACACCAAAGGAATAAAGGAGGTGGAAACATGACATATATGGGATATAACAGGGGGAGTGGCCCGCCTAGTACTGGCCAATGAGAGTAAGGGAACAGGGACCAATAGGGGACGGGTAAGTGGGGTATTGGGGACCAATGGTAACTTGAGGAGCGGGAAACTGGGACCAATAGGATAAGTGAATAATGACAACTGCATCGGAACTTATTACAACTTAATATAACATGAACCAGAAAAATTTTTAAAACTCGGTTTTCAGTTCTTCGTTAAATCCTTCGTGTCCAGTGATAGTCAGTGGTCTCTCTCATGGTTGCTGCTTCCTCCTTTTTGGTGGTTTAAGCTTGTAGATTTTTCCAGTCATTAAAGTTGTTTGCCAGTTCCCTGGCAATCTAGTGATAATATCAAATGTGAATTCCAGTAAGAGGTACTGGAAGATCAAACATCTTTAAAATTATCTAAAACCTATCAAAACTCTATTTTCAAAAGTGATTTAACATCTCCCTTCCCTAGCTATAGCGTGAGTTCTAATTTAGTTCAAATTCTGAAAAGGGAATTTCTGACTTTATATTAAACCTACAGATAGTCAGTCATTACACTGTAAGTGTAAACAACATATGCAACAAGTGAGAAGATTATAGAATGAAGGAAAGAAAGAAAATAATGGAGAGTTTTTTTCTTCACTTTTTTCTTCACTTCCTGACTCTCAATATTTAAACTTTTTCTTTTCTCCAGCAATAGAGATTTCTAGCTTGGGAACTGTCAGAAGTCCTGTCATTTGCTGTATGAAACAATAAGAAGCATAATAAATATATAATGGCAATTTGTTTCTTCCAAAATTTTTAAGTGAAATAATTGAGTTCATTAATACAATTCTGAATGTTCTTGCTAAACTTAACAATACTTCCCTTCCCTACCACCCCCCCCCCGCCCCCCCAAAACGCCATTTAAAGATGGCATTAGCAAATGGAAACTGGGTTACAGAAGAGGTCATTGGGGATTGTCCAATCCCAAACACATTATGTTAATTTATCTAGTGCTTGCCAGATGTCTTCCAATTTCATGTCTGCATAACACTGTAATTCAGCTTCCATGAAACTTTTGTTTGTGTTGCTAAATTATTTGACTCAAGAGTAAGAAATTCAGCTTTTGTTTATACACACCATTTTTATTTCTTCTCTGCTTGAACCCCAGAATTAACTGACAATCACTTGTCCCTCTTATATTGTAATTTGTTAAAATTTTGTTCTTTTGCAGTTATTTTTTACATCATGCATTTATTATAGTTCTTGCACAATCAAGGACTATAACATTGTAGTTTGATCAAAATCTAGTTTTGTTTCAGAAATTTGCTCTAACTCAATTTCACTTGCATCCTGAAATAATGTATATGTATACACCTAGAATACTCTTAAATGTATTATGTGTTTGAATAGTGATTTGGGTCTTTTTTTTTCTTTTTTTTTTTTTTTTTTTTTAATGAAGAATCCCATAGCCACATATTATTTTACTTTATTTGTAGCAGCAAAGTAGATTTACTAGCCTTTAGGAAAACTGGATTCAGGAAAAATAGCTTACTGAGTTAGAAAATCTGTGTTTATAAACCACCTTAACTCTGCGATAAGCATCATACAAAAAAATGTGGATGGTACAGAACTTCTATCCACAGCTCTGGGGACCTTTCAGCTGCCTGTAGGCCCATGATGATCTCCATTATGAATACTAGGTAAGGTGTAGAGGCACAAGATACGGTGTTTATTTATGGTTAGGTCAATATTCCTGTGGAAAGTTGCAACATTCCTTGGCTGAGTGGAGGAGGAAGAAGAGAACAGAAGATCTGCTCATGTCGTTGTCCAGGGCTGCAGCTGTCAAAGATGGGAGAGCCACCAGCTGAGGCAACCACTCTCTGAGGGCACCAGCCCCTACCACTGTGCCCGTGGCTCTCCCAGCCTCACAACAGAGCTGTCCATTACATGCCTCCGTGATGTCCAAGAGACACCAATCCTCAGGGAATCATGATGGCCACCACCAGCATTCTATCCACTCTGGCATGGCCGCTATCTCACTGAAGCTCATGCCATATTGCCCAGAAAAGTTGTGCAGTCTCCTTCCTTAAAGATATTCAAAAGGCTTATGAACATGGTCCTGGACAATTGGCTGTAGGTGACCCCTGTGTAGAGCTTGGACAAATAATCTCCAGTAGACTCAGCCTCAACCATTCTGTGATTCTGAGTTTATTTAGATATAGTCAACAGTTGCTTTTTGCTAACGTGCTGCATTCATACATACTTGCAGAAATATTCTATATAGTTGCAACAGTTTGCTGTTGCTGCCAGACATAGAACATATTAAATTACTTTTTCATTATCCCTTTTAAAATCTATAATTGAGTTTTGGATTTTTCTGCAGTGCTGTTGCAGAGAAATTACATGTTTCAGCAAGGATGGGAAGGAAAGATGTTGAGCTGGGAGCTCAAGAACATTTTCTTTCTGGATTATAGGTAATTCATATCTTACTAGAAGCATCTATGTCACAACACATAACATGCTGTATTCCAAATAAAAAATAATAGTAAGGTGAAATTATTATGGAAGAATAATGGAAGTATATAATGTCAATTACTTATTTAATATTCTTATTTGTCAGTGGTCACTCACACTGGATCCCTATTCCCATCCATCTGACTTTAGGGAAGAAGGGCATATTGCTTGTGTCAGAAAAGTACATACGGATTGGTTAGATCATCTCCTTAATTCTACAGACAA
This sequence comes from Margarornis squamiger, assembly GCA_035222235.1. NCBI lineage: Eukaryota > Metazoa > Chordata > Aves > Passeriformes > Furnariidae > Margarornis > Margarornis squamiger. Next base: position 32,907,512 of record JAWWTY010000088.1, on the reverse strand, counting down.
AAGGTCAAAATTATTACATCAAGCAGTGCAGACTATTGTTATGGATAAGATGTGCAACATATAAAAATATATGGCAAAAATTAGTGACAAAATTGAAAGATTAGTCCATGCAGTCCATTTGTTGTTGCCTATGAGTGGTAACTTGAAACTGTTCAGGCTAACATGCTTAAACATGCTAACATGCTTAAACATGCTAACATGCTTAAAGGCAATTTTGTGTAATTTTGGGATTTTTGGTCATTTCTCATTTTTTACCAGCAGCTGTGGAAACAAATTTCCACTTCATTTGTTTTGTGTACAGCCATAAGAGTGATATGCATGAGTATTCAAAAAGTTTGTAATGGATTTGCTTCAAATTTTTCAGTGCAATGATGAAGATGTGGCTTCCATCATTTCTATTAATACTTGTCAAATAGTTTATATGAAATTATGGTAGCCAGTTGTCATTCAGAAATGAAGCATCATCCACTGTGAACTGAAGAAGGTGATATGTAGATTTTAATTTATCCCTGAGTTTTTTATAGCAATACACCAAGCAGTAGACAGCAATTTAGATTTTCTGCTCAAAGCAGTCTTGGGTTACTTCTTTAGTTGGTACTTTACTGCTAAATACATGAAAATATTGAAGCTAATTTAAACAAGTTTAGGTAAACGTAATTTTAAAATCTGTAAAAATGTAATTACCAATGACTGCCAATGAGTCACTGTTTGAGGTGGTGTAGTCAGAAAAGACCTGAAAGATTTCCATGCAGATGTTTTCTAAAATCATATCCTGGATGAATTGTGGTAAGTAGTTGGCTTGAATGGGTTTTTTTACTGCTTCATGTGAAATTGCCTCATAGCATGGGAAGAGACTAAGGAAAAGTCAGCTGAGCGTTAGCATTTTCCCATGTGGTATTGCCTATTTCAACGTCTACATCAATTTTAAAACAGTTGCTCAATATAGCAACTCTGTATTGCAAAATGTAGGATGCACAGTAGCTTCAATTAATGTTGTTTGAAAACATATGACTCGTCATCAGCTTGATAGTGCTACTGAAGTAGTGTCTGTAATTAATTCAAAAATGTGAGAATTATAATGGTTTGAATTGGAACAGACCTGTAAAAAGTCATCTAGTCCATCCTGTGCAATGAGCAGTGTCATATTCAACTAGATCAGGTTGCTCAGAGCCATGTCCATACTGCCCTTGAATATTTCAAGGGATGAGGCATCCACCTTACTGGGCAACCTGTCCTAGTGTCTCAGCACCCTCATTGCAAAAAACATCTTCCTTCTATCTCATTTAAATCTACTTTTTTTTCCTTCAAAACTGTGACTCTTCCTGTCACAGCAGATCCTTCTTGTGAGCTCCCTTCAAGTACTGAAAAGTCCTGAAAAGCCACACTGAGGTCTCCCCAGTGCCTTCTCTAGGCTGAACACCCCAAATCTCTCAGCCTTTCTTCAGAGGAGAGCTTTCTTCAGCTCTCCGATCACCTTCATGACCTTCGTCTAGACCTGTTGCAACAGGTCCATATCTTTCCTGTGTTGAGGGCTCCAGAACTGGACATGGACATGGCTCCTGGTGGACCCGTAGACATGCTAAGGACAGCGGAAGGATCCCCTCCCTTGTCCTGCCGTTCATGTTTCTAGTGATGCAGCCCAGGATACAACTGGCTTTCTGGGCTGCAAACACACATTGCCAGGTCATGTCCAGCCTCTCAAACAGTACTGTGAAGTCCCTCTTGTCAGGGATGTTTTCGATCTCTTCATGCCCCTGCTTGTATGGATTCTGGGGACTGCCCTGACTCAGATGCAGAACCTTGCACTTGTCCTTGTTAAATCTCATGAGAGTTCCACTTCTCAAGTTTATATGGGTCCCTCTGGATGGCATACCATCCTTCAAGTATGTCAACTGCAGCACTCACCTTAGTGTCATCTGGACACTTGCTGAGGGTGCACTTGATCCTCCTGTCTATGTCATTGGTGAAGACACTATTCTATTAAAACATTAATAATTCTAACCATCCTTTTGTTGATTTAATTAAAATAGTAGTTACTTTCTGCACAGTCACAAATAATTTACTTAATCAGATTAAGACATACAGACTAGCTGAATATTCCTATTATTAATGAACGTATTGATTCTGATCATAATATACGTCTGCTAAGTCCATGGGGCAATAATGAAAGTAAGCCCATTATAATAGTCTTGGAGTGATCCATTAGGAGGAATAAGGGAACCAGGAAACTTGTTTTTATTTGATTTCAGTCTGAAGAGGGGTGTTAACTTCAAGGAGAATGCATACATGGGCCACATAGGAAATCTTCCTGGTTCACAATGGTACTTAAAAAAAAAAAAAAATAGGCCACTGTTTAGAGGTCCAGGAGGATGGATTTCTGATGAGAAGTGAGTTGGAAGAGAGCTTCTCTTAATTCTTGTTTCTTTGGTTACTCTGTAAAGGAATAATGTATTCAGCAACACTTCATGTATGCAGCAAGGTTGACACAGACGTCATATTTCAAAGGCACTCACACTTCCATCAGTGTGCTAGACTTTTGTGTGTGTTTACATCTTGGGATTAGTTGGTAGGCAAAGGAAAAGAAATGTTGTGAAAATTAACACATTATTAAAATATGGTTTCATCAAGTGAGATCCAGGTTGCAACAAATAAGGGACACTTTTAATTTTCATTGTTCTCTATTTCAAAGATATCTTTACTAGATGCTTATATGCATCTCTCTATATGTGTTGTCTATGGGTTTTAGTAATAGAAATGAATGATGAAAAAAATGCCCCCAGATTGAACTGTCAAAGAACTCTTCTCAGCAGGAAATGTCAGGTTACTTATGGTGCCAGCACTAGAAACTGAAGTGCAAGACTTGAACAGAAAAAAAGGTAGTGGTGTTTGACTTTTATCAACACAGATCTTACTTCGTTTAACTGACTGCAGTCATTTAAGATTAATTTATTAGCTCAGATGGGTGGAAATTGAAATTTAGCTGCAACTGTAGTGTGTGTTGCTTATTTGCTTTATATTAAAAAGAATCATTCAACCACAAATAGCTGCAGTTCAACAGTTTGCAGCAGCTTGTATAATTTAGTAGAGGAAATAAAGAATATAAGAGACTCAATTAGAAATAAAGAAAAAAGCCAAGGTGAAAGAGCGTACTTACTTAAACATGAATATGCTCAAGAAACAGAAAATGTGAATATCAAAAATTCCAACCTGTATAGCTGCAAATCAGATATTTTCTCTACTGAAATTTCAGCTGGCATTGCCCTTATCCAATTAAATAGATCTGCTTCTGGTGCTACTGTTGCTCTGCTTCTCTGGTGTAAAGTAAAAGTTTATTGAGCCATAGCTTGGCGTTAAGTTTACTACTAGAGTAGTAGAAAAACCATGCTTAATGTTTTGACTTGTCTATATCCCTGACTTACATATCACGTGTATCATGACATAAGGGAGAAGAACACAGTTCTCACTTTTTTTGGTGCTTTTACTAAAATAAGACAATATTAATTATTATAGAGATTTAATTTATTTGAAATACCGTAGAGGTTGAAGCATTCACAACACTTCACTTTGAAAGACAGATTCATATATTCCCAGGCACTGTACAGCAGTGTTTGGTATCTCCCCGTAAAAGGGATAGTCATAGCAGCTACCACTGCTCACCCCTTGGGTCCAATTTCCATGGGGATGTCTCATTCAGAAAATAGCTCCGGTTTTTAGGTTTTAGTGCATGATTATATAAATATCTTGCAATACTATATCTTCAGCTTCTTTTACTGGAATTTTATTACCTTTCTATAAATTGCACATTATTTTGAATCCTCTCTCACTTTAAAGAAAAGGGCTGTCAGAATATTCACCAGACAAAACCTGCCACAGACTTGCCCGGAAAGAGGGACGGACCACTCCACACATGCAGGGTTGAACAGTAAAATGGGCATTTATTGAACAGCGTGTGAGGTTTTTATAGGGGCTAGCTGGAAAGGACTAGAACCAGGGCGTGGTAAGGGGAGGAGTTAAGGTGGAGTTAGGGCGGTCAGTGACAAGAAAGGAAAGAAAGGGCAGGGCTACACCAAACAAGGGGAGGCAAGGGAGTGGCTTGGCCATATCCGGTACCTTTGCATTGCACCATGAACCAGCCAATGGAGTAAAGGGAAAGGTTCAGCCAATAATGAAGGAGTAGCCAGGGGAGAACTGACCAATCAAAACATTTGAACAATTGAAACATTCCTATTCTAATACATAAAAACTCTATCTGCTCTACTAGAACTGTTTAACTGGAGGTATTTTGTCATAACATGAGGAAAGTCTAGTCTTTCGGTGGTGTGGGTTCTCCTGGTGAGCTTTATCTTGTGTCTTCTTTTCGGTTCTTTTTCCTTTTCTGTTGTCTCCATTGTAGGTACTCACTGGGCGGTATCCCGACAAAACCTATCATTAGGAGTTATTGACTAGCAAAGTAGCATTTTAAAGAGTCAATCTAATTAATGAAAATTAATATGTAAACTCACAGCATACTTAGCAAATATATCCATATATGTTTCAGGTTCAGAGAAATTGTGAGTCCTAGTGGTATAGCCTATTATAGCACTTTTTGAGAAACTTAGAAGTTAAGAACACGTGACTGTAGTACAGAGAATGTTCAGTTTTAGTGCAGTCAGTTTTTTCCCTTGCAGCTGTGTTTAGACCCGTATCAGATTTCAGAATTCCCCCTTGCGTGATTATCTGGTTCTCTTTCACTGTTCTTTTGCAGGGTGGTTTTTTTGGGTTTGTTTTTTTTTTTTTTTTTTTTTTTTTTATTTTGAATGTGCAGCCTTGGACATTGCCCTCTGAGCTTCAGAAAAGATTAAAAAACAAAAGCAGCCCTAGGACTGCTAAAGTATATATATATATATACATATATATTTTAGAATCAATTTATAAGCATTCTCCCTTCTATATTTTTCCATAGGTATAATAGGAGAGAAGAGAAAAGCAGACATTTTGTATAACATGTTCCCCTTTCCTACTTGCAGTTCACATTTACTCATGTAATAAATGACTGCTCTGGTCCATGCTGCTTCCTCTTCAAAAAACAAGTGAATAATGTTAATGCTTTTTTTCCAGGACTAAAAATGCTGTTTCAAGGGTTCCGTTCACAGTATTCTTATTCACAGTCCCCCACAGCAAGAAACTGAGGGGAGCAAACAAAACCAGGCAAATGTAACCCTTGTTAAAGAAATTAAGTAATACTCTGTACCCAAAGTGGCATCACTTATGACTTCTTTCCTTCCTGAGCAAAAAAAGAGCAAAATTAGAGTAGCAGCTTTTACAAATACAAGCAGTAAGTCTTGTGTCCATTTGACATACAAAATTGCAAAGGATTTACTTTTCCAAAGAGATTTCAAATTTATGCTCTCTGCTAGCATGGTAGATGTACTAGGCCTGACTTATCTCCAAGATCCCTGAAGGTCCAAAGGACTGAACTTGGTATTTTATAGAAACCAATATGATTTATTGACTGCAGCCTCAGGACTTCCCCTGAGGACAGTAATTCTTCCTCTTGGTGGAAGCATAAGCCAACATGTCCTGAAAATTATGGAGGCATAGTGCTGTCAGCTGGACATCTCAACAACTGCATGAAGACAGCAGTATGGACCTCCCTTAAGCATATACATATTGTTTGTACTTGTTTCCCTTGCCCTCCATCCTTCCAATAGGCTTAAATCCCTCTTTCCACTCTCACCTGATTCCAGGTATTAACTATATTTTCTTTCTCTCACTGGAAGTTCATTAGTACATCTGTAGTGTTATTTATCACATTTCTATAAATCAAGGGTAATTAGTAAGGCGGGAGGAGGTAATCCATAAAAGTATTGCAATCAGAGCAACAGCAAGTGCCCTGAAGGAAAGTCAGGAGTTAATTAATGATTTCTGTGGATGTTTTCTGACATAACAGCCCAATCGTCACCTTTTCTGTTTGTTTGTTGTTGTTGTTTGTTTCATTATTGTGGTATTCTGCACTTATTTTTTTCTAATTTTGAGATAAGCCACAATTTGATATAATCGTAATATTTTATTTACATGCATGATACAAAGCAGTGCTCAGGTCTCTTGCCTGCTGCTTAACAATAGAGGTGTGCAGTTGTGTGTGTGTACATTAGAAAGGTTACATGATCTATCAATTAAAAATGTTGAGAAACAATGGTGTAAGGGAATAAAATTTAGATGACGTGGTGTGAAGTTTCAGCTGGGGGTAACAGATAGTTGTTCTTTACAATTATGTTGATGTATTTCTGACCAATTTTCTAGCACAATATACTGCACTGAGGTGAAACAGAACATTTGCTGGTAGAAGTGTCTCTAAGCTAAACAAAACTGCTTTTAGTATCAGGCTTCTCAGGAAATGCACATCAACAGACATGCATATGGCTGGGTGCAGTACACAAGCTCAGTGCTAAGTGAAAACACATCACAGAAACCATCTCACAGCAAAAGATCATACTTGTCAACAGTTTTGGAATCATTTGTAAAGGTCCTTAACATTGATTTATTCCATTGCCTTCACTGCCTCTTGAACAGGCTTTTCCTATATGGAGCCAATTACTCTATTGGAGTGGTATACATTCTTAAAGAAAAAAATTGAATTCTTAATCTTAAAAAGAATAATAACATTTTGCCACTTCTAAGAATACTAAAACTCTTTAGAGTGTTGGCTAACCAAACCTTGCAACATTTCTATGAAGTTGCTTAGTATTACTTACTTTTAAAAGATGAAGAGAACGAGAAACAGAACTGATCTAGCGTTTTTGCAAGTTTATTGTTATATAAGGCCCAGAAGCTTTGTACCTCAATTCTCAGAACTTCCCTCTGGACTCTTCATTTATTTGTTGTTGTAATATGTTTTCTCCTAAGTAGAAGAGTTGCAGTAAGTACAGGAAACTTGTGACTGTTTTATCCTTTCAAAAATGCTTTATTTTGTCACTTGGAATGTATTTCCTGTGGTGCAGCCACAAAAACAAATGAAAAATATGAGAGCCAGTTTCATGACAGGGAGTCCTTAACCATGAGAGACATACATGAGAGACAGGAGGACTGTCAAGAAGACAGCTGACATCACTGTGTTTTGAAGCCACCTCTTTCTGAAGCACATATTTATAATCCATGTAATAACTATACCAGTGTCACTGCCTACAGCAGTAGCCTTTCTTTCTAAGAATTCCATTTCTTGCAAATACTTCGGTATTGGATATAGAAAAGACACATGACATGACTCTCATAGATTAAACTTTCTATTGTCAAACTAAGTAGCTATTTGGATTTTTGCTTCCTCCGTATATATATATATATGTACATACTAGTGCATCATTATTTTAGAGATAGGTGCTTTAGTCAGAGTACTGTATCAAATATTATATCTAACATTTTCAAAAACTATATAAGGGATACTTATACTAAAATGGCACAGGTGTCTTTTAAACTATATACCAATAAAAAATCCACAAAGATTAATCAGAAAAAAATGTACAATGCTTAGATATGTGTAATATGTAACATAGAAGAGTAGTACAAACAGCCTTAGTAAGAAAAGCTTAGCAAATGTCTCCATGAATGTACTTAAATGTATCAATTGCTCCAAAGCACCAAATGTAAAACCTTGATGCCAGGAAGATGGTGTAAAACATTCAAATTGGTATCCAGTGAAAAATGAAAAATGTTAAAATCAATATAAAAATTAAAATATAACAAAAGCTGGGGAAATACAGCTAGAATTGAAGTCTCCACATTAGTCAAAATGAAGGAAAAATAGCATGGTTTCACTTCAGCTGCAGTGATGAATTACAGGTAAAAAAAGTTTCCATCGATGTACTTTTGTTTTCCAGGCTTCTAATCTATACTAATTTTCTTTAAGTACACTGATGAATTTTTAGTTTTTGAGTTAAGAGACAGTGCTTCTACTTTTCTTGATTTAGAAATACTTTTCATTTCTTGTAGTGCTCTTTTAGACACTTGACAAGAAGATGAACTTCACATGTTTCCTTACAGACATTGTCACGAGCAAGCAGCACTGGGGATGCACACTGTTTAAAATTGCGTCGAAATAGCTTCTTTTTTTTTTTTTTTTTTTTTTTTAATTATTTTTTTTTGTTAGTAATGAGTTGAAAGTATATATTATAAGTATAAAAAATCAAAGGAAAGGTTTTTCTGTAATTCATCTGAATTTTGTAAAATCATTTGAAGTCTTTTTAATACAGTGAGGAGTAAATGGAACCTTGAGATGCAAGCAATGTTAGGATAAGAATTTTCATCAGATTATTAAGCCTGAGTCTAATAAATGTTCTATATATCTGATCTGCTATGAAATCATGATGGATGTTACAGAAATTCTACTTATCATCTCAGGAACTGCACAATGGACCAGTCATTCAGTCTTATTTTACATGTCAGTATAGTAGAAGAAAAGTTATATTTATTTGCAAGTTATCCAGTGCAGGATGCTGAAGATTGTCAGGAATCCACAGCAACAGAATTTTGGCAACAGAAATGTTCAAAGTGAAAGCTGCTTATCATTTAGCTAAGTTAATGTCAAATGCAAAGGGCTGGGTTTTTCAGTTTGTTTTGGGGTTTGTTTGCTTTTGGGTTTGTTTGTTTTTTTTTTCTTTTTTCCATTAAGACAGCATTTCTTCAGTGCTGATTTTTTTAATGCAAATTGATGGTCAAAACTGTCACCCATTCAGCTGGTACTTTAGTAGAATTCCCTATGTCCTTATCAACTTCAAACCTGTCAGAGTTATATTATTCTTACTATATTGATAAATATTAGAATATGTTGTATAAAATAAAATATTAAATATTTATAATGCATAGCAAAAAAAAAAAAGTCTACCAATTGCCTCAGAATATAATTGTTTTATAAATATAAAAACATAAAATCAGTTTTGGAATCTGAAAGTATGGCATATTGCAGAAATTCTTTTACATAAGGAAAATGCCTTCAGGCAAGTTAGCTATCCCACTTTAGACAGGTTTCCACAGATAATGTGCTTCTTGGTGTTTTGAGTGTAGATGAATATACTAACTTTATTTGCAGGTGTAGCTGCTGCTGTAATTCTATAGTTTTTCTCAAGAATGAAGCTTACTTAGGAATGCCTCTTTTACCTACCTCCTTGCTTCCTTCTCTGGAGGCAGCTTGGTTCTTTGGGTGAGATTTCTTGCTGTAAGCTTTGTGAATAAAAAACTAGTTCTGTGCCAGATTTAGTTCTCAGTGTACAGCATTTCAGGTCCCACTTCAGACTACTTAGCTCCACTGAGAAGCATATGTTGAAAGAGTGAGCAGAATGCAGGCTTAACACACATTCTCAGTGTTCACATGAAAACAGAAACTTTAATAATGTACTTTTAATAATACACCTTGAAAAGTATTCCCAGATGTTGTATGTAGAGGCTGGTAGAAGAAATATCTTAATAATTTCCAAAGTAATGCCATCAGCATCAGGAGAAACTCAATATATTTTGAAGTTTCCCTTATTTTCATCAGGCCCCCTGGGGGGAAAAAAGAAAAAAAAAAAAAAAGAACTAAGAATATGTGGTTGAGGGACAAGATGGGATATTCTGGCAGAACAAGGTTGTGAACCTAAGGGGTTCCCACCCACTGAGGTGCCCATACACCCATTAAACTATTTATTCATTCTTTCTCTCTCTTATTCTCTGGGTTTATATTTAGGTCAATTAATGTAAATGGAACAACTCTGGCATGGAATATCAAGAGATCTATCCTGTATTTGTCCTAGAGGTCTCTATTTCTATATGAGAAGGTCATATACAAATCAAGTACCAAAAAAAAGACACTTTTTATGTTTCTTGACATAATGGGAAACAGGAAGGTAAAACAACTCCAGCAGGAAAAGTGACACTGAATCAGATAACCTTTTAGCTGAAAAGATGCGTGTACATTATGGATTGCTTCATCCATGAAGCAGTTATGAGTAAGATCCAGATCCAACTGATGCTCCAGCGGTTCCCTTGGATCAGGCTTGAGACAGAAAGAGAAAGGTCACTGCAGATGGGTGTTTCTCAGAGAGCAGTCACAAGACAGGAAGTGGGGTATTCATAACTGAAACAAATGTGAAGAAGAAATGGCAAAGAAGGGCCAGAGGGCAAAATCTGGCTGGCTATATGATTTCTTTTGTAAGTGAATGGGGTGAAGCATGGGAACTTTGGAACTAATCTAAGGCTAACCCCTACAAAGAACTTTTTTCTTCTCAACTTTCCTTATTCGTTAACAGAGTAATGACTTATCATTACACATAGCAGGATAAGACCTACTAAGTCTAGGTTGCTTCCTGTTGCCATGGATATTATAAATGTTGGTTGTGTTTATTCCCCTGGTCATGAGCAGTATTAAAATTTTCCAGTTTTTTATGATGTTTATGTTATATTAGAATGCATTTTTCAGCAATAGAGCAGCGTGGATGCTTCGACTGACAGTAAAGCTCTTGTACATTGGGCAAATTTTTGATAGTGTGAATGCAATTTATAAGCTTCTGACACTGCAAAAAGAACTGTGCAAATTTTTTAGTTGACTGAGTTTGCCATTCCTAGTGAAGTGCAGAACCCACAGAGTGTTCAGCCAGTAACCCTAATGGGTCCATTGGAACTCACTCATAATTTTATTTTCTCTAATGTTGAGCCAGATTAGAATTGGTGGTTCAAACTGATAAGAAAGAATGTATGGGCTTACTTTGCTTTTGGAAGATAGGCAGGCAGAACTTGAGTAACTTAGGGGGTTACACATTCTTATTACTATTTAAGATGTAACTTTACATTAGTTTTTACATCAGTCTCTGAAAATTAGAATTTCAGAGCACTGTTCATGCAAGGTGACATTTTGCACATTTTCCTTTAGATTCCTTGCTGTGTTTTCCTTGATTTTTTTTTTTTTATTATTATTATTATTCTGAAACTGAACAACATATATAAAATCTATCACTTCCAATGAGTTGAAGTTAAAATTCTGAAGTTCAATCAGCTTGCTGCATGATGTGTCACTACAGTTGTTTAAGAAGAAGAAATTTGGGATTAAATTCATGTCTTAGCCTCATTAGGCAGATGTGCAAAAATCTGCTTTTCTGGCGAAGGAGATGGACAGGGCAGTACTCTACAGTCACTTGCTGGGATCTCCAAAATTCCACCCTTGTGCAATTGCCGTGCACTTCTACTGACCAGATCAAATATAGAATCATTTTTTTATTTCTCATTTGTGTCTGATGAAATGTTTGTGTCTGATGAAATGAAAATTAACTGTGAAATTAAAATGGACTCTGGGATTTAAAAGTTAGTGGTAGGCTTATGGAAAGTCACTGACTTTGCTTGGTACAGGCACTATTGAAGAGCACTACATGATTTTGTGAATAGTCTCTCTCCATCTTCCTTATAGGCTTCCTTCAGGTACAGGAAGGCTGAAATCAGGCAACACTGAATCTTTCTCGTCTCCTGACTGAGCAATCCCAATTCTCTTATCCTTTCCTCACAGGGAGGTGCTCCATCCTTGTAATCATCTTGCTGGTCCTCCTCTGGACTTGCTCCAGCACATCAATATTCCTTCTGTGCTGAGGATTCCAGAGGTGGGCACAGTACTGCACAAGAGCAGAGTACACAAGGACACAAGCACAGAGGCCCATAGTCCAATATGTACGAGTTCTGTCAACTAAATAAAGCCATTCTAAATTGTCTCTGTTTTTAAGAAACATGTCTCACAATCCAAAACAATATATTTGAGTTTTGAAGTCTCTGCAGCTTTAGGTAAAGTTGTGATTGGAAAGTGTGTAGCAGTAAGCCTTAGAAGATAAAGAAACTTCACTATAATGTTTTAATAATAGGTTTATTCCCTTGTAAAATGAAGTTTGTCTTGACTGTCTTTGTCTGTTCACAAAGAATTGGTAAACGCCCTCA
>JAWWTY010000088.1:32863236-32891502 GCA_035222235.1 Margarornis squamiger | reverse complement strand
AGCAGAGCACAACAAGAAAGGAAAAATAGGGAGGGAATATTACTTATAAGAAAGAGGAGGGGGTGGCTAGCCATATATGGTGCTGGTGCACTGTACCCCAGGCTAGCCAATAGGGTTAGGAGAATAACTGGGCAATGAGAGAACAGTAACTAGGGTGGTAACAACCAATAGAATGACTAGGAGCGGGAAAACAGTGACCAATGGGAACATTCGAATAATGACTGGTACAATACAACTTATTGCTATTGCTATTACAATAAAATTTCAAACTAAAAACTGGGGTCTGCTTCGTCTTTGTTATTGTCACCGAGATAAACATTTTCAGTTAACTTGCCACGTCCTAAGGTAGCAAGTTTATTTAGCAGCAATTAACCTGCTACGTCTTGAGGTAGCAGGTTTGTCCATGAGGTAGATAATCAGGAGAAGAATTTGTTCTTCGAGGTCTTTTCTTTCTTTCTGCTCATGCGGGTGTGTATTCTTTTCCAAATCCCAAAATCATCCATTGGTTCCCCGGCATCAAACTGTTACTCTTTAGTTCAAGCATGGAGGTCTGTGCAGAGAATTTTCTGATTTCCTCAATGGATGACATTATGGGTTTGCGCAAAGGTAATTCTGTTTTACCATTTTTTTTGTTCACCATGACATGTGTAGTGTTTATACTGTGCACTGAAAGAGGAAAAGATCTTGAGAAGAAAAGTATAGGCAAACATGAAGCTACAGACTACATCAAAATATGACCTCAAGAGTGATAAATTAATCCTATTTATTTTCTGACTTTGCAACTGAAGTGAACTGGAAAGATATTTATCTACACCTCAGTTTTTGGAGGCAGTAATAAGTGCATTTATAATTTTTCATAGAAATTTTCCCTTCATGTAATTTCTCCAAACATTCAAAACCAAAATCAGACACATGAACAATCTGTGAGCTACTGTCATCCCAAGCAAACACTTATTTTGCTTTTCCTTTTATTTAAAAAAGTTAGCTTACAGGAAACTAGCAAGATCACATGGGTTGAATATCAGATTTCCACTTCTGCTTTCCTGCTCCTTGTTAGAAATGAACATGCAGTGTTTTGTAATACAGTTATGGGGAACATATTTGGTGGTTTCTGTTCTTTTCACAGCAGACAGAAAACACCTTTCTTAACAGTCTTGTTGCAGAAGACAAGAACTGTATGGAAACACTGACTGACAGATTTCCTCATCATTTAAATATATGTCCAAGCTTCTGCTAAGGCCTTTTGATGTAATATGATATAGCCATGTATGTATGTGTGTAACAAAGCTATCGGGGTGAAAGTTAAATAAGTTTATAAGACACTGATTTGCAAATTGAACAATTATGAACAATTTGGCGGTTTTCATAAAGGCTAACATCATGCTTAAGAAAAGAAAAACATTTAAGCTTAATCAGTTTACAACCAAGCTACTGCTGCCCCCCGGTGTTCATCAGGCACACGAGCTGAGCTGCAACCGTAGGATCTTTAATCACAGGCAGAGGTGGAACATGTAAACTGGTAGTGAGATAACTCGACTATCTGGCTTCACGCTTATCTCCACATCTCAAAAACCAAGAGAACTTTCTCAATCAGTGAGCTGTTTAGGATGAATAGCCATTATTTAACCCAGTCCTGCAATTCCTTTTAAAAGTCATCTGAGTTGATAACCTCTTCTAGTCTTACCATTTAAATCAGTACAACAACAACTGTCTTCAAATACAGGCAGGATGCAAAATCTCATTTATTTTTGATAATGACCCTTGAAGGGCTGCTTAGTTCCATTGTTTGGATTATTCAGAGAAAAGACCTGCTTACACAGACGGTAAAATTCTGACTCATTTTTAGTTCCTTGTAATTCATTATTCAGTTTATGACTTTATATGTAAATTCTGAGAAAACTCAAACAGAATTTAATTAATAAGAGCTAAATATTTGGGGAAGATATTATGAATTCCATATATTTAACACAGAAATTGAATCTCAGCTCTATTAAAAAAACCCCGAAGTCAACTGAGGCTTCACCATTGTCTTTGTAATGGATTATGCCTTAAAGTCCAAATTTGTCCCTGCATAACATCCAAGAAGGAAAGACAATTGTATAAAGATCTCATAGGACTTAAGTGTCTAACAAAAAGTGGAGTCTTAAAATGTGTCTGCACCCAAAACTGACTCAGTAGGGCAGTGCTTACATCATGATGGCTACAATCTACAAACTCATTAGAAACAAAAAAATAGGAACAAATCAAATCAATAGATATCCTGGCTTCATTTGTCACTAAAAATCATAAAATTTATCCTAGAAAAGAAATTCCTTCCGAGGTGGATTATAAGCTAACACATCTAGACAAGCTTTCTAAATATTTAGCCAGTCTTGAAAAACATTACAGACAACTAACAATGGAATTTCTGGTTCAATCAAATTGCTGGTACTTATTATAAAATTTCTTAGCATTTGAAAGTTTAATTTATTATGTAGGTAATCCTGGTCATGAAATATGCAAATCAGTGTGCAGGTAAACAAAGGTCCTTTTCTTTGTCTCATGCAAGAATCTATGACAAGGACTGTACTCAATAAATACTCTTATTAAGAAATATTAGAGGTCTCTTCTACTTAATGTAAGGCTCTAGACTCTATGAAAAATAAAGTTCACTGAAACTCTTTGAGGCTGGAAAAACAAACAGTGTTGGTGCTAAAAAAAAAGTCTCTGTTGAGCATATTTGTTAAATGAAGTGTTTTCTAGTGTGAGTAAAATCAAATTATGTAATGTGCACAAAAAAATGATTCAAAGTGTGGATACTTCCCTTTCTTTGCATTTGTTGCAGAATCGAGGGAGTTTAGTCATGACATTATTTTCATAACCATCTGTCATCCTCTGTCCATTGTTGTTTCTAAGTTAAATATGCTTGTAAAAGTTGACTGACTCACAGGTACAAGTTTTAGAATGATGCAGCAGTGTTAATACTGTAGAAAGATTTCTCTTACCTGTTTTCTGTTTACATTTCAGTTTAATTCAGTATCTAATGAACAGGCATTAATGTGGTTATACTATCATGGTTAAAGAAGAAAGAAACATGGAATAATTGCATTTTGCTTATAAATGGGAAATAATAGCTTTTGGTCATGTTTATCTCTGTCAGCAACAAAACAGTCCTTGCAGCACCCCACTTGCACCAGGACAGAATTTCAACACTTTGCACTTGTGTTACTGAAGCAATTTGAATTCATATGGAATGCAGAATTTAAGCCCATTGTGACTAGAGTTGTTCATGACTGTGATTCTAGCTGTCTAATCAAAACACTATTTAGCCATCCTATTTGGTGCAGTTTTTTGGAGCTGTAATTGTCATGGAAAAGTATTTCTCATTCCTCCACCTTTACCATAAAAAGCTTTTCAGCAAAGGAATCACAAGGTCTGGTTTATGAAAGAGGTACACAGAGAATGGGTTGTCCTTCAGAATGAGTTCTGACATTGGCTCCAGATTTACATTTCCATAATAAAGTATTATTCACTACAAAAAAAAGCACAGCTCATAAGTAGATTTAAATCCTTTCACCTTGATTAAATAGGCTTTGAAGAAAGGAGTTATGCAGGGTTGCAGTGAACAGCATCCTTCCTCTAAAGGTACTAGTGTGCATCAGAGATTTTCCAAGACTTTTGCTGATGTATCGTGATCAGAAATGTGCGACAGCTGAATGTGCACTTCTACTTACTCGTACACTGGAGAGTGGAATTAGTGAACCTGCCATGTTATAGATTGCAATACTGAAGGATAAGCATTGTCTTTTCTTTCTCTTTACGTATTACCAAGCATAATGTGTTCTTGCTTAATAAAAAAAGATCCTCAGTGATACCCCACAATACAAATTAGAAATAATCACCATGATAATGGATTCTCCCACCTCTTTTATGAAGGCAAAAAGCCACACTTCTGACTAATATGTTTGTTATAAAAACAGATATACAGTAGACCTTCAGGTAATTAAAAAAAATTTGTTAGTTAAAATTAGAACCTTAGGTTCTAATAATTAATAGGTTCTAATAATTAGGTTCTAATGAATAAAAGCTCCTGCATGGTGCCATTATTTTCCTACCTCAAACTTGAAAACCTCTTTTCTAGTCTTAGAAATGCTAAATAGATGTCCAAATAAATTTTATAAAATGTGTTTTCTTCCATGTTTTGAATAATGTTATCTTGAAATGGATGTTATTTCATTCAGATGATGCAAAGAAGATATGCCTTCATATCTCTTTGATTCAAGGAGAAATGTCATGATCTCTTTTAAACTCAAGCAGAGCATGAATCACAACACTTTCCACCCTCACAGCATTTCATACATCTGGAGATTTATTCCAAGATGCAAAAATGTGGATCAAGGAAGCTCAATGGTAAGAAGAATTAGTACTTCAGTGATAGTTGCACAAACTATAAATATGAAATTAAGATTTAGAACTTCTTCAGAAAAGGGAAAGAAACTCCTACTGACAATAATATAAACAGGATATACTTTTTGTTATATTATTCTCAATTGTACCTAATGGTAGTCTGATTTCCTTGCATTTAATAATCATGCTAATTTAATTGATTCTAGAAACATTCTTGGAATCAGCAGCGACTTCATTCTTTTCAGGTCATGCTTTTACTACAGTGTGACAAATTATGTTTGGAGACTTTTCTGATGAAAATACATACTCTGCTGATGTGTCTGTATTGAACTTGTGTACCTTTCAGTATCAAAAATTGTTCTCTGCTTAAGACATTTAATGTGCTTACATTCCTATCAGGTTAAAGAAGAGTTTCTTTACAACTCCTAATCAGAGAATCAGAGAATCATTAAAGCTGGAAGAGACCTCCAAGATCTTCGAGTCAAACCTTAGACTGAACACCACTAAGTCAAATAAGCCCCAGGACAAAGTGGCACGTCCAATCACTTCTTGTACACTTCCAGGGATGGTAACTCAACCATCTACCTGGCTAGTCCAGTCCAATGCTTAACTACCCTTTCAGTGAAGGGAATTAATTCTTCCTGGTGAAATTCAGTGAAGAAATTCTCCCAGCCTGAACCTTCCTTGGCACAGCATAGAGCTACACCTTCTTATTCTGTCCCTAGGTGCCCAGGAGAAGAGGTCGATCTCCACCTCACTACCCCCTCGTTTCAGGTAGTTGTAAAGAGTGATGAGGTTTTTCCTGAACCTTCTTTTCTCTAGGCTGAACACCCCAGGCCCCTAGGCTGTTCCTCACAAGACTTGTGCTCCAGAACCTTCCCCAAATCCATTGCCCTTCTCTTCTCCGGTGTCTCAATGTCCTTCTTTCAGGGAGGGGCCCAGAAATGAACATAGTACTTGAGATGTGGCCTTACCAGTGCCGAGTACAGGGGAACAATCACTGCCCTGGTCCTGCTGGCCACACTATGTCTGATGCAAGCCAGGATGCCATTGGTTTCCTTGGCCACCAGGGCACACTGCTGGCTCATGTTCAGCACCCCCAGGTCCTTTACTGCTGGGAAGCTTTCCAGTCACTCTTCCCCCAGTCTGTAGTACTGCATGAAGTTGCTGTGACTCAAGAACCAAATCTGGCACTTTGCTGTGTTGAATCGCATATGCTTGGTCTCAGTCCATTGATCCTGCCTGTCCACATCCCTCTGCAGAGCCTTCCTACTCTCCAATAGATCAACAGTCCTGCCCAACTTAATGTGGTCTGTGAAAAGACTGAGGGTGCACTCGATCCCCTCATCCAGATCATTGATAAAGTTATTAAATATATTCACAATTAAAGATATTAAACTGGCCCAAATACTGAGCCTTGTGGAACTCCCCTAGTGACCATCTACCAACTGGATGTAGCTTCATTCACCACTGTTTGGGGCCAGACAGTTTTTACCTCATCAAAGAGTGCACATGCCCAAGCCATGATCTGCCAGCTTCTCCAGGAGAATGCTGTGGAACACTTCAGCTGTGCTGAAGTCTAGTATAGACAACATTCACAGTCTTACCTTATTTTTCTAGGGGGGTCACCTGGTCATAAAAGATCAGGTTGGTCAAGCAGGACCTGCCTGTCCTAAAACTGGGACAAATCCCCTGGTTGTGCTGTACATGCTGCATGATGACCCTGAAGATAATCTGTTCTACGAACTTCCCTGGCACTGAGGTCAGGCTAACAGGCTTGTAGTTTCCTAGATTCTTCTTCCAACCCTTCCCATAAATGGACATCACATTGGCCAACTTCCAGTCATCTGGGACCTCCCCAGTTATCCAGGATGAACGATAAATGTTGGAGAGTGGTTTAGTGAACTTTTCCATCAGCTTCCTCAGTACTTTTGAATGAATCCCTTCCAACTCCATAGACTTTTGAGTGTCTAAGTGGCACAGCATGTCACTAACTATCTCTGCCTGAACTGCAGGGGATCTATTCTGTTCCCTGTCCCTGTCTACCAGCTCAGGGGACTGGTTGCCCTGAGGCTAACTGGCCTTTCTGTTAAAGACTGAGGTAAAGCAGGCATTAAGAACATCAGACTCTTTCTCATCCTTGGTCACAATTTCTCCCTCTTCACCCCATAGATGATGGAGATTTTCCTTGGCCCTTCTTTTGTTGTTAATATAAGCACTAAGCTCACATTAGAAGGAAAAAAGTCGTGATTTGCTCGTTTATTCATTTTGTGATCACTGCTTTTGCCAGACTCCAATCAGCCTGCAGAGATGTCTAACAGAGTGCTGAACAAAAGGTCTGCTCTTTTGAAAATCCAGACACACTATATAATCCATGGGTAATCCATGTGCCAGGATGGGGTAATTTTTTAAACTTCAGTCCCAAATGCTTCTCAGTTCCCAATTGCTAGAGGTTTCTTTTTCTTTCCCTAGCACATGGAAAACATCTAGGATGTGTAAGGACAGACTGAAATTGACTTGGAATATTAGACTGGGATATTAGATAGTACCCAAGGAGTTCCTTAGGTAATGAGATCCACTTAGGGAGTTCATAGTAGATTTCATCAAATCCCACTTTATGACCTTCATAAGAGGTAATAACCAACGAGTTCCTTCATTGTATCACCCAATGCTTTTCCTCCTTAAGCGGGAGGAATATTTTTTACAGTGGTGTAAGTACTTGTTTCTGTTAGTCTCTGCATAAGATGATGTGTAAGGTGACATGCATATTTTATTACAGGTTACCTCTGTGTTTGGAGGAACATATGGATCCAAAGATCCAATATAGTACCAGGGAATGATATGAGGAAACTGAATCTAGATGAGTACAATCCTGATGATGGATTAGTCAGGATGCATAGCTTCTGATTGCTGGGTAGAATAATATACCCTACAGAAGTATCCTAGATAAACATGCACTAAGGCAACAAAGCAAGGTTGTATTCCTCTTTGTATCAGCTCAGAATTATATAAAAGAACATCCAAACACATCACTAATCAATTTGTGATCCTTCATTTAGCAGTTGCAAATCTGTAAGATGTAACAATGACCAGGCTTATGATTTAACAGCATTATCACCGATTCTGAGATTTTGCAGTCAGATTCCACACACTCTCATCTTTTACATCTGCAGACAGAAATGGAGCTCTTGGAAGGGTCTGCAATGAGCTGTGCTTGATTTTCTCTCCAGATCCCAGAAGTATCTATTTTTAATGTCTATCTAGCAAAAGCGACAAAATAATGATAGCACAATAATAGTATCCTAGTGTGCATTATTTTTCCACTCATCTCTGGTGCTGGTTTTAGATTACATAAGTATTTTGCCAGGGCACTTCTACACATTTTTCCAATACTTAATCTTGTGGCAACTTTTCTGGTACTATTTAACTTTTCATTGCTCTGCTTGCTTGGTGCCTTGAACTGCCCAGAGAATGCAAAGCCTGCTTGGTGTAAGTACTTTCTTTTTCACCCTGCTACTGTAAACTGATCACTTTTTCTTAGCTTTTTGACTGTATCACTTTCCTTTGAATTGACATCCATTTTGATACTTGGATGTTACTTTACTGCTGAACATACCAAATATCAAAGGTCCTACTTTACATATAAAACTATTTTTAACTTTCAAGCTGCATACAATACTGTATGATCAAATGTGACATGGCCTAGAGAAACTGGAGACATCTCCCACACCTTCATTTACACTTCCTAAACAGGACAGATATTGTATCAGTTTTAATAACTTCTCTCCCTATTCCAGGGCTGTAACATAATTAGGCATTGAATAATTTTCATAAGAGTTTCATTCTAAGGCTTTGAAGCAATATTATATCAGAAGGGTACAAAAAATAGAGAGGTTATCAACAAACTTTAACTCACATATTTTTTGTAATTAGGTACTCATCATATATTGATTTCATTAGATAGTCGAAATATGCTCTCACTTTCATTCAAATTTCCACCTTTAAATCTTTGGCAGAGTGAAAGGAGAAAGTACAATGATATAATGGAAGGCAGCTATATATCCTTCCAGTAGACAGCTGGTAAATTCCTAACTTAAGCTTGAGCCAGGTAGTTGAGATTCTTTGTTTTCTCCCTGCTCTCATCTAAAACTAAATTCTGTGAAAGTATTTCTTACTGCTTCTGAATGAGAGCACTCTGTAGCAAGGTGGTAAAAGACTGACTCAGCCTCTGACTTCCATTTGTAATTCAAACCAGAAGTGGATGCCCTTACACAGAGAACTGTAGAGCATACCTTGTGAGTGTTCTCAAACCCCACTATGAAAAAACACACTGAACTGAGCATTTCAACAAGTCAACACTATTTACCAGTGAAAATCACATCCATGAGAATAATAAGGTTGTCCTTAATTCTTGATTTAAAAAGACTGCCTAAAGATCTTCTAATGCTTTCTCTTTCAGTACCTTCCAAGAAAAATGACACAATTGCAGGTTTCAATTTCTTATACACAGAGGAAACTTAGCAAAGTTTCATCTGTCTAACAGGAAAAGATCAATGTACACATCCTCACCCATTTTTTTTCTCTCTACAAATCCATTAAAATACTGTCTCGCCACAAGATCTATTGTAGAAGACAGCTTAAGCCTCCAGTTCTGCTCTTCATAATTAGGACTTGATTTAAAAGAGCTAAAAGAAACACCACTGATTCTCTCAGTAAAAGCTGGGCAGGTTCTCTGAACAAAGGCTGTGGAGGAAATCTAGAGAATGCAGCTTTGCATTCAAATACTTGATCCTAAGTAAAGAGAACCTTAAGAGTGTCCCACTTACTCTGCAGAACACTAAAATGGGTAGTGTAACCATACTTAAGTCTAGTGAGAAACAGCTGTTTTTCAGGTTCATCCCCAGTCTTCTGCTGAGGGCCTGGAGGTGGTGTAAAGTGAGTAGAAATGGTGGATTACTTCAAAACCAACAAATGAGTATGAGAAGTACTACTCCAAGTGTGAGAGAGTTTCAAACATTCTGTCATCTTTGCAACATTCTGTTCAAAACTAGGAAATCACTTTGGGACCCTAACAAGAGTAGATCATTACTAATGATATAAACCATCTCAAATTTAAACTAGTGTGGGCATCGACCCTGCGTTAAGGCAGTAACACCACAGAAACTCTGCCTATGCCTAAGGTTCTAAGTCAACCAAGGACAAATGAAGAATCCTCTACCTGCTGCAGCCCATTCAATAGTGTACAAAAGAGTTGGAAAGCTGTAATACTTTGTTTTCTGGCTGCTATTTACTCTTACTTTAAATGGCCATGTCTTTTCAGTGCTCCAGTCAGTCTAAAGCTTAGGGACAACCCTCCTTCAATTTGTAAACGTGTTCTTTAGCCCTATGTAAATGTGCAAGACTTAAGAATACAGCTAATTTTAAGTTATATATTTACATTTTGAGTGTTCTGCAGAGTTCTGGCCTACAAGAGCCACACCACATGGTATTACTGACTACAATGACTATTTGTAGGGAGAAAATGCTTCCTGCATAAAAGAAATTCATTGTAGTAAAGCAGGATTAATTCACCATAAAAGATTGTAAAATAGTATTTTGACAATTTAACAAGACAAGATTATTCTCAAATAGTCAAGCAGCTCCAGTAAAGGAAAAATAGCAAAAAACTATTATTCTTCTTGTAGTTTTTGATTGAGAAATAGTTTACTTACCTCCAGATACAGGAAAGGTCAAAAAAAGGGCTTTAAAAATGCTTCTCTAATATTAACCTTCTAAAATCACTAGAATTTTTTAAAGATAAAGCTGAGATCACTGGAGTCTCTTTGTTTTCAAATCTTTTATTACTAAGCTTTGAATCTGTACAAGTAGAATTTTACTTCAATAAGAGTATAGCTTTAACAAATCAGTTTCTGTTCGCTCTTCAAAGCCATTAGCTGTCACTGATCTAAACAGCACAGCTTACATTTAATGCAAATGTAATCAACTTTAAAAATCACTCTCTCCACACTGAAATAATGCCTACATTGAACACAATATCAGTATTTACATCTGTAAACATACACAGACATAATCAATAGCTTTGGCTCACTTGCACTGGTGGGATGATTTTAGCTCATTATAAAGATCACTGTAATAGAGAGTAAGTTCTGTGTCTCATCCATAAAAGGCTGGCTGAGTCATAACAGCATGTGTCTCTTCCTGTGAATTACAGAGCTTAGTCACCAACACCTCAGGAACATAGTATCTGTATTTCTAACCTGAAACTGCATATTAAGGAGTGAGCAATTTTGTCAATAATGAAATGTCATCACATTATGCCACTCCTTAGATATCAGCACAGAAACATGCTCCAGTTGCCTTTGACATCCACCTTTACAGGCCATTTTGCTGGCATGCACTCCACAGTTCTACTTTACAATTAGCAATAACATTAGCAAGCACATCAGTAGTGTATCAGCTGAAATTCTGAGCGCTGTACCATTTATAACGTACCTCAATTTACCTCTGAACAGGCTGCAGTTCTGCTTTCCCTTGTAACACAGTTCTGGTTCCCATTAGACTCATGCTCTTCTATCAAGAGATAAGAGAGTTTTTCCAGTGAGATGAGCAAATCTTTTATTTCAGTTGCAAGCCTTTTTATTTTGAGGATAATGACACCTGTGCCCTGCATTGGTGGGTGTTTCTTATTAGGTTCTTGCTATTTTTAGAGATGTATAAACGCCTAATTTAAGAATCCTGCAACTCACAAGAAGAAACAAGCTAGATGGCTCTTAAGCTATGCAGAATCCATTTCCTGGTGGCATCTCTTCACCACATGTGATTTCCTTTGCTTTTCATCCTACAGTGTATTTTCATATGTCTTTCTGAGGTAAGGGATCAAGTGCAATCTTGTATTTGATGTGTTCTGAGACTCAAAGAGGTGTAAGTCCCTTAAAGGTTATGGATGTTTAGTACAGCAGCTGGAAAGAAGACTGTGAGCCTTCTCTATGGACAAGCTGTCAAATGGAGGGCAACAACAAAATGTTTGGATCAAGAGTGATTTTATTCCTGTCTTTGTTTTAAAACTAGATTTTCAAGACAAGAGCTTGTACCAAGAAGCACGGAGCAGGCAAACTTGGCTAATCTTTGTAAATCTTTCATACACAATAGAAGCCTGGTTAAAACCATCAGGGATGTATTCTCAGCCTTTAATGAATAGGGTTAGTTCTATCATGTCAAGGAGCTATGATGCTTTCAAAACAGACGGAAAATAACTGAAAAGTAGCACTTATCCAGACCACAAGAGTAAATATTTTTCTTTGTCACAGAAGTCAATGCAAGTGAAAAAATGGATCAAATGTATTTTCTGGACATAGACTCGCATTGAGATGAATAAAAGGATTTTGTCCACTGTTCTCTGTAAACAGAGGGAATTGCAAACTACAGGCAAAATGATCATATAATGTCTGTTATAAACACAGCTTCATTATGCCTAACTTACACAATGTTCAGCGTTTAAGTGGAATTGAGTTTAGCCTGTATTTTCATACTTACAGAAAATGACAAAAAAAAACTAAACTCAGAAGCAACGCTAAACAAGAATATGAAAAAAGGAGTATCCTTCAACTTAGTGAGTATCAGTAATATGTTGTGAACCCTAAGGAGGTGCCCAAGTAGCGGGAAAATGGACTAACAGTTATTAAATACTAACTGATAATGAATTATAGTATACATTGAACCATGTGTATGTCTATCAAGGTATAATGTTCTGTTGCAGGTATTCACAATATTCCTAACAAAAATTGCATTTCTAAGCCAGGCTGCAGCATAAATAAAGGCACAAATGAGTTGGCTGTCCCCTGAAAATCTTATGCCAAAGTAGAAATATTTGCAACTGGTAAGTAAGAAAATGCAAAATTAAAAGGAAATTAAAGTTAAGAGAGATAAAAACAAAGATTCAGGAATTCATCAACTCATGAACTGTGCTGATACTGAGAAGCAATTGCTCAAACAGATAGAATGACAGCATTTATTATCAGTTAATATTTATGTTGCCATAGCAAATACCACTCCAACAGAATAAGAATGTAGTTATAATATATCTCTTTCAGAGAAGTAGCAATAGCCCCTGTCCCAAGGTGTTTATATATATACCTTAGCAACATCAACATGCAAGTACTTATCCAGGATGATCTTTGGAAAAATTGTTTACTATTCTTTCTGCCATCTAGCTCACTAACAGAGCTGGCAGTCATAGTCTAATCTGGTTGCATTTTCTAAATTATCTTGAAGTATGTGATTTTTAAGGTGTGAGAACTTTAAAATGCACTCTACTATCAAGTACTTGTGGTAGTTACAGCTGTTCATCATGTTATAAATAGGACATCTACCAATGCCACTGCAATTTTTTGATTTCAAGTTTTAAGAGGGTAAAAACAGTTTCTGTGTAAAATCTTTTTTTGATAAATATAGCTTCTTGCTCCAGCCTTCATTTGTAAATTGCCTTCAGTACATTAAGGAAAATGTCTGACAATTTCTGTAGTGAAGGAAATTCTTTGGGAGTTCGGAATTCAAGCAAAAAGCAGAAGACACACCCTGCAGTTTTTCATTGTTTCATTCTTTCTCTGGAAGGAGATTAAGAGGAGTAAGATAATTCTATTTATGCAGATAGATTAATAAAACTAATTTGTATTGATATGTACAAAGTTATGTAATTTGTAAGCATGGTCAATCTTCAGGGACATTTTTAAAATTTCCAAAGTTTTCAACACTGCAGAAACTAAAATCTAATCAGTAAATCTTGCTTAACTGGTTATAGCCCCTTCTGATACAGTGTAACAAGTTTGGTGGAATAAGAATTTGACTTAATTGTAATATCTACTGGTATTAAAAATTAAGGATACAATGATATAAAAATCACAGACCTTGAATTGGATGTAATAAAGGAAATAGAATGCAATACAGTGTATTCAGGTTGTCAGATACCATTGTTAATTTGCCCATGGCTTTATTCATTTTACCAACATATAACAAATAATTCTGTTGATATGAACAGCTGGGCTTCCACTTACTAAATCAGATTTCCAGATGAAACAAAGGAAAAGCATCATTCATTCCCTACAGAGCAATTTTCTCTTTGAAGTCTGTCCAGTTGCAGTCTTGCAAGTGTGTATGTGTGAGTAGGTTCACCCCATCTAAAATCCACAAAGAGAATACAATCAACAGAATCACCACTCTATGGCAGGATGGACACTTGCCTGCAATACAATAAGCATCTCAACTTGTTATCAGCAAAGCTAGATTCTCCATTCCTTTCTCTCATGTAGGATTTTTAGATACTTTAGGGAAGTGTGTGTTTATCTGAAAGTAACACAGGAGGAGGTGAAGTATTGCACCTATCTCATTCTCTATGATAGCAACCCTCAGGTTTATTGCAAGGAAGAAAAACAAGTGCTCTGAATCCACTGGGCATGATTTTTATTTTCTAATGCCTCAGGGCAAATGTGAAACAGATAGACTTTGCTATTTGTTTATGTTTTCAGATCTGAGTTTTATTTTGGGGATTTTTAAAGTGCATGTTTTATATAGACATTTCTGCTTGAGAGAGAAAGACTCACAGGAGAAACGCTCCTGTGTCAGAACTTGAATGCCACTCAGAGAGAGTGGGAGGGAAGAGTGATTCTTTAGTAAAACCCTCAAGGCCCTATGGAGAGATACCAGGGTATCCTGCTGTAATGCCTGCTCCTTTTCCACCTCCCCAGCCTCTAGCAACTTGACTCCTACAGGACTTGAACTATTAATGGCTGATGCCCATCTATGCCTGTTCAGTAGCAGCTACAGAGGTGACTCCGAGAGAGTTAATATATCCATATTTGCTTCCAGCTAAATATCTGCAAGGCAGACATGAGCTTGGCAAAGCTCTGTGGCTGGGACACCAGTTCTCCCACTCCTCTGTTCTCAAACTTTGCAAAATGAGCCCAACAGAGTTGGCTGGAGTTCCACAGACAGGCATCTGTGCTAGGCAAAGAAGGGCTGATGTTACAAAGAGGAAGAAAATTCTTTTAGTCACATGTAAGAGCTTATAATACTAAATATAGAAGTGACCCTGTAAACACCACTGGAGAGGCAAATAACTTTAGGAAACTGGAAATGAAGCCAGTGTTAGTACTGGGGACATCTCTATGCTTACCTCTCAATCTGTGTGCTGGATAGATCCATCTTCACTTTACTAA
Source organism: Margarornis squamiger (assembly GCA_035222235.1). Classification (NCBI taxonomy): domain Eukaryota; kingdom Metazoa; phylum Chordata; class Aves; order Passeriformes; family Furnariidae; genus Margarornis; species Margarornis squamiger. The sequence goes on along the minus strand of JAWWTY010000088.1, from coordinate 32,876,905 downwards.
TCCATATATGTGAACAAGAAATATAAGGTCCACGCAAAGGCTAAATGTGTTTAGGATGACTCCAGTGTTGACCTAAGACTTCCTTTTAGCATGAACTTGTTTACAAAGCATGAAATTTACCCATTTTGATATCTGACTTAGATTCAAGCTTTTTACAGTGCGAGTATATGCTTTGGACTGGGATAACATGTAAATAGCCTTCATTCTGCATAAAACAGAATGCCAGTTAAGATCTCAATTCTACAAAGCATTCCCTCAGCTTCATAAGGGCTTTATTACTGGATAGTAAAGGACAGCAAAAATGGAGCAGATGACATTATTCCATCACTACATCACACAGGAGGAAATTTCAGCAACAACTTTCAAATTACAAGTTAATAAACTTATTTGGTAGAAACCATTCAGGTCTATTTCATACATTTTTATGATATCACAAGAAAATTTGAGGTTGCAGGTTCAGTGCACAACCTGCATGTGATCTTCTGTGAAAATAATTTCAAAACTATTCCTACAATGTAATTACTACATAAATTATTTGCTGAAGGGCACAATTTCAATTGGTCATAAGTTCCTTCAGTTGCTTGCTTGGGAAGATTTTCCAGATTATCCAGTAACAACAATAGCAAACAGATAAATTATCAAGTACTTCATTTACTCAATAAAAGATTTAATAAAGTATTCAAGTATTAAGTAAAGACCTCACTCAGTAAAGCAATTAATTCATCCTAAATTACTTGAAATTACTAAACAATCCACTATGAGATATTTGTGGAATGGGTGCATTGTTTTATTACTATTAATAATTTAAATTCAGGGTTATCTCCTTTAGGGAAGACTGCAGATGATCCAAGTCTGAACCTCAAAAGAGTTGCAGCCCTGCCTCCAGGACCATTACTAGATGCCTGTTCTACTTCAGACACTGGAATTTAATAAGGAAAGCTGTCAAAGGGATTAAACAAGAACAATCCACAGTAGAACAAATCTCTTTGGGGAACAGAGAAACTAAAGTGGCTATCCAGTGAGATGGGATGAAAAAATTTAAAAGTAATTTATTTGAGTAAGCTATAAATTCTGAGATGGCTAGCTACCGTGGAATAATGACCAACATAGGCCAATGCTGCAGTCAAACCTGCTTCCACTTACCACCACAAGGGAAAAATGGGTTACCTGAACAGTGGGTCTTGACAGGAAAATTTGGACTGATATTGACATATTACAACAGAGATAAGCAGAGGCTAATGTTAATTAAATTATTTCTCTTCTTCTGTGGTAGCTCAATTTGTGTTCACTAAAGCCTTTTTACACAGACAAATCAACCTTTTCCTACACAGGCAAATCTGGTCAGTTCTAGTTGCAGCTGCTGTGACAGAGGTTAAAGTGCTGAAATAACCTTGCAGAAGTCCCAAGGGAAGGAGTTAGCCTGACTCATCTCAATGAGCTTTATGTCAAGAAGGAAGGTAATTTAATTGCTTCTCCAGTAGAAATTACTAAAGTACCAAGTTGGGGTGCCATAGTGCTCTTTCACGTCACAACCCTTGCTAAATAGTACTGTCAGCTACAAGTGGAAGAATGTGCTTCTTCCTATCCAAAGATGGTTGCCTGACATTCAAGCACCTTCTTTATTCCTGAAGGTGCAGCCTCTCCAGAGAACTCTGTCATTTTTATTTTTTCTCTTAGAATTTTCTTATATTTTATCTGTTGCCTAAAATGGAGGAAAAAACTTTTGAGACTATTAATATAGATAAAATAGAGAGCAGTCCTTTAATGAAAGCTTTCAGCTGCACAGAGTACATAGACACACACCCAGGGTTCTTACAAATTTATAACACTACTTAATTAGCATATCTAATGGGTACATCTAACCCAAAAACAATTTGCCTCTGGTACCACTCTCAGAGCTACCCCTCTGAAGCCTCTCCAAGGGTTCTGGGCATTCTATGTTGCTTTGATTGCAATCACATCTTCCAGGTGCATGTGTCCCAAACAAGATGACCTTGCTGAAACCTTTTTCCTTGAAAAGACCATTAAACAGATGTGTTAGGGTCCAGAGTCATGTCTAGGGCCCTGTCATATTTGGTCCATGTTGTGTTCATCAGTGTAGTATGAGAAAATACTGTGTAGTTTCACTGTGGAAAACTCAACCTTGAAGAAAGAAACAGTGTAACATTGAACTGGTGGAAACAGCCTTTGACAAAGCAACAATAGAGAATAGAGCCATTGTTAGCCTGGAGTCAGCATCTTGAGCTGTTGCAGCCTGAGCGGGTGCACGGGCCACACAGAAGCTGATGTCGCAGCTGGCAAAGTTCCACTCCAGAGAGAGGAGATATAAGGTCTCGTTCTGGGATGAGGAGGTGCAGAGGACCTGATGCGCATTGTTTTGATCCAGGAGACGCCCTGAAAGTGCACTGTCTGCCTGCCTCTCCCAGTGAGTACCAGGCTCCATCTTCTTCTCAGCAGCTTGATTAGATTCGAGGAGTTGGTATGTATTGTTATCACAAGTAACAAAATACATTTGCTTTGCTATTGTAACTGTGTTAGAGGAATAAATTTGCTTTGATGTCTCAGTTGTGTTTTAGAATCTTTTACTCTGTGCGTGGGAATTTTCCTGAACCCATAACAGAATCTCAAGAATGTGGCACTAACTGTGAGAAAGGAGTTTAGAAACTGTTAGTTACTACCTCAAGTATGAGAAACTATTGTCATGTTAAAAGAAGGGAAAGGAAGACAGAAATGCAAAGATTTCTTGTACTGCCCCCACTTGTAGTAATATATTTTTATGAGCTATAAGTGTCCTCAATATATCAAAGCCTTTTAACATCCAACACAGTCTCTCTGTGTCCCACCTAACAGGGACACTTCGCTAAGACAGATTCACTGGTTGAGCAGGAACTTTAATACTTCAGTGAGAACTACACTTAATAGCAAGAGAGACCCTTTTCCATCAGGTCCCCTTAACAGTTATATTGCTGCCAGCACCAGAAACAAACTGGACTAAACTCTAGCAGTTCCCAAAATGTTTTTTTGTTCCAAAACTGATTCATGCTTACCAGCAATACAGACAACACATACAGAAAAAGTAGTTTAAACAACATTTTATCTATCTGTAATGGTCTCACTTATCCCAGGACCAGAGGCCTTCATAACTCTGGAGTAGTGAGTCCAGGGTCCTTTGCCAGCAACCTTGACTGTGGTGTGGGTAGTGAACAGTACTTGAGCTGACCCTTTTCTAGTTAGCACACTGAGAGTCACTGTCCCACCATTTAACATAGAATCAGTGCCCAAGCTGGAACAGATGAACAGGAGTGTCCGATCCTAGGGGTCTGGATAACACAACAAATCTCTGTAGTTTCTGCAAAGTAGAATCTTACAGCATTAAATAACCTTGCAAATCAATTTTCCCTTATGTGAATATAGGGATCATAAGGACTTATGTTGTTCTCTCCACCTTGGCTGTATGCATATTCTCAGTAAGGCTACAGGCAAGGCCCAAACCCATGTTATAGATGTTTCTTGACAAATTTTGCTCATTTGTGTTTTGAGAATAACATTCATACTTTGCTGCTCACTTAAGGTCTGTAGGAAGCATGCAAATCTCAAGGAATTCAAAAAGAAACCGCTAATCTAGTCGAGGAATTCCTGCGCCTCGACTGTATGAGAGGGATTAAGCTTTTATAGTATAAAGTGGCTGACTGACAGTCACTGATTCATGGGCCAGTCAGGAGCTTATGAAAAGCAGGGTGTGTCTGGAGTTTTTGATGCAACACCAAATAACATCCTGGCACTACCAATTGCTCCTCACAGCTTTCATTAAAGTACTGCTGTCTATCTATACTAATATTGTCTCGAAAGGTTTTTTCCCTCCATTTTAATCAACGTTTCCTTAGTGGAATTTATTGTATTGGACAGGCTTCTCTCTGGATCCCAACTCCACTAGAAGCTATGCTTTTAGAAGTTAACCCTAGCAGTCTTGGTTGATGTGGTATCAGGAGATTCTCATATGCCTGGAACCAAAAGAAATAGACCAAAAGAAATTTGAAAAGTTGTGTTGAGAAATAAATACATCTGGTGCAGGTAACTCCATTTGAAAACTGCAGATTGAGATGCAGATGGAGATCTGGGTGAGAATCCAGAGAGACAAAAAGCCGTGAACTGCCAATCCTTTGCATAACAAAGGGCACAAAGACGAGTGGCACCAGCCAGAGGAATGGACACTGAGAGACACAGCTGGAGCCAAGGACTCCAAAGGAAGAGTCAGATTTGTGCGGCTGGATCGTGAAGAATAAAAGCCCAGGGATTCCTTTGTTTTTGGGGGTCCTACTCGGAGGCACCAGCTCGGGCTGTTTCTGTGTTAGTGCACTGTGAATAAATTGCTTAATGGAACGAGGTATCTGTGACTCTCCTATGGGAAACCTGGGGCCAAACAGATAAGGGAACCTGGTCTGACTGTGTGAGGAAGGGGGCTTGTTTAGGGAGTCAAGCGGGGGCAGCCATGGGCTCACTGGAGCCGCCTCCTGTGAAGGGGCTTCGGACCAAGAACTGAAAGTCTCTGGAATTGGGAGTGTGACTGCCAGGGAGTCTCCTGAATGGTCAAATTGGGAAGGTTCCTTAAACACCTGGAAAGCGTCTGAGACACAGAGATCCTATTTTGGAAAATTCATCTCTACATTATCACGACATACCAAATATGCAGCTAAACACAGTCTTCTAAATGTTTTAAGATGCATAAATTCATTGGATGTGGATGTGCTATATATCATCGTTGTCTCTAATATCTTTCTTGAAGAGCACTTTTACAGCCAGTTCAGAGTATAGTGCTTGAGTCTTGATTCAGATGCATCCTCAGTATTACGAAAAATGCTTTTATGCTCTTGTGCATTTTCCATATGTACCTACTTTTTAGAAAGAAGGGGGCGATGATTATTGCATTCTCAAAAAATGAGAACAGGTTGCAAGCTGAGCATGTTTCCAGTGTCTTATCCTATTTTGTGTTGCTCCATTCTGCATGTGCACCCACTAGAAACGCAACTCTCCAACATCAGATTTTTGAAAACAGATTTCCACTTCAAATGACAGTATGTTTTTTTTGTTAAAAATTGAAAACATTAGCATCTTTGCATTAGGACTTACAAAACATCAATACAAGAAGTATTCTTTTTTTTAAATTCTTAGAATTTTTAGGGAGAAAATCTGAAGAATTTCACCCCACTATTATTTTACAACAATAAAACAAAGCTTAAAAATTACTGAGAAAACAGCAGCAGGAGGCTAATGCAATGAATAATGATTTCATATTCACAGACAGTATTTTCTCTTTGGCTCACTGCCATATGAAGGTGAAGAAAATCTCATGGTGTGTAACACTTATGTCTAGAGTTCCCACTCCTAGTCAAGAATTGCAGAAGGCTTTTGGGATGTGTGAATGCTATAGATACCATCATAAAATAGCATGTCACTAGTATGGCCATGGATTTCTTCCCTTGCACTCACCTTGCTCCCTGTAGGATGGAAGGACCTTTCTGGTGTGATTCTGTATATTTACACACACCCACTGTGCATTCTGCATTGGAACCAGGAATGTAAAGGTCTATGGCCAGGGCCTAAGGCCTGACTATGTCAGCATAACCTTTAGAACTTAGCATGAGTGTGACTTTGCAAAACGTAACCACTCGCAAGTAGAACTACGCAGCTGAAGGGGTAAGATAAAACCTGGAAAGAAGTACTTCTAGCAGGTAGCAGTGGTAACCAATGACTTTACAAAGGAGCTGATGGATGGGTGGTGGGGTAGCTGCTTGAAATGATAATACTGTATAAAAATCCCTCATATTTTGACATATGTCTGACACATACATGGAGGTGCTAAGCCCTATGTGTGCCCCAGCTGAATAAAGGTGTTTTACTACATACCATGTAGTTCATACTGTGTAGTAGATTCCTTTGAATCACATTACCTCATAAATGTAAAATGCTGCTATTAAATAAGGGCTACATGAAGGAAGTTTCTGGGGCAACAGCCATCTGGATGCAGTTTGCCTCCTCAAATCTTATACATGAAAACTACCCTTGTCAGATAGAAAAAAGAATATGGGGGAAAAAAATTAATAAATCCAGTTCAGAATTAAGCTTAAACTGCACTGCTTTGCATTTTCCCAGTTTTAAAATAAATAAAGAAATACATTGCACATGAGTACTGTGTAAGTTTTTAATTCAAGAATATTGGTGAGAATGTAGGGGCAAATTTATAATAAACCTCTTGATCCACAGTCTTGAGGTGGTTTATGAGAATTTGTCATCAACCTTCAAGAGAAATTAGACAACACTCAGGAAGGAAAAGTATTATACCAACTGAAAGGTGAATAGATATGTAAGTTATCCTGTATAAACACAAACACTCTTTTACAGGAAATTTTGCATTAGCAAGCTCCGTCCAGAACTTTGTCTCTGTTCTATTGTGCCAGAATGTGTTTACTTTGATTTTTCCTTTGAACATCAGGACCCGTTCTGTGCTGCACCCCTTGCTAAATGGGGTGAAATGATCACCTGCTGTGGATATGAATTTACCACTGCAAAGGACTAGACAGACAAAGTAGTAACACTTTCCCACTGTGTGTTGAGGGTTATTTCTAACCTTAGCAGACATTGTGATATGTCTCTACATAACTCAGCCCTTATGTCCCTGGGCAGTGCTAGGAGGGAAAGAAAAAGACTGGAGTCTTCATGGCTCCTGGTAAATCCACTGCCCATGCCGGTAGTCACCCAGGTAAACATTTTCTGTCTTGCAGAGGCATCATATGAGAAAAGACTGTTCCATGGAAATCCCAAACTGAATTATCCATTTTCTTGTATTTGTTTGCAGTGGGTGTGCTCCAAGTTACAACTTTGCACACTTGACTGTGTGGATTAATTTTGTTAAGTTCTATTTCTGTGTATTTGTTTGTTTTTGTCTTTGAGTTTGTTGCAGTGCAGGGGGCATGCAATTCAGCTTACCAGAGCAGTAGCTCTCTAGCACTAGTAAGGAAAGCTTAGATGGAGGATGACTGGGTAGTGAGTTGTAAAGTAATTCTCCATGTTAATTGCTGTATTGGAATGTTTCATCTAAAGTTTCATCCCCAGCTTCCCTGCAGGATGAGATTCTCCATGATAAGGAGAGGCTAAAAGAGGAACAGCAAATTGTTCAGCAGTAAGTTCAGCAACTGCTTTCTATTATGCAAGAGTTTAAAGGAATGTGAGCAGTCTGGTGAAATCCTTCTCATGTGACCAAGATCACAGCAACAATCTGGAGCCAAAAGAACAACTGAGCTCTTATGCACTAGTACAAAGACTCAGCTAGAAGAACATAGTGGAAGTCTAACTTTAAATACGATGAATAGGATTTTAATATCAGCAGGTTGCTCAGCTGGCTGCTTTTCAACTATGGGACAATACTTTAATTAAATTCCCACCTCATCGTCTTTAGTGTATATCCCCTTATGACTTGATGTTTTTCATCAGATCTTTGAAAATTCATCTCTTTGTCCTCTGTGAGCTTTAAAAAGCAGGAGGAAAAAAGAAATGCCTGTCTGGTCTATGAAAGTTGTCACTGTTGGGTTTTAAGTCTATGCTAACTCTATGATTTTGTGTTGTAGGGTTAGGATAAGAGTGGGTCTCATACTCAGGTGGATGCTTGAGCTGGATGATTATAAAAAAAAAATCAGAGCCATTGCCTACAATGCAGAGATTTTGGAGAGCCTAAGGACAGAATTTTAATTTCATATAGAAGAGTCTAGGTGTAAACCATCTTGCAATATTTTGGTAATAGGTGAAAAATTTCTGTTTCTTTTGTGGATAGCAGCTGTCTCCTGTTTCAGGGCTTCTTATTTTTTCACAGTTGAATGACAAAGACAGACATTTCAGTCATTTGTTTCTCTGCATTAAGCTATGTCTCCTTTTGGATATAAACAGGTTGCCTTATACCATCAGTTGTCAAGTCAACTCATTACTGTTTTAAATCTACTCCTGAAAATTAATGGTGTGTGGCGGACCTATATTAATTGAAAATATATTTTAGCAGACAGTTGTCAATGTTTATAAAGGAGAAGTTTTTTATCATGTTAAACGTTTATTATCTGTTGTAAAGGAGGAGGTCCTGTTTATGAATTAAACATTTTTATTGTTGCTATATGTTTTTAGCATGGTATTTTATGCTAGTATTTATTTGCACATATGTATATTATATACTATAATACATAATTTCATACTTATCTGTGGTAGCTATACAAAAATAGAACAAAAATCTTCTGCATTTGGGATACTACAGATTTAAACTACACCAAACAGTCTGAGAATCACAAGGACTTAAGGGGACTACATCTTTATGCTCTCTTCTATGAAGTGCATAATTGCAATGTAACAGCTCCCATCTGAGAATTAAAAGCTTGTTTCTGATATTCCCACCATCTGATCAGTATGAGTAATGAGCAAAAATGGTTAAACGGTACCCTTAAACACAACATATAGAGTACTTATAAGCTCTTAAAATGAAAGGCACTATTTTCAAGAAAAATGTTTACAAAGTTCTTTACACTTTGCGGTTTGGTTGCAACCAAACTGACACTTTTCTCTAACCCAGGGAAATATTCCATTTCACTTGAGTTGCCAGCAGAAAGGCATTCTTGAACATTTCAAGCAATGGATGGCAGCACAGGATAGTGTGGAGCCTTCTTTGGCAGTGACAATAAAGGGTAAACTGGGACCAGGAAGATAAAATCTGCAAAAGGCAGTGTCTTTTGCTGCTGGCTGGCTGCTTTTGGAATCCAGATTTTATCTATTCTCCGACTGTGCTCTGTGTTCAACAAGGCAGAAACAAAACACAAAACAGGACAGGACTACAGTTCGAAGAAATAAAATAATAGATTTTCAAATTAAAACTGTAGATGTTATCTTGCTGCAGAAAAAGTCAAATATTTCATTGCTTCCAGGAAAAGTTAAATACCTTACTGTGAGATGGTAAAACGAGTTCAAATCCGTTGTCAGCAACTGATTACAAAACTGCAAAATACAATGCCAACAGCTTAGTAACTAATCAGCTGTTTAAGCAACTGTTTACCTTCTTAAACAAATCGTTCTGTAAGAACAACGTAAGTGGTTAGATAAGACTGTAGCAAACTTGATTATGGTGTTGTTGGTTTTCTTTTTCAACAACCATAGATTTTTGAATAAAATATTGTTCTTTCTGGATGTAAAAGTTATATTAATTTTTGTACTGAAAAGGCCAGAATTCTGCCCTCCCAAGTATGAATCAGACCACAGCAATTTTAAAAGTTATCATAAGTTCCACCTGAGAAAGTTTCAGATGACTGTGAGTTTCAGACACTTCTCTATCCCATATATAATAGTCAAACTACCCTTTGTAAGATTTTTGTGGGAGTTTTTTGTTGGTTTTTGCTGTTGCTTGTTTTCTTGGTTTTGGGGTTTTTTTGTTTCTTTTGGGTTTTTTGGGGTTTTTTTTGTTATTTTTTTTTTTAAATATAACTATTATTATTGTTCCTCAGACAAAGTATAATGGTAGAAAACAATTGGAGGCCAGCTGAGGTGTAGGGCTTCTATTAGATATGGCTTGGTAGATGTGACCAGTAAGTTTTGCTTCAGGCCTGGACAGTCCAATTTATCATTTCTTCTTCCTTGTTTTGTGGGTTTGGTCAGGCTGATGATTCAGAAATTAACAAACATACACCCACACTCCTCCTCCTTTCTCACCATGAAAGGCTTTTTATAAGCTTCCTTCTTGCAGAACAGCTTTACAAAATGATTTTAAGAACCTGTTCATGGCTATGAAAAAGTGATTTTTCTACATCAGAAAAACTAATTATAAATAGAGGGGGGTTTAGTATTTTGAATCTTGTAGCTAGTGATGTTTTTACTACTATGTAAATCAGCAGTATTTCTCAGACGGATTTAACCTCAATTAGCTAGAGTAAGGCAGGCACAATAGCATCTTTTTACTAGAATTGCATGTTGCAATAACTGCTTTCATGGTAATAAATGCTTTTAGAAATTAATTTGCAGATGCAAACAGTTTTCTCCTCAGCAAATGAGTGCATTCATAGCTAGGCTACTTCTGTTTTTTCAAGAAAACTTGTATTTCTAATATGCCTAACATATGTTATAGGTGGCTTCTTATGCTGGAAGCATTGTGGCTCCACTAGTGTTAGTGAGAACAAAACAAGTCTGTATGAGACAATTTGACAGGCTGATCATGATTAGCTGCCAGCCTCCTACCCAACTGCTCTCTCACCCTCTCCTGCAGGACAGTGGTAAAAAATAAAACGAAAAAGCCTATAGTTTGAGACAAGGACAAGGAGATCACTCACCAATTGCCACCATTCCATGGGAAGTGGGTTAGGGGAGAGGGAAGTGAGGAAGCAGCTGCGTGGTACTTAGTTGACAATAGGGTTAAACCATGACAGGCACGGGCTGCAGCATGAATATGTGCTCCAGCACTCTCCTCAGAGACCTGCAGGGGAAGAGCCTGCAGCACCACAGTCCTCAATGGGCTTTAGGGGAAACAACCTGCTCCACCATGGTCTTCTCTGTGGGCTGCAGGAGCGTGTCTGGCCCAGCGCCTGGGGCACCTCCTCTCTCCACCTCGATGTCTGCAGGATTGCATCTCTCACGTTTTTCTCCCTCCTCTCTCTCACAGCTTCTGTGCATAATTTTTAACTGTAATAAATATGTTATCACAGAGGTGCCACCAGTGTTGCTGATTGTCTCTCTGAGCCGGCTGGTGCTCGCAACAGGGAAGGAGCTCCTGGTCTTTTCTCACAAAGCCCGTCCCTGCAGTCTCCCTGCTGCCAACATCGTGCCACATAAACCCAATACAGACTAACTGTTTTGGTTTCAGCCACTGAAACCACCAGGTGCCAACAAAGTTACCCTAGGAAAGTTCTTTAAAAGCACTAGAATAGCTAAGGACTTAACCTAACTTACTACACAAAAAGTAGTAGTATGTTTCTTAATCATCATTATTAATTATGATAATGCCTATCCTTGAAATATCAATCACCAGAAGGATGTCATGACTTCTTAAGGTGAAATATTAAAAATCAACATAACTGTATAGCAAGGGAGTTGGTCTGATGTTTAAAATCAATGTCATTTACTCAAATGGTTTTATACAGTCTACCAGCTATTTGATATTCCTCCAGCTTTTGGCTTTCCTTTACATTTCTTTATATCATTTGAGTGTATAGGACAGCAACACATCAGGCCAGTTTTAGTCTTCAAAATAGAACTATATTAACGTGACACTGACTTACAAGACACAATGCCAATGGCTAGCTGTCATTTGCTCTCTGTCAATATCACTGCATTTTCAAAGTTAGTTTTCAATATTCTTGTCTGAAATTACCTGTAAGTGAGCAGCTGATGCTGTGCTGGTCACACTGATGACCATAGTTCTTCATTGTATTAGTCGCTAAGGTCCAGCTCATCTGGCTTAAAAGCTCTTTGAAGAAGAGGAGAAAAGCTGAAATTATCAAAATGATCATTTTTCAGGCTTATTTCAATACCTTTGGTGTTGTTACACTCCTTGATCCCTTCAGTGCAAAAATAAAAAGGTGGGGATTTCATCTTCATCCAGGATTGTTCACTGGATTTCAGGGCCTGGACCTTACCAGGCAACTTTCCTGTTTATTCCACAACATTTTTCTGGTTTTCCTGCATTTTGCGTCCACGATGTTCATCTCCCAGGTTTTCTACCTGAACTGCTGTTGTACAGGTGTATTCCTGCACCTTGGTAAGTGTATCACAAGTCTGTATCTGTGTCTTTGTGGTTTAGTATTATCTATGTATTGATAGCATGGCATAACAAGAAGCTTACAGGTTGGCACCAGTTATGTCACTATCAGTACTACAGTGTTACAAAATGCTTACATATGGTTATCATTTATCCTATTTTGATGTATTTATGACTAGACTCAAGGCATGCAAATATTAATGACACCCTTTATTGTGTAATTCTACTTTATAGGAAGCAACAGCCTTCTGTTTTGGCTACAATTTATGTGTATATATATATATATGTGTTAAATATCTGGTTTCCTTGCACTCAAAAATCAGCACAGGCAAAACACCTCTGTTTGCTGATTTCCATATCAATTTAACTCTCAAAGATAATGAAGCTTTGAATGTATGAGTTTACCATGGAAATATTGTTAATTGTAACTATTACGGGTTCTTTAACTGCAAGAGCATAATTTTCTCTGTTGAAGCCCTTGCTCATGCCTCAAGGCCAACTAAAATTGTAGCATTTGATTTATTGGCAGTTGTTATCATGCAGTGTAAACAGTAAACCCAAGTGCAATACAGAATAGTGACCCTTTCTACATGACCTTCTCCAACAACTATTTTTCAATTCCCTTTATATTCAAATATGATTTGTATTCACTTGTGTTCACAGCAGACAAGCAGTTCCCACTATGCATGTTTATTTTAACAGCACCTTGACTACCCTCTATGATTACCAGGACATTTAAAAGCAAAGTCTTTTACAGAAAGTGGTTTTATGCCATCTGCCAGGTATGTAATATTCCTTCAGTTTTTAATTTCTTTTAAATTTCCTTTATATTATTAGGGTGGTGTTGTGGGTGAGAGTGGCAGCTTTTAGACAAAGATTATTACAGAAGCCCTGACATGGAGTCAGAAGGTGTAGAATGGGGTCCCCTAAAGTCCTTCTCAGAGAGAAGCCTAGATGTGGCTGGATCCAGTCTTAGCCTCAGTTTGTCAGTGGTTTAAATTTATTGAATCACTTTATTCTGCAGGTTTTAATGATGGCAAACTGAGAATATTTATATAAAATAAATCATTTATTACTACAAGTGATCAGGGAAAAATCATAATCAGAATTATTTGCAACACAATGTAAGTGCTAAAATTACTCTTAATACAGTAGTATAGTATAGCACAGGACAGTGCAGTATATTAAAGCAATTACTGAAGCAATTATATTAAAACTAACAGAAAGAAATTATTATTAATTAGACATTGATTTAACTCACCCATGCCAACACTAATGGGGAGATCTCTTTCTCTTAACCTCAAGGAGTCTTCTTGGGGGCGTCCCCTCCCAATGGAGGAATCTACACTCATACACAAGAAGAGTTAGAAGAAACTGACTAGACCTTTATAGTAGAAAGTGATTGCCTGCAAGTCACTTGACTCCAGTACTTGCCTCACCATCAGGATGTTAATTTGAAGTTAAAGCCAGACTGGTTTCAACATCTCCTGGCCTTCCCTGGGCCCCTCTCATAGCACTATTGATGCATTTGCAAATAGGCCACTGTCTTGGTCACATTCCAGCAGGGATGTCCTACCACAAATGTATAGGAGACTCATACAATTATTAGGACTGATTAGCTTCAGAGTTTCTACCATTACGATTGAAATTACTTCTAAAAAGAAAATAATTGTTTATCTACTTACTTATTTGGATATTTCCATAGCCGTCATCTTGTTTTGAAAGTTCTTGGCAATTTCTTTATTGTATATTTCATAGTAGACAGAGCACATAATTTTGTAAGTGTGTTTATCAATTGCATACGATATGTGGCCTTCCAAAACATTTTTTACTGAGAGCAAACAGCCTCTACTACTAGAGCATTAAGCATCATGGTTAACATGACATTGTAAACTGCAA
>JAWWTY010000088.1:32836850-32861102 GCA_035222235.1 Margarornis squamiger | reverse complement strand
GTCCCAGAATTTGAGGCTTATATATGCTTAGGTTCAGGTGGGAATGGTCAGTACCACCCCCAGGACAGGGAGTTTCACAGCATGTGATTTACTCTGTGAGTCACGGGATATTTTTGAAATCTCTGATGGCCTATTAGCAGACATGACCCCTTAGGCTGGGTGTGAAGGTCTTAGTGCCTCCCTGGAGGGAAGTTATCACAGCTCAGTCATTGATGTGAAGACAGAAACATTCCAATGTCTCACAGGGTTCTTTAACACCCTGCTGGTAGCCTGAGGTGTCAGGTGTGCCCTGGGCAGCTGCCGCAAACGATCCATTATTAACAGTTCATCAGAAAGGACATAGAGGGCGTAGAATACACAGTTTTGATTACACCCACACAGTGATAAATTGGTCATAGCCACTGTAACTAGGACACTTGCTTATTCAAGTTAAGTTATTATTTAAATTAAAAAAAAAAAAAAATTCTAGAAATTTCTAAAAATTTTGTGAAACTGTGATTGGAAAAAACATAAAAAACTTATTTGTAATCCTTGGCTCAGGTAAGAAGACTATACTACAATAAAGAATCTTTAATGACCTGAGTTTCCCCCTGTTTTGACAATGACAGAAACTTCAGTCAGAGCTCCTGATTATCTGTATGTGTAAACAAAGCCACATGTCCATTCATCAGGTGCAATTCTTTTAAGTAGTTTAACAAAAAAAAAAAAAAAAAAGTAAAAAGCTCCTTTTTTGTTTTTGTTTTTGTTTTGCTTTGGTTTGGTTTGGTTTTTTTAATTACATTAATTTGAAATACTTAAAAGTTCATGGTCATTTTTGGCAGGAAAAGAGATCAAACTTTCCTCCTTTTCTACCAATAAGGACAAAAAATATGGAAGCATAGGAGTATTAAAGATTATGGGTTTTGGTTTTAATGTCCTTATCTTTTTTTTTTTTTTTTTTTTTTCAAGTAGATAGAGAGTTTTTATTTCTATTTTCAGAACTGTATTTGGAGAACTTATTTCTGTTTCTTATGAATACTGAGACTTATAAGGATGACTTATGATTCCACCAGTTAACCAGGGGCCTTAATAGAGCCAATATAAAAACTAATTTAGTTCTCAAGGGATTAAGCTCATTTGAAGGAGCAAAAATTTTGTTTTGTTTCACTTAGATTGCTAAAACAAGGTTAATAATTTGAGGATTCTCCTCACTCTATTTATTTTCTTACCAAAGAAAAAAATTTAAAAACTGAAAGAAGAGAGGAAAATTAATTTCAGCCTCTTTGTCAAGTAGTGAAGAGTTTACACTATAACTATATACAAATTCAGTACAGTGAAGTACCAGCAGTTCCATGCCATGAATTTATGCAGTAATTTTGTTTCTGTCACAACACTCTAAGTTCCATTCCTCCTGGTTCAGCAGGAACCAACCTACTGATTTTTTCAATTTTGTGTGCATGTGTCAAACATTTTGGTCAAAATAAAGTCACAAAGATAAAGAAACAAATGGAGAACAGAGGGTGAAAACAAAACAAAGACAAAGCATGGGAGAGGGAGGGAGTGATAGAACAAATGTTTCTACAGGTGAGACCACAATCTCAAATATTTGCATTTCTGTAAAGTTATGGTTTCAGTTGAAACTATTAGAAGTCTCAAACAAAGTAAGACTCCCATCTCAAAAAATATCCAGTACAAATCTGTTAAGAGCCAGACATATGTAGACATTGAGTTTTTCTGGCCAATGGTTACAGATACAGAGGAAACAGAACCTTGAGAAAAAAAAATCTTACGGAGGTATCAGGTCAGTCTGTAAGTTTAATAAGCTTTGGAAGAACAACCTCCTCACAGCATTTGATTTCTCTTGTGTTCAGGGAAAGATATCTTCATGAGTATTTGTAAATAAATAGTTTTGTATTAAAGATATTTTACTGTGTTTTCAGTTTTTGACATAATTTTCTCCAAAACCTGTGAAAACTTGAGTATCTAACCAGCCACTTCAATCAAAATTAATCATACAGTGGTTAGGATCACTGTATATTTTCAGTTTCTGAGCAAGTACTATTTTCTGTGTGTTCCCTTTACACTGATATATTTTGAAATAGATCACATTTTATATATCATCTCTGAAAATTTCAAGGCAAATATTCGCTCATTTTGAAAGTGTAGGCATGTATCAGTTTCCAAATTCTGCCATCTAGTGTACTGCAATATATTTGGAGTAACTTCTGATATAGTTACTACAGGTTTGCCCATGTTGTAGCTCTACAGTCCCAGCCTGCTGACAGTGATGGGATGGATAAAACACCAGTTGACTATGGTGGTGCAGGATTCAGTACTAGCTGCAGATGTTAGATTGGCTTAATATTTGCAAACTTAGTGTCAGATTTTACTTGCCAGCTGTAATTTTGAACTTCTCATTAATTCTTCAACTGTATGACAAACTGCTATAATACTGATATATTACATATGTATTAGTAGTTGTAGCTGTATTTAGCTCTTTTCACTTCTATTCACACTGATCCATACAGTTCCATTTCATCCATGAATTAGAAGATAAAGAGAAGGACTGTTTGTGCATATGCAGAGGCAAATACACTGCTATCACTTTTCAGGTAACCATTTTGTCTCCGTTTGTTTCACAGGAATGGATGGCAGCAGACTCTTCCCTGGCTTGGAGTGTAATTAATAAGGAAAAATTCTCAGGAATCAGGCTGACCAGTCATCTCTCCCCACCCTCCTTCAGAAAATTATCATGAAAAAAAGTATCCTCTCCAGAAGTTTTTAACCTTCCTTTTCTCAGCCATTCCCATCTTAAAACAAAAATCCTCCAGAACTGCCTACTTGATTACTCTTTCAAAAGAGATGTTGTCAGTTTGGGAGAGGGATTTAGTACAAAGTGGAGCTACACAGTTTGAAAACACCTAACTAATATTTATGGGTTTATGGTAACAATTTCACTCTAGTACTGTTTGCATCAAAAGCCCAGTTTTTCAGACTGTGTCTAATTCAAATTTTCTGTTTAAAGCCAAGATTACCATATTTCCTCTAATCTAAATCCATTTGTCCTGGAACTATTTCCAAACTAGGGTGGCCCATGCCTTGTTCATGGCCCACAGCATCAGAAAGCCCCTACACTGGGGTTAAGATACAGGACTCAGTACTGTCACCCATGAATCAGTCAATCTCAAAACAAACTAACCCACCAAAAAAACCCCACTGGGGTATACAGGAATTATGAACTGTCTTTGGAATTTTAGGTCCCCTAGTGGCCTCCACTTAGTTCATAGACCTCTTTCTGAACCTCAAAGATGTGTGCCAGAACAGAGAAAGGGTTTAGCTCTCTGATTTGCATATTTTTAGCAAACATTTTTATGCAGACTCCACTGTGGCTGTGTTTTCTTTCTTGCTTTAATTTTTGTGTAACAGAGCAACACTGCACTCACTTGAAAGACCAGAATTAATTAATCTATCACCAATTAGGCTGACTCAGTGAATAAAGCAAGCCACATTTCATACCTCACAAAAATCAAATACTTTTCTGCTAGTGCAAAGGGCTACTTTCCAAACACGTTGTTCTACAAGAGTCACAAGCACTTTATAAGTAAAAGAGATGAGTAAAATATGTGAACGGAAATTTAAAATTAACAAATATATGTGTTTATTCAAGACACTAACAAACTTACTGAGTTAAGGATTGAGCTTGTCTGATATGCAATTTTCACTACTCTTTAAGTTCGTTCATGTAACTAAAATATGGAACATATGAAAGAATTTTCCAGCTACGAAATGACTATTACTAACAAAACCTTCTTATAAATTTAAGCAGAAGATAAAAGAAACATTTAAACATGTCCTGAGCTTGTACAGTTCCTTGCACGCTAATGACTTATTAACCAAATTTAATGTAATGACTTCTAGAACATGATACTTTTTAAAAAAGAATACTTATCAATTTTCTATGATATCATGAACATGTTGTGATCTGTATGCCCTTCACTGCTGTATGCTCTGCCTGGGAAACTCAGTTCTTCTAGTCTTTTTTTGCTTTGTTTTCTTTCCAGGTTGTGCTGGTGCTCAAGGGCGAGAAGACCCAGTCTAACAATGAAGAATCATTAAGGCTGATGATCCTCTCCTGGAAGAACGATGCTTTAAGCTGTAAGTGTATCTTTTGCTTAAGCTGCGAGAATTGGTTTTAATGCAAAAGGTTACCCAGCACCAAGTCACCAGGCAAGCAGGGACGTGGATCAAGTCACGCCGGGCACACAGTGGTGTGCTGCTGTAGACGCCAGGTAAAATGACAGTAGCCTGCAGATCTCAGGTGTTTCTCCACAACACATTCGAGAGGGAACGTGAGTCAAAGCAGGGAAGTCTTCAGCTTGCTGGGTATTTGTTTCACACGGAACCTATGTTTGACTGCTCCTAATCTTGTATGTAAAATGGTATTGTCTTTGTAAAGCTCTGTAAAGACTACTGGAGTGATGGGATCTATAACTGTAAAAAATGGAACTTACATTGATAGTTGAATGTTAAGCCGGGAGAAAATCGCAATCCATTATTAACTGAGCACTGAAAATGTTTACTATAAGGTCTGAACAAAGGCAAGGTGTGATATGAGAATGCTGTCTAGCTCTATTGAGGTGAGAGCACACTGCATTTGGCTCATGAGTCTCTAAGAGGAAGAGGCATCCATCTCTTTAGTCTCCTGTCCTGACACAGTGGATGTGATTTCCTTTTCTTTCAAATACTTCCCATCTTATTAGGAACTTTCAGAGCTGAAGGAAACTGGAATTGTTCCAGGAACGTGAATTCTTTTCTTTGCCAAAGATTAAACAATGTTTTTAAGGATCACTGAATCATCGTGGATTCAAATAAATCAATCTTCTCTGAGGTTTTTATGTTGAAGGATAATGGCACACTGTCAAAACAATAGCAGATTAAAAAAAAATAAACTCTTGGAAAAAAAAAATCTGAAGGAAGAGCTTATCAAGAAAAAAAAATTGTGTGTTCTGCTCATGTTGTCATCATCGGGCAACTAGTAAACTAGTAGCCATCTCATGAGTCATGCAGAGAGACCAAGGCACTTTATTCATACTGGGAAAAAAAAGTCTTATAATGGGCAGATTATGTAAATAAATAACTTTCCTGGGCTTGATAGAACTGTCTTCAAGCACAAACATCCATCCACATGGGCAAAAATTAGTGAGTATGATACCCTATTCACACATGCACATGCATTCCTTAGCAATTGCATTCTTGAATAAGCAGGGTAGTTTTCAGATTTTCTGCTATACTTCCTTGCAATATTAGTCCCTGTTCAATCTCCAGACTCTCACATCACACTTGAAACAAACTACTGCCATGAAAAGTCACCAACCTCAGTGTGCCTTGATTTTCACACCTAAATATAGGTATAAAATAGGATAAAATAAATACAAATTTAAAGCTCCATTAAAAGTTTTAAATCATGTTGACAAATAATAATAGTTGTCATTATACAATAAATCCATAGCTATTTGAAATTACATGAGAGCTGAGTATGAGTATGCATCTTCTTTCCCTTCTTTCCATATATTTAATCTTAATTCCCTTTTTCTTCTATCACAGAACACAGTGAAATCTCTGCCCTATTTAAATTTCTGACAAAACTCCCAAGTCTGAAATGGACCCAGGATTTTACTCAGTAAATCTGGTTGACTACTTTCTACATTTTAATAGTATTACATTGTATATTTTTTCCATGTTGTTTTCACTCTATATACTTTTAAAAGCTTGTATTTGAATTAGCTAACATGCACCTGTGAGTACATGTTTATAGAAAAAAAAATCTGAATATTATTCTACCAAGTTTAAAATAGAGTACATGTGAGCTGCAGTCCCTTGTGCTTCTCTGATGAGTATTCAAAAGCATCTGAAACCTCACAACAATGTGAAATGCCTAATACTTTCAGAATATTTCATACAAAATGTCCTCAGCATTTTCCAGATAAATTCTGTACCTTACTTTCATTTATGAGGACTTTTTGTTAGGTCTTTTGAATATCTCCACAATCCCAAGACATGCTCTGGATCACTGTGAAGTTAGGGTGTACTCAAACTCTTCTCACATAAAAGAACAGGCATGGCTGTAAGTAAAGCTAAAGAACAGTCAATGCAAATTCATTGACAGAGTTATTCTATTCAACAATATGTATATACCACATAAAAGGCAGAGAAGTAGTAGAATCTCTGAAACAAATACGAATATTTTACGATTCTAAATGTTTTTAAAAGAGTAAGATATCATTGGATCAAAGAGCAAGTAGTTCATATTTTATTAAATAAATTAAGAGATGAACTTTCTTCTACGATAATTTTTACAGACATAGACACATTTGAAAAGACAGTTACAAATAAACCAGAGGAACAAAAAACCAAACCAAACTATTCTGCAATTAGGTCCAAAAAGTGGCTGGGAAAGGAAGGCTGTTGTGATCCCTAGATCCCTTGCACATACATTTCACAGTGATAAGCCACCTGACAAGTAGGTTTAGATGAACCTCATCTTTCTTTAATGCCAGGGTACTCCACAAAGGCAGAAGCATTAAACTTTCAGCTGTGATTTTGACTATGGTGTTTCACACATTCTTTTGAGTGTCCTCTACTTGGGCAATGGAGACAACTAGAAGAAAATAAAAACATCTTTGAATTGTGTTGGGAATTAATCCCACAGGAAAACAATGCAGATTGCTTATTAAACAATTAAACAGTTGCTCCTGATATACTGTTTCTGAGGAAACATTTCACACTGCTCTGTCCTAGCTGGAGTTTCCTAAGCACTAATGACGTTGTGGTTCAGTTGAAAAGACAGTGAGGTTCTCAATACAACAGGGCTGTGCCATCATCTACCAGGAAGAGATGTCCAACTAACCAGAAGTGAGATGGAGAATAGAACATGGATCTTTTCTCCAGGAAGGTCTTGAACTGTTTTTGTAAATTGCAATGGACTCCAACAGCTACTACTTAAAGCTACAGAGTTTTGTACTTTAGTTTTCTTCTAATTGACCATTGAGATAAACCTTCACTAGAAATAGACCTCTGCTTTGACTCATTACTCTAATGAGGTTCAATTTTCCTTCCCAATAGTCATATATATTATTATGTAGGTTTTTAAGAAAGTGGATGTTGTGAAATCTACCTGCTACAGATAAAAACAAAAAAGAAAAAATAATTTGGTCATTTGATCCCGCACTAAAATGTTCTTTTAAGGAAAAGGCTCATACTCAGATAAGCAATACCCTGACACTGAGGTTTAGTTGAGTGATTTGATTCCTTCCCATGCTGCCAAGTAGTTTTTAACATAAGAATAAAACTTTGCCATTCCTGACTAATTGAACCACTTTTTCATTTTTCGGTACTTACATGAAAAAGAAATCCAAGCAGAAGAATTATTTTTTCAGCCTATCTTGTTTACTGTGTTCCTCTAGCTGCCCTGTGGCATGTCTTCCACATATAATGACCTGGTTTCATTCATAAGAGGACTGAATTATTATTTTATTAATAATTTTAGAGAAAAAGTTGTTTAACTGTCTACTTAACTTTACTGTTCATTATAAATTCATTTCATTGAACACCCATTCTTTTTCAAAGTACTTTGATTTTAAGGAGATAGGTATACATATGTATATATATGCACATATGAATCCTTCTGAAATTTACAACAGAAGTGGTAATTTTTATTCTTTTATTCTGTTTTCCAATGTGCAAAAACTTACAAGGATTTTTCTTTCTGTATTAGGCTGTCCCTTTGTTCAAACAGCTACCTGTCCTTCCAGAGTGTTTAAAGACAAAAAAGGTAGTGCTTTATTCTGAAGCTGCATTACCTCTCACCAATAGCAGAGCCTCATGCTTCAGTCTTCTCATACTCCAGGAAGCAAAGAAAGAGCATTTTGCCTTTCTGGCCCTGTGTGAGACTATTCAAGGAGGGATTTGTGTTCATGTATCTACCTAAGCATTAAGACACAAACAACGTGTCCACCATCATAAGCTGCACTTAATTATCCTTGTTACTTCATCTGAATTTCATACCTCCTCTCTTGTTTCTCAAGTGGTAGAAATGGAATGAAACACAACTTTGTTCCCAACATGCTTGACTGTGGCAGGAAAAACAGTAGGTGGCAAAAAGAGTGTACAATATGAATAGCTAAGTTTTGCAGATTAATCTTCAGATTGTCATTGAAAGGCAAATGCATTAGCAATAATACAGGAGAGGAAGTCTCCCATAGCAGTGGAGGAAAAAATTGACAAGTTTTTGCCCTGAATAAGAGAATATTATGTTCACAGAATCAGTTAGGATTCCATGAACATCTTCTTGTCTGACATTAGAAAGTATATACTTTATCATTTTTGACTGTCAGGTCTTTAAGTAAATTCCAACTTCACTGCAAAGTTAGTTTCTCAATGCCAGATACATAAGTATCCTGCTGACATAAACATACCCTAAGCAGAATAAGTCCCATGGTAAGTACTCTATTTTTTGAGAAAAGTTGTTCTTTCACATAAAAAAATGACTGAGAAGCTGAGACTTCTTGGTTGTATATACTTCTGAATGTAACTTATTTGATAAAAGTGGACTTTCCATTTTACCTTTGATGCCATGCATCTCTCAGTAACTCCAAAGGACTTAATACCTTGAACACTGGTAAACTATATTTATGTACTATTTTAAAACACATAATCTCTCAAATATACTACACAAAATTATTTACATTGAAAAAAGAAATACATTCCAAATCAAATGTGCTCTAAGTAGATACTTAAAATGTAAGACAAAAGAAAAAGGAAGAGTATGTATGTATAATGTCTGACTGGAAAGGAGCTGTTTTTCTCACAGCAGTCCTTATAGTGCTGAGCATTCCTCTAGTGGTTAGAACAGTATTGAAAAGACATCAGTGTTTTGATTACTGAACAGAAGTGCTTGAAGAGCATCACAGCTTTCTCTCAACAGCCCCCAACTACAACCAAAGCCCTGTAGGCTGAGGGTGGGCAAGAATTTGTGAGGGGACAGAGTCAGGACAGCTGGCCCAACTGCCCAAAGGGATACCCTGTACCACGTGATGCTCTGCTCAACAATAAAAGCTGGGGAAAAGGAGGAGAAGGTTGTGACATTTGTCATTATGGTGCTGGTCTTCCAAAGTAACTGCCACATGACCTGAGGCCTTGCTTCCCAGGGAGTGGATGGACATCTGCCTGACAATGGGAAGTAGTGAATAAATTCCTCTTTTGGGTTTGTTTCCATGTGCAGGTTTTGCTTTTCTTGTTAAACTGCCTTTATCTCAGACAATTAACTTCTCCATCTTATTTCCTTCTGCTGTCCTGTTAAGGAGGGGGAGTGAGAAAGCAGCTGAGAGGGCCTCTGGCAGCCATACAAGGAAAAGTACAATGAATTACCATTTGATCCCATTTATCCTTTTTCTTTACCCCTTGGAAGAGAGATTCTATTTGTAACTCTTAACGCTAATGTTGTACTAAAACAATATTGTACCATCTTAATACAAGACGATGCTGTTATGATAAAGGAGCAAAAGATTTGATATATAGATTATTGCATCACCTGAGCTGGTATATATTTTCTGGGTCATTAAAGTAATTATACATTAGAAGCAGTCCTTGGCAGGGTGGTGGGAATTAGTAGCATCAAATTTATTTGAAAGTTTCTGAAACTTTCACTTTGAGCATTGAATTAAGTTGAACTAACACATTATAAACATGAGTTCTGCAGTAAATGCAAATCCTACTATCTTGACAGATTTCTGCTGTGATTATAAAATCTGCTCCCAGGTGTGGCAAATGATCAGAATTGTATGGTGTTTCTTTACGATGGTGAAGAATTGATGAGTCTCATTGAGAAAAACGTGAGCTGAGCCATTTGGTTATCTTGCATCTTACTTAAGCAAAGCTTAACAACTGAATGAGGTCTGGAGCAAAGGAAGGACCCTTGTTCTGAGGTTGCTTCAGTGAGACACAGAAAAACATCACACCCCAGTACCAGACAATTGACACACTGCCTTCACCACAAAATAACCAATCCTTGTTATAAATCTGTTTTATTAAGGAGATAATGATGCACACAAAGACCCTCTGATGAAGGTCAGATAGCCTTTACTGTCAGTGGAGGAGGACCGCTATAAATCCAGGAGATCCTCATTAAGCCTCATTAGCATATTAACTTACACACCTCTCAGGATGCAAATGAAAGAGAACATGGTTGTGCAATGTGTGCATGACCAAAGTCACCAAACCCCACCTACAATATGTTCCCCCTCATAGAGGCATGCCCGAATTTGTAGTATAAAAGGGGGCTTCAGGGCAGAAAACACTGGAGTGACAAAAAACCTCTGGAGGGGGAAAAAACCTCTGGAGGAAGAAAACATCTCTGGAAGGAGGAAATATCTCTGCCTGCTTGGGATTGACCAATGGACTGTGTCCCTTACCTCTTGAAGGGATACCGTCATGTGAGTGTTCTGAGTTACACAAAATTCTGGTATCCACCTTTTCTCTATAAATGTGCCTTTCTGGGGGTTTTTTGGTGTTTTGCCTTCTTTAAAGAGTTATTGTTTTACTTACATCCAGGCATACTTTGTCTCTCTCTATATTGGAGAAACCAGGGGTATTGAATCCAAGAGAGGAGACTTCTGTCTGAAGTCTCTGCTCCTCCAAATTGACCCAAATTTAGACATAATTGGCACATAACGTGAGGCCTGAGAGACAAGTGGAAACACAACATCTTTGACCATTTGAGTGTTGTGTATAGAAGGTTTGTGCAAAAAAATGCTAATCAATCTATTCACGTGTGTGTGGCACCTAGCTATGCATAAATTTCCGGATGTGCTTTTGGCAATTATCTTTGTCAAAGTGGAAAGAGGGATTAGCATTGCTTTGTTGCCTGAAATGGGTTTATGACACAATGATATTTAAGATGATAGAATTTATTTGCAATGTGTACTCACTGTTCCCTGCCTGGCCTGGTCCAGGCTGCTACTTCTGGTGGTTTATTGACAATGCCACTCAGCCTGAAAGGGGGTACAAGTAAAGGTGATTTTGCTCAGCCTTTCTCTCACCTCTCTTTTGGGTCTGGTAGTGAAATCTTGGGGAATTTAGGGTTCCCCCTAACTGCCAAAGATACTGTATTTTTGCTGATGATTCTGCCATGGTTGTTCACTATGGTCTACTCAGAGTTTAGAGACAGGGGGAGTATTTCTTGGATAGATACCCCAAGATCTGCCCCAGAGACGAGGCGCACTGTCCAGAAACCTGCCCCAGGGACTAAGGATGCTGTTCAACAGCCTGCTCCATCCTGGTTGGATGGGAATGTGGGAGGAGATAGGTTGAGTGTTGAAGGAATATTCTGTCCCCACAGTTTGAAAGCTCCCCCCTGACCAAATACAGATCCCTAGTAATACAGCAGAGTGCTTGAGGGGAATTTGCTCTATTAGTTCCAGAGAGGCCCAACTCACTGCAATGTCCTGGTCCCTGGCCAAAGCTTATAGTACAATGGTCTAAACTGTAGAGCACCACCTACAATCACAGGGGAAGAGAAATAGTGCAGCAGAAAATAAACCAAGAGATAACATGATCATCCAAGCTGTAGCTAAAACAGAAGGGCAGCCAGAGCCAGTAGCAGTTGGCCCCATGCAAGAGAAAGTATAAAATTAAGTCAGTACACAAAGTTGACAAGGACAGGGAACCAGGACC
This sequence comes from Margarornis squamiger, assembly GCA_035222235.1. NCBI lineage: Eukaryota > Metazoa > Chordata > Aves > Passeriformes > Furnariidae > Margarornis > Margarornis squamiger. The sequence continues at coordinate 32,849,393 of JAWWTY010000088.1, read as the reverse complement.
TTCACAACCAGTGGAGGAATCAGAAACCAAAATCATCACAAAATCCCTATCATTAGACACACTAAATAACTTGCAGAAAGACCTTACTCGATGACCATATGAGCCCATATTGACTTGGCTGCTACCTCTGACCATGGCATCATCCTGGACATACTGAAGTGAGACACCTAGGATTCCTGTTCTGAGATGCAGGTATCAAACAGAGGTTCCTAAAGCAGCAAGAACCTCTCCATTTCTGGAAATGACTCCTAGTGAGTGCAAGGGGGAGATACCTCTGTGAGGAAGATCTCCAGCTGTAGCAAGGCTGCAGAAAGATCCTGGAAAAAGGGATGAAATGACTGACAGAGCTAGCCAGGCTTTAGATAATTTTCTACAACAATGGGCCAGACTCCAGAAGATCAGACAATGTCAGGTGTACATTGCAAAGGTGGTTGAGACTTGCATGTTGGGGAAGAAAGTCAGTTATTAAGAGATGGAGACTTGAAGAGATCAAACCCTGGGCAACAGAAACTGAGAGAAGTTCGTCCCATTGATAAGACAGGAGCCTGCCATGAGAAGATTCCTTGAGGATTAGGACTGTTTACAAGTTATCTATGTGTATTAGCCCTGTCTCCCCTTGCAAGATATGGAAGGACTTTACAAGATGTTGCAAGACATCCAGAAACCCTTTGTTCTCTCCAAATGGTCCACTGTGGAGAAATGCTTACCCTATTGTGAAATACAGGGAAGGGATTTCCTAACCCTAGTTAACATAACTCATCCCCCTTGTTAACATGTCCTGCCCCTCGGTTCTATATATTGTAGCATGAGTGTTCAATAAAAGTTTTCAGCTTTCTGCCCCCAAAGACGGAACGTTTAGATTATCGACCATCAACACTTGCATGACTCATACCAGAGATGTATGCCTTCTTCCTCACCACACTTCAGTGGAGTGAAGCAAAAGAAACAGTGGGTGCTATGGCAAGGAAGCTGCAGGCATACAAAGACACCTTCCATGCTCCATCCAAAACCAAGTCTGTTCTGTGGAAAAGCTGGCTGAGGACCTCTGAAATTTCAAAGAGGAGACTAATTAAAGACAACTACCAAAAACTTAAAGAGAATATTAAGTTGAACAGTTTTCATTTCACACCAGTGCAAAACAGAGCTCCCAAGGTCAGACACAGATGCCCCCCCAGATAGTGAGAGGGAATACTCCCCACAAACCAACTTGTGGTACTTCCTACACAAGCATGGGGAAGACATGAGTCAGTGGGATAGGAAACCTACTTCTCTTTTAGAAGCCCAAATACAGGAGCTGAAGAAGAAAGCAAATGCCAAAAGGAAGTCAGCAAGGGTTAATCCAGTGCCAGTTTCCTGGGGGCAAATGTCTAGGCAAAACAGATGGGTTTGATGACATGTTCAACCCACTAGAAGGTACCTCCTTGATGCAGAGGTAGAAGCAGCTACTACCAAGACTAGAGAGACTCTGCCTTGAGCCAGGGGGAGGCAAGGGACAATAGGGTCTACTGGACTATGTGGATCCAGTGGCCTGGCATATCAGAACCACAAGAATTCAAGGCTTTGGTTGACACTGGCACTCAATGTACCTTAATCAGGACACATAGGGGCAGACTCTATTTCCATTTCTGGGATGTCGGAGGTTCACAAGAGTTGACAGTGTTAGAAGCTGAAGTGAGCTTGACCAGGAAAGAGTGGTAAAAACACTCCATTGTTACTGGTCCAGACTCCCCATCCATCCTTGACATTGACTACCTCAGGAACGGATACTTCAAAGACCCAAAAGGACATCTGTGGGCCTTTGGAATTACTGCTGTGGAGACAGAAGGGATTAGACTATTGAATACTTTTCCTGGTCTGCCAGGAAACCCCTCTGATGCAGGACTCTTGAAGGTGGAAGAACAGTAAGCACTGGTTCCCACCATGACACTGCATCGTAGGCAGTACTGTATCAGTTAAGACTCCATGATTACCATCCACAAGATGATTTGTGAACTGGAGACCCAGGCAGTGGTCAGCAAAAAAGACTCATTCACCCTGCAAAAGCCCCATTTGGCCTGTGCATTAGTTCAGTGGAGAATGGAGATTGACAGTGGACTATCGTGGTTTGAATGAAGTTACCCTACTGCTGAGTGCCACTGTGCCAGACATGCTGGACCTTCATTTTGTCCTATATGAGCACTCACTGCAAAAACATCCTCATCACCTCATTGGTTCAGTTTTGCAGATTGAAAACAATTATTAAAAGATATGTTGATATAAAACTTTCATTAGTTGAAAAGAAGGCAGAGGTTCTGTATGCCAGCCATGGGAATAGTATATCTTCTGCTGCTATTAGGGTGACAATACAATAAACCTGGCCAGACACTTGTGTGTCAATTTGATCTGTGCACCAATGAGGTGATGAGGATGTTTTTGCAGTGAGTGCTCATATAGGACAAATAATCATGCTGTCTTCTGCCAACACCTGCATCTTAGAAAACGTTCGCAAGATGAAGCTTCAATCTGCTATTAATGGAAGAGATTGGATATCATTTTTTAACTCATAAAGTGTCCTATTTACTACATGGTATAGATTACAAATTATATGTGAATGAAGGTAAGTTTAGGAGATAGAAGTGTATTTGGGGATTTTATTTTTAAAGCTGCTACCAAAGGTATGATCTCTCATTATAATTTAGATTCATAGAATAATTTAGGTTGGAAAAGATTTTGAAGGCCACAGAGTTCAACCACTAATGTAATACTAACAAGTCCATCAGAAAACTATGTCCCTCACTGACACATCTACATGTCTTTTAAATACCTCCAGGGATAGTGACTCAACCACTTTCCTAGGCAGCCTGTTCTAGTGCTTGATAAATATTTCAATGAAGAAATTTTTCTTCATATGCAATCTAAACATCCCCTAGCACAACTTGAGGCCTTTTCCTCTTGTCCTGTCAATTGTTACCTGGGAGAAGACACCGACACCGACATCCTTAAAACCTCCTTTCAGGTCTTCCCTCAGCCTCCTTTTCTCAGGGCTAAACAACCCCAGCTCCTTCAGTTGCTCTTCACAGGAATTGTGCTCCACACACTTCACCAGCTCTGCTGCCCTTCTCTGGACATGCTCCAGCACCTCAACGTCTTTTTTGTAGTGAGGGTACCAGAAATGGACACAGGAGGGTGTGGTCTCACCAGTGACAAGTACAGAGGAATAATGACTTCCCCAGTCCTGCTGTCCACACTATTTATGTCACAAGCTGGGATGTCATTGGCTTTCTTGGCCACCTGGGCACACTGCTGGCTCATTTTCAACTGGCTGTCAACCAGGATCCCCAGGTAGTTTTCCACTGGACTGCTTTCCAGATACTCTTCCTGCAGACTGGATTACAGCATGGGGTTGTTTTGACTGAGGGACAGAACCCATCACTTCACCTTGTTAAACCTCATACAATCAGCCTCAGCCCATAAATGCAGCCTGTCCTGTAAAGCCTTTCTACCCTCCAGCAGATCAACACTCTCACCCAACTTAGTTTCCTCTGCTAAATGACTGAGGGTGCTACTTGATCCCCTTGTTCAGATCATTGATAAAGATATTAATTACAATGGGTTCCAGTTCACAGTGGCAACACTGCTTGTGACTGGACATCAAAGGTAATGGATGTAACTCCATTTACCACTTTCTGGGTCAGGCCATCCAACCAGTTTTTTACCTTGCAAAGAGCATGTCTATCCAATCTATGAGCAGCAAGTTTTTCCAGGGCAATGCTCTCAGAAACAATGTCCAAAGCTTTACTAAAGTCGAGGTAGACAACATCCACAGCCCTTCCCTTATCCACTAAGCAGGTCATCTTTCATAGAACAAGATCATTTTAGCCATTTACTTTATTCTTCTCAGGTCCAAGTCCTCTCCTGCTGTAACTGTAACTTCCAGAATTCATAAATTACCTACTAAATAAGCTCAGCTTACTACATAGGTATTAGTATATTAGTTATATACCTGTATTTATACAAAAGTAAACTACATAGCTATGATACAAATATCACATATTTGTATCGGTTCATGCTAACCAATATATCTATTTCTAATGTGATATGAAGTTCAATAAAACTTTAGATGATATAGGTATGGTTTCTCATTGTCTAGGCTAACTGGAAGTAAGAGGAGCAAACACTGGAAGAGTATCTGAGAAATAATGTGAGACCTTCCAAAAGCAAGAATCAGAAGGCAACTTTAAAGCAGAAAAGCAAAAAAATATGTTTGCCTTACACAGATTGTTAATTGGTTATTAATAATGTCCATTGCATACTACACTTTAGATAATTGCATGTAAATAATAAGCAGATAAAATGTATTGGGATTATGTTTCTCTTTCACTAAACTCTCTTCTTCAGAAGTTTTCGTCTGTAAGAGCCCCAAGTTTTCTTCAGCATTTGTTTTTGCAATTTAAGTATATCCCATGGAGTTACCTCCCTAATAGGCTGACTCACTGGCACAGAAGCATAGAATAATTCAGACTGGAAAAGATCACAAGGTAAGTTTCCAATCTTAAAGGTAAAATTTTAAGTTCATGTATTTATTTCACATTGTATGTAACAAGAGACTTTCAATTGCTGTTATATGAGACTTTCAGGTTTTTTTAGCAGTTATTGACTCTTTATTTACATACTGTTCCTCCAAAGTCCAGAAAAAAATATTTCTGGTAAAATCTGGCTTATGTAGAGTAGCTTTCTTAAACTGTTATAGGTCTCACCCCATGTCCAGGATTCAGTAGGAAATTACGAAAACTTTTTGCAAGTTAGCTTAAGGTATTACCAAGATAAAAATGTTAATATTTAATTTTACTTCTGATGGACAAAGATATAATATTCTTACTGTAATGTGTCTGTTTAACTGGTAAACAAACAATCCTTATATTTCATAGAATCTCACAATTAGATTAATGGCTCTAGATGCATCTTTGATTATCATACAATATTAATTTGAAGTGAACAGAGACAAGATTTTTGCATTTTTTCATCTGAAATGACTTAAAGAACGACTTAAACCATCCCATAATCTACGCTTTCTTAACACAAATCTTGAATTTATATTTGCCAAATATTTTCAGCTTCTCACATTTTGGACAAATCTGTTATAGTCAAGGGACTACAAGTATAAAATTTAAACCACCAAAATTTTATTAAAGGCCAATGAGCAAAGCAGCATGCTGGACAGCCAGGAAGACTCCTTGCTCCACCACAAACCGCGAATTTAACAGTTCTCTAGTCCATTTTTATACCCTCTGTCCTCCTTCGGCTTCTCCAATCATAATCCACTTCGTTTTCATTTTCATTCGAATCTTCCAATCAAAGTCCACTTCATTCCCGCTCTGGGGTCTGTCCTGTTGCTAAGGTGTTGGTCTCCTTTCCACGATGGTTCCCCTTTTATCACACCATTCCCACCCACACAGCTCTTTGTCTCTTTATTAGCACTCTCCAAAACCTATATTCAGCACAACATACATAACAATGTGGTTTAACTTCTACTTGCTTAAGCAAGCAAAACAGAACACAACATGAAGAAAAACCTTCATAAATAGTCTGGTAACTCCCAAGAAAACTTTTGCAAGTTTATAATTTGATTAGCAAATTACAGGTTTTTACCTTTATCACCTATTACAAATCCACTTATTGTAAGTCATAAAGTATTGGGTTTTTTTTATTTTCTTATCAGTAATCTGATACCAGCAGAAAAAGAAAAAAAACCAGACAAAATAAACAAAGCCACAAACCTGGGAGGCTGTGGTGTGAAAGAATCTAAATTATCCCCAGGTCTATGATCTCTTGCATCACATTCACAGTCAAGAACACAAGAATATCCTTGAAGCTGATGACAACACATATAGCATATGAATTCATTCACCAATTTCTGAGGAGGATGACAACTCAAATGTTACCTCCGTAGCAACATGGGAGAACCCACAGAGCTGGATGAAAAGCAGTCCTTCTAAGACCATAGCTTCATGAAATTGCCATGCCCAAATGAGAGCCACATGTCTACTGGGCATATAAAATGTCTAAACAAGCAAGCTATGTCCTAATTTTTTTTAGTAACAACTAAAATAACAAGTTGAATCTAAGACTGAAGATAAGGTGATTTTTATTTTTTAAAAAAACCTGATGTGACTCAGCTATTTTTATCCTATCATACTTAATTGTCATAGTCACAAGACACAAGAAGTGTATATCTAGCTTACCTGGACAAAGTTTCTTGTGTGTAACTGTGTTTTAAAAGTAAACCTGCAGGAGAAATGAACCCAGCTGAAGAGTGATTACAAGTCAGAATTACAATTTAATAAAAAGATTACAATAAATACAATGATACAGAGAAAACTGATTTTAAACTACAAAGACAGACATATAACCCAGCACCCTGGGATAAGAACAGAATGGTGTTCATTAGACTCTGTGCTGAGCACAATGTCGTCCCCTTAGGTGCAAAGTTAAAGGAAAGGAAAACACGTTGGTGAGGATGATGGTCACAGTCCTGCTCTGGATGACATGAGTGGTGCCAGAAGTCCCAAAACCTGAAGATTATATATGCTTAGGTTCAGGTTGGAATGCCCAGTACATCTTCCCAGGGTGGGGAGTTTCACAAGGGGTGATTTAACTCTGTGCGTCATGGGATATTTTTGGAAACTTTGGTGGTCTGTGTCCTTGCAACTGCCTATTGTGCCAGGTCCTAATGGCCCATTAGCAGACATGACCCCTCAGGCTGGGTGTGAAGGTCTTAGTGCCTTCCAGGAGGGAAGTTATCACAGCTCAGTCACTGGAGTGAAGACAAACCAGATTGTAGCCTGAGATGTCAGGTGTGCCCTGGGCAGCTGCTGCAAATGATCCATTATTAACAACTCATGAGAAATTACATAGAGGATGTAGAATATACAGTTTTGGTTACACCCATACAGTGATAAACTGGTCCCAGCCACTGTAACTGGGACAGTAATCCAAAACAAAAGGGATGGTTGCTCTCAAGTACTTTTCATGTACCCTGGGTTACCATGACTGATAATAAGCAAGTGGTCCACAGTCACTAAAATATATTAGAAAAAAATAGAACTTTTTGTGTCTTTATCTCATTTGTCACAAGTCAGTGGGCAACTTTGACAATTTCCCATCTTTTCTCAATGGCATCAGTCTGTCTTTGCTTTCCTGATCTTGAGAAATGCTTTTACCATGTTCTTTGACTTTGATGCTGTGCTTCTCTAAAAGCTATTCATACACATTTTGTTTCTAACTTTTCTTCTGCCATTTCATTTTGTGCTTTCACAAATTGGTGGTCATATTTCTTTGATACAATGCAAATTCCTATACTCTCAAATAGCCTCTAGAGGATACACCAAATCACACTTTCCATGACTAAGGGACTCCTTCCTGTGTAGAATACGGACTCTTTTCATCTCAGGAAACAATCTATACAACTACTTTTAAAGCAGAAATATTCATGTTCACAGAATATATTTTCTTAATGTGGGTTATATCTGACATATATATTCATACCATACCACTTGATTCCTGGTTTTGTAGAGCTTAAATCAACAAATCAGTCACAGGTTATTTTCATAGATCTGACAAAGGTACAGTGCATAAGGTCTGGGTGCCTTTAGTGAACAGCAGCTGGTTTTGACAGTCTGAAGAATCACTAATCTAATAGTAGTCTAGTAGCACATTAGTGCTGTGGCTTCGTTTCATCTGAAACTTCACCCCAAATATTTTGGGCTATGTCTCTAAAGCAACCAGAACCATCTGTAAGCTGTATAAAAGCTAATTTAACAGCAATTCAGACTGCTAGAGTCTAGATTCTAATAGCTGTTCTGAGATTTGTTTTTCTTCTTTCATCATGTAGTTAATGGGGACTCCTAAAAGTTATCTTAGGTGTTGTCACTGATGAGCCAGATTGCCATAACACAGCAGACAAATTCTGCTATTATTTTCTTTAATGGAACAACTCTTTCAATCAAAAATTAATAAACTGCTCATTACATCATCTCTCAGTGAGTATTTAACTTCTAGATTTGATTATTTTAATTTAGATCAGATTTAATTAAGCAAAGAATGGATTAGAAACAAGCATTATGGCAAATCTTCCTTTTGTTTTCACTGTAAAGACAATAAAGTGAGACCTGCACTACATTTATCTCACTAGTAGTACCATAGTTCATTGGTAGTGGGAATGAACCTTTACTGATGTGAAGACTTGATTCAGGGATGAGACATTGTGTTGTATACCTCAGGGGTCAAAAGAACAAAAATAATTATCTCCATAGAATTCAATCCATTCACAAATCACCTCATACGATTATAGAAGTGTCAATGGAAAATTCATAAACATGAATAGCTTCTGTATACTACCATGTGGCCTAATTTCCTCATAATATTATCTAAGTTATGAGAAACAGCAAACAGTGGGAGCAATGAGTGCAGAATAAAACAGTAGGGCCATAGTATTTTTTAATCTATCAATAACATTTTGCTTTAAGTATACAGGTAATTTCCCACATTATTTGCATACACCCCCACCCCTCCCTTTTCGTTCCACTCATCCCATTTAATCAGCAATACAAACAGATACAGATTCCATCAGATTATTGATGATAGAAAGCTCTAAGAAGTCACACCACCATGTAAAACAAGTGTATATCTTACACTATATCAACATTAAGGTAATATAGACACCAAATTTAGTCAGTAAAGACTTTACAAAATAAAATTAAGTTTTACCTGGCTTGCTCCACAGTAAAAGCCTCTTAACTGCATTATCTCTAAACTAATTCTGTCAATTTGGTCATTTTGAAACCAAACTTTTAAATGTCTAACAATACATAACTGTAAAGATCATGTTCCCTGCTGGGTTTGCTTTTGGTAAGAGAGAGGAAAAGAGGGAGACCCACAGCTGTACATCTAAGAAACCTTAAGGACAACAGTAAGTTACCACTCCTAATAATAATACATATTCATGAAATTGGTTCTCTCTTACATGGAACATGAGAAGGCAGATGAGAGGAGGCTATAGGATCTTTTGGTCCTGCCCATAGGTTGACAGACATTTCACAGAAAAAATTAGTAATTCTGAATGTCAAGGTATGGTAGAATCTAGTGACAACCATATCTCCAAAGGGTTATTTTTAAGATACCTGAAGCATAAACTCTACCCACCCCCAAGTCTGGAGTACTTTCTAGGTAAGCTGAAAGACTGCAGCCCTGCAGCGACAAGCTAACTGGTGTCTTACAGTTTAGCTACAAACTAAAAGTATACAAGGCTCCAACAATTCACCTAGAGAATTTCTGAAGAGCTCTTGGTTCTTTAATATCTTGAGGTAGTGTAAAGAAAAGACACTGCACCATGTTTTATCAGGCTATATTTTTACTTATAATTTTAGAAAATATGGGACAAAATGAGAGATCTCGGCAAAAGTTTAAGGGGGTAGCATACAACCAAAACTAAAGTATTCCACAAAGCTATGACTTAGCATATGCTAACCCACACAGTTTAGCAAAATCCAAGCCACTGGTTTTAAGTTACCCAAAAATTAAGAGATTAAGAGAAGGAGTAGAGAAAGAGAGAAGAGTAAGTTGCTACCATCAGAGTCCTGTGCAAATCCAGCTTCAAATCCAGCTTCTACACGATGGAGGCTGGTCTCAAGTGAAAGATGGAGGCCACATGTGCTGTTTCTATGTGCACTGCAAAATAATCCAGGCCCCCTGTGGTCACCCCTCTCAGACAGGATTTCTGGCCCGCTGGGCACTCCGGGGCTCCGGGGTGGAGTGACAGACGGTGCTCCCGGTGTGACTGCCAACCTAAGGGTGGGTTAGGGGTCCAAGGGGGCGAGGTGTGAGTGTGCTCCCAAGCGGCTTTTTGGCTGACAGCTGCTCCAGGGCTGCCCCAGGAGGCTGCAGGGGCTGCTGTGTGGGATAGGGCCTGACCTCTCCTCTGTGAGACTTGACCTGACCCTGTCCCTCAGACAGACCCACACACCTGAGTTGGTTCTGACCCAATAATTAATATAATAGTCTACTGTCTCACACAAACCACTTGAAAAGATTGGAAAGACATTGTGGATGACCATTGTAAAATTGTTTCTGCTGTTTAAACACAACATTTGCACTTTGTAGGCAATTCTACCGTTCTCATACACTAGTCATCCAGACTGCAGGAGATAGGAAAACCTAGCTGGCTTCCTCCTGGCTTGATTACACACATTTTGCACTGCAAAATAATCCAGGATACATACAAAGATACTCTCAGGTCTCATTCAGTTGGGATGTAGTCTGGACACAGTGAAATGCTTTTAAGGTTTTTCCATTTGGATGTACTCAGTGCTCTTCAAATCTATTTACTCAAGTTTTATGATACTTTTCTCCAGTATCAGTCCGACCTGCTTGCTTGATGCTTGAAAGCTTTTTAGCCATTAACCCTGGTGTGTGTATGTGTGTCTGTATGTAAAAAACATGTGTTTTCAAGTTGATACTCAAGAGACATTACAATCCAGTTTTACTACCAGCATATGTCCTTCTTTGCTGTAAGATAATAGGCATATCATGTTATATTGAACATAATTAAAAAATCTTTAAATCAGACAAGTGATCTCTATTCCATCCTTTAGTGTTTCGTCCCTTTCTTCCATCCCATGCTCACTATTGAGACACATTAATTAGACAATTAAAAATATTAAAACTGTACCAATACAGAACTAAGTGTCAGTTTAGCACTTGTTTTCTGATCCTTTCAATCTAGAGATGTGTGGTCAATTCATGTCTCTTTCACTGAATCTTATGCAATATAGAAGCACCATAAAAATTTGAACTTTCCTGCACTGATGGGAACAGGTATGTAATGAAAATCTGAAATTATGGTCTGACTTGGTGTATTTACTGAAAACTATTTATCACACAATTATGATGATTTTTAAGGCAAGGACTTAGGGACAATATAATTCCTTATATGTAGATGTTAATAACAGGTTCTGGACGACATTCAAGATAATTGCAAACTCTTACTCATTTAGATATTGTGTCTTCAACAAGCTTGTGCAACAACTTTGAAATTATGTGTTACCGATAAAGTAATTAGTTACTTTAACATATGCAAATTAACTACATTAGCACAGTATTTTTAAAAATGCCTGTATAATTAATTGCATTAGTTCTTACTTTCCTTTCTATCTCATGCTCTTTGATCACCTGAGGTGAACCTAAACTGTTAGTTTTATGTAGTTCAGTCCTGTTTGCTCCTACAGCCTGCTGGTGTGAACACTGTTGTAGAAGGATGCAGAAGAAAGGAACAGTTGTCTACAGAAGCTAAAGTTACATCTTGTTTTTATGTATGGAAGAGTCCAGTTTAATTCTCTGAAATATTTCTGGATATTTGGAACATATTAGCTTATTACAATGCAGATAATAGCTTTCCTGTCTTTTTAACATTAGTACTGTTTTGACTTTACTAAAGGGTTACATTCCCCTGATATTTCTTGATTTAGAGGAAAATGATGCTTCTATCTCATGCACTTATATGAGCAGTTTTCATATGTTGTTTAAGAAAGCTCAGAATTGCCTCCACAGAGAAGGATGCTCAGCCCTGAAGCAGGATGAAGACATTAAATAACTAGAATTTTCTTAACAGGATAGTAGAGAAATTCTTAACAGGATCATACAGAAAATTACGTTGGAAGGGACTTCTGGAGGTCATGTAGGCCAATTAACTGCTCAAAGCAGAGCTAATTTCAGAGTTAAGGCAAGGTTGCTCAGTGACTTGTCCAGATTTGAAAATCTGTGAAGAGGGAAATTCCACACTCTCTGGGCAGCATATTTCAGGGTCTGATCCCTTTACCAGGAGAAAGCTGTTGTTTGCATTGAGACAGAATTTTCACTGCTGTCTCCTGTCCTTTTGCCATCAAAGGAAGATACCACATTATTAAAACAAAGCATATACAGATGGCAAAAAAAAAGACCTTACTTGTGAAGGAAAAGAACAGGTGCCCTGTAAATCATGTTGAATTTACCTCGCCTGCCAAAAGTGACTCTCTACAATATATTTGTTCCCCCATATTTTGAATTTCCATTGTGAATAGCTAAAGCAAATTTTCAAGAAACTGGTTATACTGCAATAGGCATACACTGGCATAAATAATTTGAAAACTCATAGTAGGCCTTATCTAGATAGATAGGTATTTTTTAGTGAGCTTATGGGATCTACCTCTATCTCTGGTGAAATGAGACACTTTAACCACAACATTCCTTTTGTGCTGATTCAGTACTCCCTTTTAACACTGTTGTTAGTTAGACAAATTTTACTAATTATCATGCTAGAACATGCAGTTTTGTTTCAATTGCACTTTCACTGCAATTCATATTTAATAGAGAAGCCATAAGGGAGCTGTGTTCCAGCCATGTGAAGTAACAGACATCCTCCCAAGAAGACCCAATTTTTTTTATTTCTAGTCTCATTTCCTCTTACATTCTTTCATTTTTCAACACTCCCTTTGCTACATAGATCTCTAGACAGAAAATAATATTACAATA
>JAWWTY010000088.1:32804813-32825809 GCA_035222235.1 Margarornis squamiger | reverse complement strand
CCGGCCCTGTGTTTTGAACGGCGCGATGCGGGCGGCTCACTATTTGGCAGGAAGGTGAGGAGGCCTCTATCCTGGCGTCTGAGCTCGCGTAGGGACAGGGGGATCCAAATGTGGCAGAGGCGAGCAGGAGGCAGCGGCGGCGGAGGGGGACAAGCGAGGCGAGGGGAGCGGCCGCGCACGCCGCCGCTGGTGCCGCCGCCGCGGAGGAGCTGAGCGGGCCCGGCCGGGCAGGGGCTGAGCGGCAGCGCCCGCACCCCCGGCGCCCGCCCCGCCGGCAGGTGAGCGAGCGGGGCGAGGGAGGGGACGGGGGGAGCGCAGCCCGTCGCGCCGCCCTTGGCCTGGCCCGGCCCAGTACCGGGCAGAGCCGGAGGGAGTCGCTGTGGGGGGGACGGGCGCTCCCAGCCCGGCCGCGCCTCGCCTGTCCCGGGGCGCGCACCGCGCACCCCCCCCCCGGAAGCCGCGGGCGACATCGCGGCTGCGAGGGCCCCGGCCCGGCGTGGCCGTCCGTGCCCACCCTTCCACCGCAAGCGCCCCGGCTGCCTGGCAACCCCCCCGCCCTTCCGGGCTCCGCGGCTCTGCCGCCCTCCCCCGGCACGGCCCCGCGTCGCATTCACCCAGAGGGGAGCGGTGCCCTCCCTCTTCCCCCGCTGCGGAGCTATTGTGTGCGGGCTGGGGCTGGGGCCGGGGCCGGGGCCCGCCGAGGGGCTGCCGGCGGAGAAGCCGCTCCTGGGGGAGGCGGAGGCGGGAAAGCGGGCCGAGGGGGCGTGAGGGCGGCGGGGGAGCCGGAGCCGCGGGAGGCAGCGCCGGCGCGGGGTGTGCGCGCCCAGCTCGCCCTGCGCGGCTGCCATCCTTTGTCTGCTCTGCCGCTTCCCCTCCTCCCTCGCTCCTTGCCGCCCGCCTCCCTTCCCTCGCCCTCCCTGCGTCCCCCTCTCTCTCCCAGGCTCCAAACGCTGCTGCAGCTGCAGGTTTGTAAATACTGGACCAACACACACACACACACAACATGGCTGACGCTCGCCCTGCTCCTCCAGCAGGGTCTCCGCCTTCTCCCTCAGTCTCCGCCGCTTAGCCGCTCCTCCGTGTAGGCTTTTGTTTCTTTCCCCCTCCCCCCTCGTCGCCCATCCAAAAAAAAAAAACAAAAAAAAGAGGAAAAACAATTCACCCTCCTTATTTGCGCGCATGGCGGGATTTCAAGGGTAAGGATCCTCGCTTTGGAAGCTTTCTCCTTTCGTTTTGCTGTTTACAACAAAATGAAACCTAAAATCAGAGGGAACCTGGCAAGGCCTGGGGCGAGGGAGGGAGGGAGGGGGGAACTGGGTGAGCCCCGCTGAGAGAGCCTTGTTTGGAATGTGCGTATCTTTTTCTCGTTTTGGGTGGGGGGAGGTTGATGCACCAAAGTGCTGGTAGAGGTGAAATACTGTGTTACACTTGCAGAATGATCTAGGGGCATTTCTTTTCATTTCAGGACAGGGTTCGGTATAAGGGATCAACTCGGCACAGTCACAGTAAATGGACCTGAACTAGTTATGTCAGAATAAGCATTGTGTGGGTAGAACCCGTGGCATATGCTTTTTGGATTTCTTTGCGTTCCCTGTATCTCCTTGTCAGGATCTCAAACAGCTTGCAAATTATGGGATACAAATCTGAAATTAACACTTACCAGGCCTTTATGTTGCTAGTTTTCTGTCACAGATTAATTTGCCCTAGTGCTTACAATAGCACAAACCGAAGCATTTGCTTTTTGCTAAAAGGAGGGTGCCTGCTTTTCAGGTTTTTTGGTTTGGGTTCGGTTTTTTAGACTGTTTTGTTTGTTGGGGTTTTTTTCTCTGTTTGATTGGGGTATTTTGTGAAAAAAGGTATGGTATCCTGAACATAAGTGAGCTCCCAAACTAAAACAAGACAGCATGCTGTTGACCTCTACTAGTGCAAGGCAAATGCTCAGTTTAGTACCCCCCACCTCAGTTATACAGAGCACCCTCTTCTGGCTTTGATAAATCTGGCTTTTTTTTTTTTTTTTTTTCCCCTGCTTCTTGTGACGTAAAACCAAAACAACATTTGAAGGTAATTTGAGCATATCTAAGATGATCTGCCATGAAACAATTTTATTTCTAGATTGTAACTTCAGGGTGAATGCTGAAGGTGCAAAGATATGATGCTTTATATTGCTTTCTAGACATGTTACTGTAATTCCTAGTAAATGTTTCTTTTTTCCAAGATTATATTTAAAGACGTGGTCTTTATTGATTCATACACACATGAATAACTGTGCCATAGAGTAGTAAATGTCCTGGCTATATCGTCTTTGTCTACTTTGCTTTAGAAAGTTCTAGTGCGGAAGCACTGGTATGGTATAATCATACAGCTTTTACTGAGGTAGAAATAAATACTACACTTGAATGTGGGATTTAAATATATTAATACTTTTTTTGCTACTTTTTCAAACTCCGTTAAACACTGATTAATCAGAGATGCAGAGAAAATAATAGAGTTTTACAACAACATAAAACTTAAGAGGTGTCATCCAAGTTACAAGATCATTTTGGAATGTGTATCTACGTCATGGCTCCTGAGCCAATTGTGCTACTTCTAGATGGAAAAGTCTGAGCAAAAGTCTGTAACTTGATACATCAGTAGATTCCTGCAGCAGTCCGTTACTTTTTTTAAAAAAAAAAATAAATTTTAGAGCCTGAAGGCAGTATCAGTAAAGCCACAAGAATCGTTTACCAGTTGTAGTTAATTAGTCATTCATTATGACAGACACTACATTTTGAAATTATTACTCTTACTAAAAATGTGAAATGTACTGCAGTACTCGGCTCCTCCCTCAGAATAGGCCTTTGCATACTTAAATACATTCTTAGACCAAAGAGCAAAATAAACAAAATAAAAGTAGGCTATCCACAACACATCAGTTTAAATAATTGATCACTAAAAAATAGTCATTTTAACTCTTGTACATTGTATTTTTTTGCTATAAATGAATTTTATTCTGTAAATTTTGGCTCTACTTCATTAGATTTGTGAAGTGTCTTGTTTATAGCATCTTTTCTCTGTGAGGCACAGGAGAGTTTTCTTTCTGTCCTGGTTGTGTTGACTGAGTCAGAAATCAATATTGTGGGCCTTCATATCCATGAGGAGCACATCTGGTTGAAGAACTTGCGAAATCTTTATGTCTTCCCTAAGTGAAGACACTCCAGTGTTTTTGCCATTGTGAGTAATGGTGGGCTGTGTTTAACCAAATCGAAAACCTGATACTAATAAAATCTTATTTTCAAAAACTGTTTACTTTTGCATGGTTGGCAAATGAGATTGATCAGTTTGCTGGACGAACTTAGAAATTAACTAATTTCTTTTAACAAGGCATGCTTTTCAATGCATTTACAGTCAAATAAGTCCTGACTCAGTATAGTTCTAAATACTTAAGAAATTACAATTAAAAGGTACACACCTAAAGGTAATAAAAATTGTAGTTGATCTTATACTTCAGTACTTTCTGTGTATTTTCTCAGTCTGAGTATTCTTCCATTGACTTCTTACCCTGTATCTTTCTTTGCTATCTGTTGCCAGGCTGCACTCTCTGACATTCTCTGATCTGTAAACATCTAGCTGATGCAAGAGCTGTTTTAAAGTGTGGTCTAATGTAATGCGTGATATGATTAATATTTGACAACTGAAAGACTTTTACCAGGATTCTATTTACTGAAGCAAAACACCATGTTGAAAAATTTTTAGAATTTTTTCTAGGAATGAAGCCTATTGCTGTAAATTTCTCATGCTTCCATTTTGGTTTTTCTTGTCTTTCCTTTCTTTCCCCAGGTAATAGATCAATTTATTTTTGTAGGTAACTGATTCAACAGAGTGGTTTAAAAACTATCGCAGAAAGCTGTTCATTGAAGATGAACCAAATTGCTCTTAAGGAAAGTTATTTCCTGTTGTATGGTTAGATAGCTTGTTTCTCATTACAGGTGTGAGAGAATTTTGTTTTGTTGTTTTTCTCATTTTCCTTCTCTTACTACTGTTCCGAGTTCAGTCGTTTCATGATCAGAAGGCAAATATTGATCTTTCTTCACAGTGGTTTTCCTAATGAGTACTTCCTTTATATCAAGATGTGCCAGTTGCTATTCAGGTGCTACCTAGATGTTAGCATGCCACATGCTTTAAAAGAATGGGGAATGTGACTTTTCTTGCATAAATCTGTACATGGCTTCTATCCATATCTCTGTGACATGAATATGTATTACAATCCTTGAAACAGTGCATTTAACTGATGTGGATTTGTCTATGAACAGCTGATTCTGGAGACAAAGGGGCCTCATCACTGATCCATTTCAAACCACAGTGAAATAATTTAATTTGAACTAACTGCTTTCACCATGTGGTGGTTGCAGTTAATTTCCTGTTGCAGTGTAAAATATGAGTTTGCTGATGATATACAGAATTCAGGAGGTGTGTGGATTTGGTTATCAGGTTGTGGAGTATGGTTCTACAAATCCAGGTTGCATTCGCTTTTCTTTCTTGTAATGCATATTGTGAAATTTCTGTAAATCTGTGCTATATGAGGTCTTGAATGACTGACTTGGAAACTACTATTGTAATGATCCTGCAAAATACTGAAGTGTCTAGAAATATTTGTGATTACTTGTGGCCTTAAATATTACCCAACTTAGCCTTACCCATTACCTAAGCATATTTTATTTGTTGCAGCTACTGCAGTGTGGTTGAGATGTTTTTGAAATATTTTCTGATTAATTTTTTTGGAGTCTCCTTGCAGAATAAGTGTTACTGACGGTATACTGCAACCTAGTAATTTAGTGTTTGTTTCCTGTGCAAAATTCTTTCTCAGTATGTGGAACCAAGGCAGCTTAAGTTCAGTGTATTATCTTGTGGTTTCAGTTGAGATTTTTAAATATGGAAACTTCTGGCATTCTAGATTTAATGTTTTGTGAGCTGAGTAGCATGGTGTGCTGGTTTAAATGTAAACCAGCAGGAAATGAACCCGACTCAAGAGAGATTACAAGTCAGAGTTAGAATTTACTAGAAACATTACAATAAATACAATGATACACAGTAAAATTGGTTTTAACCACAAAAAACCAAAATGTATAACCTGGTACCCTGGGGCACAAACAGAATGGAGCTCGCCAGCCCCTGTGCTGAGCACCACGTGGCCCCCCTGAGTACAAAGTAAAAGGAAAGGAAAACCTGTTGGTGAGGATGATGATCGCAGGCTGATCGAGAGCGGCAGTCGCAGTCCTGTGTAGGTTCTGGTCCTCCTCTGGATCTGACGAGTGATACCAGAAGTCCCCAAACTCCAAGATTTTACATGTTCAGGTTGGAATGCCCAGTACCTTCCCACAGGGTGGGGAGTTTCACAGTGGGTGATTTAACTCTGCTGAGTCGTGGAATATTTTTGGAATCTTTGATAGTCTTAAGTCCTTGCAACTGCCTATTGTGCTAGTCCCTAATGGCCCATTAGCAGACATGACCCCTCAGGCTGGGTGTAAAGGTCTTAGTGCCTCCCCAGAGGTGAGTTATCACACACTGCTGTGAAAACAGCACACCCCTGTCTCCCAGGGTTCCTTAACACCCAGTTTGTAGCCTGAGGTATCAGGTGTACCCTGGGCAGCTGCTGCCAACGATCCATTATTAATAGTTCATAAGAAATGACATAGAGGGTGTAGAATACACAGTTTTGGTTACATGCACACAGTGATAAACTGGTCCTGGCCACTGTAATTAGGACACATAGGAAAAGACATGTTCTAGAATAGTTCCCTGGTTTCCACAAAGTTTTCTTGATAACCTTTTCCAAGGAGCTTGACAAACATAGTGTTTGCTGAAATTCACTATAGTACCTAGGCTTCTTTGGTAGACAAAGGTTTAGTAACTAGCATGGACTGGGAGGTATTCCATGTGTTCTGTATATCTGCATGTCTGTAACTTATCTCTGGTCTGAATTGTGCACTGTAAAAATGTCTGCAGATTAGATTATCTTTATTGAATTTTCTAGGAAAGATAAAAAGTAATAAAAATAACTCTTCAGATGTGTAGGTTGTGTAACTCATAATAATTATGCATGGAAGAGAGTTGGCTATGTCTCATTCTGGACAATTGTTGCTTGTCCTGTTTCATAACCATATGTGTTTTAGGCAATGATCTGAACATCACAGTGAAACCAGAATGGGAGCAAACATGTTAGAGATCAATTTACTTCCTTCTCAAACCTTCCAGTTGCAGAGAACTTTGTTAAATGGATGTAATGACTTTTTTCTTCACTAATCCCCTTCAGAAATTCTTCTTTTTAATGGTGAAAGATGATACGCAATTTCATTAATGGTTCTTTTGCTGTCCAGGGAACTACAGATGATATACTGTGATGTTGAGATTTTGTGAGATGTGATAGGCCAAAATCCGCACTTGGACAAGAATATATTCAAAAGTAGCTTAACAGTAGAATCTGCCTTTTGTGTGACTTCATAGTAATCTCTTCCTAAGTGCTTTTAGGGTTAACGAATATGCAGATGTTTGATATACTTGGAAATGGCAGATTGTTGGATATTCCTATGGCTGGCCTCTGGGTTATATTTCTAATGCTGAAGGGAGGAGTGAATAAGCATAGAAATCTTTTAGTCCCTAGACTGCAGGAGTAAATCTCAGGTGAATTACATCTGTGTCTTTTGCACCTCCATTTTGTCAGTAAAGCATACTTAAGTTAGGTGCCAGAAGATAAGAGTGAGTGGGCAAACAGCCTTTCGTATTTGTTCAAGTTGAGGGGAAATTTCACTCCTGCCTTCAATTATACCTGTATGTGTACACATCAGTGATTTGTATGGAGGGAGTTGAGACAGATTAATGTTACTTTGTGTCGTTAGAAATATACGGTTATATTAACAGTGGATGAAAAGTACACATTCAAATGCTTTAAGTTCAGTGGCTAACCAGGATGAAACAGGCATTGCATTACAGATAGTTTTAGGCTAGAGACTTGAAGAACAGAATTTACATTTGAAGCAGGGTTTTTGTTTTCCTCTTATGTGTAATTTAATTAAAGCAGGAAAAGTGATGGTGTGAGTAAACTTAGTTTTCAGTCTTACCTAGGCCTCTAACCACATTTCTAGGAGACTTTAGATTTGTGTAGGTGCAGTATGAAGCTGGCATCAGCATAAAAGGCAGAAGCATGGTTGTTCTTTTGTGTACTCTGCTTGTCTGTAGCACAGACGTCTAGAAGGCCTCACCTGCTTTTATGGGGAAGGATACCCTGCCATCTGAGATCCTGTTTGCTGGCAGGTACCACATTTTTTCCCTTTGTGAATTTCTGTTTGTCCCCTTCTCTGCTGCTCAGTTGAGTAGACTCAACCTTGTTTCCAGTACCACAGGACAATATAGTCCTCTCTGCAAATAAATACACACGTTTTCAAAAGGGAAAAGGAGTGTGGGTTTTTGAAAGAGTTGCTGTTGTTACCAATACTCAGGCTGATGCAGAATCTCAGGAAATAAAGTTAAATGTTTGTTGGTGGATCTAGTTCAGGTCAGATATAAAGCCTTCTGGAGAGAATATTAGATTATGAAGCCAAAAAAAAAGACCACCTCTACCTGTTGCTGCTGCCACTGAAAGTTCTAGCTCTGAAGTCCTATCATGATTACTTTATCTAATTTCTATTTGTGCTGTATGCACAGTGGACTAATTTCAAAGCAACATTTTAGAATAGAGCTTACAAGCCAAGTTGAAGAAAGGAAAGCATATTTACTGTATGTCAGGCAAGGCATGGTAAGAAAGAAGTGATTCCAAGGTGGTCCTCATTTTGAAAGCCGCTCTGACTTCCTTCTTGCCATCATTTAGTCACCTTTTTGCAGCTACAGTACTAGAGGAATGGAGTGTTTTATGTCAGCTATTTGGGCAAAAGTTTTCATATACTCAAATGCATGCCAATGTTGTGCTAAAGCACATTTTTTCACAGTAAATAACTTTTCAGAGTAACTTGAAGCAGTTAATCATTCTCATTAGGCCCACAAGTATGCAGATACCATACTAGTTTCCGAACTAATATTTTGTGTGTTTTTCTTCTGTGTGTTTTAAAAAGCACCAGCAGCATGAGGATTGATCTGCTCTGCTGCTTTTAGGGAGAGTCACTGGTTTCACAGCTTGATTTTTCTCTCACTGTTTTCCTGCTCCTGCCCAACACACATATACACACACTTTAGGCAGGATGTGTTGTGTTTTCCACCAGAAATCTGAAAGACCTGTACGCAAGCAAAGAAATACCATTCAAAGTCAGAATAGTCGTTGTTCTCATCTTACAGAACAGTGTATGATTGGCAGTTTTATAAGTTACTGTTGTTCTTGCTGATGAATCCAATGTTGACTGCAGTATTTAAATTAATCACAGAATCAGCTAGGTTGGAAAAGACCTGAGATCATTGAGTCCAACCTTTGACCTGACACAACCTTGCCTACTAGATCATGGCACTAAGTGCCACATCCAGTCTCTTCTTAAACACCTTCAGGGATTGTGACTCTATCACCTCTATGAGCTGCCCATTCCAGTGCCCAGTCACTCTCTCTGTAAAGAACTTTTTCCTAATGTGTAACCTAAACCTCCCTGGCACAGCTGTGACTTCTTGTCCTGCTGCTCATTGCTTGGGAGAAGAGACCAACTCCCACCTGGCTACAAACTCCTTTCAGGTAGTTGTAGAAACGAATAAGGTCTCTCTTGAGCCTCCTCGAGGCAGAACAACCTCAGCTCCCTCATCCACTCCTCATAGGACTTGTGCTCCAGTCCCTTCACCAGCCTCATTGCCTTTCTCTGGATGTGCTCCAGCACCTCAATATCCTTCCTAAATTGAGGGGCCCAGAACTGAACACAGCACTTGAGATGCAGCTTCACCAGTGCCAAGTAGAGGGGAAGAATCACTTCTCTGGTCGTGCTGGTCACACTATTCCTGATTCAGACCAGGATGCCACTGGATTTCTTGACCACACTGTTGACTCATGTTCAGCCTGTTGCCAGTCAGTACCCCCAGTTCCCTTTCTGCCTGGCCGTTCTCCAGCCACTCTGTCCCCAGCCTGTAGGGCTGCAGGGGGTTGTTGTGGCCAAAGTGCAGGACCTTGCACTTGGTCTTGTTGAACCCCATACTGTTGGTTTCAGCTCATCTATCCACCCTGCCCAGGTACCTCAGCGGAGCCCTCCTGCCTTCCAGCAGACTGACAATCTCCTCCCAACTTTGTGTCATCTGCAAATACCAGATCTAATTTCTCTACAGCTATACTGTTCTTTTAAAGTAACAGTTTTTGTTTTGGTATAATATCCTTTCACTAACCCTCCATATTTATAAAAAACTGTAGTTAGCAGTAGCTAAAACTCATAAAACAATGCTGAATTTTGCTTTTAGTGCCTTGCTGTTACCACAGATTGCAACTTTGACACCTGTAGCAGCTATTCACCATGTAAAGGTGTTAATCTGTTTAGGTTAAGACTGTATTAATATTGTAGATGAGTGCATATTCTGCAGTTGATGTGGAAAAACTAAGATCGCATTTTTAGTTAGTAGCGATGGCAAGGCACCTGCCAGTCTTAACAAGTCTTTTCACTGAAGTGGTTTGCATTTCCAACATAAACAATTATGTGAATGCACTTGAGAGCTGATTTTAATATAAGCTGAAACGTTTGAAGATGAAGGAAATAGGTAAGACGAATTCAGTTTATAAGTGGCTGCTCAGCTTTATCAAGATGCAGATTAGAAGCAAGAGATCATTTTCCCTGAATATTTTTTTCAGTTTTGTTAGGTTTTTCCCTGATCACTACAAAGATAGGTTGAAAAAATAATATTAGTGATTTGAATTGTCTAATCATTTCTATAAGCTTTTCTTAAAACCACATGTGTAATAAGAAATTTTACTATGATTTGAGTATGAGCTTAGTATCTGTATCAGTGTGATCATGCTTCAGTTTGCAAAAATGGTATTGTTTGCTCCTTCATCACAGTAATTCCTAATGAAATTGATATGTTGTGACTTGAGGAGACCTTAGTTTACTAATAATTTCACTCTAATTCCTCCTCCTATTCCCAGCTGGTTTAAGAAAGAGAAATACATTTTCATCAGTCCGTGTTTGTGTACAGTGGAGACCCAAGTTAATATCTCTGATTCATTAAACACCGTTATGATTGTAGTTACTGTGATGTTGATTATGGGAGAATACATGTGTCTCAAATCTGTGAATAAATTGACTCGTAGTACATAGTGTCATAGTTTTGGTTGTATACAGAGCTAATACGGGTAACTGTATTTTCTAACTTGGTCCCTTTTAAGTATTTTGTGGCGCTGCTTTCCGTCCCTGCCCCACCAATTGCTGAATTACTATTTATTTGTCAATATCTTTATGGGTTACTTAGGTTGTGGTTCATAAGAACTAAATTTTGTCTTTCTAATCATTGCTGTGAATTATAAATACGTTGTCCTAATAAGAGTTTTGAATGCTTATGTGTTTTGTTTGCTTTTAAAACTTGTGGTTGGTTGCTGTAGCTCAAGTATTGATGTATTAATTACTTGGCTTACTTTCACACACACAGCTTTTGATGTGTTCTGACCCTTTACTGCAAATTGGTGGACTGCCACAGCTCATCTTGAAGACAAATAGTGATTATGTCAACGGTAAAGTTTTGAAACAGCTGCAGAAGTTGGATATAACTAGTAAGAATAATTGATAAAGCATGAACCAACACTTCTGAGTGCAGGAAACAAAATATCTTTACTGTGGGTCTTCATGAATAAAGTTGTAGAGGCATAGTGCACTACAGAGAAAGAAGTTGCAAGTGTATCAGCAAAATACTTGGTCTTGCAAAACCATCTGACGTCAGGAATTCTTGAATTTGGCTGAGGAAAATATTTTTATTATGCCTAGGTTCAGTTTGGAGTTGCAGTCGCATTTTGTCAATGTACTCAGAATATGTGCTGAGGAATAATTTAATAATTATGATGCACAACTTTGTAGTGGGCTAAAGTGCTTGAAAGTGGTCCATGACATGGCAGATCATCCCCCCTGCCCCTAAAATCTATAGGAAATTTGTATTCTCTTAAGGTATGTGTAGCAGCACTGCTAGTCTGGATTGTTGAGAAGTGGTTGTTACATGCTTAAAATAATCAGCTAGCCTCCAAAAGAAATGTAAACCAAAGAGCTCATTTGCTGTGATGAATCAACCTAACAGACTTAGCTAAGTGCAATAACTTAACCACTCCATTACCTTCTAACACCAGGTAAACCAGTATGTTTGCCCTACACTTGCTCTTCCAGAATGTTTGAATGATCCTTTTGACTTTGGAGCAATGCTTCTTTGACTAACGTGGTAGAAATTAAACCTAGTCTTCAAATAAAGGCTGACCTAAGTGTACACTGTGAGTAGATACTGAAGCAGAGAACAGTGAAATGCTGGATTTTTTCATGCTCTAGTTTCCAGAGATCTGTCTTTGTAAATGTTACCAAACTAAATTGAATAAATTTGCTTAGAGTTGTAATAAATTATTTGGGTCAAATCCATCTGTTAGAGCTTGAGTAAGAACAAAATAATAAGTCATAAAACTTAAAGTTGACTTGCATTTACCATAGGGTGATAGCAAGCATAGTGATTGTACGGTAATAGGGCACTGCTGTCGTATCCTGGGCAGCTGTTATTTTTCTGTATGTATTTTTGTGTATTCAAGAGAAGGTAGCTGCCTATCAGTAAGTAAAGTTGCAGAGTCAGAGTGGTTTGGATTGGTAGTGACCTTAGAGATTTCCAAACCCTCAGCCATGGGCAGGGGCACCTTCCACTCAGCCAGATTGTTCAAAGCCCCATCTAGCCTGGCTTTGAACACTTCCAGGGATTAGATATCCACAGCTTCTCTGGGCAGTCTGTTCCAGTGCCTCACCACCATTACAGTAAAGAATTTCTTCCTAATATCTAATCTAAACCTACCGTCTTTCAGTTTGAAGCCATTCCCCCTTGTCCTGTCACAACATGCTTCAATAAAAAGTCCTGCAGCCTTCTTGTAGGTCCCCTTCACGTACTGGAAGGCTGCTGTAAGGTTGCCCCAAAGCCTTCTCTTTTTTCAGGCTGAACAACCCCAGTTCTTCTCAACCTGGCCTTGTAGGAGAGGTGCTCTAGCCCTGTGATCATCCGCTGAGAAGCTGGGCTGGTTTATATTTGCCATGATGCAAAAGTGTGCAACTTTAGGCGATTACACCAGCCTGTGACAACTTGTTACCATGGTGTCTGTGCAAGTTCTTGCCTGGTTTAAGTGAAAGGTAATTTGCAGTAGACTGAACAAGTCAAAGTCGGTTAAAATTTACCTTTCAATAAAGTGATGCAAGGAAGGTTATCATAACTTTGAATAAATACTAGATATCCAGATTTTTATAAAATACTTATCTTGTAAGATTTCTTTAAGCATGGAGGGCCATGTAAGTATTAAATGATCCATAAGTTAGAATACAAGGTTGAATCAGTAAGTATTTTTCATTGCCTTCAAGAGGGTGCTTTAAAAAAAATTGTATTTCAGACTATTGGTATAGGATGTAAAGTCACAGGAAGCATTGTAGCAGCATGGAGAAAAAAAATTAAGTTTTTGTTACTAAGTATGTCATAAACTTTGCAACTCTTTTTAAAGCTGTTCTGTTAAACTCTTGGTAGCTGTTCATGATTATTCCATGGTAGAAGGACAGAATAGTACTGAAACTGAGCCCTATCTTCTGTTAGCATAGGCAAATCATTCAGTAATAGAAGAGGTGGCGCTTATACATTTTGCTTGAGAGAAGAGTAGGCTAAAGCTCTAAAGTATTCAAAAATGCACTACCTGTGTCTTTATTGTTCTAGTATTGAGGTGCGCATAATACTGCAGTAGTGGGCATTTCCCCTCCCCCCCCCAAATTAGTTTTACTCTTCCAAAGAATTACTGAAGGGTATGTATATAGATAAATGTTTCAATTATTCTTAGCCATTAGAAAATAGACTAGAAACTTTTCTATTTAAAAACCACTACATGAATTAATTTGGAACTTAAAAATTTGATGTTGACAAGCATATTCTGGTGCTTCTTTTTTATGTTTTAGATTAATGAAGCTGTTGTAAGCTCATTTAGCACAAGTCAGTTCTCTTATTCTTTCTTGATTCCTGTTTAGTAGAAGAGCAAGTGTGTGTGTTTTTAACACCAGATTTTAGAAAAGTGGGGTTTTTTTTAATTTATTTTTGTGTTCAATTTTTGGAATGTATTTTTTTGAACTAACAGGAGAAACAAGGAATTTTTTAAAGGACAAGCATATGTCAAAATGTCAGTGAGCCCCTTAGTCAAATATTATTTAATCTGGTTGTGACATTGCCTATGCGGGAAGCAGATCAAATAAAAATGTTACATTTTTATCAGTTTAATTTTAGTCACTTTAATTTTAGTAAAATGCTTTACTTCTGTGTAGCTTTAATGTTGATAAGCTGTAAAAAACCAGACTAAATCTGCAAGGTTTTATGAAATAAATTTTTTGAGAACTTAGCCCAGGAAACAGAAGAAAGTTATTTATGAATGCTTAAAATGACAGACATGCAGTTTTCCTTTACTCTGAAACCTTGGGAGAATTTAGGAAAACTTAATTGTATTTAGTGTGAGACTAAATTCTATTTAGTGTGAGTTAAATAGGGCTTTTTATTTTCTTTCTGCCTTCTGGATATGGCATGCATATGTCATTTTCTTTTTCTCATCTTCTTTTTACTTTACAAATACTGTCTTTAATTTATCACTGGTTTTTGTCATTATTTTTTTCACCTGTGCATATTAATAACTAACTCTTCCCTTTCAGGCAAAATCCTGTGCCTATTAATTGCAGTCATCAGCTGATGTCCAGTTTAGTTAATATGTAGTGTTATCACTTGTTACTTGCTTGTCATCAGCCCACATGACTTGTGGTTTGGCATTTCAAGATTACTGCTCTTTGGATGTAAATGTATAACCACTCATGTATGGTGCCTTTAACAGTGAGTTATAGACATTTTCTGGCTCTTTTTCTTTCTCTGCAGAATTCCAGGATGATATAGAGCAGCACATAATTAAATATAATGAATAAAGTTTTGATCAGATGTTCCCAAACTGTTTCAAATTAATTCAAGGACCCAAATAACGGAGCAGCCTCGATCTGTGAACTGTTGAACTGGGTCAGCCAAGATCAGCATCTCTTGAGTTGCAACTCTGTTGATCAAGGGAAGATTGATTAAGACTTCTGGACAGAGGTGTGCTAATTCCCCCACAACAACACTGGATGAATGTTCCACTAGTTTCACTAGTGAAACTTCTTGCTGCCTTTTATGTGGAAAACAAAGGATGAAAAATAGATAAAGCATGATTAAAGTACACCATGTGTGGAAAGTGCTGTCTTGCCCTTTGTCCTTCTTTGTCCATCTTTCTAGCTGGCCTTTGGTTAGCTTATTTAGTAGAAGAGGGGGAGGATGACTCAGTTCTATGCATCTGCACTTCCAGTGCTACTGCAGAGATGGCTCAGTATATCACGGACATGCAAGTGTTTCAGATGCTTTGCAAGTTTCTGAGTTCAGAGAACCGTGATAAGTTGCTGGTTATATTCCACACAAAATTAAGTATAAATGTGTTTTTGTGTTCCTTTCACTCTAGTGGTTTCTGATAGTTAAATAAGGCTACAAGTTGAAAGGTGGTTGTGGAGCTGTGGACAATTGAATGTTCACAGGTTTTACAGAAGCATGTGGTCAGTTTATAGGTGCTTGCCCTGAGAACTGAGAGATGTCCACTCAGTCACTTCTACTAAAACCTCATGAGGCCAAAATGGAGAAATTCTTTCTGTTGAAGATCATTGAGTTAATATTTGTGTTGATGATGCAAGTATTGAGGTATACTTTTAAGATGTAGTGAGTTTATAAATGCTTATGTATACAGAGTTGTCTGTCTGGAAATTTGTTGTTACTTCATCACTTATTCATTGTCTTTTTAAAAATATCACTGTGCTTTTGCTCCATAAGGGTCTGTAACTTGAGACAAAATCTGTAATCTCTTAGAACAGAAGGGTTTTTTTGTTAAATACAGGGAAGTACTGTGAGAGAATTGTATCAGAAAGGCCTTGTTTTCCAGTCGGCTAACCTTCAAGTGAAAATGTCATAATTTAACCTACTTAAGGAAGCTGTAAATGTAAGTGATAAACCTTAGGTGTGCACTGAGAGGTAGTTTTTTAAGGAAGGTTAGTTTTTTCAGCTGTAGAAGATGCCTGTGTAGGTATGACTTATTGCATGATCTCCTGAGGAGTTCTGATAAACCAGTAAAGAATTTTTTCCTAATACCTGATCTAAACCTACCCTCTTTCAGTTTGAAGCCATGTCCTGTAACTATATGCCTTGGTAAAAAGTCCTTCTGCAGCCCTATTGTAAGTCCCCTTCAAGTACCATATGACTGCTGTATAGTGGTCCCAAAGCCTTCTCTTTTCCAGGCTGAAAAACTCCAGCTTTTCTCAACTTGGCCTTGTAGGAGAGGAACTGCAGTGCAGTGATCAGCTTGGTGTGCCTCCTCTGGACTCGTTCCAACAGGTCAGTGCCTAGGGGTTTGACACCTGGATGCATTTCTCTAGGTGGAGTCTCATGAGAGCGGACTAGAAAGGCAGCATCACCTCCCCTGACCTGCTGGATGCACTGCTTTTGATGCAGCCCAGGATGTGGGTGGCATTTGGGGCTGCAAGTTCACATTACTGATGCATGCTGAACTCCTTTTCATCCACCAACACCCCCAAGTCCTTCTCTCCAAGACTGCTCTTCAGTGCATTCCCTGCCCAAGCTGTAATTGTGCTTGGGATTGCCCTGACCCAGGTACAGGACCTTGCTCTTGGCTCTCATGAACTTCATGGGTTTTTCACAGTCCCACCTCTCAAGCCAGTCAAGGTCCATGTGGCATTCCATCGCTTCAGCACGTTGACTGCACCATACAACTTGGTGTCATCAGCAGTCCCCATACCAACCCCTGAGAACACCACTCATCCCTGCTCTCCACTTCGTGTTCCTCCACTGTTATCCAGAAAAGCCAGAATAATGTTTTTCTTAAGCCATGTGAAGTGAACTGTATGGTGTGATAAATTCATCTTGCTCTGAGGGCCAGTATTACTGTTTCAGGTCACTGAACTACCTATATATTAGCAGAATTACGTGTTAAGGCTTGTGTCATGGTTTAATCCCAACCAGCAACCAAGTCCCACACAGCCACTTGTTCACTCCCCCATTAGTAGGGTCAGGGAGAGAATTGGAAGGGTAAGAGGTAGAAACTCATCTTTATCTCAACCCACAGTTTAATAGGGAAAGCAAAAGACATGAAAACAAAGCAAAGAATTCACTGCTTCCCATGAGCAGGGAGGTGTTCACCCATCTTCAGGGTAGCAGGGCTCCATTCTACGTAATAGTGACTTGGGAAGGTGAACACTGTTCCCATTCTTCCGTCTCCTTCTTTCTCTCAGCTTTATATACTGAGCATTATGTCATATGGTCTGGAATATCCCTTTGGTCAGTTTGGATCACCAGTTCCTGCTCTGTAAAAAAAAGTTGAGCAGCTGATCGAACTGGTTATGGTCAGGTGTCTGAAGGACTTTTTCTATAGAGCCATGGTAAAATGACTTATGTAAATGCAAGGAAGACTGAAAGCTGAAGTCAGGGAGAAGAATAATGCAGAAAGAGTGTAAGGGAGTGCTTGGGAAGTAAGGTATTTGTAAGTTTTTCTTTTTTTCAAAAAAGTGAGAGATTTCGTGACTTCCTTTAATTCGGTATTTTGGAGAGGCAGGTAGCTTTAGAAATTGTGATACAGTGACAAGTGGTTTTGACAGGTAAAGGGACTCTGCCAGTCTGGAAGGGCAACTGATGTTTGATAAGCATGGACAGAGCCAGGCAAGCCAAGGTGCCGCCAGTGCCACAGACTTCTTAACCTGATACCCCTGTCCAGAAGAACCCGAATGTTGTAGTCACACAGTGACAGTAGTCATTTCTGTTATGCCCTTGTTAAGGCTTTTCTTACCTCATAAATGGTTACTGTGCATGTACTTAAAATGCTGTTAAATGTGAGAAGAGCAGACCTCTAATGAATATGGTGGTGAAAATTGTGGTTTTATAAAGCAAGCTGTGATTAGAGTGAAGCGGTTGTAAGGAGTGTTCAACTTTGCCTTTAATATTTGTTTAGCTCTTACTGAATAACAAATGCATCATGAAAAGTTCAGAAGATCCTACTAGGAAACAAGTTAATGCCTTATAAAAAGAGTAAAATTTCCCCGAGTTCTGTAGAACAAGACTTAAAACAATGTAAAAGTAATTTGTAAGCCTTCTTTAATGTACCAAGTAGTTACCTAAATGCAGAAGCTTGAATTTAGCTTTGCAGTTTCTGAGGCTTGATCTCTGAATTGTGCTTTTATTAAATGTAATTTTTAGATAAGGCTAAATATTTTAGGTTGCTTTCAAGATGCAGTGTATTGTACAATGCTACTTGATTTTGTATTTGTGCACTGCATATTCTTTGAGCAGATTTTTTTTTGTTTTTTATTGCTCTGAAATAAGAAATCTAAAATCAAAACATTAACATTGCTATCTTGGAGTTTCAACAGCTTGGGCAACAGCAGTTCCTGCTTCAGATCTGGAACTTAATTGTGGGCTGTGTTTTATTTACAGTGTTCTTAGTAGCACGGAATGTGCTGAAATAAGATCACAAGAAAACTGTCTCAGTTTTAGTATCTGTGTTGTGAAGTGAGGCTCTTTATCAGAATTACTTGATCATGTATTGGAGTTATTTTTCCTACTTACATTTAACAGCTCTTACTCTTAAAAGAATCTGAAGTCATAGCTTTTGTTAATTTTGAATGTATGGAGTTGTTCTGGTAAAACCCAAGTGTAAGGACATAAAGAGCACAGTTGTTTCTCAAGCAATGTTTGGGCCCCAGAAGGAACTTGCCATAAGTGTCCACAGCGTGCACTTGCCATAAGATAGGTCTTCACAATGGGAGCTTGAGATAAGCACAGAAAGGAGGAATTTGTGGTGAGAAGGTGCTAATTCCAGGCCTGGCACAGATGAAATCTGGTTAGCGCATCCTGGTTAATACATCTGGACAAAAATTCGCACTGTAGCACACTATGTGAAAGGAAGCAGCTGCTCATACACATATCACAAGTTATGGAAATATGCCTCTGTGGATTCCCAGGACTTGGCCCTGGCATGACTCAGAGACCTACACCACCAAAAAGCCCACGGTGAAGGATCAGTGGGACAGCACTTGACTGATCTCTGTCTCTGTCTCTCTGACTCACCTTTTCTATTTATTTCTCTATCTCGCATTGACTGTTAAATAAAATCTGTATTGTTAACTTCAGCATATAGTCTTGTTTTCACCTTACTTTGGGTAGACGGATCTCTCACTAATTGTATCTTAACATTAAATTGCCATCATGAGCAGGATCCCTTGATGTGATAGACTAATTGCGGCGGTGCAAAGCTGTTACACTGTTTTCTGGTGTGACCTGGACCTGTTTTAAGTTTTAATCTGGGAGAAAGTCAGGCTGACTGTCATAGGGTTATCTGGGAGAAAGACATTAACCCTCAGTGGATTAATGACCAATTTAAAAGGAATGACTGCCCAGGGTGATTCTAATGGGGACTGTCCCCTCCTGATAAAATGAAAGAGATAATGCTAATCCTTCTCCTCCTAGGATGATTTGGGCATATAACAATTGGCATGACCCACAAACATTGACTAATAGAATTAGAATTCTTGTGAAAGTACATCAATATGGCAAAGGCAGTTGTGTGTGCCATTAAGGGTGGTGCCCTTGAAGTATAACAGGAGTATTGGCTATTCAGAAGACTGGCTATTCTGAGACTGGAACTATGAAGATCTTTACAAGATCTGGTGAAAAAAATGAGCTATTAGTTAAGTGAGGAAAATAAGAGGACTCAGGCAGAGGCAATGCTATGTTTCCATCTTACTGGAAAGGTTTGGACGGAGCTTTGGTGTTCCTGTAAGAGACTTATGGGCTAGAATGTTGCCATATGCAGCTACTGAGATATCAGCGTTTGGCTGTAAATCAGGCAAGACTGAAATCCAACAAGTGCAATCCTGTCAATACATCCCATGCATTTGGATTCCAGTTTGTTACTGTCAGCCATAAAACTTCTAATAGAGCTGGCTGTGCAACATTCAGTATTAGTGCAGTGGGATGCTGAGAAGCTTGAGTGTGCGGCCCAGAGGGCAAAGAGTTAAAATTACTGGAGTGGGCAGAGCAAGTGTTACTTGCCAAACTGCTGAGGTTCATCTATGGCTCCTGGGTGAGAAGCAGAAGTCTGCTAACCCTAAACGTAGAAGAAATCCAGAGACTACAATGCATTTACTCTCTGATTTTACCTGTACTCCATGATTGAAGGATTGCTGGTGTATCACAATGCCAGATCTTTGCTGCAGTACGAAATGAAATTTCTGAAGTTATAGCTGATGTAGCTCCACTAACAGTTGCAGTACCCAATAGTGCAAACCCAACAGCCACAATACAAGGTTGCTTAGCCAGTGGTGGGATGGTTTCACACTCCCTTTTCTCCTGTCTGGCTGGTGCAAGAGCCAAACAGACAGTTGTAGTTACAGTTTATTAGAGGCAGTTGAGTGCAAATACCGCATCTTTAACCACTTCTCCATTGACACTTACCTGGAAGAGAGGTAATACACCTTTAAAGGACTGCTGCAGAGGTGTATGCATTTACCCATGATTGCACAGGCTGTGCTTGCCAAACTTCTACAGTCTAGCTCTCTTTGACCATGAAATAAATCAGATGAGACCCCTTTAAAAAGATAGGGAAAGCAACAACAGCAGTGGGGCAAGCACTTAATGAAATAGAAGTTGAGATTCCACCTGAGAAATACAAAGTCAAAGCTGTTAAACAACTTGAGCCCCTAAGGGGTAGCCTGTCTGCACTGATTCCTCTGAGACTTCTGTTGTTTTCTTTTCCCAGGAATGATACCAGAAATACCGCCAGCACACCCCTACTCAAGATCAAAGGACAGGAGTCACCCACTAGGGTTGACTCATCTTAGAATTACAACACTTTGGTCCCCTAAGCCCCTCTGGAAAACAGTCTAACGAGTTCAAAACAGACTAACCAGTTTGACTGAGGGACTGGACAGTGAATTTACATGAGAAAGCTTGCAGAATAGAGCCAAGGAGACATGAGAATCACTTTTCCATTAGCCCCCTTATAAGTTTTTGGTTATTTTTATGGTAGACAGAAATGGAATTAACACTGGATGGATTGTTCCCTCTTCTTAATAATTGGTGTGTAGTAGGCCACGTTTTCCCTTTTCTTTTTATCGGAACCTGCTGACAGATAAAACTGAGCTGAGTGGAACTGGTGAAGCTTTTAATTGCCACCATAATTGCCTGTGTTATCAGTTTATTCTAGTGATTCATTGATGTTTTGATCACAACTGACTTCTTGTGGGAGTCAGTTTTATATTAATTTTATATTAATTTATATTAATAGGATAATATGAGACATTATATGTATTGTTTGATTTTTGCTAAGTTTATTTTGTCTTTCTACTGGAAACAAATGGTGGAAAAAGCTTTTGTTTTATGGGTGTATAACTTTGTATCAACCAGTTGAGACTCCGGGAATTCAACCAAATTTAGCCTGGGAGTTGATACAAGGACTTACACATATTTGGAATAATACAAATCAGGGTATGTGTATTAACCTTTCCAGTTTTGCTTCAGAAGGGTTTAGATTTATGGTGATTTGGCTAATTTTTTCAGAGATAGTAACAAGTGGACTAGGTAATCTTGACAAAACAAAATCACGTGTTACGTGGGAAATGGTTGAGTCCACCTTCCTAGACCAGAGGGAGGGATAGCCATGGACTGCAAATAGAACATGGATGGAATATAAGAAAGCCTCTTACCAGCTTCCACATAACTCTTTCTGGAACTGTTTATGGAACCAAACATGTTAT
>JAWWTY010000088.1:32769584-32793673 GCA_035222235.1 Margarornis squamiger | reverse complement strand
G
This sequence comes from Margarornis squamiger, assembly GCA_035222235.1. Lineage (NCBI taxonomy): Eukaryota > Metazoa > Chordata > Aves > Passeriformes > Furnariidae > Margarornis > Margarornis squamiger. Next base: position 32,793,672 of record JAWWTY010000088.1, on the reverse strand, counting down.
TCGCTGATCTCATCTAACCTGGACTGTATTATGCTAGGGTTTGAAGAATAGCCCCACAATCCTAGGAAATCAACTTGCATAAGTTCTCGAAGAGTGGGCAGAACTGTTAGACAACAGAATCTTGCTGCAGTGGACAACCTGCTAATTGCCACTAAGACTCAGGAAGAGTGTCAAGAATGGACTGTAAGTTTGTTAAATTTTCTATTATGAAATGATACAAGGTATTCTAAAACAAAGCCCAAATTGTCAAGGAAGAAGTCACCTATCTGGGATACGATATTTCAGGAGGACAACGTCAGCTGGGACCAGAAAGGAAAGAAACTATCTGCAGAACACCTCTGCCTCAGACTCCAAAGACCTTTGCACATTTCTAGGATTGAATGACTGGTGTCGACTTTGGATCTATCAATATGGATTGATAGTCAAGCCTTTAGACCAGATCCTGCAAGATGAGAACAAACAGTGTGGATTGAAGAAGCTAAGCAAGCCTACCATCAGTGGAAGAAGGAACTTAGGCAAGCACCTGCGCTAGGCCTCCTAGATGCGATCAGACCCTTTTGGCTTTTCTCACGTGAAAGTCAGGGGATTACATTGGGGGTCCTAGCCTAACAGGTGGGACCGTATCAACAAGGAGTAGCATGCTTCTCCAAACAATTAGATGAAGTAAGCAAAGGGTGGACAAGGATGGTTGAGGGCGGTAGCAGCTGTAGTACTAAACACAGAGGAAACACAAAAGTTCACAGTGGGACAGAAAATGACTGTTCTATTGTCACATGTTGTTTCCCCTATACTAGAGCAGAAGGGGAGTCACTGGCTCTCATCCTCCAGGTTCCTCAAATACCAAGCCATCCTACTAGAATGCAAGATGATGTTGAAATCATTAATCCAGCAACCTTTTTGTCTGGTTCAGTGATTACATGGGAACCAGTACATCACAATTGCCTTGAAGCAATTGAAGCAACATATTCCAGCCAACCAGATTTAAAAGATACACCACTGCCTTAAGCAGAGTCATGGCTCACCAACAGAGCTGGCTATGTGAAAAAGAGAACCCACAAGGCAGGGTATGCAGAAATGACTTTAGATCATGTTATTGAGGCACAGACACTTCCTGCTGGCACTTCTGCACAAAAGTCAGAAATAATTGTACTCACTGCAGCACTGCAACTAGGGCAGGAAAAAGATGCTAATATATGGACAGACTCAAAATATGCCTTTAATAAAGTGAATGCCCACAGCTCAGTCTTGAAAAAAAGAAGATTGCTCACATTGGAAGGAAAACAAATAAAGCGTGTTGAAGAAATGTTAAAGCTTCTTGAGTCCATCCAATTACCAAGGCAGCTTGCTATTATGCACTGCAGAGGACATCAAAAAGGTAATATGGCCCAGGAAAAGAGCAATAGATTGGAAGATCAAGAGGTGGAAAAGGCAGCAGAAAATGGCCAGATAGGACTTGCATCCTTAATCTCCTACACCAAAATCATAGAGGTAAGCTCCAGTGTGTCATATTCAAAAGATTTAAAATTAATTGAGGATCAAAAAGCTCAGCTTAAGGACAATATGCATTATTTCAGTACAGGGCAAATTTTAATACCAGAGAAGGTACTGTGGAGAGTAGTACAAGAAGAGCACAACAAAACACATTGGGGAACAGAAGCACTGTATAATTATTTAAAAAGGCAAATAGTAGGAAGAAATTTATACACTACAATTGTACAAGTAACTAAACAGTGTAAAACATGCCTGCAAAACAACCGTCACACCACAAACAAATTAGAAATTGGAGAAACTGAGAAAGATAATTTCCCTGGGCAGCAATGGCAGATTGATGTTTCTGAACTGCCTAGAAATAGGGGGTACTGGTATTTATTGGTGCTTACAGATACCTTCTCACTTTGGCCAGGGGCATTTCCTACCAGAAGTAACAAAGCTCAAGAAGTAGTAAAACTACTTTTAAATTAAACCACTCCCAGATTTTGGGGTGCCAACCACTATCTCATCAGATAGAGGCTCATAGGTTATAGCAACTGTGGTTTAAAAGATCAGGAAGAATTTACAGATTGATTGACAGTTGCACACTCTTTATAGGATACAAGCCAGTGGTCAAGTGGAGAAAATGAACCACCTCATTAAACAGCAGTTAGCTAATCACACATCTGAAAATTTTCAACCCATGACTATTTTTGTAGAAGGTTTACAAGGAAATGTTTCTGTGGCAATACAACATATCAAAACTCAACTATGGGTATAGTTGGTAGCTGCGGGAATCATAGAATGAATGTCAGGAATTTTGCCTCAGGAGTTAAAGGAAATCAGCTAGAAATGACACGACAAGCAAATCTGAGAGAGAACATCAGGCATGTTGGCAATTAGTGAATTTTACTTACAACTGAAAACAGAAGCAGAGAGGAGCATGTGTTCTTACCATCCACAAGGGAAGGGAATGGACCCTATTTCCTGTCTTAGTGTTAGGAGCAATCCACAATGATGTGGTGGTTAGACCCATGGGACATAATGTTTGGGCACAATACAACAATGACACAGGAATGTGGCAAACTATTAGCCCTGAAGTTTGTATACTTAGAGAAAAATTAGGATATGTCTATAAAAATGCTGGAATGAAAAATGAGGATTTATGTTTGGACACGGAAGATAGCATGTGCACCTTTGAAATGTTTCCGAATACACACGCACAGTCTCAAGTGTACTACGTGAGTAAAGGATGTGGGTGTATCAGAACTTGTTCAGCTGTAACTGTTAGTGCCACTAGTTAAGTCTTCACAACCATTAACTTCTGCATTTGCAATTTCACTAAGATACAAGGCTGCGATTTCAACTATACTGCTCCTGTTACCACCATGCAATTAATCTTGGATAATTACATGTTGTATCATGAGTACCTGAACTACAAATAGGCCTGAACATTAATATCCTCTGGATGATGCTCTACCACCCTGATACTGAACAGATGATAGAAAAAGTGAATCCTACTTCACGTGGCACACTGTGGCAAGTGAAACACAACACTGTTGAAATCACAAATATTACAGAAGTGGAAAAAATGGAGAACATCATTGGTGGGACATATTCCTGGGGTGGACTTTCCGGAAATCACCTGCAGCATCACAACTTTTTACCTTTTTAATATATCCAGAGTTTGTACTGATTTTGGCAACTTTATTACTTACTATCATCAACCTCTGGATGTGGTGGCAAATTCGGACAATAGCTCAACAAGTATGTGTTTTGGGTTCAGTGCAAAAGAAGTTGTGCTATTTTAAAGAAAACGAGGGATTGAAACAGGGGAGGTAAGGCCTGGCTATGTTGGCATAACCTTTGGAACTTAGCATAAATGTGACTTTTCAAAATCTAATCACTCACAAGCAGAACTACCCAACTGAAAGGGTAAAATAAAACCTGGAAAGTAGCGCTTCAACATGTAGTAGTGGTAATCAATGACTTTACAAAGGGCTTGATGAATGGGTGGTGGGGTAATTCCTTGAAATGATAAGATCATTTGTAGTGACCAAGTAACAGCAAGTATAGGAAATAGGGTACCAAATGTATAGTTAGATAACCACAAACCTAACTTGGTACTGACCTGTGAAGAACGTGTGAGATAGATAAATTCAGGGCTTGTTTCTTTCAGGGTATAGAAACCCCTGGAATTTTGACACATGTTTGGCACATACATGTTGTTGCTAACCTCTATGTGTGCCCCAGCTGAATAAATGTGTGCTTTACTATGCAGTGTTGACTATGTAGTGGATTCCTTTGAGTCATCTTTTGTGTTGGGTTTTTTTCTAGACACTTTTTCTAATTTCTGTGAAGGAAAGTTACTTTGCTATGTGATTGGGAGCATGTTTTATCTAACAAATGGAAACTGTTGATTTGTGCTTACATCTGGTAAAGGTAGTACAGTTTCTTCTAAGCTAGCAGTCGTTCTTCCCTCTGTTAGCTCAGGAGTTTTTAAGAAGCTTTCCTTTTGATATATAAATGACATGGTGATATGGAACTTGATGGTGACTATGAGGGAAAAGTAGCAGGCCTAGTATTTATTTTGCTGTATATGCCCTCTGCTGAATATTTTCAGAGTAGCAGAATATGAAGGAACATCCTGTTGTGTATGAAAATGAGCATTAAATGAGACTTGGTTAAAAGAATATTGTTTTCTTTAAATCAAGCTACTTATACTTAATCTGTTTTGTTTTTCAGAGTACTGTAAGTGAAAGTGCATCTTCTACATTTGAGAAAGTAAAAGGTCTTGATTGAATGGTGGATTAATAAGCAGTACTCTAAGAGTAAGAAGATACTCTGGGAGTTGGGAAGAACTGGATTTTCACCCTAGTTCAGCAGCTTTGCTGCTCACTTAAACACAGATGAATGAAGACCCCATTTGGAAAATCACCAGGTCAGCGGTCCAGAGCTGATGCAGGTGAGATTTGTTTTCTGTGGTTTTAATGGATAACAGTGTTCTTGCTTTTTTGACTTTTTAAATATGTTAATAACTTTATGCAGTTATCATTTCTGTCTTAAGGAACAATTTTTTTTTTAGAAGCTGATGAATTGAAGACATACAAAAATTTGATTAGCAGTACAGACATTACCTTCATTTTGTATTGCATCAAAAAGTCACCTCTGTGGGGAAGCATGATGCAGCATATTTTTAATCACTAACCATTGTAAATTGGAGCTTTTATAAAATTCTCAAAAAATGAGAAACTGCTATATGTAATTGGGAAAGCTCAATTAATTAACTTTTAAAATACCCAAGCAATAGTCTGTTCTGGTGCTTTCAGATACTCATCTGATTCATTCAAACCTGTATTTTACGTGTGACTGGCTTACAATTTGCTGTCACTCATTTGAAACAACTACTGATTCCAGAGGTAACTGGTGTGGTTTCAAAGGAGAGATCCAGTACACAGTTTTGAACACTTGGTTAAGTGAGTTTTCATTCCTTCAATTGATGATTCCTCTTGACACTGTCAGAATGGCCATGAGAGTAGAGTTGTATCTCTAAGAGAAAAGAAACAAGAGCAGGCTTAGGACCTGGTACTTGAGTCTTGTTGACTTCTAAGCATTCATGGGGCACTGTGCCCAAGTTCAAAGAACTGGCATTAGGTTTTTCAGGAAACTGTTACAAGAATTTTATCTAACAACTGCAATGTGACATGTAATGAACAACAAAACTACAACACAGTTTTGAAGTGTCATAACATGAAACTTGACTAGAGTGATTATGGGACTGGATTTTTCTTTTTTTTCTCAAAACCAAAATATTAAGCTAACACATTTTACTTAAATATGTTAAAAAATGCTTCCTATTTGGGTTTTTTGGCTCTTTAAAAATAAAGAAGAAAATTTATATATTTATTTTTGAAGTCACTTTTTAAATTATTTGTTCATTATTGTTTGTCCTGTAACGGGCATCATGCCAAATTGCCATTAAAATTGACACACAGATTTCTTCAGGTGCCATTTTTGCTTTTTAATATTCCTATGCAAAAGTTAAAATCTATCTTTTTACTCTTAAATGAGAAGTGTTTACCTTATATCAATTTGATTAACATAGTATCATTGTTATTTAAATACAGTCCGTAAATCATACACTTTTGGTCTGTCTCAACTCTTGGCATAGTGGTAGCCTGGGCTTGGGAATTTCTGGCTTTCAGTCACTGGCTTTTACTTTGTCAGGGAAGACAGCTGCTGGCCTCCTTGCTGTTGTTGCTCCCCCTCCTGATCATATTTGATGGGCTGAGGCTAGATAGCTTTTACTGCTATTCTGTAGCCGTGCCTGGAGTTGAGCGAGGGCTGACCAAGAGTGTCAGGGTTAGGGGTCAGGGTTAAATGGAGGGCAAGGACAAGTGGCAAATTAGTGAGTGTCTGCTACAGGCCTCCTATCCAGGAAGACTAAGCAGATGAGAAGCTCTATAGACAGACAGAGGCTGCCTCATGTTCACAAGCCTTGATCCCTCACGAGGTTCTTGACTCCTCCCCGTATCTATTGGAGGGACTTCACAGCATGGTGTAAGTAATACAGAAGGTTTTTGGAATGTGCTGATGACCATTTCATCCTCCAAGGACCCAATGAAGAGAGGTGCTTTGCTGGACGTGATTCTCAGCAACAAGATGGGCTGGTGGGAAATGTGAAGCTCAAGGGCAGCTTGGGCTGCAGTGATCATGAAATCATGCTTTTCTGAGATCCTCAAGGCAGCAAGGAAGGTACACAGCAAACTCCATACCCTGGGCTTCAGAAGATCAGGCTTCAGTCTGTGCAGGGATCTGCTTGGTAGAGTTATCATGGGCTAAAGCCCTGGAGGGAGGAGGGGCACAAAACAGGTGGTTAATACCAAGGACTGCCTCCTCCTAAACTCATGAGTAATGCATTCTAATGGGGAGAAAGTCAGGCAAACACACCAGAAGGCCTGCATAGATGAACGAGGAGACCAGGGAAAATGTGGGTTCTCTCTTGAAGAAAACAGGAGACCAGGTTATCCGTGACAGGGAGAAGGCTGAGGTAATCAATGACTTCATCTCACTTGTCACTGGCAAGTGCTCCAGCCCCACTGTCCAAGTCACAGAAGGCAAACACAGGGACTAGAAGAATGAAGAACCACACACTGTAAGAGAAGATCAGATTCAAGATCATCTAAGAAACCTGAAGATGCATGAGTCCCTGGGACCTGACGGAACTAGAAGAGAAAATGGCTAAGCCACTATCCATCAGATTTGAGAAGTCATGGTGGTCCAGTGAGGTTCCCACTGGCTGGAAAAGGGGAAACAACCCCCATTTTTACAAAGGGAAAAAAGGAAGATGCAGGAAATCACCAGCTAGTCAGTCTCCCTTCTGTGCCTGGCAATATCATGGAGTAGATATTCCTGAAAACTACACTAAGGCATGTGGAGAATAAAGAGGTAGTTGGTGACAGCCAACATGGCTTCTTGAAAGGCAAACTGCCTGACATAAAAATGTTAAAATATTTCTGTGAAATAATGGATGATCGCACCCAGAGCTGCAGTCAACTGGGACAATTTCCAAGTGAAGGCTCGTGATGGGTGGCATTCCTCAGGGGTTAATATTGTGACCAGTACTGTTTAACATCTTAGTCAGTGACAGGGACAGTGGGATCAGGTGCCCCTCAGCAAGTTTGCCAACAACACCTGGGGTGTGTGGTGCAGTTGACACACTGGAAGGGCAGGGGTGGCATCCAGAGGGACCTTGACAGCGTTTAGAGTTGGGCCTGTGCAAACCTCACAGTGTTCAACAAGGCCAAGTGCTGCACCTGGGTCAGGGCAATCCCAAGCACAAATACAGGCTGGACAGAGAATAGACTGAGAGCAGCCCTCCTAAGAAGGACTTAAGGGTGTTGATGAACAAGAAGCTCAACAAAACCTGACAATGTGCACTCGCAGCCCAGAAGGCAGATCATGTTTTAGGCTGCATCAAAAGCAGCATGGTCAGTAGGGTGAGGGAGGTGGTATTACCTCTCTAGTCCACTCCAGTGAGACACTACCTGGAGTACTTTATCCATCTCTGGGGTCTCCAACATAAGAATGATTTGAACTTGTTGGAACAAGTCCAGAGGACGGCCACAATGATGATCACATGGCTGTGGATACCTCTCTTAAAGGGACAGGCTGCAGGAGCTGTGGTTGTTCAGTGGGAAGAAGTGAAGGCGCTGGGGTCATCCAGCTATGCCCTTCCAGTACCTGAAGGGATCTACAAGAGAGCTGGTGAGGGACTGTTTACAAGAGTGTGTGGTGACAGAACAGGGGGGGATGGCTTTAAACTCAAAGAGGGTGGGTTTATATTAAGTATTAGGAAAAAATTCTTTACTGTGCAGGTAGTGAGGCACTGGGACAGGTTGCTTGGAGAAATTGTGGATGCCCCATCTGTGGAAGTGTTGAAGGCCAGGCTTGAATGGGACTTTGAGCATCTTGGTCTAGTGGAAGGTGTCCCTGCCCAAAGCAGGAGGGAATGAGGTGACCTTTAAAAGGTACCTTTGACCTCAAAGCATTCTGTTCTGTGGTAATTACATAGATAGGGGCTTTATGTATTCACTGGATGGCTGCATGTAAAGAGTTACAGTCAACAGCCCACTATCTAACTGGAAACCAGTAATGAGTAGTGTCTATTAAAGGTCTGTCCTGGGACCAGTACTATTTAGTATCTTCGTGAATGACACAGACAGTGGGACTTAGTGCACCCTCAGCAAGTTTGCAGATTACACCAAGGGAGGTGCAGTTGATTCCCCAGAGAGAGGTTGTCATCCAGAGAGGCCGTGGCAGGTTCCAGAAGTGGGCCTGTGCAAACCACTTGAAGCAAGGACAAGTTCACAGTCCTGTAATCCACGATGTCAATAATGACAGGGAGGTGAGTGGATTTGAGAACAGCCTTGCAGGAAAGTATTTGTGGGTACTGGTGAAAAATTTGACATGAGCTGGCAAAGTACTTTTTCTACCCCAAAGCTGATTATATCCTGGGCTGCATTAAATGAAGCATGGCCTGCAGGTTGAGGGATGTGATTCTGTTCCCATCAGACCCCATCTAGAGTACCATGTCCAGCTCTGGGGTCCTCAGCACAGGAAGGACATGTACCTATTGGTCCAGAGGTGGCCATGAAGGTGACCAAAGGGCTGGAACATCTCTCATGAGGAAAGGCTGAGGGAATTGGGATAGTTCAACCTGGAGATGAGAAGGCTCCAGAGAGTGCAGCTTTTTAGTTTTTAGGAAGGGCTTACAAAAAAGGTGGAGAGAGTCTATTTACTGAAGCCTGTAGTGACAGTACATGGGGAAATTGTTTTAAACAGAAAGTACAGTTAGGTTTGCATATACAGAAGAAATTTTTTACAGTGAGTATGGGGAGACACGGGAACAGGTTACCCAAATGTGAATGCCTTATCATTGGGAGGTGTTTTGAGGTCATGTTTGATAGGAAGTTGAAAAACTTGACCTAGTGAAAAGTCCCTTCCCCCACCATAGAGTTGAACTAGGTAATCTCTAGAGAGTCTGTGAGATTACCTAGAACAGCTGTAAAAAAAAAAGAAAAAAAAGTAACTTTAAAATAGCATTTGCTGTGCTTTACAGAATTATGGATACAAATACCTTATTCATTGCTTTCCTCTTTTAAACATGGTTGCCACTTTTCAAGAAACTTCATGAACACAGTGTCCCAGAACAGCTAGATCCTTGAAGCAGAAAGTAAGATTTTAAGTTTTGCCTATAAAATTGCTATCATTTGGGAGTGATAATACAGCATTAATATAGTCTTAATCACGAGGAAAAATGAATAACAGAAAAAAATATGGTGAAAGAATGAAAATATGAACTTTACATTCGATCTGTTGATCATGTAAAATAATAAAATTGTGGTACTCTAGGAGAGTCTTGCGTCATGTACAGGCTGCCACAAAATATCTGGAGGTACAGATAAATGGTCATGTCAGGTGTTAATACAGGCCAAAATTGAATGTGTTACTGAAGCATTTTGCAACTGATATTGATTTCATCCTATTGTACAGACATCAATCAGTGACACTACAGCTCTGGTGGCATCTTTGACAAAGCAAATTTTCAGCTGTCCTATCTCTCTTCCTAGGGAGGAAGTGCTTTTATTTGTTGTAAAGTATGTGTAAAGGAAGGATATGTGATTTAAAATATCTACACTTTTGAAATCTCTCTCACAGGAAACATACTTAGTGCGTAGCTCCATCTTGAGAAATAAAGGGTAGGATTTAAGATGAACTTTCCAGTTTCACTCAACAGTAGAGTATATGGCTGCAGACTTTAGGAGTTACTCAAAGTATAAAGTTGCTTTCTACTTTCAGTGGTACAGACAGGTGCTGTGCAAGCCAGTATTCCTGCCTGTCTCTTTAATTAGTATATGGCTGTCCTAAATACAGGAGAAATACAGATTTTTTAAAAAAATTAACTTACAGTATAATTGATTGAAAAATAAGATGTAATTACCTTGCAATAACACTTATATTTGGCCCTTTTAAGTCTAATGATCATCTGTTTAATGCTGTAGAAGTTACGTTCCTCTAAAATCTTTCCTACCAATGTTCTCCCAGTGGTGCAGAATCCCACCAGACTGCATGATGGTCAGGACAAATTTTAGTGCCTTGGTTTTAAAATGTAAAAGTAATTTCTTGGTAAAGAAAATTAATAGGAGACATTGTCATATACAAGCATTTGTAGTTTTTTACCTTTAAAAGTATGTTGTGCTGGTTTAAAGGTAAACCAGCAGGAAAAATGAACCCAACTCAAAAAGAGATTAAAAGTCAGAATTATAATTTAATAAAAAGATTACAATAAGTACCATGATACAGAGAAGAAATTCTTTTGACCCACAAAAAACAGATGTACAACCTAGCACTGTGGTGCACGAACAGAATGGAGCTCACCAGCCCCTGTGCTGAGCACCATGTGGCCCCCTGAGTACAAATTGAAAGGAAAGAAGAAACTTGTTGGTGAGGATGATGGTCGCAGTCTGGTCGAGAGCGGCAGTCACAGTCCTCTTGAGGTCCTGATCCTTCTCTGGATCTGAGTAGTGGTACCAGAAGTCCCCAAACCCCAAGATGATATGTGCTCAAATTCAGGTTGGAATACCCAGTATCTCCCCCAGGGCAGGGAGTGTCACAAGGGGTGATTTACTCTGTGGGTCATGGGATATTTTCAGAATCCTGATGGCCCATTAGCAGACATGACCCCTCAGGCTAGGTGTGAAGGTGCTAAGGACTCCCCAGAGGGAAGTTATCACACCTGTCATTGGTTTGAAGACAGGAGAGCTTCGCTATCTCACAGAGTTCTTTAACACCCAGCGTAGCCTGAGGGGTCAGGTGTGCCCTGGGCAGCTGCTGCAAATGATCCATCGGAAATGACATAAAGCGTGTATAATACACAGTTTTGGTTACACCCACACAGTGATAAATTGGTCTCGACCACTGTAAGTAGGACACAAATGTGAATTGTTTCAGTACTGCCTTTGTGAGCTAAGAGAAGAGATCACCCCCCGCCTTGGATGCAAACTACTCAGAATTGCAGTGAGATCTTTTCTGCAGAGTCATAATTAATTTATCTCTGTAATTCTGGTCTAGTTCAGTTAAAATAACTCTCTTTCAATTTGAGATTGAGCAATATGAGGTATGAATAAGCACACTGAAGTATTTTTTAGGTCCCTGAAATTAGTTCTGAAATAGTCTCCAAATACAGAGTGGGATTACTACTGTACCCACGAGAGATTCTGAAATACACCTTAAAATATCTAGCTTCACTCCATGTTGTGAACACAGGAGATATTCAGAGAAATAAAATATTGGTAGTGTGTTTTGAAGAGCCTATCTGTTCTTCATGAACTGCATGGAGGGTACCAACTGATCTTATAATGGAAAAAACATTGCCAGTAGCTTTCTCCCATCTTTCTCCATATTTTCCTGTGTAAATACATATATTCCATGTATTTACTTTGGAGTCAACATCCTGAAAGAATAATTTTTTTTTTTTTAGTCTTGTCTTACCCTTTGTCTTTGTCTGGAGTAAAGTAGAAATATTCAGAAATATGTTTACTAGTTTGAGTATTGAATTTTAAGGATGTATTGTAAGGATTTATTATGAATAGAATTGAATCTCAAAAGACAGACCATTTGACAGTTAAGTTGTTAATTCTTAATGGTGTTGAGGAATGGTTACAAGATCAGGGACATGGGTCCCTGGAAAACTTGATACAAAGCAGCAAAGTTTGATCACTGATGTGGTAAGGCCAAGATGACCTTTGGAAGGAACACTGTGCTATAACAGGATGTGAAACAGGGCGTAAAAGTATACAGTTAGCAAAACTAAGCTTGGGAAACTGCAAACTGTTAAACTGTAAGAATGTTGTTTAAACTCATGCCAAGTATTGCTTAACCTCTAGAGTGAACCAATAAGATTATGCCAAGTATTGTAAGTAACATATAAAAGCTAGCTAATAGCACAATAAAATTGAGACTTCCTTATTGATCACATTGATTGTGTGTCTCGTCTCCCTCTCCGCGACATAATGGAGTTTGTTTTCACTTTCCATTACAAAAAATATGTTTCTCTGCTCTTATATCAGAAAAATAAAAATAGGTTGAGATTGAATGGACCTTTTAATGGTCATCTAGCCCAACTCTCATGCAATTAGCAGGGATGTCTTCAAGCAGATCAGATTGCTCAGAGCCTCATCCAACCTGAACTTGAACACTTCCAGGGATGGGGCATCCACAGTCATTGTAAAAAAACTTCTTTCTTATATCTAATATAAACTGACACTTCTCCAGTTTAAAACCTTTACCCTGTGTTCTGTAACAACAGGTCTTGCTAAAGGGTCTGTCCCCAGCTTTCTTATAGGCTCCCTTTACATAGTGCAAGGCTGCTGTAAGATCACCTCAGAGCCTTCTCTTCATCAGGCTGAACAATCCTGACTCTCTCAGCCTTTCCTCATAGGAGAGGTGCTCCAACCCTCCAGTCACCTTCATGACCCTCCTTTGGACTCATTCCACCAGGTCTGTGTCTTTCTGTGCTGAGGACCCTGGAGCTGGATGCAATGCTCAAGGTGGGGTCTTACCAAAGAAGAGTAGAGGGGCAGAATCTTCTCCCTTGCCCTGCTGGCCACACTGGCTTTGATGCAGCCCAGGACACAGTTGGCTTTCTGGATTGCAAGTGCACATTGCTGCATCATGTCCAGCCTATCACCCACCAACACCCCCAAGTCCTTCTTGGCAAGGGGTGTTCTTCTCAATCCCTTTATCCCCCAGCCTGTATTGATACTAGGGGTTACCTCTACCCACATGTAGGACCTTGTACTTGGCCTTGTTGAACCTCATGATGTTCCCATGGGCCCACTTGTCAAGCTTGTCCAGGTCCCTCTGGATGGCATCCTGTTCTTCAGGCATGTCAGCCGTACTGCCCAGCTTGGTGACATCTGCATATAAGTGATTGAAGCATGTATCTTTTTTCTTTTGTCCAATGCATCAAAGTTTCAATCTTCCCTGCTTATTACAAAGAAGTAAAACTGATCCACGTAGATTGTTCTAGGCTATTAATTTTTTTTTCTGGATTTATGTTAAGAGTAGTTTAGTTGTAGAGAGTATTTTAATTGCTATCTAAAGAAATTTCATGCAGTGTTCTCTGTAGTTTTGTCAGTGTTTATGCAGCCATCTTTGTCCTTTTTTTTTTGAAGGTTAGGTGTAACTACAAGCTGTGGATGTTACTGAACTTTTACCCAAAAAGCAGCTGAAAGATTTCTTGCAACATTTTAGTAATAATAGAAAAACTAATATTGAAGGAATTCCTCTGGACTAAGAAAGATTCACCAGGGGGATAATTCTGATTTTGACCTTTTCATTAGAGTATGGCAGACATAAGGAGTCTGTGCAGTCCCATCCCCCTCTTTAGAGCTGCTGTAGAGGACAGAAACTCTTGCAATTTCTGCAAGTCTCTAACCAACCAATTCAATAGTCTAGCCTGAGATGTCTTTGAAAGGAGTTTATGCATCTCCATGATACATTACTGAATTCAGACAGTCCAAAATAGAAGGGTAAATTGTGGAAAATAGGCATTTAGTTGGTATGAGGGTGAGTTCGACTTAGAATCTTCAAATATTTGCTATGGATATTTTTATTAAACATCCAAATGCCATAACTTCATGTATTAAACTGGAAGCTATCTTAAGGTACTTCTGATGCCTTGGCATTTTTCTGTATTTGTAGTTTTTAATGTTTTATATATTTGTAGATTTTTATATAGCTGTATAGTTTCTCGCTCTTGTGGTAGCAGCTAACAGTTTCTCACGGTTTGTGCCACTTTCCTGAAGTTCTGGAACAGTCTTTTCAAAGAAGGGATTTCAGCAAGGATGTCTTGTTTGGCTTCTGGTTTAGAGTTCACTACATCAATGAACAAATTGAATCATGTCAAAAGTATGAGGTTTCCAAGGCAAGAAGTTAGCAAACAGGGCGAATTCCCATTCCCAGAGGTCTGCATAGCTTCTCCTTTGTATTTATTGCAGATGTTGTCATAAACCTTTTTTCTGTGTAGGTCTAGTGTTTTTGTTTTCTCTCTTTGGAAGACAAATGCTTTGTACCTCCCTTCTTACACACAGGTTTCAGAGTCCTTGAGCAGAGGACAGAAGGAAAGTTCTTGTGCTGAACCATTCTGTTATTTTGTTGTGGTTTTAACTGCTTGAGCTAATTTAGCCAAAATCTTACTTTTCTCTCAGCCAATAACATAAAACATAAAGTGCATGTGTTCATGTCCTGGTGATGCAGTTTCTCTATTTTGTAAGAACAGTTCTCTTTTTATAACAATTTTTTGAATAAAACATCTCCATATTTTTAATGAAACATGTTATATTGGATGTTAGTAGGACATGGCCATCTCATGTACAGAAGAGGTAGCTGGCATGACTAGAGAGTTTTTTCTAGTGGTTATAGTAAAGTCCCAAAGTTTTATGTGTTTATAATCAAACTCTTTGTGATACTGTTTTTTATTTTCCCACTAAGTTCTTACACACAGTTTAATTTTTTGGTCTTGTCACAGTCAAAAATTGCAAGCAGAATCTTAACTGCAATAATTGGCAGGTAAGGCTTAATTTTTAAAATCCAGACATTACAAATGTCATTACTGCTGGAAGCAGGTTCCTGAGGATCTGGTACAAGCTTAGCCTAGTAAACCTAACACGCGTTATTATTTGAATTTTGCCATTTCTGTAACTCTGAATATATATGCCTCTTAAATTTTTCATGTGAAAATGAAAATATTAAAATATTTATGAATACTGAAGGCTAATGGTACTTTCAGTTCTTTACTCTCTTGTGCGATGCTAGTAATATTGTGAAAGTTTTCAATATGTATGTAATTCCAAAGCTATGCTTGGAACATGTGTTAAATTTAAAAGAATTTGTTTGTTCAGGCATATAGAGAAATTAAACCATTTTTGTGTAAGTGTTAACATAAGCTCCTTAGTTGAAATTTCAGGCATGTTTGTACATAAGCATGAGGCATTAGAGTTACACTTCTGTCAGTCCAGCACTGGATCAGCTTGTGATCAGCTTCTTTTAGATACAGCCGGCAACAAGCAAAAAGTCCAAAACCAACCCAAAACAAACTACTGTGAAGAAATTTAACTCTATCCCAGTCAAAACCAGTACTGTGAGGAAGACAGGAAGAATCAGGATCAAGCTACATACCTTCTGGCCACTCACCACCCTCGGCGTACATCACATCCTTTGCTTTAACAGCAGCTATTTCAGTTGACTCTAGTAAATGATCCCTATATGTGTGGTCATTGGCCATGATCTGAGGCTGCAGTTGTCATTCTGAGAACTTACTTTGATTATTTTTTCACTGTGCAACTCACCCTTTATATGTAATGTTCTTTTTTGACACTGTTCTTATGTCATCTTGTTCTTGCATATTTCCTCTTCTGAACTCTTCATGGCTGATCGTAAGTGGTTTTCTAACAACCAGTAGAAGCCTGCTTTCCCCTTTCCTCACTGCAGCTTAGTAGAAGCTTTCCAGTTTTCATATTCATCCCACAATATCACTGGGATGTGTGCAATGTTCTTCTATCTGTAAAAATTGTTCATATGGCGCTTTTTTTCACATGCTCTGTTAGGCACAGATATTGTTAGTCTGACTAACTCAGGAAGGTGTGTATCAGTGTCTTTTTTATTAATTCAAGGATGAAAACTTAAAACATCAAGTTAATTCACTTACCTAGTATTGCTTATTGATGATCTCAACTATGTTATAACTATGTCCCTGTTATGTTTAGCTCAACTTTCATTTTAATGGTTGCTCATTAGGTTATGTTCATCCCTGAACTTCTGTGTTGGGCTTTTTGGCAAGGTAGCGGGAGGGTACAAGAGTGGCTTCTGTGAGAAGCAGGTAGAAGCTTCCCTTGTGTCCAACAGAGCTGTTGCCAGCCAGCTTCAGGATGGACGCAGCACTGGCCAAAGCTGAGCCTGTCAGTGATAGTAGCACCTATGGGATAATATATTTAAGAAGGGGGGAAATACTCTGCACACTAGCAATTTTAGCTAGGGCAGAGGAGTGAGACTCTGTCACAGCAACAGCCCTGCAGACACCAAGGTCAGTGCAGAAGAGAGGGAGAGGTGCGTCAGGCACCGGAGCAGAGGTTCCCCTGCAGCCCGTGGTGAAGGTGATGGTGAGGTGAGGCATGCTGTGGCCCTGCAGCCCGTGGAGCCACACTGGAGCAAGTGGATGCGACTGAAG
This sequence comes from Margarornis squamiger, assembly GCA_035222235.1. Lineage (NCBI taxonomy): Eukaryota > Metazoa > Chordata > Aves > Passeriformes > Furnariidae > Margarornis > Margarornis squamiger. The sequence goes on along the minus strand of JAWWTY010000088.1, from coordinate 32,777,411 downwards.
AAGTCCATGATCCTGCAGAAAACCTAGAAAGGAACAGATTTCCTGGCCTGACTTGTGGCTCCATGAGAGAAGAGCTCATGCTGGAGCAAGTTTGCTGGTAGGACTTGTGACTGTGCAGGGGAACCACACCAGAGCAGCCTGTTCCTGAAAGACAACACCCTGTGGAAAGGATCCATGCTACAACTATTTGTGAAGAATTGTGGCCCATGGGAAGGAGTCACACTGGAAAGTTTGAAGGATTGTCTGCTGTAGGAGGTATCTCACACTGGAGCAGGGGAAGAGTGTGAAGAGTCCTCCCCCTGAGGAGAAAGGAGTAGCAGAGACAGCACATGATTAACTGACTGTAACCATCACTACCTGTCTCCTTGTGCTACTTGGGAGCAAGGAGGTAGAAAAAAATTGACAGTGAAGTTAGGTTCCAGAAGAAGAGCGGGGTGAGGGGAAGATATTTTAACATTTGGCTTTATTTCTCATTACTCTACTCAGACTTGATCGATAATAAATTAAACTAATATTCTCCAAGTCAAGCTTGGTTTGCCTGTGATGGTAATTGGTGAGTGATTTCTACCTGTCCCTCTCTTGACCCAGGAGCCTTTAGTAGTATCTTCTCTCCCATGTCCAGCTGAGGAGAGGAGGTGTAAAGCAGCTTTGCTTGGCACCTGCTGTCCAGTCAGAGTCAACCCACCACAGCTTCATGAGCACATAGTCCATGTCTGTCCCTGCAGAGCCTTCTCCCATTCCAGCAGGTCATTCATCAGTCATAACATGAAATGTTTGGATTCTGTACATTTTGACATTCAAAATGAAGACTTTTATGTAAGTTTTTTAATTATTCTTCAGTAGATCCACTATCTTTTATATTGTAGGTCATGCAGGAGTGTCTGCCAGCATGATGAAGAAGAGAACTTCTCACAAGTAAGTTGTTAGTATTTTTGCTAAATTGTATATCTCAGTAACTGCAAGTACTGTTCTAGAAGTATATATGTATTGTTCCACTGACTTTGTTCTTGAAAATTATGTAGAACAATACTCAATCTGTATATGTGTGTGTAGAGTCAGACTTTCAATTCTTTCAGGAAGGTGGTAGGAAAGAAAGTCCAGCAGATAAAGATTTGAGCATTGTTTTCACTGTTAATATGATATTTTTCTTGAATACAATTTTGTAATTCTTTCTGGAATCCTTAGAGAAGGATATACAAGCCCAAAATTAGCCACATGTACTGTAGGATTTTTCTCTGGCACAGAGTTCATGTCTTATCACCAGGTCAATAAAAACTGCAAATCATGATTACTGATAACCCAGTCTGGATGTAATCTTTGATATATCTAATCATGTATGCACTATAACTGTAGTTTTGGAAAAGCTTTTTTTTTTTTTTTTTTTTAAAATAATATACTGAAATACTTCTGTAAGGAGGCTACTATTTGTGTGGGAAGGAAGGATACCTGCTTGTGCAACACTTTCATGGCATGTATTTTTCCATCTACAACATTTTTAAATAGTAGCAGCTGAACACTGGTGAGTAGCTGTGTGAAAATAGAGGTAATCATCTGGGTATAATTGGTCTTAGATAACCTCTGGCTATATCTCTGGTGGAAGAAATCTAAGCTGGGTAAGTGTTAAACTTACTAAAATGTTACTAGCTGTATTTTAAGTGTAAAGTCATATACTGGTGTATCAATCAAAAGCAATTTGTTTGGCAGTTGTATTTTCCACAGTTAACATAGTTGATCACTGCTAAACAGTGTTAACTGTTTCCCAGAGACAACACCTGATGTAAAACTACTCTAATCCCTTCCACCAGCACATCATTTTCCATTCTTGTCTATCTTAATAGAAGGCAAAAAGAAACATTTATTTGTCTAGGGGCAGGTAGAGTTGGTTAAAATTTAATTTCTCTTGTTCTCTTTCAACCGCTCAGAGAAAGGAGTGTATGATGGGAAGACTATCAGAGGTGGGTTGCCTTTTGTACTTGAGGGTGGCTAGATTTGTCTTTATTGTTGTGTTAATATACACTTATTTAAATAACTAAATAGGCTGTAAATTTTTTAGCATAAAGGCTTTTGTGGAACATGAGAAGTTTTGATCCTAAGTGACATAATTTTCAGGCATTTAACTTGAGCATCCGGCTTAGTTTTATGTAAATTTAGCCTAGTTCAATGGTTTATTATTTAGTGAAGGTTTTCTTCTACCAAGCCAAGATGATTTCTTGTGTGCTGCTCACTGACTTGTCTAGAATGAGGCAGAGTAGTAAAGTATTGTTTATAGTTTACCACAAATGAGTAGAACATGAATGATGATACAATGCTATATGCTGATACTATTCTGAGCCAATGCAATAGACTACAAGTTAGTAATGCATACTTTGTCACTGATTTAGTTATTTATTTATTTAGTTGTTCTAATTTAAAGAAAAAGAGAAAGAAGCCTACTGGCACTCAAAAGGCCATTGAGGAGATTTTAAATCAGCTTCAGAAGGTTTGCAGCAGAGGAGGGAACAAGGCAAGACTCAGTAACTGAGGCTGTGGTAGAATGAGCAGTGTGGATGAGCTTTCTAAACTCTTCTTTCCTAAATGGTCGTTAATGTTGAGCCTTTTGGAGATCATTCCTGAGGATATAGGGCAGTTCTTCCAAGTGCTCTGTTAGTGAGTAGTGGTGATCTCTGCCAATATGAGGCTGACCTCACTGGCATCAGATCAGTCAGTAAACTCCCAAATCTGATTCTTTCCACCCTTGGTGTATGAGGCAATAGTATGAGTATAAAAATGCTTTTTTCATAGGCTCTCCAGATTTCATATAGTTGGCAATTCAAAGACTTTGACGTGCCAGTTATACCTGTAGTTTAACTACAAGTGAACTTAAACGTTTTGAAATTTTGATCCCACTTCAAGCTAACTTAATTCTTGGTTTCTGCAATGTGTGTAACTGAAAGTCACAACTGAATGATGGGTTTTGAGGGAATACAGAAAGTACTTTAAAACTTCTGTCTTAATTAATGTGCCTCATAGTCTGAATATTGTGAAAAGTAGTTAATAACAATTCTGTCATCATCATTCTGCTATTAGTGATAGGCTTTAATAAGATCACAACTGTTTTTTTGGGTCCTATTTTCAGTAACTTTTCTACTTAGCGCTGTGAAAGACATGAATATGAACTGACCATTGCTGCAGTACTGCTTTTATAATGTTTTATAGTTTTCCTTCGAGTTTTTCACAATTGTGTGTGTTTTTGCATATCTGAGGGGTGTAGTTTTCTTTCACCCTTCTGTTGTTTTGGGTTTTTTTTTCCTTAGTGGTATTTTTTTGAGATGAGATGGTCGGGGGAAAAAACCAACCAGCAATCAAACCTAAATGGATAACTTTATAGGTTACTTTGAGAATTGCCATTTTCCTTTTTATAAATGCTAGTCTGTCTTTTAAGCACAACCCTCTGGTAACGGTTGATTTTTCTGCTATCAGTCCTTGTGCAGTTCTGCACTATGTTGGTTTCCCTGGTAGCAGCTGCCAAAAAGTTTGTGTGAGGACCATATAAACACAGCTTCAAAATCTGGAAAGATTTCTTTCAGGCTATGTAGCCTATAGTATCTGGTTCTGATAATGAAACTTTTTCACATAACTAAGTTTTACTTAACAGCTTACAGCTTTCAAGATAAAGAAGAGGATCTGAAACTTTGAGAAATCAAAAGGCCATTTACAATGAGAAAGTGTTTGATGTGTCAAGCTATTTCCAGGACTTGCTAATTTCTGTTTCTCCTGGCTCCATGTTTTACGTGTCTAATTGTTATGTAGTCTTCAAGAGCAAATCTCTGTTGAATTTTAAAGATAATTCTAATGAAAGAGAAGGAATAAATTGTGTTGAACCTTCTGGATATAGCATCATAGAAAGTTATGAATACTTACGTTACTTGATGTATCACAAAAATGACACCTTCTTAAGGAAAGGAATGTTGATTACTTGGTTGTCTTATATGGAAGTATGTTCTGTGTTATTTATGCATATATAAGAACTTAAGCTTGCTTTCTTACCACATGTTCAGATGCAAAAGTAGATTTTCCTTAGTAATTTACTAGTTTGAATATCTCATTTATTACAGTATGAACCACTGCAAAAATGAGAGTGAGCAGCTGTTCAGTAGTGCAACCTTCAAACAAAAATTTGAACTGCAAGTACACCTGACGGGTACTTGACTTGTAATTAAATTTTTAATGCATTTTGCTCTATGAGGCATTTTAAACGTAGTTATCCATTCGAACTCAATTATGTTGTCTTTTTCCATAATTTTTTTTTAGAACGAGTGTGAAACTTTTTTCATTATTGTTCCAACTTAAAGTGGATTATGCTTTGTAGGCAGAAAATTGTGAGATTGAGTATGACTAGTAGTATAACACTTTACAAAAATGAGCATAAACTGCTTAAACTAGATAAAGCAATGTCAGTTTCAACATTTTTTTAACCTTTAGTTGTTTTTATTCCCTTTAGAATGGAGCAATGATTCATTAGAACTAAATGAATGAATTCTATAAAAAACAAACTCAATTTTATTGTGCCAAGAACCAGATCTGACACAATGACAGTTAGAAATACAGATAACATACACATGCATGAGCAAAACAAGAATTTGGAAATGTGTTTTAGTTTTTGCATAACATTAGAACAAGCTTTTTAGGAGAGTCTCTCTTTACAGGTACTCCAATCTGTTCCAATTATCTGTTCTATCAAAGTTAGGAATACAGAACTGTGGTTTGATCTTTGAAAAAGTTCAGATCATAGCAAAAGTGAAGTTTGACAAACACCCTGCTAAGATCTTCATGGTGAATTAAGGCCTGGAGGTGGGACAAGTTGCTGAAGGAATTGTGTCTCTTGATTTTAGTAGTTACAATTATATCTTTAGCATTAAGCATTCCAGTATCCTATAGTGAGTGCATTATTCTCGAAGACCACTTCTAGGATTTCAGTGTTGTTATCTGTCTTTTTTGGATCATATAGGGACTTCTGAGTCAGCGTCCATTGTTTGTGGAGACATTTTTCTTTTGTCACTATCTCTAATCTAAGGAAGAGTGTTGTTTTTTGCAACTGATACTCTTTTAGACGTTGCTTTAAACATGCTAGTTGTGTGCATTTATTACTGTCATTAAAATTGTGTGTGCTACAAGTAGTAGCCCAAAAATTTATTTTATAACTTTGTTGACATTCAGGAGAATTTTGTATAATGTCATAATGTCCCTGTGTTTCTTCCATTTGTATTCAAAACTGTCGTGTTTTTAATAACTGAATAGGACAAAACTTGTGTAACACTTTCAGTGATTTGAAACTCATATAGCTTACATTACAGTTGATCAGAACAGCAGCTGTTACTCACCAGAGGGACTTTCCATGCAAATTCCACAAAAATAGTGGAAGGACAAAAAAGTATATTTAATCTATTTTCTACATAGAGGAGTATGCCTTCTCTGGCCTTTTCCATTACATGCAATTTTTCATTTCCCATACTTAAAAGGAACAATACAGAGGTGTTGTTTCTACCATGTGTCTTTAAAAATACTCTGAGTCAAAAATACCTGTAAATGAAGGAGGCTAGATTTCCTTCGCTTGAAAACAGGTTTGTTTTAGTGGAAAAAAAAATCTTTGAATAATTTGAATCAGCCACTGGTAATGTTTGCACTGACTTCTTCCTCCTGGGACAGGAGTTCTTTACTGTTCCACAGAGAGCTACAAGGTACTGCCAGGTAACCTGGTGCTGTGAGACCTGATCCAGGTGAGTTTTAGGTTTGATGTTCAGTGTAGCAAGGGGTAGAATAGTCCTTTTGTCTTAAGAAAAATAGTTTTAGAATTTACTGTTAGGAAACTGACCTTATAACGCACATCAAAAATGTTTTGCAAGTTTTCAGTGTGTTTTTCTTTTTTCTGATACAGTGTGATATGCTTTATGCTTTAATTTGAGTAAGGTATACTAAGCTATTAAATACATATTCCTGTAAAAGCATACAACTATTTTCTGAAGTAGAACTTTGAATATGTATGTACTTGTTTAATATTAATGTTTGTATCCATGTACAGAAAACATAGAAATAATGTGGGACCGAGCAAACCTATTTCTCAGCCTCGAAGAAATATTGTAGGCTGCAGGATACAGCATGGATGGAAAGAAGGGAGTGGACCTGTAACACAATGGAAGGGCACAGTTCTTGATCAAGTTCCTGTAAATCCCTCTCTCTATCTCATAAAGTATGATGGATTTGACTGTGTGTATGGACTAGAACTTCACAAAGATGAAAGAGTTTCAGCACTTGAAGTTCTTCCAGACAGAGTTGGTAAGTGTTTTGGGGTTTTCTCCTAAATTTATATACATGTAGGCTGACCTTTATTATTAAAAGTTCTCCACTAGTCTCTCCAGACTTCCCCCAAGATAACATCTAACCACTTAAATGTTTTTGGTCAATTTGATTTTTGTCTCATGGCTGGTAATCTAAATGCTCTGGGTTTTTTTTGATTCTACAAAATTTTGATTATACCAGTGAGTGCAGTTGCTGTCTTCAAGTAGTATGCAGTACATTCTGTAGCTTTTATTTTGATTAATGTTGATACTTCTGTTAAAATTTCAGGTATTAAGACATCTTGACTGTTTTGTCTGTTGTGTGTGTCTTAACAGCAATAATGTCACATTTTCCTCATGTACTTCCTTTAAGTATTTTTAATATTGGGAATTTGCTGGTTTAAAGGTAAACCAGCAGGAAAAATGAACCCAACTCAAAAGAGATTAGAAGTCAGAGTTAGAATTTACTAGAAACATTACAGTAAATACAATGATACACAGTAAAATTGGTTTTAACCACAAAAAACCAAAATGTATAACCTGGCACCCTGAGGCACAAACAGAATGGAGCTCGCCAGCCCCTGTGCTGAGCACCATGTGACCCCCCTGGTTACAAAGTAAAAGGAAAGGAAAACCTGTTGGTGAGGATGATGGTCACAGTGTGGTCAAGAGTGGCAGTCACAGTCCTGCTGAGGTTCTGGTCCTTCTCTGGATCTGACGAGTGGTACCAGAAGTCCTCAGACTTGAAGATTATATGTGCTCAGGTTCAGGTGGGAATGCCCAGTACCTCCCCCAGGGCAGGGATTTTCACAGTGGCTGATTTACTCTGTGGTTCATGTCGTATTTTTGGAACCTTTGATGGCCCATTAGCAGACATGACCCCTCAGGCTGGGTGTGAAGGCACTAATGATTCCCCTATGTCACAGAGTCCTTTAACACCCAGCTTGTAGCCTGAGGTGTCAGGTGTACCCTCGGCAGCTGCTGCAAGTGATCCATTATTAACAGTTCATCAGAAATGACATAGAGGGTAGAGAATACACAGTTTTGGTTAAACCCACACAGTGATAAGTTGGTCCTGGCTGGTGTAACTAGGACAGGAAAGAAGGCATTTTCTAAATGAAATAACTTGACTAGTAATAATACTTTCTGATTTTCAAATTAGCACGGGGTTGTTAAACTACAGGTTTTTCAAACTACCAAGTTTTATATTTACTCAAGTAAATAGTTTGTAAACAGAACAAACTGTTACTTCTTCTAACTGCAGGGCAATTGGTAGCAGTCTGTAGAGTGGAATTAGGAGGAACCAAACACCAAAGGTCTATTAATAACATCACAGAATTGTTCTGTGATTGGCCTTTCTCTTCTCCCATCTGTCTCTCCCTGTCAAGTATCTAGTTAAAATATAAAGAGTCTCTGCTGCTGTGGCCTCAGTTGATGTCTGTCGTGGTTTGACCCTGGATAAACGCCTGGTGTCCAGCAAAACTCCTTCAGGGCCTTTTCACCCCCCTTCCCC
>JAWWTY010000088.1:32756228-32769484 GCA_035222235.1 Margarornis squamiger | reverse complement strand
TTGGCTCTGCTCTATAGGATGGAGGGAAACTTCCAGAGACTGCAACAGAAGCCAATCTTCCTCTTAGGAAAAAAAACAAAACTCCTAATCAGAGAAACCCACGACAATGTCCCTTTACCTTTCATTGCAATTGTTTTATCATAGGGGGTACAGTAGTTCATGACCATTTTAACAACATTCTGAAGTTTTGTAGATCTTCAATACTAAACTCTCTGGAATGGGCAGTGTTTGTTTTGTTTGTGAATGGATGAACTTTCAGTCAGACTTGTATATGAATCAGGGTGAAGATTATTTTTCACAAGGATACATATCTGTGCCGTTGAATGAATTTGCAAAATGCTGTCATTTCAGCTTCATCTCGAATTAGTGATGCCCACCTGGCAGACACAATGATTGGTAAAGCTGTGGAACATATGTTTGAGACAGAGGATGGCTCAAAAGATGAATGGAGGGGGATGGTTTTGGCTCGAGCTCCAATTATGAACACATGGTTTTATATTACCTACGAGAAAGATCCCGTCTTGTACATGTACCAACTCCTAGATGATTATAAAGAAGGTGACCTTCGCATTATGCCTGATTCAAGTAAGTAGGCCAGATACTGTTCTCTTCTTTGTATTAAGCATTTGACTCAGGAGAGCTGACAAACATCTTGTTTGTTACTCCTTTAATTTTATTCTTTTTAAGTATCACAATTAACAAAGGTTTTAGCACAACAAAGAACATCTGTTAACTGCTGAAATATTTTACTTTTCTCAGCAGTGACTTATGCAGGGAAATAATTCTTCATAATTATTAGTAATTCTGCTGAAAATATGTATGTACTACTGTGGAAGAGTTTATGTTTGGGTTTTTTAATGGAAACTGACAAACCAGGAGTCTTCCACTGTTGTTTTCTTACAGAATTATCCCTGTTTGTAGGGATGGCGGTTGATTTGTGTTTCTGTAACGGTTCTTGTGGAAATTAATAATATTTTAAAACCAACTAATGTTACTAATACAATAAGAATAATTTCTTTGAGCTTTGTGTCTTCAGTGTGAAACTTTTTGAGTAGTTTCCTGTGGGAAAGAAGTACTAATTTTTTTTTTTAAAATTCATTTTATTTCACATGTTGCAACATACTAGCAAGAAAAAGATTTCAGCATATTAGGAGGGATATTTTTCCTCTCTTTTTGAAGGGAAAGTCATCAGGATTTCTATTAATTTAGAAGAATTTTCACAGAATCAGTATTGTTCTAGAGATTTAGATAGCTAGTACAAAAAAAGGGGTGGAGGGGAGTGGATAAAGCTTATAAAAAATACTTCAGTTTTATTTGTCCTGTGTACTTAAAACACCCTTTTCTGACAGAGGCAATCTGGACTTTAAAGAAAATTGCTAACTGTGATGGTTGACTATATAGTCCTTTGCATATGTATTTATTACAGTTAGTTTGTTGACTCTGAGACAGTCTTTTTTCAGATCCATCAGTGGTAATGGTCTACTGGCAGAATAAACAAGTAACACTTACTTGGATTATGTCTGTAGCAATCATCTGTGTTTAGACTCCCCCTTGTCTCTCTTCCCAACAAAAAAGCAACATCTATGCTGTCTTTGAAAGTGAATCACAGATGTTAATGGAAAAAAGTAATCTTCCTCTTCCAAAAGAAATAATGACAGCTCTTTTAGATTTAAACCTTCAAATACTTTGTTCTTTGTCTTAACTATTAAAAAGGACTTGAAATACATTTTAAGTTTGCTTTGCTTTCTTCCAGTTTTGGGGGTGAGAGTAGGAAAAGATTATATGCTTTCTTTCCATTTAAGTACTAATTGCTTTTAGTGCACTTTTCTCTCCATGCTCCCCACAGGACTATTGACTGCTTACCTGTTTTGTAAACACTTCTAAGTATTTGCTTCCTTCCCTGAATATGAACGCTTTCCAGATATTTTGAATTCTGTCCTTGAGTCAATTATTGGATGTTACTATTTCGGAGTAGTATTTTTCAAATCAGATTTTAGAATACCTGGAAACAGTTCTATAAATTTGGTGGAATGTGCCGTAATATTATGTAACTAAAATTTCCAGGGTACTGTCTCTTCTCAAATACAGGCTTTGCACTTGTTAGAAGACCAAATTATAGATCATTTCTTCTAAGCTTTTCTTTTTGGGTAAGGGGAAATTGTATTGCTGGATCTGATACTAAAACTTTGTCTATACTTCTAAGTGAAAATACACGAGTTCGACTTGCATCTTCGCCAAGAAAGACTCTTCACATAAAACTGATATTAGGAGGATAATTACTGTGTGACAGTGCATTTTTAGAGGAATTGAAACAAAGATTGAAAGGGGAACTTCTTAAGTTGTTGGATGAATTTTTAGTGTAAATACAAGGCAATCCATCCCTCTTGGTTTTTTTTTCTCCTTTGAGAATTCTTTCACAGCTCCCTGAACTGAAAATAAAATGGGTGGAATCTATAAGGAATTCTTATTGCAAACGTGGAACAAAGTTATTAATTTTGAAGCTTTTAATTTCCAGAATTAAAGCCACATCAGGTGTGAAATTGCTTTAGAAAGTTTCTCACTGGAATGCAAACCACAAGTTTAGATAAATTGGGAACAAAAGAAGAGGAACTGAGAAAGAAGGTGTGGTTAGCTTCTGGTTCTCCATACAGTACTGTTAAACCTTCTTTCGTACCTTTTTTTGTGTTTGGCTTGTAGCCAAGTCCTTGGCAGTTGGCCTGTTACAAATCAGACCTTTTTGTATCCAAATTTAGCTTTAGGGTTCATCTAAAATACAAGGATATTTCTATTAGGTTTTACTACAGACGAAAAATAATATGGTTAGACTTTACCAAAAGCATTATTGAAATATGGAGTCAAAAGCCCCTTTTAATAAGGGGTTTACACATACTACTGTTTTAGGAGAGTTAGTTTTGTTGCAGTGGCATGCCTGCGCTGAAACTGATTAAAGTGTGTGGGATGAGGGAAATTCAGTTAAGCTGCCTTTCTGCTGAAGAAGCCCAGTGTCTTTTTCTGCTCATGGTTTAAATTCAGTTATCCACAGCCATTTTGTATGGTTTGTACATAAACTTTCCTGTCAAAAGATTTACTTTTCCTACCAATTAAAGTTCTGTTTTTGTCTTAATACAGTATTACTTGAAAAAATTTTCTGCAACTACTTTCTAAAAGCATGGTAATTGTTAGGTGCTTGTCTTAACAAAATTAATTTTCTACATAATCTATTTACAACTTTTAATTGTTTTGCGTGAGTTTTAAAGAAGGCTCTGCAGTTGTCTTCTACATTGCAACATATTATTAATGTCTACTAAAGTACACTGCGTTTATGTTACAGATGACTCACCTCCTGCAGAACGGGAGCCAGGTGAAGTTGTGGACAGCCTGGTAGGCAAACAAGTGGAATATGCCAAAGAAGATGGCTCAAAAAGGACTGGCATGGTCATTCATCAAGTTGAAGCCAAACCATCTGTCTATTTCATCAAGTTTGATGATGATTTCCATATTTATGTCTACGATTTGGTGAAGACATCCTAGACATCATCACGAACTTTTGCCAAATTTGTGGAACTATTAAATGTAAAATTTGTAGACACAAAGACTTGACTGCTTTCCAGTTTAATGAAAGCTTAAATGTCCCTGCGAACCCACAATCTCTGCCAGCAAAACTGTTTTGTTCTGAGTAATACAAACATGACACATTTTGTGTAAAAGAACTCCTTTTCTTGAAGGAAGTCAATATGTTTGGGCAGGAGGGAGTTAAAAGCAAAGAACAGCTGCAAATTCAAGCTGTGTAAAGTTGATATAGTATTGTAATCATTAATCTAAATTTTTTCATAGATTTTAACTTTTTCTTCAGCCTTGCACTCACTTGTTCAACTGCCACATGCAAGTGTAGTTTGATATTTTGATACGCCTTCTTTTGTAACATTAAATTTAATTTCTTGGATACTGGCAGTCCTTGTTTTCAGGGTTGGGACAGAGGTGATTTGTCTGAAAGGTTTACACAGTTTCTGCAGCATCAAGGAGTGCCTAACCCAAGTAACATCAGTCTGCTGTGTTTCTACACTTTACTTCAAATTTAGCTTTTTAAGAATTTGCAGTATGTGGATATACTTGTGCATTTTTTACTAGTCACAGGGCAGTAGGATATCAAGTGTTTGAATTATGCACCTTTCAGTGAAAAGGCTTTAAACTATAAAAATACATTTAATCTGTATAATCAGTTAATTAGAAAATGCAGGTTAATGGCCCATATATACAAGTTGTAGGAACGAGTAAAATACATGCAACAAGGCTGCCTTCAATCCTAAATGTTGTACTTCTTTGTTTGTTATACACACTTCTTAGCAAAACCCAAGTGCTTGGTGCCACAACTTTAACAGTATATATGCTACTTCAGAAGACTTTAGACTACGTATTGGCATCAGTAGTCTCTCATTTAATATCAAAACCTAGCAACCTGAATGTTTGTGTGTGGACTTAGAAACCTAACGGTAGTTAATATTTTACATGATAAATACAATCTCATGCCAGGGGAGTGGGAGGGGGTGTCCTTTTACATTGAAGATGTAACTCTAGAGAAGGAGAAGCATTTGTTGCTTTCTGCTCAGTCTGTTGCATTCCTTTGTATTGGTTTGCTTCTAATCATTTTGGTTCAAGAAGGCATCTTCCCCAATTTTTCTTTTTCTGGCTTTTCCACATAAGGAGTGTCCGGACAAATCTACAGTTTAAACCTGTTGTTGCCTTTTGTGGTGTACATTGTACTTGCTTTGAGGTATGCTGTTAAGATGAACTTCATTCTATGAACACTAGAGTTCTGCATGCCAGTGGTGTACTATCTAATGGAAGCTATAGGCAGTCTCAGTGGTTCAGTCATCTGCATTAGATTGTGGATGTAAATAGCAGCCCACAACTGCAAAATCCTTTCACGGTTTTAATCTTGCAAGATAGTTGTAAATGAAACTTAGGGTTTCTTATGTGTGGCAGCTTTAAAAAGTATCAGAATTGCAACAATCATCCAGCACAGCAACAAAATTGTCATGTTGCATTAAGGCAGAGCTCTGCAAGTTTCAAAGAACTGCTTCACAGAAATACGGTATGTGAAGACAGTCAACACTGTTGATGGAAGGAACAAATACCCTGATATCCAACCGTATGCCATTAGTGGAAGGATGCAGGAGAAGTGCTGTTAATCAGAGAACAGAAGTCTGATGACCTCTGTTGTGGGTATTCTTGATATTGAAGACTCAGTGGTTTAAGCCCCTTTCTGTCCATTTTTTTTGCCTGATTTCATATTTTAGCCTTAAGGCTTGTGCCTCATTGTGTGGTTGAATGGTAATAAATACTCTCCGTATAAATATGATACCTTAATTCTTTGTCCATTGCTACTATATTGCATTATGTCCAGTATTTCATCTTGGGCAACCAAAGGCAGGCTATTGTCTTTCAGTGATAGCTTCTCAATGCAATCCTTATGCAGTAAGTACCTGAGTCGTAAATGTTTCTTGTGTTTGAACAAAGTAAGCAGATTTGCAACACAGTGTTTTCATCCTGCAGATCTGTTGTGTTTTCTATTGACTCTTAAGAGTCCTGCATGTAAATCTCAAAGCTGAGCCTGGCTCCATGAGCCCAAGTTGATATTTGTGGCATAGGAATGAGTGAGTGTATTGATTATACATGAGATACATGAATAACCTAGTACACTGAACTTTGGGCTATATATCTGAGGAATATAAGGTTTGTTTTGAAATATCCGAGGTTTAGGTCTACTGGAACACTTTTAGCATTAGGCTTGCATTTGTGGGTTTTCTGCAAGCCTCTTGAATACACCGTGTATTCTGCCAATTAGAGTATAATCTACAAACTGTAAATTTTACGGTTGTTTTTCAATGTCCCTGTTTTCTGGTGTGTGGGTATTTTCACCTTTTTTTCTTCTTTTTTTTTTTTTCCTTTCCTTTTTTTTGCTTTGTTTGGTTTTGGTTTTTTCTTTGTTTGTCTTTTTTTGGAGAGCTTAAACCACCTTTTTGAGGCTTGAGACTAATTCCACTCCCTGCCCATCTGCTCTGGGCTTTGTTTTAGGCTCATGTTTCAGATCTGCATGCAGTGCTTGCGTTACCCTGGTAACTAAATGTTGGTTCCTATTTATAGGGGTTCAACATTACTTTCCAAAATCACATAGGGCTTGTGATGGCACAAGCCATGGATCTTTGTATAAAAGTTATTCACCTTTCACATTTACCTGCTGTAGTATTGTTGTATATTGTGTGTGCGCGTGTGTGTGATGTCAGGCTGCCATGAAAAACTTTTTAAAAAGGGAAAAGAAAAAAAAAACAACTTAAATGCAGACCATCCTTTTTTGCATGCTTAGAGGGTTAGAACATTCAATGTAACAAACTAAAGTTGCATGTTAAAATGTTTAGGTTTTTGTTTTGTTCTGTTTTTATTTTGTGTTCAGTTTTTTGTGAATTTGCTTATTGTGCTGTTTTAATGGTTGTTAGTAGGATTAAATGCACCGGTGAGACAAGCATAGTGCCAACGGAAGGTAATTTTCCAGTTGTATGTGTCATACAGCATTTGAAGGGACCATGTATTCTGTTAAAGACAAAATAAAATCTCAGTTGAATAGCAAAACACTACATTCTTCTTCTTTCTTTTGAGTGCCAAACCCTAAACTATGTTGGAATAAACATGGGGAAAACCCTTTTTATTGCAATAGTAGAAGCCTTCTTTAGGTGGATTGTTTAAGCATGGGAGCTTTATCTTCAGAGAGAAATAACTAGTTGGATCAGGGAAAATAATTACGGTAAAACAGTTTCTGGTTCCTTGAAAATGCTGTGCTTTTTGTATTTTACATCATTAGTGCAATTTGGATGGTTCTTGGTATGTGTATAGTTCAAAGGTCTTCGTGTTCACATTTTTAAATTAGGTAGTGAATTCATCTTTAGAGCTTGGTTTCATTATTTTTATTTTATTTTGAACAATGTAGACAGTTCCCTGTTCTCTGCATTTAGAAGTATAAACACTTTAAATCTGTTACTTAATTCTGTAAGTAATTTTTATAATTATGATGTAACTCTATCCTTAAAACATTTAAAATAAACCCTTTATGTGCAACTTATGCTTGTAAATTTGTTATCATGAGCAAAACAGTGATGTGATTTCAGATTGTAAAGAAGCAGTTTCTTCATTTTTGTAATTAAAAGGATTTATTATTTTAATGATGAGCCATGTGAGCTGGTATAATAATTACCCTGTGAAATAGTTTTGCTTTCAAAGCCAAATCTGTATTCCTTTTTTCAAGTAAGTATAAATGCTGTTTAGGTGGAATTTGGCTAAGGTAAAGCATACTATTAAATTGTATTTCACTAAACACAGAAAAACTCCCCTCCAGGGGACTGTGCAAGTCTGTGAAGCAGTCTCTATTTCCAGACCACGTGAAATATTTCAGCTGTGGCGAACAGCAGAAGCATTTGGCAGTGATTTGCTGATGCATTCATCTTCCTTGAATTAATAAAATTCTAAATTCAATTAAGCGTATTTTGCTGGTGTGAAAATGCAAAGTTGATCCAATTTAGAGGTGATAAGCAGAGGAGATAACATCACCACCTTGTAGATTTTCTAAGTCCTATAAATTGTTGTGAAGACTTTGGTTAAATTACTAAGGCAGACTTTCCTTGTTGAACAGATTTTCTTTATTATTATTTCTTTTATGATAATAAAGGGTACATGGCACATAAGGACATGGTATAGTGGTGGACTTTGTAGTGTTAGATTTAACAGTTGGACTCAATAATCCTAAGGCTGTCCTTCAACCTAAATGATTCTGTGACTCCAAAACATATTTTAGGCACCAGGCTCATTAGATGTGTACTGAAGAACTTTGAGCATGCAAGCATGCAGTTAGGGTGAATACCCAGATTCTTTAGTTCGCTTAGTTCCCTCTCCCATTTATTGTACCTGGTTGCTTGAGACACTGCTCCCAGTGAAGATTTATATTGTGTACATCTGCGATTAGGGAGAGCCTAAGACTTTGCTTTAGCAAGAGTATCACATCCAAAAACCAGCTGCTTATCTGTGTGAGCTGGCTACATTAAATGATAGTTAAAAATAGATACACTAACATTTTGTGGCTACTGCCTGTACCTGTTCTGTATTACCATATTTCTGATAAACCAACTTCAGTTTGGTGACATCTTCCTCTATAAAAAGAAAAAGAGGAACCTTATAAAAACAAAGATATTTTTGTTCTCTTATTACTGCAGTAATGAATGTGTCCCTGAAAGCTGGGTACTTAAGCACTCACTTAGAAGCAGCTCAAGTCCCACAGATTTAGGGGAGTGGCAGTGAGGGTCCTGCCCAGAGCTACAGCTTTAATATTACTGTATTGTATTTTCATCTGTCAGGTTCCTCCTTGTGCATATGAACAGGTTAGACTTGGAGGGATAAAAAAGTTACCCTTTGTTCAGTGAGTTATTTATTTTGACATGATTTTTTTTTGTTTTTTTTTTTTTTTTTAATATTCATACTGTAATCAGTTGAGCCATTGATGACTTCAGAGGACTTCATTGTTTTCTGGAAAGGATAAACTGTAGTAAGGCAATTTTGGAGGAGGTTGGGTTACTGCAATTTAAGATCATTAAAGTCTAAAAGGAGAAGTAAGAATAAGTCAAGGAAACCACAGATACGTTCTTTCGTCCTCAAGCACTGGATTAATAAAGGATTTTCACTGTTTTACACGCTTAGAACCCTTTTTTTCAACCTGTTTCTTTTTCAATAAGTCTCTGCCTTGGCACGTTACTTCACTTGACTCTTTGCCAATATCAATACCTTACCATTTTAATTCATTTCAGGATTGGCAGCCTAGGAAAGTTACCAAGCTAGTAAGCATTTTTTCTGCTCTTCCCACTACCTTGTGAGTTTCCTGATTTCTCTTCCAAATTCAGAGTGCAGAGTTGCATATTCACAACTTACACCTGTGTTTGCACAACAGAAAGCAGCTGAGGTCTCAGCAGTGTAAGGTGGTGTCAATACTTCCCTATTCTAATTAGAAGTTAATTACAGATTTCTGCATGTTATTCTTCTGAAATCAGCTATGATTTGCCTAACTTCACTTGTATGCAACTTGTGTAAATGGGTTTTCAGCCTGACAGTTTAAAAACCTCTATGCTTTGGCACTGGTTCCACCCACCGTCATGCAATTAGTCCATAAATTTACTTGTATTCAATGTAGTCTGACTTCTGCAGGTCCGTTTTGAGTATTTTGGTGCCAGATATAAAGACTGATCTGTTCAAAGTTGATTTTAGTATTAAACACGGACATCTGCACATTTGCTTTCATTTGCATAATCTTGTTACTTCTTAGGGATGTTCCACCCTGACATCAGTGTGAGGCATATTTTTGTTAACTAAAAAAATCAACACAACTTTACACTACTTTAAAGACATTCATGTTGATCAAAGTGATTTCAGGTAAGCAGCCGTTATTTTGGGAGGGGAGAGGACTTTTTTTTCTTTCTTTTATGGAGGATTGTTCAGCTACAGGGCAGCACTCATCTGGGTTTTGGGCTGAAGCTTTTTAGTCCTGCACTAACCAGCTACACATGGTATATTCAGCTTTGAATGGACTGCAGGATGACTGCTTAAATTATCTTCTTAAGGATCTTTACCACTGGAACCATGCACTTGAAACACTGGTTGTCATACTTTACATAAAAGCTGTCATTAACTTGATTTTACAGCCCTGTGTACTAATTCCTAGCCATTTTTAACTCAGAGAAGATTTGTAAGTTAAACTCTCATTAATTTAATGAATAAAACCCCCAACCTTTAAACTGTAAGAACAAAATAACACTAATAGCAGAAGCACAAGAGAAGATAAAATCATTCCAAGGTTATGCCCAAAGTGTAGAAAGGATAGCAACAGCAATTTTTACAAGAATCTTTTTGCTACATTACCACACGTTTCATTATGGAAAGTTGAAACTGGGTCTTGCTGGGAATCCTCAGTATTTTCCAGCATTGTTCATTCATTCAGTTTTCTGCCTTAAAAGGATATTCATTCTGCCTGACGCAAACTTCTCTTCCATTGTTAGTGTGGCTCAGTGTATTGTCTACTCAGAAGCTGGCAGACAAGAAATAAAATGAAAAGGGGGAGTTACAGTGCAGTTTTCTGCAACAGTGAGGTTAAAAAAGCGAACTACTCAGATTCAGAACTTCTGATGGTAGCGGAAAAGAATACAACAAAAGGACCCATTATCTACTGATCATAAACTCTGAATAAGAGCTTTCCAGAAGAAAGTAAGACAACAAGAGAATGCTTATAATGTATAAGAAATGCAATGTATTAAGTTTTACTGAGAAGATAATTAATTGTTGCTTACAATGGACAGTGCTTCATTATCCTGGCCCTTAACTTGATATTGCAAGACTAGCAGTGTACATAGAAGATTCATAGCATTTTGGCTCCCACAGATTTAGTTTACCACTTGGAATTTCTTGTATTTAAAATAAAATATGCAGTCAAATGTCCCAAATTAACATCATATGTGCTCTAAATTCTGGATTTACTTCAACGAATACCACTCTTGCAGATTATAAGATTCCAACTACTTAAAATTCCTACTAATTGTTACTATTTAATCATACTCCTCCAGATAATCTGAAAGTGTGAAAAGGAGGATCTGCATTGCTTCATATTTTTAAAGAATAGAGTTGTGTTGAAGGAAAGAAGTACTTGAAGAGTGCTAAAAACCTCACTGCAAAAAGCCTGTGATACACTTTATGCTTTGTGTTGAGATGCTCCTCTGTGGAATATCAACAATTTTTGCACTCAACCTGGGTTCTAGATTGCAAAAATAAGTGATGCTGATGACTATGGCTTTTTCAGACAATAACAAAGAAAAGTATGCACTGTGCTGCTAAGACAGAAATTTGAATTCTGTAGATCTCTGCTTTTCAGTAAACTATCTGATTATATCAGTGCAAGCATTTTAGAAATAACTAATGCAATTTCAACTTTTTTTTTTTTTTTTTGCTTTCTCACTGGTATTAGTCACTAATTAGTCTTGAATGGCTACCTGACAGAGTAAAGGTGCAGAGTAAGCTCTAGAGAAAATGATGCCATGGAGTGAAGTCACCTGGGCAACCAACTGAAATTTGAACTGCCTTTTGGGATGGCCATGAGACAGCAAGCTTCTTCAAGGTATGGCAGCAACTGAACCTGCTTTTTACTAGCCTTTGCATTAGAGATGTAAGGATATAAATATTTAGTTCTGAAGTAACACTCCTTTACTGACTGAGCCAGTTGGTCCTGTCCCACACTGTAGTGTTCTCTTTGCATTGTGATTCACAACAGACAAGGAGGGCTCTGTCTTCATGCTCCAGTATTGGACATGCCCTGTCTGACTCCAAGTCTGTTACTTCTTTTCAAGATCCAAAGCCATCTCACAGGGAGAATTTTTGCTACAGCCAATTGGAGATGCAAAATGAAATATGGTCTTATTGTGAACACTGAAGACTTATGCTTTGGGGTTTCTTCAAAACTTAACTGTCTGCTTATGGAGACAACAGTCCTTCTAGTGGCAGACAACATCAAGAGCTTCCAAGTCCCATTTGCAGTGGTCTGTTCCTGGGAGAAAATACATGGAGCTGCCCTCACAGCCAGTCCCAACAGTCCCTCCACATGACATAGCTCAGCCCATTGGCCAAGCTAGGGGTGCCTCTGGAAAGCATACTAGAGAAAGGGCATAAAATGCTACAAGACAGCTGTGAGAGGGGAATGAGATTATTTGAGAGCAACGGCCCTGCAGACAAGTCAGTGCAGAAAGAGGGACAGAAGGTGCTCCAGGCATCAGATCACAGGTTCTCCTGCAGCTCATGGTGCAGCTGGCTGATGCAGGCTGTCCTGCAACCCCTAGAGGACCTTAGGAGAGCAAATATCTACATTGCAGACACTGAAGGACTGGACCCCATGCTGCAGCAGGTGGACATGCCCTGAAGGAAGCTGCCCTCTGTGGGAAGTCCACGCTGGAGCAGGCTCCTGGCAGGACCCATGGCCCCGTGGAAATGAATCCACACTGGAGCAGTTTTTCTGGCAGGAACTGCAGCGCAGTGGGGACACACAGTGGTGCAATCTGTTCCTGAAGGACTGCAGCCCATGGAATGGACCAACATTGGAGCAGGGGGGAAAACTGAAAAACTGTGAGGAGGAACAAGAAGCAACGGCCCTCAACTGAAACACAAGAAGTTCGAATTCAGCATGAGGACAATCTTCTTTACAGTGAGGATGACAGAGCACTGGAGCAGGCTACCTTGGGAGACCATGGAATCTCCCTCTCTAGGGACTCTCAAAACCCATTTGGATGAGTTCTTATTTGGCGTGGGGTTAGACTTGGCAGGGGGTTAGACAAATGAACTTCGGAGGTTCCTTTCATGGATTTAGATTCTGTGAAGGAGCAGCAAAGATGGAATATTATGAACTGATCCCAACCCCCATTTTCCAGCTCCCTGCACCAGTAGAGAAGGAGGAGGTTGAAAACACAGGAGTGAAATTGAGCCTGTCAAGAAGAAGTGTGGGAGGAAGGTATTTTTGGTTAAGTCTTTCTTTGTTACAATCCTACTTTGTTTTTAATTGGCAATAAATTAATTTTCCCCAGGTCAAGTCTGTCTTGCCTGTGATGGTACTTGGTAAACAATGTCCCTGTTTTTATCTCAGCAGATGAATTTTTACAACACCTTTTTCTCCACTGTTATATTGAGGAGGGAGACTCAGAGAGCAGCTGGGTGGGCTCCTGGCAGTCATGCAAGGTTAACCCACCACACTACATTAGGATTTATTCTACTCAACAACCTTGTATATGATGTGTTTTTTTCTTAGCTAAGATAATTTTCTATGGAATTGAAATTGAAAAACTCATAAAATGGCTCAGGTTGGAAGAGACCTTAGAGATCATCTAGTTCCACCCTGCCATAGGCAGAAATTCCCATCAAAATTATGTGATTATACGAAAATTGAAGTTTGTGATGTAGAGGCTAACAGATGACAACTGAGTCTTTGACATCTCCCAGGTTAAATGTCACTGTTTTCTTAACTCATGTTCAACCAAAATAATGGGTCTTGTGTTGAGAGTATTCTCTCAGAAACTGGACATGAAGTGTTAATCCAGGCCTGCATGCACAATCCAGTCTATGTGCAGGACTGTGTGAACAATCCAGTCTACGTGACAGATAGTGAGAACAATCTACCCTTGAGTGATGAGTTT
>JAWWTY010000088.1:32709405-32736039 GCA_035222235.1 Margarornis squamiger | reverse complement strand
GGGGGGGAAGGGGGGTGGAAAGGCCCTGGAGAAGTTTTGCTGGACACCAGGCGTTTATCCAGGGTCAAACCACGACAGGTTGCCTGTGAAATCTGTAGTAGTGGCAGGACCTGAACACAAAGGGTTGTGTAATTTGGTTCCTAAGCCAATGCTTACCAAACAATGGCTGTGGACGCATTACACAATAATAGTAAATAGTCTACAGGTACTTCACAAAACCATACCACCTTTATAATATTTCCAGTTAGAAAAATTCATTTAAGGGACTGTAAAATTTATGCTGTCTTGGACTGAAATATCTGGAAGGCACCACCTTTTTCTGTGAGTGTGAAACATAATATAAGCAAAAGGCCTGTAGCTGTAATTGTTAAATGAGTTTGTGCCTTCCTGCACCTCTGTTTTTCTCTTCAGAGAAGTATGAATGAAAAACACTGTTATAGCAAGGTGTGTTAATTACATGTTCACCAAATGTATGCATATCCTAAAAAATAAAAATAAAATAAAAAATAAAAAGGTGAGAATATTTACTCCAAGAAAAATTATATGGTTCTAGTATATAAAAAGAATATTTTTACTTCAAGAAAAATTATGAAGTTCCATTGCACACATGGCACAAGACATAATGTAGAACATGGGAAGAATGCAGAGTCACTACAAGTACCTTCTAAGACCATTTAAAGAGACAAGAATGCTGGCCAGTTATCTTAATGACATGTTTACATACTCTTTTGCTGTGGCTACTGCACCTATTTTTTGGGACATGTTCTCCTCTCCTGCTCTCAGAGTCTTGCCCAGGCAGATTGTTTGTAAAAGCAGTTTCTACCTCTGGGTTTTAATCTCTGTGAAAGAAGGAGCCAGAATTGTGTGGGATGGAGAGCAGTACTTAGGCTAGCAGAGCAGGAGGAGCTGAGCAGTGGGCAACTGACTTTTGGACAGAGCTCAGGCTGGTGTGAGAAGACCAGGAAAGATTGACAGCCCAGCATGAGGGATCTAGGGAGACTTTTGAAAGGAATGACATGATCCACAGTGCGAGCAAATGATTTTTTTTTTATTTTTTTTTTCTTGCAGCTGTATTATTCTGAGTTGGGATACACAGGCAGTCTCAGGACAAGCAGGAACTGGAGCAGAAGGAGCTAGGGGCTGCATGTTTTGTGAGAGCCCAGGAAGAATTGGGTTACACTGGAACAGCTCCACTCTATTCCCACTCAGACAACTAAGCATTCTAAGGTTTGTGGACCAGAAACAAAACCCATAACCTGATGAAACACCCAATAAAGCCAGGTGACTAGGCACTACCTTCACTTCTTTTTTTATACTGTAAACTTGTTCTGTCAGCAGTAGACAAGTCAGGAAGGAGCCCCAAGGTAATTGCAGCATCAGGTAACAGCTACTGAGTACACAGAGAATGTTTTTCTGGCTGTTTGTCCTATTGTGGAGGCACCCTGAGGTCTCTCTTGGGCAGAAGAGATGCTGAGGGCCAATAGAGAACTTTCAGGGCAACTCTGTTTTGGCAGCTGAGGTGCTGCTCTGATCATCTGCAGTGCTGAGCTGTGGCAGTGCAAGGGTGTGCAAGGGGCACAGGTGCTGTACTGCTTGTTGTCTGGCTCAGGGATTATCACCACACAAAGCCAGCCACTGCTTTTCTTACTTCAGTGTGACATCTTTACTTTAGCTGAGCTCTGGCAATTGTATAGAAGTAGACATGAAACAGTTTCTTTTTCTTTAACCTGACTGGCTTCACCTAGAGCTACACTTCTGCTACCGTTTTACTCTCTTTAAACATTTTATACGTGTAATATCCAAAGTAATAAAGTTACCTATTTTTAAAAAGTGCTTGCATTTCTCCTCTATTGTGTTATCCTGAAAGACAAGCTGCCGGAATGGTTTCTTTTTGTGTGCACTGATCAGTTAGAAAGTCAGCCTATTGCCTATCTCACCTTTCCAATAGTCAGTTGAATCTTCAAAGCACTATTTATTGTATGAACAAGTTATGGCTCATTCTCTCAGCATGCGTTGTCCATCCCAAATTACTTGAAACTGAGACTTCAAACAAGGACTTTGATAGAGTAAGGTTTTACTTGGTCACTGCAGTTCCAACCAACATTTATACACACACACACACAGACACACACACACACAGACACACACACACACAGACACACACACACACACACACATATATGTATATGGAGGAGAAAAACAAAGCATTCTAAAAATGGAATATTTCTAGTTTCATGTATTCTTGTGTAATTTTGCTAACAGCTGCTTTTCACAGTGAATGACAAGAGCCGGGAATATTTTTCTTGTGTTGAGAAGAGAATGTTTATTAATGGTTAACATCCTAGCAGCCATATTTACTGTAACCATCCTGTGTATTCTGTTGGCAGTAATACATCTAAAGGCCAGTGTGCCTCCTTCATAAAGATATCCTAAGATTATCCTTCTTTTTTGTCATTGCAACCATGTGGATGTCAAAAACATCTGGGCACAGGTAACACGCTGCTTTGACTAAGGCAAAACCAAGTTTAGTTGTTCTCAGCCTTCCTGTCCTCAGCCTGTCCTCTCTTTCTTGTTTCTGGTCCCTCTTCTTCAACCTCAGTTTACCAGTTGAATGGTACATCTTTTGCAGTGAGGTTCTCCAAAAAGATCTAGGCAAAAATCAGAATTGGCTTCCTTTATAAAATGTAACTCCTCAGTGTGGCCTATTTTTAATATCTACATCCATCAAGGCAGAGCAGTCACCCACTCTATAACATGTATTTTCAATACAGTAAAGTTTATAAGTTCTCTGAAAGTAACTCTAACTCACCTTCATTGCACCAACTACAAATAGTTGGTGATAAACAGAAGAGACAATTTTAGAACAAAACATTCCTAGACAGATTTGACTCTCAGTGGCATAGCTCTGTGTCATAGTTCTTAGGCTAAAACACTAAAAAGTGGTGCTTGACCCAGTGTTCTTCCAGTAAAGAGAATCCTGACCTCAAATATCTGGCATTCACAGGGATGTTTTGGGCCATAGCCTCAGGGGTATATCCCTAGCAAACACACTGAATTTTTTAATAAAGACTAAATTCCTGTCTTGTAGCATGCCACAAATTCTCAGGTCTGAATGACCTGAGCAAACGGAATGAAAACGTCAGGAGGTTTAAGAGCCTGCTATAATGAGACTCGCAGGATTAACAAACTGGGCCGGCATCAGGGCATGAGCTTTGCAACTTTCCACTTCAGCGTTTTCCCACGAGAGGGCAATGTCTTCCTTACTTTCCATACTTCAGAAGCAGAACACATCCTGAGCTCTGACACTCTGCACATTGCCTCTTCACTGACAGCCCATATTCTGTTGCTGCCTTGTTCTTACATAAATAGGTCTATTTAACATTGCGGTTATTAAGCTTCAATAAATGTTTTACCACGTTTAGGCAAAGGTACTGGAACATTACTAACTCAGAGGCTGCTTGCTGGCAAAAGCATTGTAAGACCAAAAGTTGTCCATCGTTATGTGAGCCCTGAACTTGTGTTCTACTTTAAAATCTTGTAATTTACTTTCCATATATGTTTATAAGAGGAAAGCAGCTTTAGACCTTACTGCTGTCCTCCTATACTTAACACAATTATCAAGCAGATGAAAGGAACATGAGCCTAATGTGTAACTGTTACTGATGGGGAGCTGTGGGGGGAAAAGGTTGAGAAGAAGGTGGGAATTACTGTTCTGTAATTTGGCAAGTCATCAGTGCACTGGTACACACTTAGGTAAGTTGTCCTGTAAACCAACCTCATATTTCATTACTCTGCTCTAAGAGCTCTTTATATATAACAGGAACAAATTCTGTGTTTGTTTTTTTGAACCCAAGGTGAGTTAGTCAAGCTCTACCCCCAACCCTCATACCTGCCAGTTTAAAGAGTGTAGTTTTTACAGCTAGTCAAAACTTTTTGTGCTTTTTGCCTTTACAGGCGGATAGGACAAGACAGCAACATCATCCATCCAAGTGATACCAGTTTTTTGCCATCTGGTGCGTCAGCAGTGCAAGCACAACATTGCAACATCCAACTCCTCCACCTCATTCTCTCCTCACCACAGCAGCAGGAGAGATAAATGATATTCCAGAGGAAACACCTCAGCAGAAATCCATGCCAGGGCCACATCTCTGCATCTCACAGAAGGCCTTTAATATCTCACAGAACTGAGTCTACATGAATTACCCAAGAGAGTGTGTGTCATGTCCAGGGCTAGGTGTCAGGGCTTCCTGGCTCCCGGCCTTCTCTTTTCACAAAGCTCTTTGGAAAGGAAACTGTAGACCTATCCAGATGGTAAACCTTCAATATTGCAACTGTTGAAGCTTACACAATACTTTTATTTCCTCAAAACATGCATGCTGCAAGTTTTAAAACCCTAATATCAAGGGATGGGGGAGGGAAGGGGAGGGGAGGAGAGCAGGGTGTGGGGGAGAAGGGGGAAGCATTCCAGTTTGAGTTGCAGCATTCTTATTATTCTAATTGAGTTACATTTTTTTATTCTTTTTTAATAGCAAGAAATATCTGCCAAAAGTGGAGAAAATATTACAATTGGAATAATTTATTTTTCTCTCTAATATTTTTTTGGATCTGGTAATTCAGGGATCAGAAGAGTTCAAATTGCTGATGTTTTGAAAATGCTCCCAGCACATGCCTTTTCTGCATTCCTTGATGCCTTCTAACATTGTAAATCATGTTCATTCAGTACAGTCTTGGCTGATGTGTTTATTCATGTTCTGCAGTGGTGTTGCTCTCTGAAACACTCAGTTGTTCCTGCAGATGTGTGATGGAAGAGGAAACTGTTTCCTGACTGTGAACAAAAAGTACTGTGGTCTCTTTTGGCTACTTTGTGGTTTCCATTGTTTGATCATCTATCTACATCTATCCAAAGCCTCTTCTGCCACCTGAATAGTGTAAAAGGATTACAAGAGGGTCATAAACATCCATACAGTTCATGTTACAATTGCCATACATTTACCCTCTTGTTTTATCTCAAGGCTGTTTGTTAGTTTTATTCTCCAGTATGGTAAAAGAGTCAGAACATATTTACAGGGCCATTTTTTCCTCCTTTCCCCTGCTTTGTTTAGATTTTTTGCCTTTGAGTGTTGTATTTACTGAAAAATGAAAAGGTAATTTTTTGCCACTTAAGTGCAACTCTTCAGTTTCTTATTATTTTAATGTTTTGTCCAGCTGCAGCCTTAAAAAACTAGCACCTAAATACCAACTAAACAAGCTAAACAGTCTTTCAGCAGTTGTACCTATGGAATACAGCAAAATGGAGACAAACAGTCATCTGGCAACTGGCCTGTGCTCAACTGTACTGCATGGCACACAGCTCTGCAGCAGAAGGGTACCTGTGGCACAAATGTCATCCTGGGTTCACATGCACATGTTGCATTTAGAGGAAGTTTGATCGGGAAGAATAAGACGTACCTTTCTTCGTCCAGCTTAAATGAATCTTGTTGCTTACATGACTTAACTTACTGCCTCTTGTGGTCTTGAAACTTTGACTGTAAAGTGCATCTTTGGGGACTAAAGCAAGTTGTTTTTACAGAACCAGTATTGCAAATTTTTTTGATCCTATCTTAGAGATTAGGGATTTGTGGGATATCAGAAATAGATTTTCTTTTGCCCCAAGATGGTTCTATTTTCTTAAACACTAGACTGCTTTGCCAGTGGCATGAAAATATAGACCATGATGTGTGATTATGAGTCTCCCAGCTAGACTTATCAAGTCATACTACTGTAAAAATACTTAAACAAGACAACTGAGTAGTCCAAACAGTGGCCCTCTGGTTTTGTTAAATTTTTTTTAAGCCTCCATCACTTTTATAGACTGCCTGGATATGCTTCAAAACAGAACTTTTTGAAATGAATCCTAAATGCTTTTTGGAAAATAAGGCAGTTGGAATAATCAGGTGTGGAGGGTTTTTGTTTGGTTGTTTTTTGTTGGGGTGTTGTTTGTTTGTTTGTTATTGAATCCTATAATCATTATTTTCTCTGTTGCTGGGAAAGAAATCTAGATGAAGGTGTCAGTCACTCTTATTTGCACTCAGCTGATACAAGCTGACATGTTTTCATTTTGTCTTTCATTACAGTAGAGGAATGCAAATGTGCATTTTGTTCTGTTCTTTATACAGAGCACAATACTAACCTGGGAAATACTCAGTTTGAAAATAATGATTTAAGAATATATGCCTTTGACAGAAGGTCTGCAAATATGGCACACTTTTATAGTTCAATGTTTCTGAAGTCTCTGGATTTTATTTTTGTTTCTTTTAATTACATCAGTATTTATCTGATGGTTTAAAACAGAAAATATAGGTATAGAAAGAGAGAACGCAGAAGAAGTTTTCTTTCTTTAACACATTTGCAGTAAAAGAGACAAAAGATGTGTACAACAGATCATTTAGCCTGTAACAATAACCTGCTGGTTATCCTGGTGCAATGGTCCCTACAGATGCTGCTGTTATCCTTCAGAAACAGCATATTGAAGTATTAAAGTCTAACAATAATATCACAACTCTCTGTTTTCCTAATATATAAGTAGCAGAGACAAGTCTTTCTTGCCAAATCCCAGTCCTGCCTGTCTTCTGTTTATCATGTCCTCTCCTAGAGCACCACTGACAGTATCCTTCCCATTGTTTTTTACCCACTTCCCCATCTTCTAACATTAGTGGGTGTTGCTGCACTAGAGGATATATTCATGATGCTCTTTTCCAGTGATAACCAGTAAATGGTTATCTCTGGAGTGATGTGGAAAACATGGCAGTGTCCTCCTACTTCTGCACTCAGAGCTGGAATTGTGCAAGTCTGAGTATTCTCTTTCTGCTGGGTGTCAGATGAGAAAGTCATAGCTGTATTCCTCAAAATGGTAAGTCACAGCACAGTACTGGACAAAAGTGGATTGAGCATAACAGACAGTGCTTGTAAGTGTAAATTAAAAAGTGATTTCCAATGACTTTTGTATTGACAGTAACAGTGAGATGTTTTGTCACCACAGGAAAGTCTTCTGACACATGCTGCCAGGTGTTTCTCTTTAGTGGTTAGCCCCAGTGAGTTTCTACCATTTCCTGGAGCCTTGCTAGAATCATGAGCATAGGCTACTTCTCTTCTGCTCTCTAGCTGGTCAATGCTTTTCTGGAGAAGCACAACAGAACAATTTGCCTATAGAGAGATCAGAACTTGATGAGTGGAGGGTGGGAGCAGGCGTCAGGTTCCTGGGGAAAAGAAAGCCCAGCAACAACAAGCACGTTAAAAGAGCTCTGTGCTTCAGAGTTTTTTTGATGAAGACATCACTACAGTAGGGTTAATATGAAAGAGTGCACTCAAAGACCTACATCCTGCAATTGTTGAAAAACATCCATGTCTGGGAGAAATACTTCTTTGTTGTGTGCTTTGTGCACCAAGGATCAATTCTTTGCTTAGAGCTTGTAGTGGTGAAGGCAATATGATGAGCCATTCTAATTTCATTGCTAGCCTGTGGAATTTGGATCAGATGGATCACACTTAACAATTAAAATCAACAGTTGATTAAGACTGTGATTACTGTGACTCAGAGTATCTTAGCAATGTAAACTGCCTACAAGATGAAGCCTCAGCATTCTCAAGGAGGTTTGTTATTTTTGTGATCTGGGCTGTGTGAGCTCTCAAAAAATATAGTGTGAATATAAAAAAGTTGTGCCATGACCTTTATTATAGAAATAAAGTTCTGTTTTTCTCAGAGGTATTTTTTTTTGTTTGTTTGGTTGGGGTTTTTTTTGTGGTTTTTTTTTTTTTTTTTGTAGAAAGCAATGAGCTCGTTCTATTGTATACTCTGCAGTATGTGTGGCATTCTCAGGGATATTATCTTGTGAAGAATAGGTGACAGTTTAAAAACTATGGCTGAAGTGAGATGAAAATGGAAGACAGTTTCTATTATATATATTATATATAATGTATATATATTATTCCTTTATATGCAGAGTCTGTTCTGTGAAGAGACAATGAGAGTCACTGTCTCTTAAGGGAAAGCTGCATGAACCAGCAATCGGAGAAGATACCCAAAACCATACTGGTTTATTTTCTTTCCAGTTTCTGAAATTCAGTTCTCTGTGACCTTGAACATATCTTCCAGCTGCCGTTTTCCATGAATTAAATGTGGATGAAATTTTTTCCATTGAAAAACACCTTGAAACAAAAGGATACAAAAAAATGTGGAAATCATTTTAGGAAAAAAAAGATGACCTGTTTTGCTCAGGTAGGTATTGTAGAAGCAGGCCTTACTTTTCCTTGAGTTTTATACTATTAAAACTTTATAATAAAGTTGAGAGGAGTTTCTTTCTGTTTCCCGGATTTTAACCCCTTTTATTCCTCTCACTTCCCAAGACCTATTTTGAAACTTCTGGCATAGATGTGGCATAGTACCACAATTTAAAATTGAAAAAAGAAAGCCACAAGGAAAAAACCACTTTTGAAGTGCACACAGTAACACTTGTTCCCCATTGCCTTCTCTCCAACTTGAAGTAAATGGGAAAGAGTCTGGGCTGTAAACTTTTTCTTAGAGATGGATTCCCTAGTCAGTCATAGCCATGTTGTGTCATTCCAACCCTTGTAAAATGGGATTTCCTTGATGCAAAGTAGAGATGGTTCTGTGCTCTGCTCCTGTTCCTGCGTTCCTCTGGAAGTTGTGAACTGCAGCATATGAATGGAGGGGATGGTGCTGATTGCTGCTTATGGCGGGATTGACACTGCCACTTCTCCTCCCCTTCTGCTTTCTTTGTGGTGGACAACCAGGTGCAGGTGACTGCCTCCTTGACTGCCAGCCACAGAAGTGAATCCAGACCACAACAAGAACAGGACTTGTGTTTCCTCTACTAAATGAAAGAGCTGACAAAGGATCAGACCTTCTGCAGCTGATTTGGAATATTTACAGCTGCTGGAAAATATCTGTGTAGTATCCCAGGTTAAAAATTCTCAGTGGATCTCATTATACCTTAGGATCTGTAAGATCTTACACGCACAGAATCAATACAGATAAGCAAACTGCCCTCCCCTCATGCTGTACAAGCAGCCTAAAGTTTCAATTGGGTAGCTGTAAAGAAGCTTGCACTGTACTTACAGGACTGACCTTCTCACTTCTGTGTACCTGACTTCAAAATTGTTTCATTTGTTTGTTCTTTTCTGAATTCCAACAAAATGAGTACATTGATCACCCTCTAAAAGAGAAATCTGTGGCTCAAATAAAGGGCAAAATCTGTAATAACACTCTTGTTTTTCCTCTCTAGCTGACCAGAAGGTGCAGAGCTATCTTCCTTTGATGGGATGTCTGTCTGAGCAGCTATTTCACTCCATGGTTGTCATCTCCCCTTCCCCTATCCCTGCTCCAGTTTTCTGCAGCCAGTCCATCCCTGGTAAGGGCAACCTGGTCTGTGCTGTGAGAGATGATGTGGAGCTACACACACAAAGAGAGTCTTCCACTAGAGACTCTAAAAAACTGAAAAGCAACATCCTTAATGGAAGGTATAATTTCAGACCATCTCCAGAGCCTAGCCACTACTGACATGAAGAAAGCTAGGGGAACATCCTTCCTTACTCCAGCCTGGGCACTATACGGTACTGCTTTAGGGGAAAAAGTAGGTGAGATGTTATTTCTTGTTGGTTTTTAAAGGAAGGATGAAAAAAGTATTTAATTAGGTTCATCGACTGTGATGCTTGATACTGCAGCCATTTTTTTCTTGTCAGTGCCTTTTTATTATATGTTAATATTATCTGTGACATGTTTTTTCCCCACAACATGATGTCAAGATGTGGGCCATACTTTCAGGGAATGTACTCTGACTAGAAGAAATGTAGCATATATGTTGAACCATCGCCTGAGGGAATGCTCTAGGCTTTTGGCAAAATCAGGATGAGGAGATTCAGTGGCAGTCTTTTCACTGTGAATGCATATTACCTCAATATCAATTCAAGGATAAGAATAAGCTATCACAAAGAACACAGCAGTTCTATTACACAGTAGTAAATTGTTCTCTTATGTTCTGGGTGTGAAACAGCACACAAAATGGCAGCTGCTCTTTGAAGAACAGTTTGAAGGATTCATGAATCATTAATATCTGCATGACACTGCCTCTGTCATACAGAACATGATTTAATCATTTTCTTCACACTGTGATTCTTGAGGCAGACAGTTCTCAGGCATGACAGAAAAGCAAGCTCTACTGGGCTGACCATGCTTTTGTTGAATGGTGGGATATTAGGGTTCTCAAAGTGTCTTGAATCTTTACACTTCTATGGTTCAACTCTAAGGAAAAAAGTTTAAATTGAGAACTGGCTGAAAGACCTACTCCTTGAGAATTCAGTTAATTCTGAAAAAAATAAGTCACAACCAAATCCACACAAGCTGTAGTAACACTCAAGAATTGTTGACAACTCTATGTGTAAGGTTTGTGTAGTAATAGCTCAGTTTATGTTTTGGAAGACTCTCAATAGGCAAATCATTTATTTCCAATATTTCTGTGTTGTTTTTAGTGTTATACAAAATGGTCCATGCTTAGATAATTCTTCTGAAAGCAGGCATAAATTTAACAGAAAATCACATCTCAAGTGGTATATTTGGCTCTTGGAGTACTTTTTTTTTTTTTTTAAAATTGCCTATGAGTCAATAGAGACTAAGGGCTTTGCATAGATCATGCAGTGAATCAGTGATTCAACTGAAATAAGATGATTGACTCTCCATTCTCTTTTTCACCCTAACTATTAGATTCTCCAGCCAGTACAAACAGTCTGCATAACTTGGTAGGGAGGTTAAAATGTCAGGTCGGATTCATTTTAAATTGCCCAAGCCATTTGTGGAATGTAAACTCTATGATGAAGTTTGTATTTCACTACCAATCTTTGAAACAGTTCAGTACTGAGACAAAACTGATTTGGACAACAAATTATGGCTGTCTGATAGATACAGGCCAACAGTGTAGGTGGAGCTTCTAATCTTCTTCTGGAATGTCTACACTGATTTACTATCTCCATACAACAGACTTGCTCCATTCTCACCAAAAAAGTTAAACCCAAATGACTGGATTGGGATTAGTTAACACTCAGCCCTGCTACGCAGGACTTATTGGAGTATATAAAAATAAAACTACTTAATCAGCTATTAAAAATGATGAAGAAACACTCATTATGTTTATGCAATTTAGCATAATGAAGCAATACTCTGCAAAAAGGATAAAAGGTTACAGGGTCCCTGCTCTTAGTGGGAGGAATTGTTGCACCATGTGCACTTCAGATCAGTACAGCTTGCATTTAGAGCAGTTAAGGCAGGGTGGCATTGACTTTAGCACACACTATCTCTCACAGACATAATCCATCTCCAGATAAGCTTGTTGTAAAAATGAGAACTAAATGCCTTAATTTCTACCTCCCTTTTTTACATTGTACTTTCTTTCATCTAGAAAACATAGAAATTTGTATTAAGAACTAGTCTCTGCTATCAATCTCCCAATCTGATAAGAAACAGAGACAGATAAACAACTGGAAAAGGAAGTCTGCTTGGGTTTGTATGGTTTCTGAGAATTGCAGACAAAAAACCTGTGTGTGTGTTCTTTTCAGTTAAGGATCAATCCTGCATTGATGCTCCAAACTCCTTCTATTCTCACTAACTACACTGAAGCTCAGAGCAGAACTATGGTGAAAGACAAGCCTGGTTTAAAGCCAGGTCTCTAATCATACAAACTGTGTGCATGCAGCAAAATCAAATCCTTTGATCACAGTCACTGAAAGCTGCTTAGCCAGTCAAAGGCTTTTAAACCAGCACAGGCATCTAGGGTTACTTGGCCAAATCCAGCACTTGGAGCAGGATTGCCTCTGTGTGCTACCTGCTCACTTCTTGAGATTCTTGCAGTCCTACAGCAACTACATATCAGAAAGACATCCCACAGACACTTATGCATCTCTACAGGCATGTCTGGAGCTGCCCATGGCTGACAAGCAGCTGGGCACCCATGTCTTCCTGCAAACCTTCCTGGGGACACTGCTGCTCTCCTTGGTGCGGACCACACTGGATGGTTGTCTCAGAACCCCGCTCCAGGTCACTACAGAGAAGAGGAGAGGGTCTGTCACAATGTCTATGGGGTTTTGGGGTTTTCTGTGTCCAGAGGGGCACACGGGCACATGCCGTAAAACACCCTAAATGTCAACTGCAGCTGTGAGGAACCTGTAAGAGAGAATCCCTGAGTAGCCATTTTGTTCAAAACTGGGTTTTTTTCCCATAAAACACTAGGTGTAAGGATAGAAATCCACATTCTCTTGCTCAGTAAGAGGTGTAAAGGCAAAGATAGCCCTTTCTCTTGTATTTTTTTCTCATCTCCTGACACCAAAAAGCATAAACAATTTATTTTTCTTTTTCTTCACAAGAACTCTGAAAGGAGATTATAAAACTCTTCTGACTGCCCTTCGTGTCCTCCAGTCAGCCTTGTCTGAGTTTTCTCTTCATCATGACTACATTTCTTACAGACATCAAGCAATCTTATAACCTCATCCCTACCTTGTCCTGGTTGGCCTTTCAGATTGCGAAAGGAGAATGGTAAAAACTCCAAGTAGCTCTCAAAATGGAAGTGAAGAAGAAGATTAACATAAAATTTCCATGTAAGCAAAAGGAAGTCAATTGAATATGTAGACTAGAGCAGCAGTTTACACTCTCACCCCCCTCCTTTACCCTCTTAGGATACCCTGGGAGAATGGAAGCTATTCTCCTTTTCTTTCTACTACTTCTGCACAGTCAGATTGTTTTCCGTTGCACAGCTGGAATGGTAATCCTTTTCTCTCTGTTATTTTTTCTCTCTGCCTCGGGCCTGGTCCAAAACACATTTAAATTAAGATAATTAATAAAATCTTTTGTGTCTGACATAATGAGTCTATGTCAGCAAAATTCAGTCTCCAGCAAGAATTGTAAGAGATGTTGTGACATCAGGAGTAAATTACTCTTTGAAATACTTCAGAGAAAAACAGACTGCTGATTTATGACCGGTTTAGTTAAGGCTTTGAGTTGGATGTTTCAGAGTACTTTTTATTTCTGAAAAAAAATACAATCATTTCTAAGCAACAGGAATGTTTTTTACTAATATAATTAAAAATAATCAGAGCATTTAAATCTGCAGTTAGTCCCCAGTAAAACACAGTAAATAAACTAATGAGGAATTGGTATTTTCCACTATAGCAAACATCAAGGCACCTTTCTGTCAGACAGCTTGCTTGACATTCAAAAGTTAACCTAAACATTACCAAAAAAGGGCAGTAAGGGAGCAGGGTAATATTAGATGTTAAAGAGTACTCCGGCCATTGTGAGCATTGTTTCTTTAATTTTCCCATGATGGTAGGAAATAGCCAAAAATATAGAGTACTATGCAAAAACTGAGGAAAAGAGACTGAATTTACTAGTATTTCAAGAAAGTAATAACCTGCTGAAACTGCAATGAGTCATTTGTACTGGATGTTAAAAGATTGTTGTGGCATGAAAAATACATACACTTGCCTCAGTGTGTTGCTGCAGCACATACACTACTTGAAATGATTTATTCTGATCTTGATTTAATCAAGAAGTAGTCAAGAAGAAATCCTGGTAGAGTTACATCAGACCAACAGAGCGCTACAGAAGGGGGAAAAAAAGTTGGTTTTCCTTTTGTTTTTTTCAAAATATACCTTAGCATTTCATAAAGTCTGCAGTAAAAGAGAAAGGATAAAATGGATGGCAGTGTACAAACTACACAACCATCTGAGTAATCAAGGGAGAAAAGGGCAGACTGGATAAATCTAAGAGCAGAACCTGGCCCTCAGCCACAAGGTACAAAATGCCTTGTGTGAGGATGGGACAAGACTGCACAGGAAGCAATGCAGTTTAACGTGCTGGGACTTACTCTTGCTAAATTAACCCAAGGAGCACTTGTTTAAGCAGATGTAAATTAACCATGAGGTTGCAGCTTTCAACAGCTATTAGCACAGATCATAACTTTATTTGGTGTCAAGAAACAGCAACAGACATGAAATAAGGGATAGAATAGGTCAGTAATTTGCACGCTTCCTTGGGAATTAGCAATGGCAAGTTGTCTCTGGGCCACATTCTGCCAGTGCCTCATAGGGATGATATGTTCTTATCTCAACAAAGCACCAAAGATTTGTTCCCAGATAATGCTCCAATACCTGAGAAAAGGTGTCTAAATAAAGTTCAAGTCATTCTGTGAATGATCTTATACCATCTGGATAGTCCCAAGCCTGGTATGCTTTGCTATACCAGAAACATTCCTTTGGCAAGCTATATCGATCTTAAAAAGAAAAAAGTCCTTGGCCATCATCAGCCTAAGAAGTTGTGGTTGCTCTGCACAGGACATGAATACAAATATAATCAAAACCAGCCCCACTTTTTACCCACTCCCTCAAACAAACCCTTTCTAGTCTCATGCTAGCATATTTGACTCTGCTTCCAAATGCTGTGCATTCCTGGCACTTCTACTCCTTCCCAAATCACAGCCCCCGGCACTTCTTACAGTTACTTCGCTCTTGTTGCCTGCCTCTCTGTCTCCCTGCCTTTCCTGCAGGGTTTGAAATGCTGTGCTTTTAATGGTAGGAAATCTTTGCTGATGTGTAACTTCTTTTCCTCTCTGAGAGTAAGCAATTAGTAAGATGATGACTGCAGTCATCTCCTGTATAGTTCTTACTATCAGTGAGATGATGTGTAAGGGGTTGTCTTAAACCTCTGTCACGGCATTTCCTAATGACTTGTGTTTTGGCTGATAAATTAGGCCTATTTTCAGTAAGGGAATGAAGACATAAGACTTAGCATCTTCTTATTCATCACCTGAAATGCAAAATTACTTTGTAGCTGAACTCAGAAAACCTCAATTAGCATGCCAGGCTATTACAGTGGAAGATTATGAAAATGCCTTCTGGAAGGAGGAAGGAAAAGAACAGTATAAACAGTAACATTTTTATGTTCATATTATGTTCATATTATGTCCATATACATGTTAATATGTTCAGTTTTTAACTCTGTAACTGCCTCAAAGTCCACAGTACAGAGTGACAAAGTGGGCAGTCATACAACCCAAGGTTTGGGAAGGCATTCCACGCCTTGGGAAATGTGAGGATGTGTTCTAGGGGAGCAGACAGAGAGCCTGTGCAGGCTGGTGAGTAGAAGAGGGACACAGCACTGCAAAAATATTCCTTGTTCTGGCTTTTGTTTTCAGTCCTTACTCATCAAGATGTCCCTAAAGAAACTAGAACATGGAGAAACTTCTATCCTTGCAAAGGAGCTATAGCTTTACTTGTCCATTTCCTCCTCTACATCCTGCAAAATATGAAGTCTCTAGGGATGACTAAGCCTATGTTTTCAAGAAATCAAAGAAGTGAAACAGATATAAACTCAGAGTAACCTTGGTCAGAGCATGGGAGAATACAAGTGTGACCATGGGCTGGACTCTGCTGAAACCAGTACATGAATTCCAGACCAGATTTTTAGGAAACAACAAGGACTTGAGAATGAGTATATCCCTTTCAAAGCTGGAAAGTAGAGTTGATTGTTTGCCAAGGGTCTTCTTCAGTGGTAACTGATAGGTAAATTGTAAATGCACTGACTCCAAATATGCTGGGGTTGTGGGAAACAGAAGTGGAGGAATGGTGAGAGGAGAAGCATAAACCAAACACATTGGGAACTGATACAGCTGGATGAATGTCAGGTTTATAGATATGACAGATTTTTAACACTGTTTTTTTTGTATCACAGTAAAAATACATTTAAGGACAGCACTGAGACATTCAGTGTTGTGAACAGTTCCTGATTTAGCCTTTAAGAAGATATAAATAAGCCTGATTAATTATTACATGTTTGCATTTGAGGACAATCTCACTGAACTCAGGCCATTTGTCATCTATAGTTGGAAGCTAAGACCTGAATTATATGCATTATACTTATGAAATATAGTATTAATCTAGACATACAGATTTCTCTCTGTTTTCCATTACAAACAATTTCTGTCCATGTTTCTGAATCACACAAGGACTTTGAATTTTTAAAAAACTAGCTTTGGTTACTAAGAAGGAATGGGGTTTTTTCCATTTTGTGTTTCCTCTTCAGCATGTGCCTGATCATTGCTGACTCTAGTATACACTAAGCAGAATGACCACCAATGAAATTCTTGCAAAATGCTTTTTACAATTCAAAAGGTTTTGGGTTTTTTTAGTACAATCCTATTCAGAGGGAGAAGAAAGATATTAATGTTATCCATTTATAACCTTGAGAAATGTAAAGCTAAAAACAATCATTGAGCATATGCATATAAACCAGCTTGAAAGTAGCACTTTCCCCTGATATTGTCACTGGCAGCTCTCACATTTTGTACAGCATATAATCATCTAACTGATAAACCTAAAACATTGACTTGGGAATTTTCATAAAGCGTACCCAGGAGCCTCTTTCATTGCAACTGAAGTGATAGTTCCAATGGGTGAATGGTATACCTTCACATCAAAGGTCTGAGGGAGGGTGGGTACAGTGATAAAAATAAAGATAGATCTTCATTTTGTGTCAGGGGAGATTTATTTTAGCAGAACATTTTTAGCTGGAATCAAAATAAAATATTGTATTTGAGTCTAGATTGACTATTTTGTTACATCAGATGATTATGGTTTTCATGACTTTGTGTCAATTTAGATCATGAATGGTACTTTTGCTACTGTGTTTCCCCAAGGACACAAAGTGCATTTTGATCAAGTTAATTGTTTAAATTTTCCAGTAATGATCAGAATTATCAAAATTAGCAGAGATTGGTAATTTATTTTCATTAATATTTTGTAAAACAATACTAACCAAATACAATATTAACTGGGGAAAAAAAAAAAAAAAAAAAAAGAGTAAATAATTTTAACCCAGTATGTTGAAAGATAAGCCAGCAGTAGATAAATATACAACTTAGTGTTCTGACAGGAATGTGCATCTGTTTCCCATAAACTTTGCTTGAGACAAGCAAGAAATCAAGGCTTCTCATGATTTAATTTGAAGAGCAATTTGAATTTCCTGTGCCTCAGCTGGAGGTATTATTGGTATGAGACAAGAAATTCTCTAACTGTCCTAGGAGTTTCATATTTCACAAAGAATAATACCTACAGAAATTCAAACAGGATGTCAAGAAGTGTTATATGGAGGCTGTCAGTGCTCTCCAGTGTTTCTAATATAAATTCACAGAATCACATAATCATGAAGTCAAACAGTATTAAGCCATGATTTTCATTCCCTCTTTTTGCCACACAAAGTGATAAACTTGGAAAATACAATAAGTTAATGAATGCTGTTCGGTATTGCACACAATGAAATTCTGTCCAATGAAGGAGCTAAAATTCAAATTCCCTGGAAATTACATTACTGACCCAAGTAGCCAAGACTGTTGTTGACAGAGATGGATTAGAGCCTGGATAGACAGCTCTCAAGCTCTTATTTTTCAGGGTGTTCAGAAAGAGCTGAACACATTACCCGCAGCATCAAGTTCCTGTGATGTTTTTGAAACTGTGTACACAGAAGTAGAGACCATCCAGAATCTTACTTGCTTATTTAAACCATGGCCTTGGTTCCTATGACTAAGATAATGCTGATGGTATATTTGTATGAATAATTAAATATTATTAGAGAGGTAATGACCATCAGTTACTCCTTTTCATGGATTTTTTTACAAAGTAGGCTTCACTGTTTTATAGTTTTGAATGAAGAAAACAATTATTTTGAACCAGTCATATTGTCAGGAGGCTAATACATCAGCACTTCTATGGCTCTCAGTCTCATTGGAGTCAGCTCTGGATTTCACCATAGGGCTTGATATAGCTGATGTTTTTACCTCTCGGTGTCTCTGATGACTGAGAGAGGTCTGGAGAGTCAAGTGGAGAAACTGGTATTTTTAGCACATCCTGTGTTCAGGTAAATTTGGTTTTGTGCATTCTTGCGTACAGACAGATTTGTGCCTACAATACTCGTTACTTACATTTCATCCTAATGAAGAATAATCCACAAGACAGTTTTAACTCAGTTGCCTCAAAAAGGGTAATGCTGGTTATTATTTGCATTTTTTTTCTTTTTAGCTTCTGCTGTTCTCAATAACTTATAAAAATATTTTAAAATTCAGTCACTGTCAGTTCTGAGGTAAAAATTTGCACTGTTTCTTTGACAGTGTAAACTATCTTTATTGCTTGTTTTTTCTGGTTATTGTTGAACTGTACTGGATTTCATAAGATCATGCCACTACAGGATATTTAAGAAAGTTTACATCTTCCTGTTATTAAATGGTCTGGAAAAGGAAATTAGTCTGAAAAAAAAAAGAAAAACTTTTTGCCTTATTGTGACTGCAGTACACAATTCTCCATAATGAGTAGAAAACATAAAAAGACTTAATTTAGGCTATGAAGATGTAAAATTTAGGATTTCTTGAAAATTCCCTCTTTTTTCCCCCTGGGTTTTCATGGTGTCTTTTAAACGTTGGCTTTGTATTCAGACATTTGAATTTTTTAGGTGAAAGTCAAGTGTTTCAGCAGAGCAATTTGCTCACATTTTGAAGGCTCTGTTGATGTCAAAAAGTAAGAAAGCAAGCAAAGCATTGTACTCTGCTACTCTATTGAAGTTGTTTTGGGCTATTCCAGGCTATTCCTGGAAAGTACACTTTCTAAGGGTTTTTTGGGTTTTTTGTTTTGTTTTGGTTTTGGTTTGGGTTTTTTTGGGTTTTTTTGGGTTTTTTTTTGTTTGTTGGGTTGGTTGGTTGGTTTGGTTTGGTTTGGTTTGGTGTTTTTTGGCTATTAGCATTTTTTAATATATGAGATGTTCATTTTTCACATTAAGATTCTTCAGTATTACTGACCCCACAGCTAAGACAACTTACAATTTACTAGTCTGTATTTGTAGCTGATATGTGACGTTTGTCATATCGTTCCACTTAAATATTCTCTCACCACTGCAGCAACATTATCTAATAAAAACACGTTTCATGGTGAACAGAAATTCTATTCATCTTCCATAATTTTTCACTTAAATTGGAGCTACATGCTTACACTTAAATCAGACAACTGAAATTTGACCTATGACATTCAGTAATAAGTAATAATTATTCATGTAGAGACAGAATTTTATTGCTACATGTTGGGTGCAGTGGTCTTGAAACAATATTGATGAGTTCTGATATCAGGTATGGAAAAATTGCATGAAGAATTTTATTTACAGTTTAAAGCTATTGCATAAGATATGATCTCAATTAGCAAAATAAAACAGGTTTGGATTTTTGTTTCCCCATCAGACACTCTGTATCAATCTAAGATTTTAGGGATCTTTTACAACCAATGTAACATCATCCCTGACTGGAGCTCAAAACAACTCTGTAGCTAGCATGAGAAGATCCTCTTTAGTTATATAACTTTAGTTATATCCTTCCAGAAGGATATTGCAGTGTCAAGATGGAAAAGACTTTAGTTCTGTATGAATAACCACTCACTTCTCCATATCCAGATCAAGATGTTTTGGTAATTAAATGCTGAAACAACAGCTAGAAGTGTAACCTGGCCTATTTTGATCATATTCCCTCTATATTCTCCAAGCTTTTAATATTTTTTGCAGTTGGTACAACTCCCTACAGTCAAAATATGTTGAAATCCTCAGCAATTTGCTTTGCAGATACATTTGACATTCAAAACACGGGCTTAGTTTGGAAAAGAAGAAATCTTTTTTTTTTTGGCTGGTGCTAGCATGTATTTTCTTGATCTCTCAATAAAGCCCTGGCCATTCCAGGTTCTGGGAACTCTCTTGGTGACACAGAACATCTGTTGCTGTCCATGGAAACCTGGACATTGTGCGTTCTGCGTAACCCAAGAACCATATGGATAATATTTACACAAAGTCACTTTTAACACTGCTGATAGGACAAGTGAGTGCTGCTTTTTCACATGGTTTGGTACATTTTTTTGAGAAGTCAGAGTGGCACATCCCTGCCCAAACCATACTTTCGAAACACAGCCTTTATATGCCTGACTTCAGCCAAACCTTTTCCTTTCCTGGAATGATTCCAAGGCTTCCATATGTTAAAACAGTGTTTTCCCTAACTAAATAAAAAAAAGATTGATTTAGTCAGTTTTCTCTTACTAAATCAAGGGTTTAAGTTAAAATGGCCAATAAGCAAATGTACAGTGAATGACTAATGTGAGAAAATGCTTTTTTTACATTCCTAATGTATTCCCATAGCTGTGCCACAATTCTGAGAAAGTTCTGGCAACTGAACTCAAGAAATCCAACACTTATGCTTTATTACATTATATCTTTCACTAAGACAGCAATGATCTCTGACCCAGAGAACTGAATAAACAGCCTTGCATGGACTTTGATGAACTGTGGATCAGATCCAAGGGATTTGTTTGGAAAGGCAGATGCTAGATTTTGTCCCACCTAATTTTGAAAATTTTTATATAAGCATCTATGAAGTCATGCCAGTTGGGGAAAACAGAACATGACAGTTCTACTTTAGTGTCTGCTTCAGAATGAGAAGAATCATGTCCAATGAGGTCCTATACAAAGGGGAACTCAGATCTTTACAGACATAGACATTTTCTTTTAGTCATTTAGTCAGATGAATCCCATCAGAAAATTTATCTCTCAATTCTCCTGCTGTGAGTTCTCTACAAGTTCTTAAAACACATGTTCTAAAGATGAAGCATTTGTCAAAGTAATGTATGCTACAGAGGTAAACACTGGAATCCTGATAATAGTTCTGATCCATGTTGGTGCTATCCACAACATGACAGGAGGAACCAATGCCATAGATCCATGTGGAGTAGGTGGCAAGAAGACCTATAGCTCTGTTCACTGGTTCTCTACAATGTGGGACTGATTTGACCTCACTGCTTTGAACTCCTTCACACCACCAAGCTCTTGCATGATGCCAATCAACAATGTGCCTGACAATTTGTAGGTGCTCTAAGAATAAGGAAATATAATTTTAATTTTTAAAAGCAACTAGAAATACTTGCTTCTCTATTTTTTACATTAAAATTGCTGAGGGGGTAATTTTTTAACTCTTTTAGCAGTAAAAAATAGGTTAAATATTCCAATTAGCACTTCAAATTGCACATCTGAAAGAGGGGAAGTTGTTATGTTGTGGTATCAACTGTTTGAAGAAATTGGCCAATTAGGTCTTTTCTTGCACATGTAACTTTCCATTATGATCCTACCCTGGCTTTAGAATTTGCCCTAAAGAACAAAATAAATCAGTGTAATGAAGATTTAAAACCACTTTGCTTGATTTAAACCATGCGATATTGTTTATGACAAAGAAAAAGCTAAATCATATCAGTGTTTAAAAAAAAAAATCACTGTTTTTTAGCACACAGCTTCATGATGACTGTGATTTACAGTCTCTGAGGAGTATGGCTTAATACCTAGGGAGAAAAGGCTAGCAGTTTTGAAATTCACATGCGCACATTTGGAGATCACAACACTGAGTATTCTCCACCAGAAATAAAAAAAAAAAAAGTCACAATATTCAGTATTATTAATTATAAGTTATTACAATTTTGTCAGAAGCATTGAAGAAACACAAAGGTACCTTGGGGGGCTTTGAATGCAGCTTAACTTCTTACCTTTCATTCATTCATGTAGGGTCAGGAATACTCATTCAGCAGGAGGAAAGCTGGACTGCAAACTTGTCAGACACAGGGATGTGAACTAATATTCTTCATCTCCTAAGAAAATGAGTACTATAATTAGCAGACTGTACACGAACCAAGCCTATGGTTGATGAGGGAGCATTGTGCTGCTAAGAGCACAAACCCAAGAAGAAAAACAAGACAAAATTTGTAACATAATGTTATTGCACTCAGCTAGAGGGATAAGTATCTGTGAACCACCAGATGTTGGGCATGCCTGTGGCATCTATTAGCAGCTGTAATATATGTGAGTTATTTCATTCTTACTCTCCATTTCTGAAAGTATATAAAATTCCACACTCTGAAATTCACTGAAATACCATACGCTTCACAGTCATTTTAACAAAATCCAGACTTCTATTTCAGGAAAAGAGAAAGCTCAGAGCAAAGATTTGAGAATCCAAGAGGTTTCCAGCAATTAAATTATGTTTCAAGCACTGTAATAGCAGGGTCAAAGGAAAGTGGCAAAAAAGTTTGTGTAATTTCTTATTTCATGCTATATTTCTTAGCATGAAACAAAATGTCCTCATAACACAACACTGAGAGTAAAAAATGTAAGGCCATGTTACAGATAGATTAAAATTTGTCTCATTATACCAATGTAGTAGCGACTAAAAAAGTAAAAGAATGTGTGAAAAAATTTTGATGTTTTCCGCAGGTGTTTCAAAAAGGTGACAGAGACCACGAACAAGCATAAAACTGGTTTTTAATTGTTTTCAGACTATTTCATAAACCAGTGTGAACTCCCTTAAATAAACTCTACATTATGGATGGCATTTGTTGTACGGGCATCAATGGTCAAAAAGTTAGGTGTCAAACTTTTTATCTGTAGTGATGGATGGAAAGCTCTTGATGCCCTCCATTGACCATAGAAAAAGCTTAGACTGTTACACAACTACTGAAGCCTGAGAATAAGTGAGAAATTCTGGTTTTGTCCTGGCACAACAGTGTTTCAAAATTAT
Organism: Margarornis squamiger; assembly: GCA_035222235.1. Classification (NCBI taxonomy): domain Eukaryota; kingdom Metazoa; phylum Chordata; class Aves; order Passeriformes; family Furnariidae; genus Margarornis; species Margarornis squamiger. The sequence goes on along the minus strand of JAWWTY010000088.1, from coordinate 32,713,369 downwards.
AACTGCTAAATATTGTAATTTTAGTAACAATTGCTAGAATTCTTCCAAACAGATGACTACAGGGATGCTGAGGCAACTGATTTATTTACTTGGGGTGAAACCAAGAGACACTAGAGAAGTGAATTTTGAAAGCACAGAATCAAACCCTGCATACATTCAGAAATTATAATCAGGTCTTTTTAAAGTAATTGAGGCAACTCTATAGTCACTGAGCTATAAAACTATCTGAAAGTGGAAGAACAAGTATTTTTTTCTTTTACTTGGCATAATTTTCATTAACAATTTATGCCATTTCTAAAATAGAATATGATTCACCACCTTGAATTCATTATAAATTTTTATTTGGCACTTGAGTTCATTGACAAGCAACAGCCAAACTGCTGTCTATGAAAAAAAAATAGTGGCCCCATGTATGTACGTGAATTTCCATTCATATTTCCATTGGAAATAATCAAATAATGATAATCAATACAGTTGGGTGGGAGAAATATGAAAAATGAAGTAAGAATATAACAGTGTCACCGAACAAGAATGGGAGTATTGACTGGGAGTATTTTCTGTCAGACTTTCCAAAAATATTAGACAACTGTGTCTTGTCAACATAGGAGGAAGAAGTACCAGTTTTTGTGTCTAGTTTTGGTTGATGTCATTGCATTTAAGAAGGCATACAAGTTAAAACATCCTTTACATGCTTAGATACCCTGTCAAGATAGCCAACAGTACTGGACTTTCAGGCCTGGAAAATCAAAACACAATTGTTAAAAATTAAGCCATCAGACACTTGATCATGTTTAGCTCTTTTGAAGCAGTTTTCAGATACATTTGCAATAGGGTGAATAATTTGATGGATAATACAGGATTATCTGGTGATCACTTCTGAATCCTCACCTAGGCCAACACAACAAGAATTTCTTCTTTTAGAACAGATCTTTATGGAAAACTGCAGAAGTGTCAGAATTAAAATAAAATTTACTGAGGCAATGGAAAGTATTTAGTAACTGATGGAGTTGTTATTTAGCAGAACCTGGTTAATTCTTTTATTCTTCAGTTTCTTCCACCTATAGAAACAATACTTATTTGGAAGGGAGGACTTGCAAATGACTGATGTTTGGCACTTCAATAGGTTATTTTCAGACAAACACACATGAAAATATGAATTAATATCTGTACCTTCCATAATTTTTTTTTTTTTTAATGATTAAATCTTTGTCATCCATGTATGAAGCACAGTAGCTTTCCCACCAGATGGAGTGACAGCTGTTCTTTTTATGGTATACCAGACCTTCAATATATTGTAAGTGATCTTTTCCTACTGTGACAGTAAGAAGGTTTTGTCATGAAGTTTGTGATTTGCGATTAAGGTCCACTGTAACAGATTTTTTTTTTGTACTGGTTTTAGCTATGTTATTCTCCAGTGAAGTTCATTTCAACTAATGACTTTTGTACAGTAAAGGAAAATAGTGTACTCTGAAACAGCAGAAGTTGTGAGCTGTTCCTTCACACTGACATAAAGCCACTGAAATCTGCCGATCTAAGTTCACCACAGAGTAGATGACTAATGGAAAAATAAATAAAAAAACCAACAAAAACTAATGCTTTTCTGTCAGTAAAATTGCCTTTAAGGTCATGCACACTTACTTTTTGTGATGATTATAAAGTAACACATTACCACTGGTGTTATTTCTTTTCTTTTCTCTTTTTTTTTTTTTTTAGTAGAGAATTTTTGTGATAGGTTGGTGTTAAAATTAGGGTGGTGACCAGGCTGTGTTCATCTACTTTCTCATTAGCTCATTTATTTTCCCTCCTGACATTTTAAAATTTATTTCTGGACCTCTATGGCCATCAGATCAATATTTTCTTCTCTACAAAATAAGTGATACTTGTCTAGGTAAGTATTGAACAATTTCTGGCCTTTTGTTTTAGCTGTGAAACAGGTACCTGTAAGGAGAATTTGGTTGGCATTAATACTGTTATTCACAGTACCTGTCTTGTCAAACATCACACCAGCTAGTAAAAAAAAAAAAAAACAAAAAAACAAAAAACAAACTCTTTGTGAAAAAGTTCACAATGTTGGTTTGCAGATCATTGGATAAAACTTGGCACTTTGTGTTACTAAAGAGAGTAGAACAAATGTATGGGATATTATTCTCTCAGTTTAAAAGCTAACTTCTACTGGTTTGCTCATTGATGTCATTGATAAAATTACTGAGTAAAATGGCACTAAAATGACACATGTGTTTGATTTTACTTGGCTTTGCTAGTCAGAATGAAAGGGAAGGAATTAAAATTCCCATAATTTGGAAGCAGAAAGTCAGTGCCTTGTTCTACAGCATGCAGAGACCTTCTCCTAACAGCTGAGGAAACAGCACAAAATGCTTCCCCCCCTATTTTCTGACTCACTGTTCTCAGAAATCTGTCATGCTCCCCAAACTTTTAATCTTGTCACTCTCCCCAAACATTGTATCTGTCTGTAACATTTGAAGCACAATGGTACATTGCTGGATAGCACAACTAAAACATTTCCCTATGTATTTTTAGCACAAAGCAGAGAGGTAATAGACCGATTAAAGCATCTTTCTGTGGATCTAAGGGGATGTATCTGGGAATCAGTCTGCAGTTATGCTAGAAGTTACGCCAGTAAAATACAGATGCATGTGGTATTTGGTTATTTAAAAAGGGAACTAAAAGACAACTATCAAAGAATGCTAGTTATATGGTCTGCTTTTGTGATGCTGACTTTACTCAGAAGTACAAATAAACTCAGAGATTATCTTTGTTTCTTACTTAGCACGTGGACCTCTACCTTTGATTTCTCTGTCATAAAACACTGCTCTTTTTCTGTTCCTCAATACAAAACAGACAAATGCAACTTCATAGAACTATAGAATCATAGAATATGCTGAGTTGGAAGGGATCATCAGAATCATCTGTCAATCTCCTGGCCCTGCACAGAACATGACCATGAATCATATCATGTGCCTGAGAGCATTGTCCAAATGCTTCTTGAACTCAGACAGATTTGGTGCTATGACCACTAGACTGTTCCAGTGCCCAACCACCGTCTGGGTGGAAAAACCTTTTCCTAATATCCAAACTAAACTTCCTCTCACACATCTTCAGGCCATTCCCTTGGGTCCTGTCACCGGTCAGTGCCTGCCCCTCCTCTTCCCCTCACAAGGAAGTTGTAACTGCAGTGAGGTGTCCCCTCAGTCTCTTCTCCAGGCTGAATAGACCGAATGACCTCAGCTCTTCCTCATGTGACTTCCTCTGCCAACCCTTCATCACCTATGTTGCTCTCCCTTGGACAGTCTCTAATGGTTAAATATCTTTCTTACATTGTGGCACCCAAAACTGCCCACAATATTCCAGGTGAGGCCGTGCCAGTGCAGAGCAGAGCAGGACAATCTTCTCCTTTGACCAGCTGGCAATGCTGTGCCTGATGCCCCCCAGGAGTGGGTTGGCCCTCACACCAGAGAAGCTGGGGAATTTAAAGAGAGAAAGAATTCGTTAGACAGGGAGAAGAGCTCCCGCATAATTTCCTATTGGAGGGTCTGTTTCTGCCTGAGGGATTTCCTTAGGACTGTTAGTAGCACAAGCAAAAGTTGTATTATATTTTATATATTTATATAAAAAAAAGCCAAATAGTATACCTCTAAGTCTAAAGGCCAGCATTCTGGGTACAATAAAAGTAAACATAATGACACACAATAAGTGTGTCTACTAAAGTCATATTAAAGTATAAGAAGCAATTAAAAGTGTTACTAGGCCAAACAATTTCAAATGTTAAGGGAAGAAAATTCAGGCTGCAATTGAAAAACAAATTAAATTACTCAAATGTGAGAAATGGGGGAATTAATTTGAGAATATCTTCCTGCTTATGCAACATCAGAGTCATCAATACAATGCAAAATGAAGGTTGTGGAGGATTTGCAGCTGTCTATGTACAGGCATCTAAATTAAGGGC
>JAWWTY010000088.1:32676018-32708848 GCA_035222235.1 Margarornis squamiger | reverse complement strand
TGACTCCACAGGACGCTCAGGGAACTTCACCTCTGAAGCTTTTGATCTGCTAGTGACTAGCTTGAATACATATTGCCCCCCAACTTCAACATATTCACAAATTCCACTTTCTTAGGCCGTTATTTCACTTCTGTGTTAAAGAATTCCCTAACTGATTAGAAAATAATTGAATATCCTTAAAGGACAGAAAGATGCAATAGGTATTATTTATTTAATTACAGCCATTAACAAGTGATGATTCAGGTATACTTAGTAATTTGGCTATCACTTGAAACACAGTAATACTGCTGAAGTTTATATTAAGGATTAACCCCAAACTTCAACGCTTGTCCTTCAGCCAGTGACAGTACCAATGCAGCTCAGATGAAAGGACAGCCACTGTATGCATCCGCATCTGTATGCATATTTAACAAGTAATCATGATACAGCCAAGAACAAATCTAGGGAGTGAGTCTGTACAATGATTAGAGAGGCAAAGGAATGAGGCAGGATAGTTCATTTATTTTGCCCTGAACAGAAGACAGAAGTGATTGACATTTGCATATGGCCTAGAATCACATGAAAAAGCTGTCTTAGAGAGGTGGAGGAACTTCCTGTGACTGGCCCATCTGAGAAGAGGATGTAAACTGACTTTATTGGTGGTATCTTGGTACCTTAACTCCTGGATGAAATATGTTTAAGGGAAGAGAAAACACCCAAGAAGAGCTGTTTCACAAGTTTCTTCCTGATTATACATAGGACAAGTCCCCTATAGGTCAAACAGCTTCCACAGGGGAGATTTCTGCTTGAGAAATTGCTGTGTTTACTCAGCCTGACAATGATCTTTTTCCTGTCTACCTTTAGCCCATTGTTAATCAACCAGCTCAAAAGAGGGAAACAAACTGGAGGATCACTTTCTTCATGCCAACTCACATTTCGTGCCCATGTAAAAGGCTGGTGAGGAGGCTCCTTTAATACAACTTACTGTCAGTAGAAACATGGCATAGTCTTTCCTGTCAGTAATCTGTCAGGTAGATTTTAGTTTTTGCTGAAGTGAAGAAAAAAATCAGTATTTATTCTCGCAAAGTTCATCAGGTGAATAGATTACCATTTTTATTTCTGCATAAGAAGCAGGGAAGCAATGAGAACTACTGTGACCGATCTGCTTAGAAACTGTTAATTAACTGCATTAAGCTTTTGATATGCAGTTTCATAGCTGTATTGAATAAACAGAGTTTTGGAAAGTCTGCAATCCTCTACAGTTCCAAAGTCATATGTGCCCTCCAAATAGTTTACACTACCAGTTCATCTTCATGGGAATGAGCAATGCTGACAGCATGAGCAAGGGAGCTCTAACCAATACTACAAAGACTGAGCTGATTAAGACATGCTTGCAGCTGTAGATAGCAAACAGGCTTTGCTTAACTTTAGTAAACAAACTGTGGTAAAGCTGGTCTGGTCAACTGAATCTTCCAGAATTGTCAGAGTCAACTGCCTCAACCAGAGGAAAAGATTATTTTTTAGCTTTCTTTTGCCAGTAAGGGCAATTCAGCTCATTCTCATACACTGGAATCATCCTTCAAAACTGTCTGTTCTTGCTGATATTATCACAGATAATATGCTCTGGATTTTATTGACACAGGGAGAGTAACCAAGATTTTCATACATAGTAAGTGTGCCAGAAAAATTTGTGTGTATACAAAAGCCACTAGAATCAAAAGAAAAACTAATATTAGAGTCAGCTTTCCTGTTTTGAAAATAAAATATAGAGTAAAATGGAATGCCCACATGGGGGAGTTATTGCAGAACAATTAGGCCAGATTCTCTGTTAAAGCAAGCATCGCCAGTTTTGGTAAAAAAAACAGTCAAACTGACTGGTATGAAACAGAACATTATTATTTTCTGTAAGCAAAACACTGGGCACCTCATTTGTGTCTTCTTCATATGGCAGATTTGTCTGGATCACTCTTTTTGCCAAATAGATAAATAGTCGAATATACAGTGTTAAATAAAAATTCTGAATGTTCAAAAGCTGTCTGAATGTGCCCATAAAAATTATTTCACACTTATTGAAAATGTCATCCTACTTTAAAAATTATGTGCAGCCAGCCTTGGATATCAGCTTATGACTGAGCAAGAATTTTGAAAAGAGCTTAGTACCATCTATCATTGTTAAAATTTCAGACAACGTAAACTAGAAGTGACATGTAGCTGAAAGGAACTTCACAGAGTTTGCTATGAACACAATAGAGCTGGCTGTAGTTGTTCAAACAGCTCTCTTCATATTCAAGAGTCAGAAGCACACATACACTCATCCGCTAGGGCACTTTGAATGCCCCAGGCAAAATAGCAATGCAAAAGATATCGTATGTCCTCAAATCAAAATCAAAAACATGTCATCTTTGGTCCTTAATCTCAAAGAGTAATAAAGGTATGCAACAAAAAAATGCATAACAGAAACAGATTTTACTTTTTAAAACATCACTGTGGGAGGAAAGAGAAGCATCATAACTGTGGAGAACTAGAAAAAAGTAGGCCATGGAACAGTTCTTCTACAATTGGTAGACACCAGTGAGATAACAGTCAAACCCCTGGAGAACTGCATATTTTGGCATAAGCAATTTCACAAAAGAAGAATTTCAGGCACCCAGATCTCACATTTCAGGTGCTATAGGTCAAATACACTTCAGCATTTGTGTGATATTCCACTGATGGATAAGGCTTTTTGGCCCTGCCAAGAGAAAACTCTACAGTTCAGTGTCATCTGAAAGAAAACAAGCAAATGAAGATCACTGTGAAACTGGAAAGGTATGTAAATGGATCAAGGTTGTTTTTGGAAACAAAAACAAAATTTCATTTTGAGTGTTTAATATTGACTTTTAATGTTAAGGTTTATGACACTTATTGAAAAAGTAAACAAGTACTTGCACTCCAAAGTGACATGTCACCTGACAGATAAATCATTGACTTTCCTGTGAAAGTGACTATGTGGTGTGTAGACCTTTGGTGGTCCTAAACAGTTGAAACTATTTTTTATAAATCATATAAATGTGTATTGCTGCTAGATGGCGAGATTTGTGGTTTCATTCATTTGCTCAAATATTTGAGTTCTTGAGCTCAGAAAAACTCATGAAGCAATGTATCACATTGATCTAATAAAATGTCAGCTGATTGCTTAGGTTTGCTTTAGTCCTTTACTGATTAAAAGTCAGGAATGTATCTTCAGCAAGAATAGAAGAGAAAGCTGTTATATGCTTTGACATAATCAATGAATGTATAAAAAGAGATTATTTAAGTAATGCAATTTCTAAATGAAGAGGATAATCACTGTTTTGAAGTGTCAATCACAGGAACATATTTTAAAACAAGCTCAAGGGAAACTCACACAAATACAAGGTCTGAGTGCAGGAAATATTTCAGTGACACATCAGGCATTTAGTGGTGTAACATTATCCAACCATCCTCATCCTAGGGGAATGAATCCGGGTATATGCTTCTGATGCCATTGTTATGAACAGATTTGTCATTCAGTCTTGGTAGACCAGAGTTCATCTCAGACCACTCACTGTCTCAGCAGAATGTTGTATCATAAGGATCACTGAAAATCCCCAGATTATATGACCTTGATACATGCCTTCTTTCTAACATGATGATAGCCCAGTTAGACAGCCTAAATCCTATGCCCATTTCTGCATAAACTGAAGCCTCAAGGAAGATGAGTTCAGCCCAGTTATATCACAAAAATCATGGGAATAGAGATAAAGTCAGAAGTCAAGGGTGTATGATAGTACATCTGGGCAAATGTTTAATGATGGCCTGATCCAAAAACAGTTGAAGTCCATGATGAGACTAATACGGCTTTTGCAGAACTGCAGTAGAACTACTATTTTGTTCTTATTTTCCTTCTTAACACAGGTATGACAGAGCTTTCAACTATCAGTTAAAAATAACAGAACTCTTGATGCTTGAACTTTTACAGCTTTTAGCACAACTTCAAAAAGTCTACCTCAGTTGTCTGTGAAAATTTCTATTGTTGTAATTGAGGAATAGATGTAAGATTTAATTAATTTGGGCAAGAAACAGGGAATGGCTTATGTTTGCTAATGGAGTTTTAGAATATCACTCTTACTCATATTCCAGCCTAGAAATAGCAAAAGAGGTAGTACAGTTAAAGCTACCTTATATTTCCAAGAATACTGTTTTGCTCTGTGAGTGATCATTCTTTTCAGTTCTAAGCTATATAAACCCAAGAATAATAATTCTTTTTTTAAAAAATTGAATGCAAGTTCTTTAAGGTGGAGTAAGTTAAGATTTTCAGAATAAAGCTCTGTCCTGTAGCTAGTGATTGAACGGCAGCAACTGAACCCATAAGAATAAGGAAGTTTAAAGAACATGACTGCATGTCCCTGGCATGTCTGGAGGACTTCCAAAGGTTTGTCTCCACCCAGAGGATTTCCAAAATTGTCACTCTGGGTCTGGTGGTGGACACTTTTTGCTAGAGGCTGCTCCATGGCCAATACTACCATAGTTTCAATTCAACTTGATATCACTGTCAGTGAGTACCAGCAAGTGCATTATGGATTTTTCATGGGAAAATACTAATAAAAACTAATATCAAGATTGCCAGCTGGAAACACATGGTGACACTGCTGGTCTGCTGGAAAAGTATGGGACAGACTTTTCTCCAGCAGAAATTTAACTTCCTGCCAAGATGTCTTTTTCCTTCAGTCAGGTGCTTCAAGATTAGGCTTTGAAGCTTGTACTACTCACTAATAGTCTTCTTTTACAGTCAGTAGGAGGAAGTGAGCATCTCTGCAAGTAACTTATCTCTTTCTAAGACAGATGGCTAAGACAAGTTTTCTTGTTTAGGAAAAAATTCTTTACTTAGTAAGAAATTCTTTATTGTGAGTGTGGTGAGGCATTGGAACAGGTTGCCCAGAGAAGCTGTGGATGCCCGATCTCTGGGAGTGTTCAAGGACAGGTTGAACAGCTTTGAGCCACCTGGTCTAGTGGAAGATGTCTGTTGCCACAGCAGTGGTGTTGGAACTAGATGATCATTAATGTCCCTTCCAAACCATGCCATTCCATGATTCTATTAAGTCATGTAAATCTCTTCGTTTTGTCTCATTTGACTACAAAAGAAGCCAGAGTGAGAAGTGCCAAAGTTTAAACTTTTTGAAACTTCAATTTCTTTAGTTGAATAAAATGAATCCCATATGAAACAGATAAAAGCCACTAGTGCATTTAGGATATATGAGGTAGTGGAATGTATAGGGGTAATTGTGGATGAAGGGATTTCTGCAGATTTAATTTGAGTCTCTAACATGTTTAAATAGACTCTGGTCTTCAATGTGAGTGTAAACAGACAAAAAATGAGGAAGAGCTTCACCTTTAAACAACCTTCCTCATATCAGCATTTGGGATAATGACTGGTGTCCTTCGTGGTCTGTCACAGGGGCATTTTCTTTCTTATCAGGAAGTGCCTGCAAGCCCAGTTTGCTAACATATGCACAGATTAGCCCACAGGATTGCTGATGACACTCTTCTTCATTTTTTGTGGATACAAAGTAGTGAGGAGCTACAAGCACTTTCTTTCCCAGCATGCCTGTTTAGGCTGAGAGAATTTTTCTTCTCCTCTTCTCAGAGCCCTTTCTTTGTTTAGGCAGTTTCTTTGTGTGGTTAATCTTCAACATGCTTCATCTGCTTCCCATTCTCCTGCCTGCAGCCTAAGGCAATTACCTCAACTCAGCTGGGATAAAGAAAGCAGAGGTTCTTTAACCAATGGAATAGCTTAGTAATGATCACATTTCTTCTGAAATAAATGATTGTTTGTTATTAACCCTCAGAGCATAAATTAATTCTGAATACTGCAAAGAAGGACGACAGGGAAGGAGAAAAAAAAAAAAAAGACAAGTGACTTGTATTCTGTTTAATAAACAACAGGATATCCAAATATTTATACATCCCTTGTTATGTTGTTTTCAATCTTACTAAGAAAACCTTTAAAATGGACCTTTAAAAGGCTCCTTTCAGTGAAATGATCACATAGAATTAAATAACAAAAAAAAAAATGAACACGGCTTCTTCATGGCCACTGGAAAAAAATATATTAAGAGCACTTAAATACTGGTACATATTTTTTTTTTTTCCTAGGCAAGGAGATCTCAGTGCAAGAGAGGCTGGAATAAACAAACAAAACTGGTCAGTTTTCTTTACTCTGAAGTATTTTGCAGGACTGGCCAATGATGTCAAAAGCTAACATTCAGTATAGGGCTAGTTTGTCAGTAACTAGATGAGTGTGTCTTGTAGGGAGAGGAAAGCTTGAAAACGAGCTGTTGAATTGTATAGTAAATGACGTGTAAAAAAAAAACAATCAGGCAATCTTCATTCTTTCTGATGTTCTCTTCAATTAATGCCTTATTAGTGCTTGATACGTTTTAAAGGGTTTTTCTCCCTTAACTCCTTCACATTGAAAAATAAATGAATGCAGAGAAAGAGCTTATGTTACAATCTTCTCATAGTGTTTAAATTAGCTTTAAATGATCCTGGCTTGAAGCTAGCAGAGAAAGGGGTTGAGCTGCAAACTTTTGATATATGACTCTTTAAGCAAAACTAAACTTCAGAATCATAAGTTAGACTGATTTTCAGCATTCCAAGCCCTGTCATATGGAACTAATTTAATGGCCCAAATCTCAGAAGGGGGCCAAAGGCAGAGCACCAGTGGAGGTAACTGGAGGACTCTGCTAGTTAGATGCAATAAGGGAAAAATCTTAGTGTTAAAGTTGCATGTTCTCCATGATTTTCATTTACTGGTAGGAGTCCAGTATAATAAAAGTTATGGAATGGTCTGCTTATAGTTAGATACCTGAGTGCATAATTCTGAAAGACTTGTTTTATTACATTACATTTTAGTCTCCACAATCTTCTCTTTGGAATGATATCCTGCCCCCACCTCTTTTCATATTTAATCCTGAGGATCCTTTCTGAGGATTTTAAAAAGTCAAAGCAGAGGAGAAATCACAGCTGGAGGAAACCGGACCGCTACACTTGTGAAGAAAATGCAAGAAAGATTGAGAAAGAGACTGTTCACTGTTAAACAATTTACCTGATTTGCCAGGGAAGGGTAGTTGTAGTTGGTTTTGTCCTTTGGAATACACAGTGTATTTGATTTTCATTCAGCTGAGGTGAGACTGCTTTCAAAAAGATGGCTGTGCAATTCAGAAATGCCTGGTGACCTCCACAAGTAGTCCCAGGTTGCAAGATATTTGACTAAACCATCATTATGAAATAACATTTTTTATCTTTGTTGATTCAGAGGTTTCAACTCCAGCAAACTGAACAGAACATTTATTCATCCTTTTAAAATATAGCTTCAAATGGAGCGGATTGTTAGAGATCAGCTCGATGGTTAGAGGACGTTATTTGATAGATTCCTGACTTTGCTTCTTTTCCAGGAAATTCAAACCACTATGGTCCCTGAACATGCCTAAATCATCATACAACCTGTTTAAAGTTGTATCACTGCAACAGCTTCAAATTATAAATTTGCTGAGAGGATGAAAATGAGAATTCATCTGAGTTCCCTGGGAGTCCCTACAATAACACTCTAGGAAAGAGTATCATACATACCCTGGGGTTTCCCCAGGAAACAGAACTGTCTAAGAGTGCAGGAAAGCAAGGTAGCATAATGCATAAAAAACCTGTACTTAGGAAGTGTTTTAAAGTGACTAAAGAACCAGTAATTTTTAAAGTTTTTTTCTGTCCCAACCAAGTAGAAGATCTCATTGTGGTTTGACAGAATGCAAAGATATGGTAACTGTGTGGCTGAGTGGAACTCCCAGGTTGCAGGAACAGACCTGTCTTTGATAGATCCTTTAGAAGGCAACAGTACTGCAAAAGCAAGCTTAATGCTTGGATTTGAAGCTAGACAAGCTTAGTCTAAAAGTAAAGCTCAGCATTTTTAATAGAGGATAACTAAAAAAGAAGCTTTTTCATCTTTGCAGTTATGGTTAGTAAGTGCAGCTAATTTCTAAAAAAAAATAAAGTCTTTGTTCTGTTCAGGAGATCTTTTCTTGCTTTATGTCTGTAACTTTAGAACTCTAGAGGGGGAAACAGCATTTTGACTGGTACTTGCTAAAGTTTTGTTTAGTGCTAATGGAATGCACAGGTTTTAACAAAATAGCAAATAAAATTTTTCTATAAAAGCCACTTTTTCTTCTTATTCAATTAATTTCAACATCTGGAACATCATACTGACAATAGTGCTGTGCTTCTTATCACAGTTATTTGCTCTGCAGGAACAAGTAATTTCTGATTTTAAACTCTCAGGTCAACTCAGTAGGAAAAGGGATAGTGGGATTCATGCCATTAAAGAACCTAGTAGAGAGGAATGAAAGTGGAAATAATAAAAACTGATTTTCAGGTTTTTTTCGAAGAGTGAGGAAATTATCACTTTTGGTTAAGAATCCATTCATCAAAATACAGCAAGTTTGGTGATCACAGAAACTTGTATGTCTTTGTATGCTGGTGGAGAATGACAGACTCATGTTTTAGTAGCAGTTAGTTTTTCTAGAGCTCAAATGGATGTTTCCATACTTTTTTAATCATTGCTGAAAATTAAATAGATTATAACAAACCTATTTTTGGCATCAAGAATACAAGATTTTTTTCTCTATACTTATTGTTTGTTTTTCCAATGAGCAAAGTGGAGATAACTTGTAACATCTGGCACCTTTTTAACAAACCTGCAAAGATAAAATCTTTATATTTTTACCACCAGGTGAATTAGACAAGATGCTTGCAGTAATCAAAACATTTATCTCCTAAGCATATGGCTAATACTGGTCTTGGAAGGATATGGATAGTGAGTCCCTTGAGGGTACAGAAAATAAACACACATTGAAAAACTGTAGAGATGGGCTTGCTGTTCTATTGTCTTAACATTGGCCAACCTCAAACTATATTTCTCCGTCATCCAGGGAAAAAATGTAACTTTAAACCATGAACTTTGTAATGTTGTAATATGCATAACTTAATGTCATTTCAGACCCCTCTTATTCTCTGCAAATCTGGGTCTTGGTCACAGACGGCTGAACTCCTGTGTCTGAGGTTACAATGTGGTGCATTATGTTGGGGAAGTTAACACTGGGAAATGAACCGCTTGGGGATTTTAAAGCCCTTTACATTAAATGGGCAAGTCCCATTTCCCTCAAACTGTAAACACTCTTTTGAGCAAAGATATATGTTCCAGAACACAATTTTCAAAACAAAACCCTGACCCAGCTGAAGTTTGTGGGAGGCCTGCCATGAAGGTCACTGCAGATGGGGCTGGGAGTCCTCATTAAAGAAGATAGGCTTGAATCTTACTGTCCCCAAAAAATTTTCATTCTTCTGGAAAAATCTGCTCAACACTGATGGCTTACTCAGCTTGTAAATCTGTAAATGGGAAGCAGATATTTGCTCATGATTAAGAAAGAGTGTTCTCTGCTAGCATGTATGTCTGTGTGCTGGTGTGATCTGAGAAACAGACCCTCAATGGGCCAGGACTCCCACAGCCGTGGTGGAGCACCCCCTTTTCTCCAGACCATGAGCTGCTGGCACATACTGACCTACTTCTGAACATCAGCTGCTTAAAAAGCACAAGGACAGAGAAACACATCAACAACATATCAAACCTGAAAGTGTCTAGAGTAGTAGTTTTCAGAGTGTAGACTGTGAAACTAGGGGACTTCAGACTTCTTCTAAGGAGTCAGTGAAAAATGGCAAAAGAAAGAAAATCTGCAAATGTTTTGCAACAATCAAAGTATGGGAAATTAGTCCATCTTCCCCCTGAGAATGCTTCTGGCATTCATATGTTGGAAGAATATTGAAAACTGATGAACTAGAAGATAAAGACTTAAGAAAGCAAAGATTAATAATGTATTTCTGTAATATTTCAAGCATGACTTTTACTCCTCAGGCTGTGTGTTAACCTAGGATAGAGAGTATAAAAAAATCTAAGTCTCTTTGCATTTGGCAGGAGAGCCAAAATTTCTTCAAAGCTATGTCCATGTGTCAGAGCAGAAGTTGCTCTTTTCTTGATTGGTAGGGTTATTTTTATTTTTATCATGTTTTGTCAGTCCTTCTAAAAAAAAAAAAAAAAAAAAAAAAAAAAACAAAAAAAAACAAAAAAAAAAAAAAAAAACAAACAAAAAAACCCCAACAAAACAACCAGCCCAGCAAATGTTTTGTCTCATTTCACATATTTTCACAACTATAATTATATGATAGTAGCACTGCAAGTAGTTATGTTTGGTTCTTTCTTTCTACATGAGTATACACAGATCTTCCAGAAAGAGTGCCCTGGTTTTATGCAAGAGTGTAATTTCTTTGTATGGAGATGTTTTCTCCCGTTTGACTTACCTATTTCATTGCCATCCTTCTAAAAGAGTAGAATGTAGCAATTACTGGGCCTTGAGGCAAGTCTCTTCAATGCAGGCCAAAAACTGCAATTTATCTGATGCTTTGGTCTCCTTTGCAACATATATTTTAGTGATACTAACCTTTTTTTTTTTTTTTAATGGTTTCTCTTAAAATAACTATGCAGGATATTTGCAATGTCTTGTCTGTCAGGAATTTACAGGCTTTCTAGTTGCCTTGTGAATAAACTGCTCCTTGGTGTAGCTTACAGGATTCTTTTCCTTCAGCCTTTCTTTTCCCAGGTACACACACGAGCACATAACATGAGCAGTTTTCAGCTCCATTTCTAACAAAGTGACCCATGTTTCCTTTTAAAGGCAGAGTCAAACAGCCAGAAACTGTTTCCTAACCAAGTGCTGTGAAAGCTGATGAAGGAGCACATCTGTTTTGACTAGAATGCTGTATTTTCTGATGCAGATGCAAGCTTTTTGTTCACAAGAATGCAAATACGGTTCAGTGGGTGTAAAAATGTATTTTCATAGAGGCTGGATACTGCTGGCATCAGTGTCACTTGTACTGATAAGGGAACATGAACACTGTGTGAAGCTCAGTGAAAAATCATCCACCCTGAGGAACATCACATTTTAAAGTGCTCGGAGATAAAGGATACAGGTTCTAGATAAAATAGATTCAGAACAACTCTTTGTATGGGCAACCTTAATGTCTTACCTTGTAGACCTTTTGAGATGGGTGACACATACATTAGCATAATTGTACCTTATATTTGTACAGCATTAAATGTAATGATAACAAATTCTGCAATGTAAACATTAGCTAATAGTTATTCTATGTTCAGCATTTGTTTTTAATGGCCTGTTGGTTGTTCAGACAGATCAAGACTGTGGAGCTAAACCATTTGGCCTCAGATCCAAGACAGATGGGAGTGAAGAGGATCAAGAGGGGTTCATATAATTATTTTATTCCAAGCCGGCTCCTTCCCAGGCATGCAGATCAGCTCTAACCTAGCATGCCCTCCAATTTGGGATCAAGACCTGCTGTAGAGAGCTCACCAACATTTTTTCACATAAACCAAAACTGAATATGTGCAATCCTCCCTTTGAAAATTCAATGAATTACTCAAGTATTCCCATTTTTGTGAGGCATAATATTTGACAGAATTCATGATCAGTAGAGGAATGAAGTTAAGAGAAAAGTAATAATGAAAATGGGACCTGTTTCACTCTTTTTTCTGTTCCTTTTTTGAGTGTGCCCTTTAGTTATCTCTCTGTACTTTAGGAGTATAAGTGAGGTTTTAGAGACAGCATTATTTGAAAAGAGTGAGTAGGTATTTCATCCAAGGTTAAAATACCATCAGTTAAAATCCTTAATTGCCAGCAAAGCGCCTTGCTTTCATAGTAGGAAGATGCCTGAAACCTTGAACTACATTTCTCCCCAATGATTCCTATAGTTATAACCACTGACACACAATACATACGGAGCTCAACATCCATTGAAAGCAAAGTATTTATACACAGAAAAAAGATCCTCTTCAGAATAAGTTCTTATCAAGGGCAATGTGTTTCTTGAACTCTGAAGTAAGTAAAATGAGAAAGACAAAAGCTACTGTAATCTCTTCTGGTTCTCACCAATCACCCTCCATATCCTTTGGAAGACTTAATGAATGAATTGGGAATCACACTGTTCTTAAACTTTTTCAACAGTGCATTAGATGTGTAATTTAGGGTTTTTTCCTAAATGTCAGTAGCTTGGATATAGCTGTGAGATGGTCCTGATGACCAATTATTCTTCAAAAGGCAAAACTGAGGCCAACTCTTGAGATTTCTCACATGAGTAAGGGTAATTGGACACCTGTTCTTTAAATTAATGATAGCATGAATAAAATGTCTCAGGCCTAGGTAGGTTGGAGGTTGCAGCTGGAAGTTGCCAAAACTTTACCTTCTAGGACAGGGTATCTTTCCTGTGAGCTGTTTAGGAAGAAGAGCTTGGTACACAACGGCTCTACACATTCAAAGCAATGAGAAAATGCCTGAAAAAAAGACATTCAAACCATTGCTATATTTTAAATATTCTTTTTTTTTTTTTTAATAGCTCTTAAATTCAAAGAAAGAACATTCAAAGCCCTCTATGTCTGAATAAGGGGCACTGATGAGCTCTTTTTCCCAGACAACTGCAACACCACCTTTTAATATTTATCCAGCCATCAGCTTTTCTCTCAGGAATTCAGTTTTCAAGATTCAGCCTCTGAGTGAAGACAACTTCTCTTGCATTTTTGTCTCAACACATCAGCACAGTGTTAAACCATAAGCTTCACAGCAGAGGTTGTTTCAGTTTTGTGTCTTGTGCAAAACTGCAAAAGGGTACCCAAACACATTTACTTGTGTACTTATGTGCACGTTTGACAAGCCTGAGTGCAAAGAAAACCCAAAACGATGTTCATTGGTACAGCTAAGTGGGAATCAATCGGCAATTTCAAACCGTTGAAACTTATAGTAAAGTTCTGTTAAGTAGAAACTTCCCTTTTGATTTTACTTGGTGAAACAAACAAACAAACAAACAAAAAAAGTAGTTTAGATGTCTGGGTTTCTCAGTCCATGGAAAAGTGAAAACTCCAGGAAAAATATGGTTCAGGCTTGGCAGAAGTGGCAAGAAAACCCCAACAAAACCTATGGGAAGGAGTGAGGCAAAAAGCAAGCTTCATAGTGTACAGAAGAAAGAGAGATTTCAAATCAAAATAGTTACCAGGTGATTGAGATATTTTGCCTGAAAATTTCAATAAACATGTCCACTGAAGAGTATCAGCTGTGTCTACAGTGGCCGGTGTGAGACAAAGAAACATCTGTTATGTATATCTTTTAGACACATAGGAAAGCTTGGAGCCAAGACTAAGGGTCAAGAATGTTATATATACAGATATATACAAAATATGTTTCTCAAATGTAAGCACAGCTAATGTTCTTGTTCTTTGATAATATCCCCTGCTGTGAAACTCCCATCAAGTTTGCAGTGCCTGCACAAAAGTAAAAGGTGGCCATGTGCAAAATCAAACTAGTTAAAAGAGAAGACTCCAGCTAGCCACAAACACAGGCTTGTCTAGATGAGTAGAAGTAGCTATGAACTTAGCTTTGGACTCAGTTTGACAAAAGCTGCCTCTTCACGCCACAAAACTTGTTACTATAGCAGCCACAATTATTTTCCCTAAAAAAGAGCTGCATAAACATTAATTGGTGGCTTATAGTTAAAAACAGTTTAGTTCATTTGAAAGAATAACTAAATGGATGCACACACACGTGGATAGGGTTTCATGTTGTCTGTGATATTTTATATTTTGTATACCTTGTTTTGTGTCTTCCTGTCTAGCCAGGTCTACATCCACCGACTTGGAAATAGCCAGAAAGAATTAAATTTGAGGAAGGAAAGAAAATACAGTTTTTATTTTAGTTAAGAATTGTTTAGCCTGGATAAAATTCAATCTGGCTTTGTCAGTCAACACACATCAAAATATTTTTATAGTCAAGTAATGTGGAACAGGATGATTAACCAAAATAGAAGGCCTTCAGTAGGACAATGAGATTTTCTTGAAAAAGCTTTGTGTCAAGGTTGTATTAATGGCATAGGAGAGAAGAAGCTCAGGAAAATAAAAGCATCAAGGGGAAGCAGGAAGCTTTAGGGATCTGTAGGATGGTTTGTTAATGAGACACCATATGTGCTTGTACTAAGCAAAGCCAGTCTTGTATTGCAAAGGTGAAAAAGATGAGTAGAGGGTATCTTGTTAAAAGCAGAGATGAACAGGGAAAAACACAATTCCCTAAACAGTAAATCTCAGATGATTTTACCCTTTTTGCCTCTGAGGTGTCAGGGCAAAAGGTTAATAGTTGAGGATGACATGGGTGCACAGCACTTGAAGGTTTCTCAATCTGCTTTAATTATTTCAACAGACGTATTTCAATATAGAGAGTAAAAAACTGGAGTGCTGCTGCTCCCAGACACTCTTTTCAGAAACCATTATCCAGGTCCAGCCAGTATCTTCATACCCAGCATGGTTTGCCAGCAGTAACATGTTCAGGAATGGTGGAAATAAATGGCATCGTAGCAAGAGATAATGTCTAATTGAGGAATTTCATCTGCAAAACACAGAAAAGAGGGGAAATAATCCAAGCCTTAATCTGTGCAATGATTCATGTGAATGACAGCTGCTCTGTCCAGTTCTGAGATCAAGATAGTTAATCCAAGGAGATACAGTTTTCTGCACCCCTTGACATATATCTTAGGGTAGTCATGTCAATGAATGAAAGAAAATGGATATTACAGGATAGCCTTTTAACTGAAAGGCAGTGGTGTGACCAGTGGCTTCTCAGGTAGAATCCAGCTTGTCAGAATCTGTGTTTCCCATAGAAGTCACAAATTAGTTTGCTACATGCTCACAGATGTCTTTGGAAATGCATTTCCGCTCTGAGAACCAGAGGGATCAGCAACATGAAGAAAGAACATATGGTAAAGTCTTAGCCCCAGGGGGTATGCAGATTGGACTTTGCTCTGCATTTTTCAT
The DNA here is from genome assembly GCA_035222235.1 of Margarornis squamiger. NCBI lineage: Eukaryota > Metazoa > Chordata > Aves > Passeriformes > Furnariidae > Margarornis > Margarornis squamiger. Next base: position 32,693,904 of record JAWWTY010000088.1, on the reverse strand, counting down.
AATATATGATTCTTCCCATGGAAATAAGTTGGATTTAGGAGAAAGAAGGTTTTGTATTAAAATTTCAGAATGAGAATATTCTGAAAAAAAAATACTCCTTCAGGAATTTAATATTGTCTCCCACAACATGTATCTGTGAAGTCCTTGACAACAATGCAGAGAAGAGCCTTGTCTTTTTGGAAACACTGGAGAAAGATTAGTGAGCTAGACAAACATATGTCAGAGGAAACAGTAGTTGTTAGAAGGTTTATCTACGGAGAAACTTTCTCTGCTAGGCAGAAAAGAGACAATGCATCTGTTCTAAAATTTCTACAGTGTAAGCTGATAGAAAGTTTTTGGTACTGTATTATCAAGTTGCATTCACCAGGTTTTTTTAAAATAATAAGTCTTTGAATTTGGCACAACTTGGATGGGCCCTGTATCTCAAGACCTGAGTGTAGCCATTGGAATAGCCCTTCTTAGCCTCAAAAGCCTGGGAAAAAGCACAGATGCTCCTTCAGCGTTACTGCTCAGGGCTCAGCATCTTTACAGGCATAACTGCTCAAATCAAAGGCTTCAGGCATGTGGAGGAAGGCAGCACCTTTCCATGTACAACAGCTAAATTCAGAGGTTGTTGCAGTGAATATGTACAAATTGATATTCTTTAAGGTTTGTCAATAGTTCAAACTAAGTTCAAACAGATTTTTCCTTGAGGCAGATAGATAGTATGGATTTTATTTACTACAGGTCATTTACATTTTCTAACATGGAGACTATTGTTATAAAACATCTTGACATTTCTCATTCATGTCATTTAATATTAGCTCCATCCAGTGTCCATGTTAGCCAGATTAGAGCCAAAATTCTCTCTAGTTTACTTGTTTCTTAACTGCACAGGACAGCAACATGGACCAATGAAAGGGTGATAAAGTTTACATTTTATTTAAAAATAAATATTAAAAATCAATATATTATATGCATATCAATGAAACATAAACTAGTGAGCACACCATAGATATATGAATTTGTAAGTTAGATTCAGTATATGCAAAAATAACTTTCTTCCTTTAGGCCTCATCTAAGCCTAGAGGGACTGGATTTCACTGTTACAGAGAAGAAAGAATACAACACCAAATTTACCAGATAAGCTGATAGTTTGTGTTAATGAAGTAATGTTAGTAGGTAATTATAGAATCTTCTCTGGATGGTGTACATGCCTCCTTTGGACTAAGAATAAGACGTTGTATAATTTGCATTTAAAAGTTAAGCCAGAGTTTAAAATTTACTTGTTTTTTGTTTGTTTGTTTGTTTTTTTTAAATACCATATGTTACCAATGTATAAGAGGCTGATTAAGATTTTGCAGCAGAATAGCAGACATTTTTCCACTAGACACTTCAGTATAAATTTTGAGTATTTAATATACTTCCAGAGGACAAAATTATGTGTACAAGTTTACTAAGCATGCACCAGTCATCTCAAGAACTCCAAAGCAGTTAAAATTCTAGATTTATAGCAACATAGTTTCATATTGTTACTAAACAAAATTGAGAGTTCATGGAAAGGACAAATACAAAACACATGCTTGCAAAAATAGAACTGGTAGAGAGGAATAGTATAAAAACATGTCCATAAGATCTTTAATGTTTGTAAGCTGCATCTGGCAACACAGAAGGCTAATGAGATTTCAAACTATAATATGTCAAATTTATGAGGTGTGGAAGGACATGTCCCTTACCCCTATGTAAAATATTGAGCAATAAAGAAGTTTAAAACATTCCTGAGCTGATTTGAAATTTAAAGTTGTGCCCTGACTGGACTTTTGAGAAAGTAGCTTCTCTTTTTTCCCTGTCTTCAGAATCCATCATGCTTAATATTTCCACAATGCCTGTGTCTGGAGCAACAACCACCAAAGTATCTTCAGCAGCATGTGTGCCACTCAAGTGACTTGATATTTACAACATGAATCTCTTGTGAGCTTTCAGAAGTGTCTGTAGACAAGTTATAAAACTGCAATCATGACATATTCTTTGTCCCCTAAAAGAACAAAGAAGCACTATGTTGTTGTACATGTAAAAAACCATGATTTTGTTTCTTTTGTCTATGTTATGCAGTTGCTGTCTGTACATTGTTATATGAACAGTTACTCTCTTATTTTATTTAAGAATGTGTCATGTTAATGTATGAAAAACATTATCTAATCATCTGAGTACCAAAACACACCCTTTAAGGATTTGTTTTTCCTTTAAGTTACCAAAAAAATCCATAAATATATGGAGTTCAGACTATAAAGATAGTGATTAAGTCTGGTACTTTTTGAGCTGTGTTCAGTTCCCTTTCTACCACAATTTTAACTCCCATCTTGGCCAAGTCAGCTTCTTTCTTATCTGCAAAGAATCTAAACAACATCTTTCCTGATAGGTCTGATGAAGCTAGTTTTGTTAAAAATACACCTTTATAACATATAAAGGAAAGAGATTAAAAATATTTTTAAAAGAAAATAAAACATTCCTTTTTCCTGAATGATCTCTGTATTCAATAACCATATACACAAAACCTTCTTAAAGCAATAACTCACAGAAATTGTGTGGATCTGTGTCATTAGGTATGCAAACTAGCCCTGACAATTTTAGAACCTCACAAGAATAGATACTGAAAGAACAAACAATAAGTTTGAAGTCCTGTTCTGAGGCATCATATATTACATTTGCCAAATGGCCAAAGCATAGTAAACCTGAGAAACTTAAATTTAAATATTACTTCTAGAGGTTTTTTTCAGTTAATTTATGAAAGGGTGCATTTGGGCTATTGAACCAGCTTTTGTTCTTCCTTAGGCACTGTTTCAAGGGTTGGGAGGATGTTGCCTTTAAAATTGTTTAGTCTAATTTAGGGTTCTGGAGACCAAAATGGCTTAATCATAATCATATGATAGTAACCATAGAATGTAAGGGTTACCTGAATTTTGTGGGCTTGTAGCTTTTGCTTTGGAATAATTCTGCAAGCCTTACACCATTTTTTTATCTTTTATTGATGAAATGTGCTCTCCAACTTAGTCTTCCCCTTTTTTGTCTGAGATTGGTGTATAAATTTTGAAAGTGCAAAATACATAAGATTTCACTTAAAATGTTCTTTTATTGCCTCCTCACTGCAAGATCATGCAAGCTATGTTGTCCTTGAACATCTCAAATACCTGTTTGCAGCATAAGAAGGCTCACGTCCCTGAAAGCATTCTTGGTAAGGGCATTTTGTTCTCCTAGTTCAATTTCATAATTCTCAATTTCATCCCTGTATAACATGTTAAGTGGCTGAATTCCCTCTGTGTTGGTGTGCAGCAGATGACTGTAAATTTTATTGACTCCTGGGCCCTGAAATCCATGGAAAAGAACTGGAAATGTTTGGATGCCATAGGAAATAAGGCAACTGGGGCATGAGATTGTACCTTGGGAACCTAGAGAACTCCCCACTCTTTATGCAAATAACAAACATGCAACCATCAATAGCAGAGTCAAATGCTGGCTGTTTTGTTCCTGGAAAACTGGAAAAAGGCATGTTCCTGGTGCAATGGCTGCAGGTCTCTAAGTTTTACTTGCCAAAAATTTACATGTTCCTGAGCCTCTGCTGGGAAACTAGCAAGGGGTAATTCAAATAATCAGTAAAAGAATATCAAAGCCATAAGCAAAGAAAAACAAGGCTATGTGTTGTATGCAGGTGTCATGCCAACATTTCATTTCCAATTACCTCTATCTCATTTGATTCTTTAAAAGTAAAGGGAATTGGCATGCATGTGTGAAATCCAGTTGCTGATTGTTGATTTATTGTCTCCCTTACTGTCATTCCTGAATACCAGCAGAGCCTCTAGAAACTGGCTTTAATCTTTCCTACACTTATCTTTTTCCTGGAAGCTTCTCCCATCATGTGTTCTGGGAAACATCTGATGCATTAACAGCAAGCATAGCTGACTTGAGCAATTCTGAAGCTGAGCACTTGTCAATTCTAATTTGTGGTGTTATCACAACAAAATCCAGCCATGCTCTGCTAGGAATGCATGTACTGCACACTCTATTAAATCTTACTCTTTGTTCAAGGTAAAATACCTTACAGCTTAAGACTGATAACAACAAAATGTTAAAAAAAGGTCTAGGGCATCTTAAGGCCAATATCCAGCATGTTTAATACCAGGCTTTGGCAGCATGCAGGGAGGGATAGCAGGAACTGAAGCAGTGACAGTAGAGAAAGGAATGTAGGCAGGGCATTCCAAATGGTGACATTTGTTTGCGGAAGGTTGAGTTTTTCTACTCTGATGTTAACACAGCTCTGAATCATGCAATGGGAAAGAGGAGCTGCTGAATGAAAGTAGGGATTCACAAAAGATGGATCGGGTCCATTACATTGTAGCAGAAGGGAATGGGTATGTGTAGGGGTGTATCTAGAAGCCTATGCATCTGCAAATATATTTATATTTATGTATGTGTGTTGGTAAGGGAAGTACGTGCCTCTGGATGCACACTGAAACAGAGCTATGCTTTATTAGAGTATTAGAGCTGCAAAAGACAGCTGGAGGGCTTCAGAGGAAGCAAATTAAAGACTTGTTAAACATGAAGAGTGCTCCAGTGAGGATAAAAGCTTTGGATAAAGGTGGCACAGTGATTTTGGGACTCAGAACTGTGCTCCTGGATATGCTATGCAGGTGGTGGCTCTGGAGACCCTGTTTCTTATCAGCCTTGTCCTGAGGCAGAAGGAGAGGCTCCCTGCCTCTGCAGCTTCCTGTCTCTACCAGCCAAAGTAGTTTGGAAAGATGTTTTGAGATTTGCTCCCAAGGGATCCTTAAAAGAGCACTGTAAAAACTTTGACAATGATTGAGTGATAGAAAAATCCTTGAGAGGTGAACAGGTTTTTTTACAGTTGAAGGCAACCGTAATGTGATGAATCTGGATGTTGCTCATGAAGTTTCCTTCTTCAATAAGGCAAAACTTTGTTCAGTGTCTAGATGAAAACACCCCTGTAATTTTAGGGCAGGCCTTTTCATTAAACATGCCAAGAAGAAGCAGAGTAAATTGGCACACTGGAGTGGAGACAAGAGACTTTTGGTTTAGCTACATGCAACATTGAATTGAACCACAGGACCTGAAGTACAATCATTTCAGCCAAAACAATACAGCACTATGCTATGTATTAAATAGATCTAGCTAGAGTGCTGATAGAATCAGTAAAATCAGATTACATTCTAGAAAAGACACCTGCTGAAGTTTTTGTAATTTGTAAAGTCTTTGATGATACATTAGCGTTTCAGGGGATTTTAACATTTATTTAGGTTTTCTTATGATCAAAAGGTAATTATTTTTTTTCCAAGTACAGCACAAGTAAGAGCTGAATCAGCTTAAAAGAAGAAACAGTAAATTAAACTTGACAGCAAACAAAACAACAAAACAAGGTTACTCATGCGAGAGCCTAGAAAGAAGACTTGACTTCCATAATGTGATAAACAAAGGACTGAAAACCCATTATGGGTGTGAGGTCAGAAAACAGCCCTGCTGCTGCTCCCCTTAGTGATGAGGATTTCAGTAATAACAGAAGATTTCTCAGCATTTAATGAACAGAATAAATGAGCTTTAGATGGTCCGAGCTTGAAGAAGCCTCTGAGAATACAATAGTTGCTAACAGACATTGTGGAACTGATAAAGAACCCGGGGAGTGAAGTCTTGACACACTTTTCATAATGAGATACCCAGTGAGGAAACAGGCATATCAGAAGCTGTGTTCTGGGGCTGTTTTACTGGGTTTACTTACCCTTCCCTTTAGCAAAACATGCCACCAAGTCATCAGCTAAAGAGGTGATTGCCACAAGAACCAGGATCTAAACTGGAGAGGGACAGATTTTTGTTTCTTACTTCAGATATAGCAGTATGAGATCTATTCTCACACAATAGCTTGCCTCAAACTTTGCAGAGGCCTGTGTTTCTTTTCACAATTTGCAGATGGCAAAGGTTCAAAAAATGTCTCACTGAGTTCAATTATGTCCTTTTCTTAAACAGTATGATCGTATTATTTTTCTAGTTCCCATTTCCTTTGAACAATATTTTTTGCAGAGTTGGATTTCCTGTTCAAAGAGGGAAATGATGACATTTTGTAGACATGGCCTCACAAAGGCTGTGTCCACAAAACTTTCCAGGCACTCTGCAAGGAGTACTGAGGCTGTATGTGATGCCGAGTGGGAGTTGTCTTTACTTCTCATAGCGTATGCTACGAATGGAAGTCTGTATGGAATTCAAGCTTAAGTACATGTTACAAAAATGCCTAGGACCTAGAACAGGCTGATTTTTTTATCACGTCTCTTGTTCCATACCATGAGCTGCCATCAACATGTTCCATTCTTTCTGTCACTGAGCTCATGTTGTTGCTGACAAGAATATGAGCTAGAAAAAGGATGTGGGCTTCTTGTCAAGCCCACATGTATTTTGAAACTGAAAACCTCAATTTTTGGTCTGCAAACTGAACTAATCTGTCATGGAAATGTTCAGACATGCATAAATTTTACCTCAGAATATCAATTCCATTAATTTGTTTAACTGTGTTTTTAAATGTCATTAAGTATTTCCTCTTCCTGTGTTACAAGAGTTGGACATAGCTTCCCACTGTGCAGTGGTTTAGGTGCCTCCTGAGACAGGCAAGTGAGGAGTTTGGAGCAGACTCCACTGAGCAAACTGTGACCATCACCACAGGATGCAGTCCTCTTTATGGCTCCAGCTGCAGGTTCCCACCAACAGCTCTCCTACCCTGTGTGATCCCCTCTATGTGTCCTGAGCTTCTAACCCACTTCATCTTAATGCACTTTATTTATTCCTTTGTGAAGCAGTCGATACCTTCTGCAACTAGTAGAGTAGCTTTAGTGGGTACCTGGCATCCAACCAGGGTCATATATTTATGATTTATTTGAACACCGAAGGTTCATCTCTCAGTGATGTTAAAACTGCTGGTGGTCATGTTTAAACAAGAGAAAGTAAATTTTCTTGAAATATATTAAATATATGGAATCTTTACACTGTTGCATTGTAAACTATTCACTACTTCAAAGCAGAGTTCATGTCAAAATCAACAATATTTAGGTTAAAAACATGTACAGAAGAGTGTGTTTAATGGTCAGTCCTGAGATCTACCACAGGAATAACTGTTGAGGACCATAGGATTTTTTTAATTTGCAGTGATGGAATGGTTTGAAGATATGAAATATCTCTATGAGTCCACTCCTTTTCTTCAGCAGGTGTTTCAGACTGTGTACAACAAAAACAATTTTAACCACAAAGGATTTTAAATCTTTCTTTCCTGATAAAAAAGATGAAGCATGGCATATTGGTATATTTCAGAGGACACTGCATCTTGAAATGAGGGAACCTTGAAACAACAAGGAGGGACAGACCCTGCCCAGGAGACTGTAATCTTACAAAGTCTAAGTAAAATAGACAATGGATACAGAAATACATTGGCTAGAAAAACCTTATCTTGTTAATGAAAAACTGTTCTGGCAAGAAGAAATAATGTACCACATGCTTCTCATGTCTATCCTTCCATATTTAAATCAGAAGACTGAAATCTGAGCACCCCACACATAACCCCTGAAGATAAAATAGCAGTGTGAGCAGCCTCAGGCACAGCGCTTCCACTATGCATCAACAGGAGACCTCAGGGTCTCCAGGAGCATTCCCATACCATTAGAAGGGCACATTTACTTTAACAGTTACCCAGCTCCCCCAGTTTCCTCCCCAGAAAAGATTAATTTCTAACTCTGCTCTCAGATACCCATTTGGGCCCGGGTGCTAAAGTTCATCTCCAAAACTGAACCAGTGAAAGTCAAGGATCTTGTCCCTATTCTTGATGCTTTTTGGTCAGCACCTGTAACCAAAAAATTCTCTTTCTGACTCCAGTGAGAGTCCAAGTGAAAAATTATCCATATTTGGCTAATATCTGACAATTTTTGGACCCCTGAGTGTGAGTAATGTGGCCATAATGCACATACCAAAATGCAATTCATGGGCATTATGGAAAAATATGTTAGATAACAATAAACTGTCTTTTGAATCAAGCAGAGAAGCTTTGCTTTCTGGTAACTTCTGTGTTATGATACAGCAAAGTTCCTTTCTGGTTTATCCTCAAAATACCTCTTGGATTTATCCTGTGTGAATAGCATTTTCTTGGTACCTTGTTGAAAGATAATGGTTTGATCATATGAGAGAAATAAGATCTCTGGGAGTAGATGCATGTTTATAAGGTCAACTATTAAATTTGAAACTGTTGTCTCACTGATCAATTTGATAGATGGTTTAGCCCATTGTGATAATTTAAAAAAAAAAAAAAAGAAAAAAAAAGTACTGCCTAACCATATAAAACCTTGTCTCTGTAAGCATGTTTCTTATTTAAATTGCGGCTACCTTTAAAATTACACATTTTAGTGTTTTGTACAGACATTCTGCCATCGCAAATGGCTTTGCACAAACCCAGATTTATTATGCCTTGTTAAGGAGGATTTAAGCTAATTTTCTATGCTTTTTATTTGTTTTCTGAATTAGAATGCTATATACTCAGCCAAATAAGGACTACCTGTCAACTTTACTTTGCAGTGTTTTGACGTATTTACAATTACAAGGTGACTTTTGATTCAGGATAATGTTTCTATTCTTTTATCTGCAGATTACCCAGACACTGAAAAAGTTGGAAGTTACCCCAGACCAGCAAACCTCACACAGTTTAATTCAGCAAACTAGAATGGAGAACAAGAGTAAAATACTGTCCTCCTATATCTAAGGTGTTACTTTCTTCAGTTTACTGAAAGTTTAAACCAACCAGGTCAAAGTTGTCCTCATTGGGAAAAGTATTACAGCTCTTTCAGTAGTGATGAACCAGGCACAAGTGATGTCGTTTTCCTGTTTCAGTTCCTAAAGAAGGGCATTTCTATGCAAGTCCTGACATTACTGGATATCCACTCTGTGTGACTGAGATTGTGCAAAAAAAGTATCAACAGACAACTAGATTCAAAACACTAGAGAAAGACTAGAGATCCAGACTTAAAGATGTTTTCCAAGAGGATAAGATGCAAGATGAGTAGATGATTAGATCACTAGATGACTGTTGCTCTGAGAAGTTGTGGATGCCCCCTGCCTGGAAGGTTCAAGCCAGGTTGGGCAGGGCTCTAAGCAAGCTGGTCTAGTGGAAGGTGTTCATTCCTATGGGCAGGGGTGTTGGAATTTCATCATCTTTAAGTTCCTTTCAATTAGGTCATGGTTCTATACATAAAGAAAATATATAAAACCTCCTACACAAAATATTGACTAAAGTAGAGCGTTTTTCTTTAATTGTCTCTCAAATTAATTCTTAAAATAATATTGCAGAAAGTTATACCTCTTTGGAATCTGCAGTTTATAGTTAGGGCAATTAAAAACTCTGCTTGATGAAATTTCATTTTCCCCTTAAGGGATGTTGCATTTCATCTCAAAGGGGATCTACCTCTGTTTCTTTACATGTATACTGCCTTCTAGTTAAAGATACTTATGTAAAAGATAACCACACTTCAGTCAGAGAACTAGTATTGAGAAAAACTGGTCTCTGATTTTTAACAGGTGTGCATATACTAAATGAAACACAGCTGCTCTGCCATTTTTACTTTAATTGCAACTGTACTAATATTTGATAGACTTTTAGTATGTCTATAAACTATGAAAGTTACGCTAACAGGTTTAAGCAAACTGCAAGTGCCTAGTCATTCTAGTTACCTCACACCAGTTAGCACAAACTCTGATTTCTAGGAAGTACAGTTTGAAAGTATTGACACATTGATTGCTTCCTATTGACCTGCTTGGTGGAAAGGAAGTCTGTTCACATCTAGCTATCCCTAAAGACTTCCAACAAATGCACTCATGCTTTCAGTTCTGTTTTTGTGGCCCCACATGTGTTACTGAGCCCACCTTCTGTAGTGAATTCATCCCTGGTCAGTGGTAGCTGTGTGGACCAAGTCACTGTCATCAATTCAATGACTACTCTCAACAAAGCTGGTTAACACAGAAGGTTGTGATGCCAGTGAAAGACCAACCTTATTCAATGTCATTTCTGCTTCCACAAGCATAGAAGCATCAGGGGGACACATTTCAAAGATGAGGAAATCTCACATACAGTGACAGACTGCCAGTGTCAGCGTCTTTGCAGACAGTTGCTGCAGTAAGGCTAGAGAGAGACAATTTCATAGCAGAGATATTATCTTGTTCAAAAAGGTTGAGACCATATGTGTTAGAGGTACAGGTCTGAGTCTGATGATTGTAAGGACAGAAGACATTGTGAAGACACAGTTTTGGAAATACGCATTTTTCATTTGTGTTTCTTTTGCCTTCAATAGATTTGGGGTTTTGATGAATTGGTGCTAAATACTTTGTGGCTATCCATTTCATTCAAGTGTAAGGAATTTTATTGTCCAAATGAATACCTAGGCCTCATAGCAACATAATTGATGCCAACGTGGCTAGCAGTAGCAGTCTTGTTTCTTAAAGTAGAGTAGCTATCATGAGTTTTCCCAGAGGAAGAGATTATGAAATAAGGTTTTAAGACAGAAGCTGGCAGCTGGTCATACATGTCGAAGGACACACAGATTTTTCACTAATTTTTGAACTTCACTTTGAACTTGGAAATGAAAATTACAAACTGGAACACAACTCTTAATATATAAGTTGCCACGATGCAAAGGTGCTCTGCACTTTCAGGTGTTCATGGCCGGCTTACCTCTTGACTCAGAAGTTTCTGCCCCTTTCAAAACTGTGGTTAGTTTTCCTTAACATGTTATAAATGTCTAATTCAAGCTTTGCTTCCTTCCATGCTCTTTGTTTCAGTTAGAGTAGAGTTCATGGATTTAGTTTGCCCTGTGAGAATTAAGCTCTTTTTTATAATTTTGCGGTTTGTTCAATAATGCTCATAGAGTAACTACCCCACCCACACTGATGTTACAAGAAAATGTGGTGAGAACTTCTTGCTATGTCTTCATTAATCTATTCATTAGTTCCTGTACTTATTTCTCCTTTCTTCTTCCTTAGCATTCCTCAAAAGCTGTTGTGGTTTGTCTCAACTGGCTTCATGAGAAACTGGGATGTTCCCATGGTGCTGTTGGGAAATGTATATTGTAGAAGATCATTTATGTGATTTATGCAATTAGGAAAATGTATAAGCAATAGCTCCAGGTCATGCTTGTAATGAAATCCAAATGCAGGTAATGAAGTCGTATTTGAGATTAAAAATTTTGCATAGCTCAGCTGCAAGCAACATAAAGTGAAGCAATTCCAAACTTGCTTGGGAAAAATTATGTTAAAATTAAAGGCAGAGAAAATGTCAGAGAGATGAAGTTGCCTGTGCAGTCCCATAGAGCTGTAACAGCTTTCTGTAAACTGTCTCACCTGCCTCCATGAGGTTTTTTGTCACAGGCTTAGATCAGCTACAGTCTGGTTGTTTCAGAACAGTCAGAGTAAAGTGATGAAGGAGAAAGCAGGAGGGTCTGTGTGTGTGTGTGTGTGTGTGTGTGTGTGTGTGTGTGTGTGTGTTTGTGTGTGCGTGTGTGCGTGTGTGCATGTGTCTATGTGCTCAAAAGTTGCAGCTTGAAAACACATATCAGAAAGTTTCTACTCAAACACAAAACCACAAATTATTTTCCCACAAGACGAGACAAAAGCATTCTGAGGAGTAACCATTCAGAGTTTACTCAGGACTTCCCTTTCAGACTGAGACAAAGCTACAGTATTGAAAAATGAATGAAAAGGAATACCCATTGAAATATCTCTTCATTCAGGACTCAGCTCTGCTCTCTACACATGTGGTTTAGACCAAAGAAATTGTCTGGGTCTTTTTTTCCTCCTAGTAATGCAATGGACTAAGTGGATTCAGATTAAAGGTTCCTAAACTCAGTAAGAGAATTTTATCACCACTGACAGAGTATCTCTATCAGAAATGAAAAATTAGCATTATCACACCCAAGTTTGTAATACTATCAATTTCTAAAAATGGATAAAACTGTAAGATTGGAACTTGAGCAAAAATTTTGGATCCAAGAAATTTAAACATAGAGAAATGTCAAAAGAGCAATGAAGTTAACAGCAATCTAAGAGTATGTTTAAATGCACTAACAAATAAGAGGAAAATGAGAAATAGAACAACAGAAAGAAAAAAAAAGACTAATTGTTGTTGATAAGTTTTGAGGGAGAATCTCTACTATGAAATTATGAAACGTAAACTGCAGAGGATGCTAGGTCAGTCATGTACTACTGGCAGTAAAGGTAGCTGAAATAAGCTTGGTAGTTAAAGGGCGTTTTAATAAGACTAACATCTTTCAATATTGTGCCTCACTACAGATTCCAGTTCACAAGCAACCATTGGGCTGCTATTCTTTCTAACACAAGCTGTGATATTTAATCCATTTTTTTCCCTTCAGCTTGCATTCAATTAAAACATGTATTTTGAATGCACTTTTGGCTGAGAACTTCCAGAGAATAATTTACATTACATGGTGATTTATTCTTTTTATTAATCAGCATCTTTGTCAGAAAGGTCTGTGTCATACTAACAATTTTGATTTTCACGGTTGTTATGAGGTTTGTTCTAACATCTTCCTAGCAGGTTAAAGATGCGTTTAGAAACTGGTAGCTTGGTGTTCATTTGTTTGTGGGGTTTTTTTGTTTGTTTGTTTTGTTGTTGTTTTTGTTTTTGTTTTTTTTTGTAATGAGAGCATTATGGTTTGGTTTGGTTTTTTTTTTTCGTTTTTTTTTTTTTTTTCCACATTTCACCAGTGTCTAAACACATTTGAGCTAATTGTCTATTTCTAATATTTCATTGTCTGCATTTTAGATTTATTTAATATCAAACTGTGGGAAAACACAAGCATTCCCTAAAGACTTTTCTAGTAAGCTATCACCCAGGAAAACTTGCAGAAGGTGCCACATAGGTTTATGGCATAATGATGACATCTAAGAGCTAAGATGAGTGACAAGTCCTTAATAGAGGACCAGCCCTAAGCACAATCAGCAGAGCATGTCTATCATTTTATAAAGTCAGTGAATGACTGATGCATTCAGTCCCTGAGGGAACTTAACACAAGCAGAGAAAAGCCTCATTCCTGCAGACTTAAGAGTGATGCTAAATTCAACTCAAAACATAGTTTCATGAAAGATTTGTGTATGAGAGGGCTTAGGTTCAAGGTTATTTTTCCCATCATTATTTACAAGCAAGGAAATTGTTCTGCTTCCACCCAGCTCTGACCTTTCTAATTGACAGTAGAGCCCTATCATATGCAGAAATATAATTCATCATATAATCAAATTATTGCCTCTATCCCCTATCTTGTCTTTTGTTATTAGAATCTGTTTGTCCCATTGAAGTATCCATATGTCTTTTCTGTTTTGCTGTAATCAGTACATGAAGAAAGCATGAAGTTTTTGAGGGGAGGGAAAGGCAGAGGAAGGAGCTTTTTATAAGCTGATTTGCTTGCTGTTGACTTAAGCATAGTTGTGGCCTTTGCCCCACATGGCTAGGCTGCTGTCCCTTGGTGCATCAGGATCAGAGAGGAAAGCAGTCTGTGCTGCCAGGAACTATAACAAAGAAAAAAAAAGTCTCTGAAGCAGGAAGGTCAGTGCCTCTGATGCTTCCCTTCACACTCCGGAATCCAAACACAAACAGTCTCATGTTGTGTAACCTTAACTTTGCAACCTGCCCTTGCCCCAGTAGATCCCATAATGACCATAAGTGAGCAGAGTAAAGCCATTAAACTTCTCTAACATTGACTGAGGAGCACAGCCATTTCACTGCGTGCCATTCGAGACAGCAGTTTGTTTCTCTTTTAGACATCCTCATCTGAAGAATAATTTCCTGTTTAAATACAGGATTTATTACCAACTTGCTCATTTCTTGAGTGTTGTAATAGTGATGGGGTTCTATAGCAGATGATAACTGAATCATCTATTTCTCTGGGAACAGATGGCTAGCAATTCCAGAAGATTTGATGACTGGAATGTCCCTATTTTCCCCAGTTTCTGTTCTTCTGACACTTTGCAGAAGCCGAGTTCCTAGAAATTTACAACATTTGGAAATCAACCCACTTGGCAATCTTTGTTTTTGATGATGTGTCATTTTATGGTTAGTGATCCAGTTGTAATTAACCCACATATTTCCTTGGTTATCTGTGCTTCAGGTGCCAAGTGGTGCTGCACAGAGACCCTTTACATTTCACACTCTCATCACTTCCAGACTTCAGCATATCAGTTCTCTTATCATTCTCTACAACTGTGTGAAAGGTAGTCATAGGGAGGGGGAAGTTGATCTCTTCTCCCAGGTAACAAGAGATAGGACAACAAGAAATGACCTCAAGGAAGTGCCAACTGATATGAGGAAGACTGAGGTACTCAGTTAGTACTATGCCTCAGTCTTCATTGGCAGTCAGGCTTTCCATGTCTCTCAAGTCCCTGATCCTCTGGGTGGATGCGGGGGGAGCCAAGTCCCTCCAACTATAAGTGAAGAGCAAGCGTGGGGCCATTTGATGAAGCTGAATAACCACAGATCTATGGGACTTGATGAGTTGGATCTCAGGGTCCTGAGCAAACTGTCTGATGTTGTTGATAAGTAGTTGTTCATCATATTTGAAAAGTTAAGGCAGTCAGGCAAAGACTTCAGTGTCTGGAAAAAAGAAACATTACCCTATTTGTAAAAAGAGGAGAAAGAAAGATCTGGGCAACTACAGACTGGTGACCCTCACCTCTGTGCCTGTTTTTATGACCCAGCCCTGAAGGCTGGCTAATTGAAGTCCTTGTTAACAGATCCACTGGGGTGGATTAGAGTGAAACAACACTGACGGATCGGTGTTTCTATATGTGTCAGGTTTATTTTAGAACAATTTGCTTGTAATGGGAAGAAAGGATGTAGCCATTTTGGTAATTATTATGTTATAGTTTCTCAAACTAAGACATACCTATAGAAATGAAACAATATAAAATTATAAAGACATCAGTTAAGAAAATATATAAGACAAATAAAGAAAGAGAAAGAAAGAATAAGACCAGATAGCAGAGAGGAAAGGTATCACCACCTGTGGATACAGAAAAAAAAACCTGATTCTTACAGTATAAATGTCAGTTGGTTGAGGTGATGGTTGAAGTCTTGATCTGTCAGGGGTGGGGGAAGCTCCCAAAACATGTTCAATGAGTTAATATACATTCAGTTCAGGTGGGAATGCTCAGGTACCTCCTCTGGGAGCAGGGGGAGTTTTATACTGTTGCAACACTGTGGATCATGCAGAGTTCTCTTGTGGAAGGCCTCAGAAAGGAGTCTGAGGGCACTTCGTAGGTCTTTGATGATTTATGGTCCCTTCTAAGACATGACAGTTGCCTCTCACGTCAGCCCCATCAGAAGGAATGAATAACTTCATGCTTCAGTGTGAATGTCTGGAGGAGGGATTGAGTTATATGCCTGATCCAGTTGTGTAAGGTAGGACATTGGCATGATAAAAAGCACTATCCCACCTCCACAGAGCCTGTTTCTTATCATGCTTCTCCCTTATCTGTCTCAACACCCAGCAGTTATCCTCTGGTGTATCCCACTCCTTACCTGCACTGTTACCTTTCGAGCCTGGCCCAGCAAAGCACCTCTGCTTTTGCAAATAGCTGATTGTTTCAGTCAATTAACTGTTAACATTTGTCTCTCACACCTGGTAACATCATGAGACAAATCATCCTAGGAGATATACTAAGGCACATAAAAGACAAGGAGGTGATCTGAGGCAGCCAGCATGGCTTTGCTAAGTGCTAATTGTGTGTAACCAGTCTGGTGGCCTTCTATGATGGGGTGACAACAACAGTGAACAAAGGAAGACAGATAGATGCCATTTACCTAGATTCCAGCAAGACCATTGATATGATCCCATATGATATCCTTATCTGCAAATGGGAGAGACATAGATTTGCTGGGTGGACTATTGAGTGAATAAGGAATTGGTTGGATGAACACAGCAGAGAGTTGTGATAAATGGGTCTGTGTCCACAGAGCTCAGGTCTCTGTCTTGGGACTGGTGCTCTTCCGTATCTTCATCAATGACTCAGATGGTGGTATCAAGTGCATCCTCAACAAACTTGGAGACGACATGAAGCTGAGTGATGCAGCTGACAAAACAGAAGAAGGGATATAATCCAAAGGCACCTGGACAAGCTTGAGAAGTGGGTCCACAAGAAGTCAATGAAGTTTAAAAAGTCCAGGTCCAAGTTCAAGGTGCTGCGCCTGGATCAGGGCAATCCCAGACATGATCACAAACTGGAAGAAAAATTCATTGAGTGCAACCCTGTAGTGGTTTTGGTTTAGGCTTTTCCTGGTAACTGGGTCATAACTAAGGAAGTACTCCATCTCATTTCTTTATGTAAGCGAAGATATAAAGAGGGGAAGTCAGAAGTCAAGGGTCAGTCCTTTTTCCAGCAGTGTTGGAGGGCAGAAGAGCTCCCTGTGGTCACTCTGCGGTGGGAATGGGCCGTAGGTGTGGGTCTGCTGATCAGCCAGCCGGGTCGGGAGGAGATGTCCTGAGATACAGGAATGGCAGTTGTTTTGGTGAGAAGGAGTGAAAACTTGTTTTCTTTCTCTTTTCTCCTCTGTATATACATGTATATATGTGTAAATATATATATAAACTGTTTTAGTTCTACTGAAGTTCGGTTTTGTGGTTTTTTTCCCCCCCTTTCTCCCTTTTTTCCCCTGTGGCCGTGAGGGGCCTTTGGGGCCTCTGTCCTGGGCCCTTTGGCTCTTGGCATTTGGCCAGTTTCAGCTGGTCACACTGGTGTACAGTGGGGCTCTGCCACTATCTGCTCTGCCTGGCAGATAGCAGCTTTAGTTTTGGGCTTAGATGACATTGTATTAGGGGACACAAATTGCCTTCCATAATTAATTAATTCCTGAACAACTTCCCTCCATATCCAAATGTTTCCTCATGGTCTTCCCAATAAAGTTCTATTGAGAGCAGGACTTATATGATCAGCACGTGGGGTGTGATCTTGTAAATGAATTCCTAAGTTCTTTAGCAGTTCTGGGGGGCCACATATGAAAGGGGTCACTTGGTCCAGATCCACAAGCATCCACAGGTCACTGGGGAACCTTGGTTAGATTTCAACATTCATCCATGCATTAATTGAAGACAGGCATCTTTCTGGACACTTTTTGTTACTTGGTCCATAGAGCCTACTATAGCAATTTGGTCTGTCGTTCCTAGGAGACTCAGCCCACCTGCTCAATGGGCAGCCCTCTGGGTAAGGGGTCCAGGGAGCCCTTGTGTCTCCTGCAGTCATTCTGACTGCAGAGCCCCAATATCCCTCAGCTTTGAGCTCACTTAACATAATCTTGTCTTCTCCTGCGATGGAGAGTTGCCAGACATATTCTATCTCAGATTCCTTTTGCATACTGCTATGTTCTTTTTGTAACTTAATCAATCCAATAGCTGTATAAGGTATTTCTTTAGTGACCACAGATGAAAAAGCATCATCATCTCCTTAATACTGATATTATTTTAATTAAAGGTCATAACATTTTTACATCCAATTGATCTAAATGCTTTTCAGCCTCTTTGAATTTCTTTTGAGGGTATAGGGATTCATCGTGGACTACTTTAGAGTACATTGCTTCTAGATACTCAACTACAGCTATTCTGAGCCTCTCAGAGTGGCACCATTCCTATTGTAATTGATCTTGTAGTGTTTTATTAGATCCTGTAAAGAGTGTAAAACCTCTGCCTCTTCACTGGTTCTTTGTGATTTTTCCTCTATAGCAGCAGTTAGTGCTGCACCAAATACAGCACAGACAATGGCTTTACCTTTCCCTTTTTACATTTTTCTTTTGTCCTGCAAACTACTAATGTGATCAGCTATTGC
>JAWWTY010000088.1:32664433-32675918 GCA_035222235.1 Margarornis squamiger | reverse complement strand
CCTCTGTATATACATGTATATATGTGTAAATATATATAAACTGGTTTAGTTCTACTGAAGTTCGGTTTTGTGGGTTTCCCCCCCTCCTCCCCTTTCTTCCCCTGTGGCCCAGAGGGACCTTTGGGGCCTCTGTCCTGGGCCCTCTGGCTCTTGGCATTTGGCCAGTTTTCAGTTCATCACAAACCCTACAGAGGAGGACTTCACATGGACAAAAAGCTGAACATGAGCCAATGGTGTGTGTCTGCAACCCAGTATACCAGTTGTGTCCTGTGTTGCATCAAAAGACAAGTGGTCAGCAGGTCAAAGAAGGTGATTCTGTTGCTGTGTGACCCCACCTGGAGTGCTGCACCCAGATCTGGGCTCTTCAGCACAAGAAAAATGTGGACCTGTTAAAACAGGTCCACAGGAAGGCCATGAAGATGATGGAGCACCTCTCCTGTGAAGACAGGCTGAAAGAGCTAAGGTTTTTCAGCCTGGGGAAGAGAAGGCTTCAGGAAGACCTAACTGTGGCCTCCCAGTACCTCAAGAGGGTTTATAAAAAGGATGGAGAGGGACTTTTTATATGCAAAGATAGTGACAGGAACAGTGGCAATGGATTTAAACTGAAAGAAGGGAAATTTAGGTTAAAAATATTGAAGAAATTATTCATTCAGAGGGTAGTGGAGCAATGGAACAGGTTGCTCAGAGATGTCGTGGATGTGCCAACCCTGGAGGAGTTCAAGGCCAGGTTCAACTGGGTCCTGAGCAACTGATCTAGTAAATGACATGGCAGGAAATTGGAACTACCTGATCTTTAAGGTGCCTTGCAATCCAAACCATTTTATGACTCTATGATTCTAAGTTGTATTGAGAAGGCTTATATTGGTTAGTAGGAAAAATTTCTTCACTAAAAGGATTGCCAAGCAGTGGAATAGACTGCCCAGGGAAGTGGTTGAGTCACTATCAGTGGAGGTATTTAAAAAAGTGTAGATGTGGCACCTAGGGGCATGTCAGTTTAGTGGTGGACATGTCAGTGTTCAGGTAGCAGTTGTACTTGATGATCTGAAAGACTTTTCCAACCTAAACAATTCTATGATTCTATGATTTTTCTCCTATGAAAAACCAGGTATTCTGCCTGTCCACTGCTCTACCCCTCTGCTCTGTGCCAGTTTTGAGCATGATTGAAAGATTTTTGTCAAAGGTAAGTGGCATTCCAAGGTCTCAATGATTCTTCCAATGGGCCTGAGTGAATGGATATTTCAATGTGGGACTCATCTGGGCCCTGTTGTAGCACCTGCTTCTGCAAAGTGCTGAGTATACTTAGCTCCCTGGAGTTTATGGAAAGACCTGATGGCAGTCTGTAGCTTCTCAGGCTGTGCCTTCAGCATAGAAATTAATGGACTTCTTGAATTCATCAGCCTTAACAAAAATACATTACATACATATCCTACTTTCTAGGATATATTCTGGAAGAAAATTCTGAATGAAAGTGAAGCACATTAAACCACAGTGCTATCATCTTTTCAAGACTACATATCAGATCCATATGTCTTGTATCACTGTTCTGAGATGTGAATAGCAGATCTCAAGGAGAAAACCAATCCCTTGAAGATAAAGGATAGCAAAGTCCTTGGGATCACCATGAGTGGTGTGAGGAACAGGCTGGTCACTTTTAACTCTTCCAAACTTCAGTGATGCAACTCTGTTCCAGGTACAGCAGTGATCCTGAATCCACAGAGAGAAAGTTTTTATCACAACTGAAGTTTTTTTTGGGGGGGAAATGAGGCATTCACAAGGCATATAAATGACCAGGGACTGCTGCAGGAGGAACCCTTTGGTCCCACATCAGCTCCCAGCCATTTCTATATGTAATTACAGGTGCTTTAAAAACTGCTTCAGCTACAGGAACTCACCAGAGTGAGAGATACCCTAGAGATGAAATAATTCTCTGCAGGCTAGACAGAAAATTACTTTCTCAGATTTTGAGCCTATGGTTCCAGCAAATATGAGGGAGGGAAATAGATAATAATGATGACAGTGGTTCAAGGATTCCACCAGTTTTTTGGGGAGGTTTTTTGTGGGTTTTTTTTTGTTTTTTTTTTTTTTATAATCAGTTTTTTAAGGTTTAAATATGACTAAAACTTAGCCTGTAGGCTTTAAGACAGATTTTGAGCTCTTTTTTTCATCCTTGTCTTTTGAAGTAACAGTTTAAGGAGGCACACACTTGATATACAGCCTAACTGGTGTTCTTAAACAAATAAACAAACAAACAAACAAACAAAAACAACCGACACCCTCCCATCCCTTTTGAGCTACAAATGCATTTAAAATGGAACTTTGGCATTGCTGTTAACTTCTAAGAAATTTTAAGTTCTTTAAACATATGGGAACCTGAAAACAGAAGTGTTAATAATGAGACCCACTCCCTCCTTCTGTGCCTCCCATTTAGGTTCGAAATTGCATTACTGTATTTCTCTTTGCATTTACTAAGAGAAAGTCAAATATTTCTCTTCAAACCTTGAAAATACTTGGACAAGTATATAAGTAAAACCTCTCATTTTCTGCATTGCAAGAGATAGAAAAGAAAAACCTCTACATTTTTGCTATGTTTTTAACTCATTCCTTAAAAGGAACTTTAAACTCGTCTCCTCTAGTACAGGTTAGTCTGCACTTGTATATTGAAAGAACTGCACAACACAAAGATTTCAAAAATTTGAAAAGAAGAAACAGAGGTTTTTAATGTCACTGAATTAAAAGCAGAAAAAAAATATTTATTTGGGAAAGTAACATTTTGCTGTTTAAACTGCAATAACAGCTTGTGTCAATAAGCTAATATATTGGGTTTTTTCTTTCATTTTTTCTATCTCATGTTTTACTTCCATTTATTTCATCCTTAAATGAGATAACCTGTTTTTTTCATTGAATTTAATTTCAAAATTATTTTTATCCTAAAACTAAATTCTAGGGAATTTTTCAGTCGAATTTATGACCTATGATAAATAAGCATAGCTGCATGCTAAGTTTAGATACGATAATAGGCACTCCATTTCATGTAGATGTTACCATAATCACAAACAGTCTGGGAATGTAGGAGTTTAGTTTCTTAGCAACCTACTGCAACAGAGAAATAAGCCTGTGCTCATCAGGGAAATATTAGTGGCAATTGGCTTGTGGACTGATAGTCTGTAAAATAAGCAAACCATTAATCAGCCTTTCCATGGCTGCAGTGCTGAATCAGTGGAATGCTTCAAACAAATCAACAGTTCTACATGGAAATATTTTAAAATTATTTAGCAGGCTTGGGGACTTTAGCAGCTGCTGATGCAAAGTACCAGTTGTTGGACAGGGGTCTGGACAACTTTCTATAGACAAATGTCTCTAATAAGATGTGTGTATATAAAGAGCCAAAGGTGACAGATCCAGCAAGGCTATATACAGTGATCTGAGAGAACATGTCCGATGTTCCCTGGCTGTCATAAGAACATCTGTCAAAATACTTTCTCGGGTTTCTTCTTTTGCAACAAAGTGAGACTGCATGAGGGCCAGACAGCAGTTTATAGTCATTTGCTCGACATTCAGAGGGTGAAGAGTTTGGATGACCACAGAGAAGTGCCCTATCAAAGCAGGACCCAGGAGAAAGGAAAGGAAAAGGAAGGGAAAGGAAAGAAAAAGGAAAACTGAATTTAGTGGTGATCCCAATGAGTAAAGAAGGCAATTTCTCTGGAATGCAGGAGACAAACAGAGTATGCATAATCCCCTTCCCAGGCTAAAAGGGGATCCAGTAGTCTCTGGTGCACCACACATGTTCAAACACCATTTCAGTGACTGCTGCTGGCCCAGAAACCTCAGTTAGATGCTCATTAAGATGCATGTTCCCACATAAAAACACACAATGAGTGCAACAAGTTTATATCCCTGTGTGGTAGCTAGATTTTCCTGTATAGAAAAGATTCATTAAGGGTTAATAAAGAAAATTATGAGAGAGGGACACTTCTTTTTGTGGTTGACTCTATAGGGCATTAATCATCAGTAAAAGCCCAGCTTTACATGATCATCTAGAAAAAGAAAATATTTCTCATCTCTTGTTGGTCCTAAGGGACACCTGAAGGATGTTGTGGACCTTACAAATCAGAGTGTAAGGCAAATAGGTAAGTTCTTTGTTTTGTCTGCTGAATGTTACTACAACCTTCAAGACAAAAATCAGAACTCGCATGTACACAAGTAGAAGTAACACACAAAGAAATCAAAATAAGAGCTCTTGTGTCAGAATTTCCTTGCCGGAGAACAACACCATAGTGATAGCTGTGCTTTTTAAATGGGCTGCTAAAAAATTCTAAAATCAATCTTTCTTCTTCTTGCATGTGTACACACAGAAGAAAGTAACAGAAAATTATTTCCCTCACAACATTTTTTGGTGTATTATGATTTTGGACATTAGGATTGAGCAATATGCCTCTTGGGGTTTTCCATATCTGCTCATAAGCTGAGATTCTGCTCTTTGTTCTTTTTTTAAGGTGTGTTGTTTATTGTTCTCATTGCTTTTTACAATGGAACTGCTATTTTATGTTATCTGTAACTGGTGCAAAATTAGGCTTCATGGATTGGTATTAAAAGTTCTCATCTCCATTGACACTTCTTAGTGAGAATTTTGCTCAGTCTTGTATTGCATTTAGGAGGCAGAATTTTTGCCCAGTCAACTCTGCAGTATCATGTGTTTTATTTCATAGAACTGTCATGAAAGGCTTAAGTCTTGAAGTCTGTGTCTGAACTCAGTATGTCACAGGCTTGAGTCTTAGAAAGATGTCAAGAGTGATATTTTCTGCTTAGTAGTGGTAATTATGCCCAGTGAAAACTTGCAATCTGGTAAAAGTTGTGGAAAAAATTGTCTTAGCACTGTATTGGGTAGGTAGGAGTTAACAGCAGCTTTTGGTAACATCTAGAAACTAAGTCAAAGCAGAGATTCTTAGAAAGGTGAATGCATTTTAGTGCATTCTCAACGACTTCCACTACATTTCTTTGACCAAATTTTCTATTAGCTTATATGGTTATGAAAGCCTTGCACTGTGAAAAGTGCCTTGGTTTACATTAGCTAGAATCTAAAATATGATATGCTTATGCTCAGCAACATTTTTTAATGCAGAAGTACCTAGGAAACCCACACAGAAAAGATATTACTGGGTAATTATTTGTATTTAGGAATATGTCAGTGACTAGGTTATTTTATGTATTTTTGACCCATGCATTTGATTAAAATCACTGGCTACATTCCAGCTGTTTGCCAGGGGGATACAAGCAGCTGTGCATCCACCAGCCCCAGACACCATTGGCAAGGAGGGGTTGAAGTATGTTGTGGCTTCTCTGTGGGATATGAGCCTGTGGCTGGGTATCTGCCACCCCCACAAAGGGTCAGGAAACACCCACATAGCATTTGGATGCACAGTCATGAGGATTCTCAGCTTTGCATGGACACAGTTCAGACATACAAGTATCATCTTCCAATCTGCACCAATGGCGGTAGTACTATCTGAAAACTCACACATGGAGTTTGTGTAACTGTACCACCAGCATATGAGTGTCCCAAGAAATAGATACTTGTATTTTTTCCTATGGTCGTTCCTACTTACTGATCATTTATACTCCCTCCAGCTGCTGAAGATGTCTCTATAAAGCTAACCATTTTGAAGTGCAGTGGACAGAGAAGTATAAAGCTGCAGATTATGCAGACCTCAGTTCCACATTCTGTTTTCAGATAATATATAAAGAGCTACATAGAAATAGTAATTGTTGTAGTGCAGAACAAATGAAGCAATTAAAAATTCGCTTCCCAAGGATCCACAGATGTACAGTCTCACAGGCTAACTCTGTGCTTTATTTAATTTTAAATTATTTAGAAATTCAGATGCTAAGCAGATGTGCTTATGGAAAAAAAAACAAAAACCAACGCCCAAAAACCTCCCAACAACAAAAAACCACTGAGTAACAAAAAACCCAACCCAAACCAAACATACACACAACAAAACACAGCTATTTCCCGTGAGAGCTGAGAAATTCACACAACAAACAAAATCTTCCTGAAGAACAACCGAAAGACTGTTTTTGTACTAAGTACTATACTTGTCTCCCTATGACATGTACCGTGACCTATGTCATGGAAACAGAGGCAGACTGCTGTCAGATGTCCATGAGAACAATGGGAAGGAGATGAACATGCTAAAATAAACTCAACTTCCCTGAAAATTTTTAAGGTGAAGCTTATATTAGTCTTTAGCTTAGAACATGTAGTTTCACTGTGAGAGCAAACTGGCTGTCCCCTGACTTCTTGCATTGTAAGTTTGTGAGAGAGATCATCTGCCTAACCATCTCTCAGTTCCACTGCTCACCTGCCTCTACACTTCCCACCTGCTCCTGTGGGAAGAGCACAGGGAAAGGATCTCCAGTGTCAGCTTTTTCCACTACTCCACCCACCATGCCCTTAGAGGTGAGAGAATAGCCCACACTTTTGTTGTGAGGCTCTAGCCCTCAACTGCTTGCCTGAAGACAGTTTTGAGGGAATATTTGAATGCTACATTTGCACACCATGTCAAGTCCTCACTCAGGTGCACTCAATCCTGAGCAGTCATTGCTAAATATGTGCTGTGTACTTTGGGATTTCAGTAGCTTAATATCCACTCCTTTATCAAAGACATGGATCTCCAATCTTCACATTGACTACTTCATTCTGCCAGTACCTAATTTTTTCCACTCAGGAGGTGGGAATGCAAATGCCAGGATTGTGCAAAAGAAAACAATACATGAAAGGTGATTAGTGATAGCCAGCATGCCTTCACGAAGGGTAAATCGTGCCTGACAAATTTGGTGGCCTTCTATGACAGGATTGCAGCATTGGTGGATGAGAAAAGAGCTACTGACATCACCTATCTGGACCTGTGCAAATCATTTGGCACAGTTCTGCACAACACTCTGGTTTCTAAACTAGAAGGTCATGGATTTGACGGACACACTGTTGATAAGGAGTCGGCTGGATAGTTGTATTCAAAGAGTTGAGAACAGCAGCCTAATGTCCAAAGAGAGATCATTGATCAGTGATCCTCAGCAGTTAGTATTTGGACCAGTGGTCTTTAATATATTTGTGGATGACAGGGACAATGTTGTCCTATGAAGACAGGCTAAGAGAGTTGCATTTGTTCAGCCTGGAGAAAGGAAGTCTCCAAGAAGATCTCACATCTTCATTCTAGTACCTAAAGGGGGCTGACACAAAAGCTGGAAAGGGATTTTACACAAAGGCATAGGGTGACAGGACAAAGGGCAATGGCTTCAAACTGAAAGAGGGCAGGTTTAGGTTAGATATTAGGAAGAAATTCTTTACTGTGAAGGTGGTCAGGCACTGAAACAGTTTGCCTGAAGAAATTGTGGATGTTCCATCCCTGGAAGTGTACAAGGGCTTTGAGCAACCTGTTCTAGTGAAAGGTGTCCCTGTCCAAAGCAGGGGATTTGAAATTAGATGATCTTTAAGGTCTCTTCCAACTTTAACTATTTTATGATGTGATTCTATGTTGATAAGTACTGCATATTGACAAAAAAAATTTTTTATGCCACCTAGAAACTGTGTCCTTGTCACTTAATTAGGCTCCATAATTATAACTGTAAGTGTTCCCAAGAGCATGAGAATACAAAATTAAGCCACTGCTCTTGAAATATCATAGCCCTAAGCACAATGAGGCCAAGCTGAGGAAAATACTGCTGGCGTCAGTTGCACATTGCAATCTCACACCATATAATTGGAATAAAAGTCAGAATCAGTTTTCAGAAATGCATACAGGAAGACTTGTAGCTAGCCAAGTATCTGGTTAACTAATTTTTTTAAAATTAAAAATCCTAGTTTATTAGCTGAAAAACTAAAGTAATTCCAAATTACTTTTTTTGTGTCATTATGAGCAATAACCCTAGGGAATCATGTCCCTCAGATAGCAGTTGATCATACTGAGATGTGTGATACTCTGGGAGACAGTGATACGGTATATGTATTTCATCATCCCTTAACTTTTTTTTGATACAAGACTTATATTTGATACCACTTCTTGGCCCAGAAACAGTTGAAATTGCATATGCTTTGCCCTGAGTAACAGAATTATTAATAACTAAAGTGCCACTGATTTCTCTGATTTGCATGTTGATAGATGTGTTACCTGAAGAAGCCAATATCTGTCTACAATTGTACATGCTGGAGTGAAGTAAACGGGTGACAGAAGAAAGAGACATACTCTCTAAACCCAACAACCTTCAGATAACCTTTCTTTGACAAGAGGTTTTGCAGCTTGTGTTGTTACTGCTGCTGCCAATCAGTTAAGCCCCCAAATAGATCTTGTCTAAACCTCTACATCCTTTGTCTGGTAAGATTACTTTCTGCTGCCACTTTACACAAAAAAGCACTCTCTGAGGAGGCGCAGCAACAGTATTTTCAAGAGCTAGAGAGAACCAAGACAAAATCAATGCTTTAAAATATTTCTCTTTAATGAAAATCAAGTTTCCAAAGCAAAAAAACCATTGCATTTATTTGGAAGATTACTCAGTATAGTTATATTTCCAAAGTAAACAGATTACATCTACAGCATGATAAAATAAATTTGGAAACAAACTGTGTCAAGTACCACATAGCTCTTAACAGAGAGTGTTTCCCAGCAGGGACTCTCAGCCACACTGAATTAATGCCAAATTTCTGCATTACACTTCTGCCTCCATCTGACAGAGAGAGATCAAGGTTTCTCTCCTAGACCTCAGCTTCCCACAGCCACTCTTTACTGCTTCTGTCCCTATCTTCTGTCAGCATTTTCAGAGAAAGTCCAGCAAATTCCTGTGATGTTTCTGGACTAGAAACCAAAAAAAGCACAGGTTACAGCTGGTTGTTGATGGCATTTGAGAGGAAGTTCTTTAGAAATCCAGGGGGGCAAACCTGGAGGAGGAGTAAATTACCTTCTTTTTCCAATGAAATTGTAAACACTTGTTTTTTGTTCAGAAATCTTGTAGACTGTCTGTTTGGTTCAACTCTCTTCTACAGCAAGTTTGTCTCCTCTGGTTCTCCAAATACATTCCAAGGGTCAAATCCAATGATAAAACCTTCACTTGTTTCAACACTGACTAACAGTTTCACATAACTAAATAGAAATTGTTTGTAAGAAGAGCTTAAACTTTTAAAATGTGAAACAAAGCGGTTACTGTCCCACAGAGTATGCACAAAACATCTCTTCTGGGAAGGGAGATGGGGCAGGAACTCTTGTGTTTCAAAAAATGTTGGGGAAAAAAATCTGCCTATTTCTTGACTTTTGCTTCCAGAATTCCAGGCAGCAATGCTTCTACCGAAGGTAGATGTTACAGAAAATGTTTTAGAGGTGTACTGGAGAGTCTACACTGTTATACTGCACAATGAAAACCCCGGTCATTTACAGCATCACATGTGTAGATGCAACTTTGTTAAAAAAAAAAAAATCTTCAAGAAGTCCCAAGAACAAAGTTATGTGATTTTTTTTATTTATTTGAAGGCAGCTAAAGTAGACTGGAAAATTTTTGATTGAGACAATAAACCTTAGATTTCTGAGATAGATGAATTTGCACATGTACACTTCTGACCTTAAGGACTGCAGAATACTTATTTTTTAAATACTTGCTGTTAGTTTGTTATGTCACAAAAAATAAAGTTCTTCTTTGTGCATTTGTGTTCTACATTCATTGTTTATCTTGTCTCCTTTCTACTTTATCTTCTCATGTATTTTTTTTCTCACAAATCAGTCTTCCATCCCTCTTTTGTAGCTGTAGATGTCTCTCTACACTTTTCTCTGTATTGTGTAATCATTGTTTATTTTTTACACTCTTTTCTCCTTTTAGTCCTTTTGTTCTGCTTCTAGCTGTTGCTTTAAAGCTCTGTTAGACACAGTCTCATTTGTGTTTGCTTTTTTATTTCTCTCACCATAGCCTCATTTTAACCCCTCCCTACTTTCCTATAATCAGAAGGTGAAAGATCATCATTACAGACCAATATTTAGTGCTATAGGTTCTGGTACTTCACATCTAAATTTTATTTCACATTCTTAAACTTCTACTGCTGTCATTGTCAAAAGTCTTGAATTCTAAAGTACTGCTGTAATTAGTACAATAGTTTTAATTGATGCAATAATGTTTGCCTGAACTTGTTGAAAATCTGAATTACTGGTCTGGAAAATTCTCTTTTGCTCCATGTCTTGCCTTCCCATTGCCCTGCAGGAAGGTGAAGAGAAATAATGTTGCTTTTTCTCATAAGTATATGGAAAATATTTGCTTTTACTCTGTCTGAGTGAGAGATGAATGACCCTGTCCTTGTATATGGGGGCCATACTTACTGTATCTGATCCCAGGTTGCCTTACTTCAGTCCTATCTTCATACCCTGCTGATCAAACACACAAAGACTCTTCTCTACCTTGCTTTCTCCAAGACTTCTGTCAGAGGCACATACACAAGTGCCTGATCTGAGGCAGCCATACTTAATACCAGAGGCAGAAAAGTCCGATCAGAGAAAGGTGGTCAGAGAGAGGGTTTGGTGTGAGTGCTAGACAGGTGCTTAAACATATGTGTTAATGGACATTTAGTAGACAGTAGATGGTGCTCCAGCATAAATGCCACTGTTATTATGTTTTCTAGAAGTAGCTTTTCTGGACCACTACCTTTTCTTATGTCTCAGTCTAGGCCTTGCACAAGTTCATGAAAAAATAAAAGAAGCAGTGAGATCATCTCCTTGGAGGCCACAAGTTGGGACAGGATGGAAGATTAGGTTTGGCCTGGAGACAAAGCCACAACTGCCAGAGTCAGGACCTTTTTCTGTGGATTGCTGCCTTAACGCATGAAAGACAATTGCTGCCCTGTATCTCTTTCTACAGCAATGGGTTCTTGGGTCTACTTAGTCCTAGCTGCCAGAGTTCATAAAGTCAGACCTCAGGCACATCTCTATGTATTGTGAGAGTAATTTGTCCTTCTGTAATTGATTTTATTGTGATGAACTAGGGAGTCAGCAGACTCATTTTTTCCCTGTATATACACTTGGCTAGTTGAGATCTGTGTCCTAATAGCAGTGTGGTGACGTGTCAGCAAGTATGCTTCATCATAATGTAATTAGTGCACACACTATTCTTTCAGACCAGAAGCCAGCTGTGCCTCATTAGAATCTTGGCTGAAGGCTACATTTCATTTATGAGCAATCTTCAGACCTATGTACCTGATCAGGTCATCCTTGTGAAAATCAACCTCAGTGGCATAACATGTGGGGTTCTTGGACCAGCTAGTAACACCAGCCAAGTGTTCTGCTATGGGTGCACAGACCCTGCCATCTCAGTGATGTGGGATATCCCCTGAAACATAAGCTTCCCACTGATGCTTCTGTCAGGAGTCACTGGGCTATATCTGCCACCTTTGCTTTCTTGTGAGGAAGCAGAGCATTGACCCTTTTGTCCTAACATCTTTTATATGCCAATGCGCCCCGCC
>JAWWTY010000088.1:32613985-32647644 GCA_035222235.1 Margarornis squamiger | reverse complement strand
CTTTTTAAGGTTGGGATTGGAAAGTTTTAGATTACACTGACACAAAATATGTTTTCCTCACAGACCAATAAAAGAAAAAAGACAATCTTTAAAACAATAGTATTCAGCTGAATAAAATTCC
The DNA here is from genome assembly GCA_035222235.1 of Margarornis squamiger. Lineage (NCBI taxonomy): Eukaryota > Metazoa > Chordata > Aves > Passeriformes > Furnariidae > Margarornis > Margarornis squamiger. Next base: position 32,647,523 of record JAWWTY010000088.1, on the reverse strand, counting down.
TGGAGGTAGCTATCCATATATATTCATAAGAGGGTGTTATCATCTATTTGGTAACTAATATGATAAATTCCCATTGTCTGGCTTGCTGTAATATTACAGAATACTCTCACCCACCTGCGGACAGAGTCCTCCCATGCACAAGGATTTATTTAAAGCAGTTTTTTTCAACATACTAGAAACTGTTTTCCAAACTCAGTTTCAAGGTACACCTTTATTTTTATTAGTTTTTCAGAGCTTCAGGTGAAAACTGATCTGTTTTTGTCCTACAGCCTTCCAAGATTTGGCCAAGCACTGCCCATTCTCTAGAAACTGCTGCTTACATAGCTAAGAGTAAGTGCAGTTGTTTCCCAAACTGATTTTGGCAAATGGTCCCTGTCAGTATAGGTGCTCTAGCAAAAAGACAGAGCCATGATGGTAGCTTTTGATGCTGCTCAGTCAAAGCCAGAACACTATCACTAATTCAATATAACAAGGTGCATATTTATGAACTGAGCACGGAGGAAATGGGACTCAGCAGAAACATGAGTATAACAGTGTCCTTGCCGTCCTTACAGCAATGCACTTGCTACACCTATATGCTTGCCGAGAGTTGCCTCCTGAGCTTCTCACTCCTTGTGGGGAAAGCTGCCCTTAGAGTCACAGCAGTTTTGCTTGAACAAGCATGTTGGGATGAAGGGCACCAGAGGCAGTGATGCTGGTTGATGGAGCTTTTCTTAAGAGGCAGAGTCCAGTGCAGCTCGTCAAAGGAGTAGTAGTGTGCCTTTCTGGAAACTGTGGATTTGTGTGCAGGGTGTCTTTCTGACCATTCACACTGACAACAACATCTTCCACTCCATAATGAAGACTGAATTCCTCTCCATTCCTAACTGTTTTGAATGCTCGGCAGCTCTGGAGCAGCTACCTAAAATCCTTTCAGTTTCAGCAGTCATTGAGATATGCTCTGCAGTACTGAATTGTTGAAGTAACAAGGTGTAATATTACTTTTAATTGTTTTTCCAGAAATGGTCCCTTGTTCTCCTCATGAGGTTTTCAGGTCTCATGGCTCAAAAGAGCAATGCTCACTTTTTATTCAGATATTTCAGTGAAAAGATTCACATGTCCCAGGATGAGTATGAGCTTAAGTGGTTTGGTGGATGAAAGCCAGTTTGCTCAGCAGCATCCCTGTTGGATAAGGTGCCCACAAAGTAGACAGAGGAGGTAGACTAAAAATCCATCCATCATACACAGCACATTTTACCTATCCAGGATCCTGCTCAGATGCATTAAGGATCCGTTTTAATTGCTCAGATGCAAAGTCATTCTGCTTTTAGTAATTTCAAAATCACAAAGGAGCATATGCTTTCAGAGAAACTCTTAGTGAGTGTAAGATAACTATCAGTGCTCATAAAGGTATACATTAGAAACAGTTATGGAAATATTAAGCATGTTGGGCCCAAGTCAGAACTCACAAAAGGGTTATATAGGGTCATAAAGATTTGGTCCTGACTCACATAAATGAATGCCAGATGAGAACTTCAATGTTTGTATTTGGAGTACAAACACTTCAATAAAGTGGCTGTTAATGCAGTCATGACAACAACAAAAGGCCACAAAGAAAACAGTAGCAGCACTTTGTACTAAGATGCATTCCTCCTCAACACTTAAGTCCTGGACTAATCTTTCTATTTGTTTTCCTTTGTGTTGACCTTGGATTCCTAATCACTTTCTTGTGACCTTTCTCAGAAGTTCTGATTAACGTTATATTCACATACGATTTTTTTTGAAAAGCAGGATTCATTATCAGGATTTTCTTAGCATTTCAGTGCAACATGAAAAGCATAAGTCATTTAAAAAACTATTTCATTGAAATTTTACTTCCACAATCTCATGTTTATTTCAACAGTCACCTAAGTAACTTCATTGATAAGCCAATCTTTCAAACTGTGATGCTTCTACCAGCTCTGACACCCAGAGAATTTTTGAGATATTTCACAAATTTTCATGAATTAAGATAAACATAACTGTAATGCTTTTGCAAAATAGGCTTTTGCAACAAGAGTAATGGAAGCAAAAATGGGTATAACACAGACATATAGCAATTCTGTAGTAAATTGAATAACACACTGATATTGAACTAAGGTGAATTTCTTTCATTTCAAGAGAAACAACTGAATTGAAAACCTGGGAGACTCCAACTATTTCTTTAACCACTAAATAAAATTCTCCACATCATCTTTAAATGGGATATTTTTGGTAAAGGTATGGAAGCTATTGGAACTATAGACTTTACCTGGAAATGGGAAATGCCAGTCCCTGAAAACTTGTCAAACTGAAGGCAAAAACCTAAAAATGTAGCAGCAAACATTTAAAACTTTGGGGGGGAAAAAATCCACCAAAAAAACATAATTAAAAATAATTAGATTTTTAATTGCAGGTTAATGGTAGACAACGAAGAAGTTAAAGTGGACAGGGAATTACTCAAGATGCCCTGTTTCTCACATCCATAGCAGTGGACTTGAGAAAAAGGGAGAGCAGGGAGAGAAGTGACTTCATTCAATATATGGATAGCTTCAATGTTAACTACATAAGGATAAAGCAAGGCAATGTCCTCAGTTCAAAATAGATGCCTGGACTGATCTTTCTAAGTCACAGGTCAAACAGGAGTAATAATTTTGATAGGACATTTTGTATAAGTGTACAGCAATGACAGTACATTATTATTCCCTTACCCTATTTCTCATATATTGCTTTGAGCTGAAGGAGGTGCTGGGGTGGCTAACTGACTGAGAAGGCAAAAGGGTATAAAATAGAGTCCTTCAATGTATGGATATGAATATTTGGGGTTTTCACTGCTTTCCTTCTGGGGGATATTATGTTTTTTCTTCATATTTTCTTTCTTTTATAAATGAAGCAATAAATCCTGAAACCATGAAAACTGGGTCCACGACTCTTGCAGCATCTGTGTTTCAAAAACGAACTACAAAATCAGAGACCAGGCAAAAAGGACTGTCTAGCTGTAAGAGTTTACAGCCTCTTCACATCCGGTGATCACTCCTGATGTCAGTTAAGGAATTAACTTTCTTTAGACAATCTGAACAGTAGATTCCTATGAACCTTTTCTGAAATTTCCTACGACTGCCAAATATGAACTATGAACTGACATCAGATAAATTCCTTTTTAAGCTAGCCCCTGTGGGCCTGTTTTCCTCCTATGGATATCAAATTTGAGGGAAAGTGGTGGCCTTGGGACATCTATGCACATAGGCATTTTTGCCTTGATTTTCCAAATAAATAGAACTGAAACCCATTCTCTTTACTGCTTCTGGAGCAATATGAACTATACAGGGGGATGGTATATATCAAAGATCAACCTTCACTACATGAATATTTTACAGCCCACTAAGTACAGCCTTATCAAGAAATTTATGCTGCTGTACATCTCTTCTCCCTTTTCAGCCTTGCAGCTACAAAGTGATGCACATCAGAAAACTAATTTACAGAGACTTCAAACTTCAGTGTCTGCACACAAAAAGCAGTAAAAACAGTTACTGCTCTTTTATGGAATGGTAAGTTTTGGAAGACCCTGAGTCCAAGAAAGAATTGCCTCATAAAGCTACATGATGAAAAGACACAGAGAAAGCACAAGTCTTCTCATTAACAGCCAGAGGTTTTTTTAACCAGACATAAGAAGACAGAAGCAGCTTCACCAGTTACAGCCACTCAGGACTTGGGGTTACTCTGGCCATGCAACATCCACTGCAGACAGGGAATACCCCTTCCAGCTACACCTGCCTCTGATGGGCTGCAAGCCTCAGCCAATGGTTAGACTTTGCAAAGTGAGAAGCCACAATGCAGTCATTTGGATCAATCACTTCTTTTGCACCATGACAAGGTTTTAAAGCATGAGACAGAAAATAGAGAGATGCTGGTGGTGTTGGGGAGAGAAGAGTATTGGACTGAAGTACACCAGGTGATGAGGATGTGGGGCCAACTCTATTTGGAAGGAAGTGGCAGAACACAAGCAAACAGAATGAAGAATATCATGAACATCTACCTACAAAGAAGACCCAAAAATACCTTCCTACATGAGACCAGAGCAAAACTTATCTTGCCAACAGCATGTTGCATTTATTGACCAAGACAAAGACAGGTTTTTTGAGCCATTGAAGGTCTGCAGCAAAGGTCTAGCCATCTCCAAATTGACCTAATCAGAAGAATCAAAGAACTGCATCCCCACTACTTAGAATAAAAAGAGTAACACAAAGGAAAAAGAAGTAGAAGTGGAATTAGCTATCTTTCTTCATACTTTAAGGAAGAATAATAGAAAAGCTTTTAGCTGCCTAGAAAAGGTGCCAGTTACAAGTATGCCAGACCCCACAAGAAGGAGTTAGAGGCCTTTGAGTAAATTACATCTTTGAAAAAAAAAAAAAAAAAAAAAAAGGGTGGTGGGAGCAGGAAAATTGGGAATCTGCCAGAATTGTGTTTGGAGGAAAATTCTCTAATAAGACTAAATTTTATGAGATATTGGGAGAGTCATCATCACTCATTAGTCACAAAGACAGCAATAAATATTAAACTGATTATACAGCATATTTCACACATCTCAAAATAATGTTCCCACTCCATATGTTTTCCAGCCTTTGATGTTTGCACCTCCAGTGCTAGTCAATTATTTGACAAAATATTGAAGAATGTCCTTTCACTTTTAATTTTGGCAAGATTGTTTTTGTTTAGCACTTGAGCAATTAATTTTGTGCAGAATTTACTTATGGGTTTTATAGAAATTTTTTGAGGAGTAACTGGTAACAAAAATTGCTTGGTTTTGGTCACTAGTTTAGATCAAGTACCTCTCCGTAATGTCAGCTTCTTTAAATGTATTGATGATTCAGAAAGATTACATCACTCATTACCTGCACCAGAGCCTTCAATTCTTGGGTAAAACTGACTTGTTCCATTTTATACTGGAAGTTCAATCCGTATAGCCTTAGTCAATGTCAAAAACGAGAGCTTTTCTTATGTTCAGCAAGTAAGTGAAAGTAAACTCTTCTTCATCACAGAGTACTTTTTCTGCGTCAGATCACTGTGTATACAAAACAGAGGAAAAGGATGAAGCTCAGAACCTCCCTCTGAAGACTGTGTCTCCTCTTTGACTGAGGAAATATGTTTATTTACCCTTCAGAAGATTTTGCATTCTGGTGATACTTTGGGATGCAAAAATGCTCTTAGATATTCATGCATTAACAAAGATTGGAATGAGTGGGTTTTCATCTTTGTCAGACTGGGAGACTTTGACTGCTTCACATGACCTATGTCTCAGTTTCAGACTGGACTACTGCTCTGTACACCTAATTAGCCTAACCATGAAATCAGCTAGGAAATTGCAATTCATATGCCAAACCTCTTTTGTTCTTATGGGGTTCATCAACCTATGGTAGACTAGCTTTCTGGACTCTGTAAGAGCAGCAAAACAGTCACAGATTTGGCTTGATGTTTATCTGAAGAGTAGAAAATCCATTCTCTACACTTTGGGAATCCCCAAATGTGTATAACAATTTGGATCTGAAATTTGTTACAGTTTTAATGCAATAGAGGCCCTTTAACTGTGATGTTAAAATATTGATTTACATTATGGACTGCAGCTGTTTCAGAAACCATACTCCCTGAGGCCAATTAGACTTACTGACCAAAACATTAACAATAAACCAGACCTTTATTGTTTGGAAAAATCTCACTCAGTTTTCTTTTTTTCTTGTTCCTCCATGTGCTTTCAAAAAAGCAGCCTTATATTTAGCACTACAGCTCTCTGGGTTTTCCATAGAGCAATCTGCTCACAGAAAGAAGTTCCCTGCAAGGAGACACTCTAGTCTTTGGTTTAAGTGTAATTATTTTTCTAAATGCTGTAAAAACTTTTTGGGACACAGTAATTTGTCAGACCAAAGATAATAGCTAGCAAAAATTTTGGCTAAAATCTGACTGAACACTCCTTATCAAACAGCTACAATGTGACAGGAATGTAGAAAGACAAAACCTGTGATATAATAGCTACAGTTCCTTGTCCTAGAGTACATCCCATGCACCAACCTTGGGGCAATCCTGGGACAGTCACATTCTTCCTCCTGTAGGATTTATTAAGAAAGTCTGAGAAATAACATTCTGCAGCCTAGTGGATAGGATGTTTTCCCTGAGTAAAGAGGTATTAGCTGTTTGTGAATGAACATAATTACTGAACATAAAATAATTTGGCTAAACATATTTGTGTTTTCTGTCTCTCATACATGAAAGAAACATTACTTGCTAGGGCTGACAATATGTGGGTGTTACAGTTGCTCCCAGAAGCATAAGCTCCTGGCTCAGAGGAGAGAAATGCAGAGACAGTGTCAAAGAATTAGTGTCAAGGTAAAACCCAGGAGGTTTGTAAGTTTCTTGACAACCCTTCTTCCGCCATTGTGATGCCACACATCTGTATGTGGCACAACTGACAGGCTTTGTGATTAAGGCTGATTTAATCTTGCAAATACTTCCTACGGTTGGCAGCAACCATATTACAAGTAGATGTTATCAGAAGTATGTGAGCCACTAGCAGCAGTACCCTGAAAGCAAATAGGGGAAAAAAACAACCAACTCAAGAAACAACAATTTCTTGTTTGCATTCTTTTTTCACCTTTGCATGAGCAGTAGACATCATTTTCCCCAGCTGTTTAGCAGTGGATTTCCACTTGGAGAGTTGTGCATAGAGCTGTTCTCAGGTGGCAGGGAAGCTACCATAACCATAGCGGAGAGTCCAGTGTTTAATTGCACTTTTTCTGACACAGAGGATATTGCAATTGATTTCCAGCTCTCTTCTGCCTTGAGAAGGCAGGGATACAGTTAAAATCTATTTGGTGACAAGAAGGCATGGCTATGCTTACCTTCTACCAAGTCAAGCCCAGTAAAGCCAGATTGCAAGGACCTAGCAGAGGCATAAATTGATGCCTTGGAGTATGTTTTGTGAAGCTTTGGCCTACCGAATTGGGTCTTAACTAGAAGCAGCATTTCATTTACATGACAGGAATGCAGCTTGAGACTTCTTTTTGTTTGCTATTATTACTACAAGGCTAATTGTTTACTAATAATCCATAATTTTTATTTGCCAGGCTGGCTCCTGAGCAGGGAAATAAGAACATCAACAACTTTAAACCAGAGCATCAGAGCAAAGCAGGCTCTCAATATATGGGAATCTAAGGCTGGACTCTATTTTATGGAGTATTGATGTTGAAGTAAAACTCTTTGATCCTTTTCTTGCACAGCACGTGAGCTGTCATGGACTTAGCAGACAGCAGATGTACTTACTAATTACTACTAATTGCTGCTGTCTAGACACCATGTGAAGACTAAACTACAGCCTTGTTTACAAACCAGCAGATACCTGCATACTCTTCTCATATCATTCTGGATCACTGCATGCTAAGTCACCAATGCTGAGTTTGCATACAACAACGTCAGTAAGAATAACAGTATACCATTTTTGCAGTAATCTGAACAAATGCATAAAGTGAAATTGAAAGTCAAGCCCTCTGTTGCTAATGACATTTATTTTTTCTTTGTAAAATCCTTATTGTGTTTTTATTAGTCGGTACCACAGAAGGAAGTAATTTTCTGCATTAGGCTCTCAGTCAAAGATCCACAAATGAGAAATTCTCACATATAAGGCCCAGCAGGAGAGAAGCTCACATAGATTTTGTGGCACCAAACATTTTATTCAGCTTCTTTAAATAGTGGATCATTCGGTTTTGTTTGGTTTCTTTTAAACTGATACCAGTTTAAGTAGAACATATCAGTACCTGACAGCATCATCATTCTGTTCGTATAACACATCCTTGTGTTAATATAATATGGGCTTCACGAAGTTGAATATTTTTTTTTGCCACACCTTTCAGGAAATAGTTTGCAATGGTTTCAAGGTCATGAGATTGTAGCCATTCCACCTCTCTTTATCCTACAGACACTAATACACAGGTGCAAACATTAAGAATCAGCAATATCAAACACTTCATACATGGTGTATATAAAGTATTAAGGATCTCTCCACCACGTGTTAGAGCATCTACCATTGTTCTGCCTCATGGCATTTTATCCCTTTTTAGCTGTCATGAAAACTAAATGCACTGTTTCATGTCTTGGAGTGACAACATTTTAAAGCACCTATTAATGGCACCTGCACAGGAATTTCTTACCTGTATTGCACTAATCTTGTATAAGAAAATCTTCCAAATGAGGCTGCACAACAGAGAAGGGTGAAAGTGGGCAATAGAAATAGCAAATGAGATACAAAACGTGGCAGTACATGGGAACTGAGAAAGTAGAAAAGAGTTTTTGGAACAGAAAAAGAGTTTATCTAGGGGGGACAAGTTAATGTATTGTTCTTTATATGGAAGGAGAAATTTTTTTTAATTTTACTTCCCTAAATGAAAGAAGAACTGACATCAAAAAATGGTACCAGATGCTCGAGTGAGCCTGAATTTAAAAAGGAATTATTAAAACCAAGGTTTTTCTTAAAGTGTTAGTCTGTTGAGGCTAACAAAGAGATAGTAAAGTCCAGAGAACCGTATGCAACACCAGTGTTGGAACATGGTTATGAACCAATTAATGTGACCCAAGACTAAAATTATCTGAGTTAGCATAGATTGAGGCAAACCAGTCTGGCATGCACAGATAAACTCTGCCTTGGGAAATGGTTCAAGCTGTAAGGTTGCAGGTAGCTGCTTTTCAAACTTCCCAGGAGAACCAGGAAAAGTAGCAAACTGGTGTAGCCAGTGACAGCCACAGCCTCTGCTGTCAGTACCCGTCAGCCAAAATATCCTCATTGCATAGTGTGCCTGTATTAGTTAGCCATGTCTTGCCACAGCACAACTGGCAGCTCTTGGCGCAGGCCACGGCTGGAGGCAGGACCTGCATCCCAGATTGGTACAAGGCAACTGCATGCAAACATACAAAGAGGGCAAAGGGGGATATAAGGCCTCTGTTACCTCTACATGCTTCTTTTCCCTACTATCACATGTTCAGCATGCTTTGTTTTCCCTCTCTTAGCTGCAGTATGACTATGAAACATCTGTGTTATTTTTCTTGACTTCCCTGACTAGCTCAGCATTTGGAGGTTTGAGCTTATTTAAATTAGAAAGAAAATTGGTGAAAGGACATGGGATTTTTCAGACCAAAAAAATCCCCCTCTATTTACATGAATAAACAAAGTTGTGCTTTCTAGAGTACACAGGGGACCCAACATCCAGGGACAGCTTTCCAGCTGATGGCTTTCAGCCTCCTGAAGAGAAATCTAACCCAAGTGTTCTTTGTTAAGCCTTATTTACTGTCAAACTGGGGTATTTCCAGAAGTCTTGAAAAAAAATTCTCTATCTGAAACCTTGTACCTTTCTGACTTTTATCCTTCTCCCTTCCCCAAAATGCTTTGTCCAATTCCTTCTGCCCAGATCATATGACTTTGTGAGCAACTTTTAATTCACTTTTTGTTTTGGTTGAAATTAAATATTTTATTCTTCCTTATAGCTCCCTGAAATGCAACACACAAAAAGAAACAACTTCCAGGTAAATTCAACCTACACAGTTATTCTCATGACCCTTGTACTTCAGACCAAAGTGCATTTTTGGTTGTATTTTCAAGCCTTATCCACATTTCCTTAAAAGCAATGGAAGAAACAAATTTAAAAAAAATAAAAAAGAGAGCATGCATTGATGTTCAAGTTCACACAGTCCCTCTGTCCAGACCTGGCCTCTTTCCAGCTCTCACAAGTCCCAAGACACATCTTACTCTTGTTCTTAATGTTTCCACTGATGGCAGGTGGCTGTTCTTCTGTGTGTCTCCTTGGGACAACTGGGCTTTCCAGTACATAATTATGTGCCTCTAAAGCAAAAACTTTTCTCAGCAAGAATCATAAGGAACATAAAAGAAAAAAAAAAAAAAACAACAAAAAACAACAAAACAGGTCACAGTCTGTACTCAGGATTTCAAATGTTAAAGAAAAACTTTTTATAAAGGACAGAAAAATGGCATTGCACCGACTGTGTTTCTGCAGTTAGATAACTCTTGGTTATTTTCTTATGGAAAAAGGTTGTGTTTCAATAAAACTCAGAATTTCAGCATATATTTCATCAAGACCATTAATGGCTCTACAAATCTTGAGGTATCTTGATAGTCCCTGAGGCTGGAGAACTTTTTCAGCTTGTTATAGAATGGAGCATGTACTGAACTTTCAGACAAGTTTCATGCTAGCAGAATTAATAGCACAACAAAAGTAGCTCTGCAGAAGGAGACCTGAGAAAAGCGCTGATGGGAAGTCTTAAAAACTGGTGAGTACTTGTCTTGAGCTCATAGTCTACCAGAAAGACGTGATGAATTTCTGGAGAAGTTTGAAGAGATGTTTCCTTATGAGCTTGCCTGAAACAGTCCCCAGTCACAACTCAGTGCTGTAGGACTGATGACCTGACATTGCAGCAGCCGTCATAATTCAAAGCAGCTGGCAGAAGAGGACAGAGGGTGGCTGTGTCTCCCATGGCCCCTCTTTGCTGTCACCCCACTTTGCCCAAATTACAGCCTTAATTCACAAGTGTATCAGGGCAGAGACAATTTCCATTACAAATGCACCATTTGGAGTTCAGTTTTCTAAGACATTCAAGCAGCATCAGCGGTGGCATTAAGGACAGTCAGCTCAGATCAGATTCTTTTGCTGAGAAATTCACCACCCCCTTTTTTCAAAATCTATGGAAATTAATAGCCATTATAATTGTGCTTGGATTTCTAAACTTCTGAAAGGCAAAATGATGAGGGTCTTGTAGGAGGCAAGAGAAACAGACCTTGTTGCTGGCTGTGTTAGATTGAGTCAACAAATAACCTTCTCAAAGCAGAAAATACTGGGTGCTGAAAACACTAGGGCTCTTCCACTAACTCTTTTGTTGGACATACCCAGGGACTGCTGCTGTACGTACCATGGAACTCACTCTCTCCTCACCCAGTCTACATCCAAAGCAGGTAACAGTTCATATCTTGATCTCAATACACAATAGAGGTCTGCAGAGTTCTCTGCCTCTCTCCACTGCCTATCTTATGAAATTACACTCTTATTTAAAGAACCCCCACCAAAGGATCCCCAAAGTATATGACTATCTGTAAGGTACTTAGTCATCAAGAGAAACTTTTTGGTTTAATAATTAGCTAGAGCTGAACCTAGCCTGTCAATATTTTATTGACATATCTTTGTTATAGTCTGACTCCTGCTGAAAAAAATTAAATTTGCAGTCCTAAACAATTTTCTTCTACAGTCCCAGAAAACCTGAAGAGGCATTTTGCCCTGCTGCAGCTCCTAAATATGATTCTGGTGTTATCCAAAGTTCAGCTATCTGTCCTGCTTTTATCTTTGATACACAGCCACAGGCCATGTCCATGGCCAGTATGAGCAACAGCCAAGGCAGGCTGCTGCACGAAGCATGGGACAGAGCATGAAGCTTTATTTTTGGCTCATTTCCTCTTAGGTGGTCAAACATCTAGCATTTCATTGCAAGATGCCACCCTCACAGCAGTGTGGTGTGTTCCTCACATGCAGGTGCTGTGGGATGCTCATCCCTCTCCTCTAGAGATTGTAGGCAGTATCTGCTCTAAGAATGGACTTAAATCCTGGACTCAGCAGATGATAGTGTTTAGGAAAAAAACTTTTTTTTTTTTTTGCAGAAACCACTTCCAAGGTACCATAGCCAATGTTTAAGTAGTGACTTTTTACTCAGGAGAAACTGAAGTCCTTTACACTCTAAATAAGAGAAGAACAGGCTAACATCACAACAATGTGTAGGCAGCATGCATTGAGTGGCCGATTCCCATCTTCAGCCACCTTCCTAGTGCAGCTGTCCCAGGAGGAGAACTGTTTTTGCAGAAATGCCAGCTACTAAAGGTCAGTCAAGCTTACCTGCCACATGAACTACTGTGAAGGGGAGGAGAAAGCCACAAAACAGAGAGGCACAGCTCTTGCCTCGGGGCAAATGCTGACCCTGGGTCAGCACAGACCTAGGTAGAATACTGACAGACAAGGAAATGAGGGTCTCTCTGATGCCATGGAGATTTTGAAAAAATGGCTCCTGAGTTGCACAATTGCAACCAGGCACAAATCCATTCTATCTCAGATGCTCACTGCATTACTGGAAATATCCTTATTTCTTCTTTTTATTTTAGCTTCTCTGAGGTTCTTTGCACACCTGTGAAAAATCCAGAGCTCATAGAGTCCAGGGAGCACAATGAGAAGCACAGCACAGGTCTACAAAATTATGTAGTCGTGAGTGCTGTTCCCACCATGATGTTAGCCAGATGGCCTAGATATAGCCTCATGTGGACACACAGATTTAAGGAAAGCAGTAAATCAAGATGTGCTATAGCTAACCCCAGACACACAGAAATCACGAGTCATGCCAACAATAACCCAGATATTAACTTTTAAATTTGTGGGTTTTGAAAAGCATAATGGATGTTGTATTGGTTTTATTTTCCTGTCATTCTTTAACATCTCACATGCATTTTGGATTCCAAATAACTGTATGGGTTAAACCAATTTTTTTAAAAGCTAGACCTGTACAGACGATATAATAACCTGACTGACTTTCACCAAAAAAAGCACTATCAACTATCAATACAATTGCAGAGGTTGGCAACATATAGTGTCCCCAAGCTCACCCTCAATGGAGACTAGGACAATAACAGCCTCTGAATTGAAGTCAGAGTAAATAGCTGTGGAAAAGTCACTATGTTGCAATTATCTCCCTGCAGCACAGCAACTTCTAACATATCTGCAACTTGAAAAGAACCCTTCTCCTCCAGGCAGCCTGTACCCCTGTATCTTAAAATAGGGTTGCACGTTACTATATTTCTGGCTTTTTAAGAAACACCAGCCTGAACTTTTTAACCTCCCTGTCCCAATCCTCCTGATAGTTTAAGTGACATAAATAAACCACATGCTCTTAACTCATGGCTCCACTGCTTGGCTTTTTGTCTGTTCTATAGCTAAGCCACTGCTGAGAAAGCTGAAACTTAAATAAATATCTGTATATTTACTATGCTGCTTCTTTACTGATGAAATCTGAATACAAGGAAAATTTGGACAACCCTTGAACTATTGAGGCACCACTACAGTGAAATTAGATATACCAGATGATTTGCCTCAGGCACTCATAAAATAACTGGCATCCTGGCCATTTGTGGTTTAGCATAATGGGGGTTTTGGGTTTAGCCACTCCAGGCAAACCAGCCCCTTTCTAAATTTCCCATGTTTTTTGTATTTAAACAAAGTCCAACTCTCTCAGGCTCTGCAAGGAGTAGCAAACCCAGAGGCCCTCATTTTCTGTTTCCTTTCAAAAGCCAGGACTTACCCCTGTATTTTCACCCCTACCACCTCTGCTTTCCCTGCACTTACTTTGCAGTCAGGTCTGCCTCAGCTGTTGATCCCAGAGAAACTTCCTCTGATAATGCTCCTGGGAATAGAAGAGATTTGTAGCCAAACTGGTAGTAAGGCTGTGGTTGTATGCATGTTTACAAAGTTTGTTTTGTAAAGATTTAATCTGAGACAAAGCCACAGGATGGAATTTTCTGCTACTTTGAGCTGTGTGCAGCTGCTTTGTCTGAGGTCTCCTTATCTTTGCCTGCAAATTCCATTCCATATGAGTTTCCGTTCTGAACCAATGTGATATATACAAATTGAATATTCAAAAGAAGAAGCAGCATTTTAAAATCTTTCAAACTTTTTAAACATTTTGGACTCTGTAAATCTCCAGCAAAAAAAAAAAGACTTAGGTGGTGCTAAAAGAGAAAAGAGCTAGTTCTCTCACCCCCTCCTCCTCTCCCCGCCAGCTTGCCCTGTAGGAGAGGACCTCTGTCCACATCTGGCAGGGGGAGGGACATGGCTGAAAAAAACCCCAAAAACCAGACCCAAAGCTTTCTTATTTTTCAGAAGCCACTGAGCTGAGGTTGGGAGGCACTTCTAACCAAGGAAAAGCAGGAAGCAAGGAAAGCATCAGGAGAGGTGGGAAGTTTACAGTCAGAAACCTGGGCATATGTGCCCCATGTTAGTGGATCCCCTATCTGGAAAAAAGCTTCTTGCTTTGCCTTGAGGCCCAGAGGCTAAAACTGAAAAGAAAAAAAACCCAACCAAACAAAAGCAGAATACATTTAGGAGTCTTAAGAGGACTGAATAGAGAAAGGGATTTGGTGCTGCAGGGAGTTTTATGAAAGAAATTAAATAGTTCAACCAAAAAAAAAAAAAAATACTGCTAAAGCAACTGAACAAGGTCTCTTCTTTGTAAATTTGGAGAAATAATTAACTAGGCAGCAAGTAGTTTATTTTAATTTTCTTAAACCTCTGAATGAGAGCTTGAGCTAGTCTTTTATTAGTGATGCCTCAAATTTGATCCTTGTGCTTGGAAATCTGGCAGCTGAGTCACAACACAGGATTATTCTATCTGTGAAGGTGCAGATAGTGTCTGTGAACTGTGTACAGATTTTCCAGCTAAGCACTTCTTGATTAGCATGTTGTTCTCCACTTTTATGCTTCGTGATATCTGATGATGCAACACTCCCATCTTTCAATAAACTTTGACCAGATTAGTTTGGGGGTTTTTTAACCTTCAAATCTTTTTCTTGCTTATTTAAATAGGTCTTCCACTGCCAGCTTGCAGTATCTATTTAAGGGAGTTCTGGTGCTTTCCAATGGGCTGTGAGCTAAAGAAAGCTGTTAACTTCTTGTTTCAGTCAGGATCTGCTCAGAACACGATTTTCTCTCATCTTTAATTTGATGCACTATGGTGGTGGTTCCTACTGCTGCAGTTGCAAGGGTACTTTTATCTCTCATGCAGCAGCACTGGTTCTGTGTAAATATCCACCTGCATGCTTCTCCAAAATTGAGATGGCATGGTATATAATTGATTAAAGAGAGAGTAAGATCATGGAGAATTTCAGACACATAACCTATCTTTCTCTTTCTTATGTAGTACTCCCTCTATTTCCATAGATTTCTCCCTTTGCCTGGGAACCACATCCTGCTGTTTTGCAACAGTGTAAGTCCTTTGACCTCAGCCTTATTGTAAAACAGAATTCTATTTCATATTGCATAGTTTTCATTGGAAAAAAAACCCTCAAACAATAACATGAAATTAAATACCTCTGTTTATCTCTCCTCTTAGGTATGTGCTCATTACATACTTATTACAATATATGGACATTTATATTGGCTGTAGGTCTATAGGAAGATGTCATACATGTATTTTGGCCTTCCTGGATTGTCCCACAGCTGAGGAACAATGCATAATGGAGTTTATTGTAATGGCAGTCCTTTGCCAACAAAATGTCCACACTGTTGTATTTGTCAGCTGAGCTCTCAAAAAACTGCCTATAAGATGGAAAAAAAAACAAACAAAAACTGGTTCACCAAATTTTCAGGCCAAAGGCTGGGGTCCTGTTTTTTTCTGGTGCAATGGCATCCTCAGTTTCCTTGGAATCTTCAGGCATTACAGCAACATAAACTTTAAGTGATTTTAAGAACAAAGTAGGAGAATAAAGAAATAACCACACATAAATTCTTCCCCCCACACAACAAATATTCTTGAAACATTGTGAGAAAGACACTTTCCCACTAAAAGATTTCACAGGAAAAAAAAAAATCAGCATTTTTACTTGGTTGTCTAATTGAACTGTTTTGTCTTTGTATGGGAATTTAAGGAGTATGAAAACAGTTTGGCTGGTTAGTGTGCAACAGATAACACTGAGGCCCTTTGTGACCAATGGTCAGAGCAAATATTTACAAATTTTAAGGTAGCAAAAGGGATGTTACTTAAACAAAGGCACGCTAAAAAGTCTCCTTAAACCATCCGACTTTCCAAACTCCCAATCTGAGGATTAGCTTCACTTCATTATAAATGTTTAATTTCTTTTTCATTTCTTCCTTGTGATGGACTTCTGTGGAAATTAAGAGGTCTTACATCCATTGCCACTAACTTCAGACTCTGCTTGGTCCAGTGTACACTGACAATCAGACAAAATATTACAGATTTTCTCTCAGTTCATGAGAGCTCACGATAACATAAGGGTGGTACTATTGCTCAGTTATCCCAAGGGAAGAATGTACTCACAACTGTGAAAGACTGGAATGCTAATGGCTCAGACAATCAAAGTGCAAGCTGATGATCTGCGAAGTAACCACCTCAGGCTACAAGCTGGGTAAAATAAGGAGACAGGCAAATCCTGCAAGGAAGGCAGAGTAGTGTTTCTCTGTCCTTACACAAATGACTGGCTGTGATAACTTCCCTGTGGGTAAGCACCTGGACAATTCACACACAGCCTGAAGATATTCATCTCTGCTGGTGGGCTATAATGGACCCAAATGGGCAGACATAACAGGCAGCTGTAACAACTTAGAAGGTGTCAAAGACTCCTGAAATATCCTGTCATCCAGTATTATGTCATCCCATGTAAAAATCTCCGCCCCGGGGGAGGTACAGGGAGTGCTCTCACCTAGTTTAAGCCCCAATAAAAGACAGCACAGACTTCACTTGGTATTTGGTCCTCCCTCACCACCTGGACTTTGTTCACCAGTGTGTTTTCTTCCTCACCACATGCGCCTTTCCTTACCACCACGGGCTTCATGTACTTCACTCAATACATGGACTTCTTCCTTCACCATTAGGCTTCTTTCCTCAGCACACAGGCCTCTTCCCTCACCACCCTAGGCTTCCCTTGATGGATTCAGACTGCAACCATCACTTCAACAAGACTGGCACTCACCACTCAGAAGGCCATAAGAAAACAATCAATGAGACACCATCAGAATCCAGAGCGGTGGTAATTTTTGTACTTAATCCTGTCTCTCTGTCACTCTCTTTCTCTCCCCCCACTCTCTCTTTCCTCTACCTCACATTTACCATTGAATAAAAATCTGTACTATTGACTTTAGCATGTGGTCTCATTTTTACCTTAATTCAGGCAGAGGAACCTCTCTAATAATTTTGAAGACCTTGACCACAACACACAGTATGATGTGTTCATATTTATTCATCAAAAATATTGATACTCCAGGCAAGATATCAATATAAATAGTTTTGGTTGAGCCAAGACATTTGTCATTTTAGGGTCCCACTGTTTGAGCTAAAAGATTTCATCAACAGAACCAACTTTCATCCATGAATAAAGACAGAAACTAACTCAGATCCAAGCATTATAGCCAAATATGTCACCAGTGGTGACGAAAGCAAGGATATGGATAGATGTAAAGAAGGATGAAAGCATGGGGCCAGCAGAGTTAGGTGGGTTGTTCTCTGACCCTTTTTATGCAGCAGAGTATTCACACTCACATGAAAATGTTGTGGGTAGTATTGCCTTGGCTTGGATTCACATGGATTTTTGTGGCTGGCTTACTTCACTGTCACCCAGTTACAGCTTCAGTAAAGCACTGAAACCAACAAACTGCATTTTGAAAATAAGTGTAAACAGTATCTCAAACTAAAACCTCAGAAAACATGTCCAGAAAGGATGCGGTAAACATCTGTCAGCCTGCATCCTTTTAAAAAAAATACCCAGGGGAAGTACATTTCATTACTGACTATACATAATTACCATAGGCTTAACCTTTTCATTGAATAATTGAGTATCCTTTATATTCTGAACCAGATGAATGGTTGCGAGAGTTGTTAGGGAGATTAAACTGCTTATAAATAATCTTGGCATCCATCTATTCTGTTCTTCTCTCTAGAAAAAAAAAGAAAAAGGAAAAACTAATCAGTGAGGGAAGATCACTCTAGAGGGACCAGTTTCAGAGCAGTGGTTTATGTAGTCTTAGTTGTTCTGGGTATGCTGAAAAACCAGTTGCTAATGACTGAGAGATATGGGACAACGTAGCAGTTTTTTATTTTCTCTCTTCCAATATGATTCACTGCATTTAAAAAAAAATCACTAAAATAATTATTGCAAGAACAATATTAAGCATACCTACAAGAACACATTAAGATTGTTTGGGTTTCTATTAAACTTAATATAAGCTGAAAACTTTCTGTCTATACAAAGCATTATTGTTTGAACTGAAACATTCCCATAATACACTTTACCTGAAATTATGTATATATTTTCCAGCTTAACATGGTATCACCTTTGTCTCTGAAAACTGAATGAGGCCATATGCCAAGAGGACAGAGGTACACATCATTAGATGTTTGCAAGCAGGGTAATTGAGTCCTGACAACACTATTTGGCCTGAAATTAGCTTATTTTTAAAAATCTTCTGCTCTATTGCCAGATGAAGTGGTCATTAGTGAGAGGCAGGAGAAGAAGCCAGCACCTAAACTAGACTTCGCATTTTGTATAATTTAGGTTAGGGTTTTCAAAACCTCAGAGAAAGGCATTTTGTATTTTTTTTGAACAAAGGAACAAAGAAGTGGTATTATTATCCGGTAAATTTTTTTACAACTGACTCAAGTGCCTAAGGTAGATGCATCTTCAACTGAGACTGTTTTACTATGATTGATACAGAGAGAAACCCTACAGGGAGACTTTTTGACCAGCTCTTAGAACAGGCGTGTGTGCATGTACATGTATGTGTGTCTTTAAAAGGCTGCCCTCCCAAAACAGCCACCTCAGCTAAGTGCCTACAGTGGCAAGGACAAGTTTATCAATGAGTTTCAGTGACTTTCCTGTCACAATAAGGCCAAGAATTGAAAAGAAGTATTGGATTCATATTTATATACTTGATAGTTACTAAAAGTCTGCAGAAGAATGCAGGCATAATCTACAGATCTATATTTATTCCTCTACAAGACTAAAAAGCTAGGACATCTTTTCACATCAGATGGACCCTTGTAGCCCTAATGCATGGTTGCAAACAGCATGAGGTCAAAGAGTCTCAAGATAAAAATTTGCCCAAATGACTAGTACACATTTTATAAGCAACTATAGCTTTTATTTCGGTTTTGCTCTTAGAAGCTTCAGTGTGATGAAAGGTGAGCCTCGTTTACCCAGTCAGGCACTCTGGCCTAACCTGTTGGGCATTTCTGTGAAATCATGGCCAGAAGCATGATTTTATTCTTGTTAAAATCAGCAGTCAAAGTCTGATCATTAGGTTGAATCTGTCTGTGCTATTCCCCATAAGCATATAACTAACACATGATTGCTCAAGGAGAATTAGAAGAGGCTGGATGCTGTGCCCAACAAGTTAGTCACAATATTGCAAGTAGAAGTAAGAGCTAGAATAGAAAAGCTTCTATGGTTTCACATTTGCAAGTTAGTGCTGGCATGAGCTAGATAATTCTGGTCTATCAAATCATATATTACTTCCATGTCAAGTGAGGATTAACTGTTGTCATGCAACAAGACAATTGCTATTTTATTACCTATTTGTTATATTTCCATAAAATACAACCCTATTGTAATTTCTACAAAATAGGTGGGAGGATAATAGATATCCTATGCTACAAATTTAATTATTATGTTTGGGGTGTTTGTTTGTTTTGGTTAAGTTTAATTTTGTTTAGTTTTTGTTCTGCAAGAGCAATATGCCCTAAACTATTCAAAATCTCAAAAGCAGCATCACCACATAGGAGCGAGTAGTTTAGCTATATTGCGTGATGGAAATGCTTCAGTTCAGACAGACCTGGAACTGGAAGCAATGCAACCACATTAGTGATGCTGCTCAGTCAGCCTGATTAGCTTAGTGAAACAGTTTTTCAGAACAAGTCTGTATCCCTTCAGTGTAGATACTCCAACTTAGACTGCTGATGGGCCCACTTCTAACAGCTTATATATAAGTATGTCCTAAGGCCCAGAGTCATCCTGCCTAGCTCCAGGCACTTAAAAGAAATATTTGTTAGAAGCATATTTGCCCTGGATGAAGACAGACAGTCACTTTCCATTACCATTTACATATTCGGTGAAGTCTAAGACACAAGATCCTGTTTTACTTAAGTGCTTTGAAATTACTGTTCTTTCTTTCCAACTTCACCAGTTTTCAACTCAGACTTAAAATTAAAAGTTGACTATAATGTCTTCCATATGGGAATCTTATAAATTTGTCACTTTGCAATATATCATGTAGTACATTAAAACAAAATAGCATGCAAAAGCTTTAAAACACCTATGGATTCCACATGGTTTGGCACAGAAATTCATGGGCAGTGCACCAAAACCAGAGAGAGTATTACATATGCATTTGCTCTGTGGTGTTCTCCAGGACCCACCTTCTATTCAAAACATTTTCATTTGATTATTTTCATTTCTGGAGCAACAAACAAAATGACAGCTGTGGACAGTTTCATATTTCAGAATCCCAAAGTCCTGTGGTAAAAATAGTCCCACACAGGAGACAGGAACAGTGCATTGGATGTACATTGTATGAATATTTTATGTTAAAATAATTAATGTAACTTATTTAGAGAGGGACTCCAGTGCCCAGTGTTTGAATGCTGTCTGAAGGACAGGAGAAGAGGTAGCAGCAGTGTTAATTTCATAGGGCATTGCTGCTGTGGTCTGGCTTGTCCCTGACCCCAACTCCAGCATCCTTGTGCTCATGGGCATTTCTTTAGGATGCCACAAATTGAAAAGTCCATGCAGAATTCAATCCAAACACAGATCTTAATCTCAAAAGGAGAAAACGAAAGAAAACAAACATTTTGGAAGAAAGGGCTGTCGATGGGGATGTATAAGCAGTGCCAATTAGTTGAAGCTCAGCACTGTTCTAACAGATTCATATGGCCCTTAGCCACTGTAGCACAAATATATGACACAGACCTCTGAGTAGTGGATCAAATCTTTCATTCTGTCTGGAAAAATGTCCACTGGAGGCTGGACTAACAACTATCCTGGAAAAAAAACATCTGTGGTTGTTTTTCCCTGCAATTCCCACATCCATGCATCTAGGACCAAGGTAGGTTGTCAAACACTTCCTCATATCCTCTCCAGGCTCCTGCAGGTAAAACCACAGGGTACCCCATAGTGTGTACCTCCTATATTCTCTTTCTTGAGCAAGAGGGCAGCTGCTGTCAGTTGTAGAGATACAGGGCCATACAGGTGAGGAGTAGGACATATTCTCCCTGAATTGCTGGAACTTCAGAGTAAATTTATCTGTCAGTTTGTCTGATAGCTTCTCCATAGCTGTGATGATGGAGGAAGGAATTATGTCTTCATATTCCTGGAGTTGCCGAATCACATCATTGACTGCTGATGGTGCACCATCTTTCCAAAAGAATGTTGTCAAGGGATGGGCATGAGCCATAGGTACACCCCATGTAAATTTCTGCCAGATGTGTTGTTGAGATAAGACATTGTCTGGATCTGTGGGAAGGTGCACATTGTTTGCATCAATATATATAATTTCTCATCCAGCTAATTCCCTCAGGTATAAAATATCTTTTTTGTAGTCCATTTTCCTAAGTTACATGGAATATCTTCTTTATAGGGATACCTAGCTTGATAAGAGTTACCTCCAGAGACTCAGGACTTGTGTCTTTTTTCCCATGTCTTTGTCAATGTCTTCATCCTTAGCAAGTGTTGTCAGCTGACTGGTTTCCCTACCATCTACTTCCACACTGTTGGCTACATTGTGCCAGCACTGGAGCAGCCAGGTGGTAATACGATCATGTGGATTATGGCTCAAATCTTTCCATATCTCCCTCAGCTTGCTCAGGAATAGGTATCAAGTGGTAGTTGTCTCTCCTGTCTCCTCTTCCAGTTCCTGTTATGGCCTTGATGATGGCTCTGAAATTTGCCTTTGTAATGGTCCTGCTTGTTCATGCTCTCTGCCCTCTTTGATCTCCTTCTCCTCCTTGACTGTTTTTGTTGACGCTTTTTTACAGTGACTAATGTGTACATTTCTTCTCTTGATGTACAGGGGAAACTGACACCATCCCCAGCTGATTTTCCGTTTCAGTGTTTTCAGTGGCAGTGCTGGCCACTGGGGTTGAGGCAGTGTAGTGTCTGTCATCATGGCTGGAACAGCTGCAGGGCCTGTTGTCATCTCATTGTCAGATTTAGAGACCTTCTTTTACTCATGAAGGTACCAGGCAGGGTTAAACATGGCTCAAAAGGCCTGGGCCAGGCCCCAACAGTGATCTGGGTCCTCTCTGGGGTGCCAGGGTGACAGCACACCATTTTAAATATTTTACTAGTTTTTCTGGATTCTGCATTTGCTCAGGGCTGAGGTGCAAACACACTGGAGGTGCCTACTGCCCTAGGTATTTGCCCATACAATCCCAGAGATACCACCACTCTGAACTATCTAAATTTTAGGCAGATCTCTCAGTCATGTTTTTAGTTATTTGTCTGACCTTAAACAAGACCAGAATCATATGCAACAATATGTGGGTCCTAGCAAAAGGACCAGATTGGTTTCAAGAGTAGTCAAAGCATATTCAAAATCTTTAAAATTCTCAATTACTCTAATCAGCCTGGAGAACAAAGAAGGAAAAAAGGAGGAAGAAAAAAGCTATAGGAAGTTATCTCCCCCACAGGTTCTTTCTTGGAGAAGACAAAACCAAAGATGCGATTATTAATAATATTGATAATTAAAAGTGAAATTCTAGTGATGCACAACACAGTTGCTCCTGCTGACTGATGCCAGACCCCACTTCTTGAACCCAGATTGCCCTCCCTTCAAGGAAATTCCCCAAAGTTTATATATGGGGCATGATGTTGTCTGCTGTGGAATATCCCTGTGGTCAGCTTGGGTCACCTGTCCCAGCTATGCTGCCCCCCAGTTCCTTCTGATACCTTCTCATTGGCAGAGCATGAGAGAAGAAAAAAGTTCTTGATTTAGGATAAACAATTAAGCAAAAAACCAAAACATCAGTATGTTATCAACACCATTCTCATTCTGAATCCAAAACACAGGACTGTAACAGCTACTGAGAAGAAATTAACACTATCCTAGCTGAAACCAGGACAATGAGATAGGAGTGACTTGGGAAAAGCATGGCCTCATGCTGGTGCAAATGTGTCCCAGAGATAACAGTGCACAGACATAACAGCTCCACCTCACTCCCAGAGCTGGGAAGCTGCAGTTGGATGTGTAGCTCCTTTAGGTCACATTAATTGCAGTTTTTACCAGTGGAAATCCCAAAAGAGAAGGAAGGAAGCCTCCTGGGGGTTTCGTTAATGAGTAAGCCAGGTCAACTTACAAGAATATGAAAGGAAATTCGTCTTGCCAGGACTCCATGGAAGCAGCCATTGGAGTTTCCTGTGAAGTATTTGCTTGCTAGCCACGAAGTACACTTCAGACAGTATTTGTGTAACATCAGGCATTTGTATGCCTCTCTGCTTATTCCACAGTCCTCTGTCACTTGAAGACATTTTAAGAGTTACTCCAACCTGACTGTGTATAGAGTTGACTATAGGACAACAGGTGAGTTTTTAATCACTGTGGTTCATTCCGAAACCAAATTCTATAGATATTTATTCCAGGCACACTACCAGGAATCAAGAGACTTGGCTTTAATTGCATTCTGTCTGAAAATTATTATCAGCTGGCACCTCACACTGCCTTTTTAATGCCTAACTCCAATGCAGTGATACCCTGCACACTCACTGCAAGAGAATATTTTTTTCTCAAAAATATAATAAAGATATTTCACAACCGGAGAATTTGTGTGTCAGAGAAACTGGAAAAATCTATCATACTTTTCCTTCACAACCTCATGACTGATGATTTTTACCTCCTTTTATGTGTTAAGCGGTTTAAAAATGGTGATCCAACAGCTCCTAATAATGGAAAATGAATAATGAACATATATTCTTCTTCAGACAAGACTTCTTCCTGTACCAAAGATCACAGCAATGAGTAACATGGTAATACTGCATGCCCACACAGGCCTCCCCACTGCCTTTGGTCTGTGCTAGTTGTATGCAGAATTAAAGAGATATTAGTACAAAGCACAGACCTTGAAAGCAAGCCTGAACAGAGATTTGTTTGGCTGATTGCTTTTTTACCTATCACACCCTTTATGTGGGGTTATGTTGTCAGATTTGATACCTGTTAGGCTGTATCTGAAGATGCCTCTGGCTATCCCTGCACACGGAGGCACAGAGGGCTGGGCTGGCAGTCCCTTCAGAGCCAGCCCTGGTTATATTTTCCTAAGGCGGCCAACCTAGATGTCCCAGAAATACTGCTGCTATGTTATTCCACCCCAAAAATCTCAGAGTTACACTTTAGTACTTCCCCTCAACAATCCCAACAAGATACCATGAACCCAAGAAGCAAAAATCTTCCCTCTTTCATGGCAGTGTGCAGCGGTCCCTGCATGGGCACTATGCCAGGCCACCAATTGTGCTGCACTTAATCCTCATTTTTTTACAGCATTTCTTGTAATTGTCAAAGCTGTATTAGATGTGGCAGTTTGATGTTGTTTGTTCAAAAGCTGAGCTATTAGAGCTGAGGTAAATCAATTTTTTGCATCACATTGTAATGAAAACTTTTGTCATATCCCCTCAGCCAACTTGCATGCTAACACATTGGTTGTTTTTTTAAATAAAACTAAAAAGGCTTAATGGGAACTGTCTGTGCTTTTATTTTAGACACAATAGGGGCCTAACCACCATGTGGGAAATCAAAAAGAGAAAATAAAATGTGTCCCAAATACAAACACCTTGGTACCTTTCCACTGTTCAACACAATTTACAAAATACTTTGAGTGAATAAAACATCAATTTGTAAAACATGAGCTAATTTTGTCCTCAGATTAACAGTAAACAGGAACCACCTCTAATTCACAGTAGAGTAATTTAAACCAACTTTAAAGTTAAGGTTTATTTACACTTTGTTGCCTGGTCAGTCTGAGGTGTTCTGCATAAAAATTTGTTTTGCAAACTATAGTAAGCCACAGTCTCAGCAGGCAGATATTTCTGAACAGCACAGAATCCAACCAGAGACATCTGTCCATCTTCCAAAATCACATTTCTTTCTGTGTCACTGAGGTGGAAATTACCAGCTTCTTTCTCCCGCCAAGGTGCCCACCAAAACTACTCATACGCTGCAGAAACAAAATACAAGCCCACTGCCCTAGAATGAATGAAAAAATTTCAATGCCATAGGTGTTTCTGAGCACAAGTCCACTTGCAGTCACAAAAAGCAGTTCAGGGCTTTCCGAGTTTGTGATGTCATAGACCATTCTAGGGTGTCCTATATAAACATTAGGACATCTTCCACAGCAAGCAAATGGACTTTAATTGGAAGAGATAATAATCTTCCAGTATGTAAAAAGATGTTTCTCATCAAAGAGTAGCCATATACTTTCTATCAATAGTCCCAATATTACACAGTAATTTCCACTGTAAAAATCTCTTAAGGCCCTCGAGTGAAAGTATAGTCCTGTTACAGAGAACAAGACCAATGCATACACGTAGTCCCACAGAACAACAGTATTGACTACTCACACCAAACCAGTTCGTAACTCATATAATTATTATCAGAGATGGTGAATGTCCAGATGATGACTGCACTTTATTTCACACCAAGCTGGGCTCCTTGGAAGGTGTCCATTGTGGCAGTGCTGGGAGAGGCTCTGCACATCTAATAAAATGGCCTTTGATATCCAGAAATCAGCCTCGAAGACACAAAGGACTAATGAACAACTGTGATAAAGAAGATGCTCTACAGACAGAGGAAAAGGTGAGCAACAAAATAGTCAAGGAAAAGCAGAACACAAGAATTAAGAGTATATGTTATAAAAAAAAAAAAAAAGGTGTTAAAAACCACAACATACTTCAAGAGAACTTTCCAACTGGTAAATCTTCTGGTTTTGTCTCTAAGAGAGAGAAAATATGCTCGGGAAAACTCCTGTTGCTTTGCCACACACACACTCACACACACATCTCCCTCCTGCAATTCTTCACAGTTCATCCATTAAAATAGCCACTCTCACTTGAGTCATCCACCCCCTGTATATTTATAGCACTTCTGATATTAATTCACTTTTTTTTGTGGGTGATCTCTTGAGATATGCTCCCCCCTACATACTGTGATTATTCATGAGAGCTAAAAATAGACAGCTGAGTGGGTCGGCATATCCCTTCCCCTTCACTGAAACAGATCTAATCTACAAAAATACTCTGGTCCTCGTTTTCTTAGTGGGAACCTCTTAATTGCTATAAGAAGACACTTGCAGAGGATATTGCTGAGACTACAGTATCTGATGAAATAAAATTAGTGAGGTGCGTTTCTCCATCTCTCCTGGGGAGCAGGAAGAGTAGGAACAGAGGTTTGTACAAAAAGTATAGGCAGATACTTTCTTTTTGCAGCCTCACTTGACTCATAGCAGAGCATCTGTGGGGAAAGCTTCTCAACTCTGTTATCTCTAAAGTGTAGTCACATGGTTATAGCTGTAATCACATCACTGTCATATTTTCTCCTTCTGTGCTAGAGAATCATGCCTGATTCTCCACTCTTGTAACAGGAAGAATTCATATCAAACAAACTATTTTAAGCCACACTAGTTTTAGCTAACTATACATTAGAGGATGCTAATTGATAGGACAATAACCAACGTTCAACAAAAAACTCACCAAAAAGCCTGTAAAAACATCAGCCACTGTCATCATTAGTTAATGCAGGACAGCAAATACAGATCACAAAAATTCCCAAAAATTCAATCATTAGGTTCTTCAAAGCTTACAGTGGTCAACCTTGCCCCATACTCATCTGGTATTTGTCATTATAGTCCACCTTCTTATCAGATGC
Source organism: Margarornis squamiger (assembly GCA_035222235.1). NCBI lineage: Eukaryota > Metazoa > Chordata > Aves > Passeriformes > Furnariidae > Margarornis > Margarornis squamiger. The sequence goes on along the minus strand of JAWWTY010000088.1, from coordinate 32,620,818 downwards.
ACGTCTCTTGAAGACTGCAAGAAAATACTGAAATTCTCCTTGGAGCAAGAAACATAAGGTCCATCAGACTCATCTTCAAAACAGTATACTTTTTTATTCCTTCTCCTCAAATGGCTGAGGGGAAAAACAAACAAACAAAAAAAACCCCAAACAAACAAAACAAAAAAACCCCAAACACAGAAAAAAATCCAAAAAACCACAACACCCCAAAACCAAGACAAACCAAAAAAAAAACCCAAACGCCCAAAATAAATAAAAAAAGCAAACAAACAAAAAACCCTCCACCCAGAACAACCCCATAAATCCTTTCAAATGAACAAAATTATGCAGAGATCCATCTCTGCCTAGAACTTTAAAACAAAATTAAAAATTGTTCAAATAAAAACTTTCTGCTCATGGAGATCTTAAGAAACTGTTCTAAGGTGACATACAAACTACTTTCCAGTGACGCAAAAGTTGCTGTTTTCAGTCCTAACTGAGGGCAACCCATTGACTAAATACAGTGAAAGGAAACTAAGAGAAGAGTGCAAATCCTATGAGATGTATGCATAGAAATTCAATAATGCAGCTGTTTTCACTGAGACTACAAAATTAACACTTGTAAACATATGGACACTTTTCTTTTGCAGATTTTGAAATCACCAAACAGTACTAAAAATAATGGAAATTTTGTTTCCAAAGTTCACCTATAAATTGCTGCATGCATACATTATGGATGATATCTCTCAGGAGGAAATACTCCTTCAGTCGTATTTCTACTTGCCCCTGAATCTTTGGAAATTTGTTGTGTGTCGAAGGGAGGTAGCACAAAGAGCATCAAACCTTTTTCAGTCTTTCCTATATCGTCCTACTCTTCAAAATTCCTGATTCATAGGATATCCAAGGTGATGCCACTGACAAAATATAATATATACATAAGTAGGTTTCAAAGAGTTTGGTGCTGAAGTCAGAGCATGTGGGCCTCAGTCAACAGGAAAATGCCTGTCAGCTTCAGTGTCTTCAGGCTGAAGTTTTGATCAGCAATTCAGAGCAGGAATGCACAGTCTGTCATTTCTGGACCATAATTAAATTAATATTGAAAATAAGAACACTTCAGTTTCTTTTTCTGTAAAGTGACTGAGGAAATTAAGCAAAGTTTTCCCATTGATTTAAACATACAAAACCAACAGAACTAATTTCTTATACAAATCTCCAAAGTCTGCAAATAAAAAGGAACACTGAAAATTATTTTGCACCATAGTCATTATCATGTGCTACTTCTTTGTCTTCCAGAACAAGAGGAGCTCTGTCTGGAGGCAACATGAGACAGTGAACTATAAGAAAAGAAATGGATATAAATCAGCATATATAGAGAAAAGGTGACTAGTATAGACACAATTATATCTGTACACAAGGATTAGCTGCATGGCCACTCTCCCCTATACACAGTGTGAGAGTACATAGGCCCATACAGTTTCTATCACAATTAACAGTGGCAAGGTGTTTTAAAAGAGAACAGAATACAGTTACTCATTTTCTGCTCTTCCTTTTCATGTCTGTACAGTTAATCTGTGCTCCTGTAGACAGAAAGACTATGTTGCTGTTTGACAAAATATCACAATGCAGATCTCCTGATAGGCTAATAGCAGCACAATGTTTTTGATGTTCCCGCAGCCTCAATGACATCTCCATGTGTTGACATGCACTCCTAGGCACACTGGTCTTTGACTGTGGACTCATGCTGGTCCAGATACTATGGCTCTTTGAAGTACTGCAACACCAACCCCCTACATGTTTTTGTAATGACATCTTACTCACTAGCTATTGAAAACAAATATTAAAATATAAAGATACACAGAAAATCGATGTAGTAGTAAAAATTTAAGGCAGCAACTGACTTTTGTCAATTAAATAGAACAATGAGATGCTTGGAAACGTATATCTATACATTCCAAAAAATAAATACCATGAACATCAGCTGCTCTCAGAATAATATATAAATAGCTTATAACATCTTCATCTCATCATGTAATATTTTTTCCTACATATAACTTACTCAATTTTCTTTAGAAGGCTATTCTTTGTAGGAAGTGCCAGCATCAACAAAACTTACAGGACTTTACATAACTCCAACGAAAGCCACAAGAGCATTAAAGAAAATAGAGAGAAATATGACAGATTTTGAATTTCATTTCATGCTAAGCTATGGATTCTGCTTTCCAGACTTCCCTGACTACCTTGAGCTCCTGAGGCTTTCAGTTGCTGGCAGCTGAGGTGTAAATGTGCATGCAATCCTCTACCTTGGGGCTCATTCTATTTCCTATGCTATTCCCTTTCCCATGCTGCCTATCCCAGTGGGGTGAGTGGAGAGGGTGTTCAAGATATCTGAAATTGCATGCAGTAAAAAGGCATGGATGTTGAGACATATACTTGTAACTTTTACACTAATGTATTACAGTAACTTGCAGTGTAATAGCAATTATGGGACTGGTGCTAGAGAATGTTTAGCTCTCTTTTTCATGTCCTTCCCCAGCGCACGCACTGTTTACCTAGCAACAACTGGAAAGATGCCACTGGTAACCATTCTGTGTCCATACACTCTACATGACCATCAGCACAGATTCAAATGGAGGATTTGTGTTCCAGAACCACACAGCTCTGTATTTAAGCTAAATAAGGTTTTGATTATGCCTTTTATTTCCAGGCTCGCCAAAGGGTGGGGCATAAATAACCCTATTCCAAAAGTATCCGAGAAAATAGTGTGCCCTGGAGATACACATTCCTACTCTTCTCTGGAGGTGGGAGAAATTATTTTGAGCAATTATTCTCATCAGGCAATATATCCACCACCTCAGCTATCAACTGACCCATGAGCTACATCTGATTCTTCACCCATTTACCTTCAGCTGTGCCAAAGACCCATCACACTTAGGCAAATTGATCCTGCTTCTGCAGACACCTGGGAATTTATGAGCTGTAACACTAAACTGACAAGAACTTAACTTTTGGTAACACTGATGCTTTATATATTGCTGTCCCTAGAAGACTTTTTTAAAAAGTAGCAATAAGAGAAATGAAAGGAGTAGGCAAAAGGCATGGGGAGTTTGAATATTAGCAAAAGATCAGTGTCAGAGGTTTCAAGCCTAAGAGAAGAGAGCAGAGCTATGTAAATATGCAGGAATATATGAAAAATTAGTAGAGTAAATTGAATAGGAAAAGAAAATTCAGTAACTGGAAAACCTGAGGTTCTGAAAAAGGTAAGGCATATAAAAAGCTAAAGTGTAATAAAGAAGATAAATAAATAACTGTGGATAAAGAGAGACCTTAGAAATAGGAATAACATAAGGACTTTAATAATTAGTGGGGATCTTTGCCTTGTGTTGGCATAAAAAGACCAGTATTTCACCATATTTGCATTAATTGGTAGGTGATAGATGAAAGAAAATTACATGGACCACAGACCTAACTAGGGGTTAGTGACAAAGATCTCTTCTAACAAAGCACAGCCATTAAATTATGTCATCCCCATAAAAATGATTGGAAAGTGCTACAACAGCTTCAGAAAATGGCTTAGTGTAAAGGAAGACAACAAGATTAATAACAAGGGTATAGCATGCAATAAGGACGTGACCCTGAGTTATCACCCTGAGAATGTCACAAGCAGGACAGAGAAGGTGGTAGGATGTCACCAAGAATATGCATTACTTAGCAGAGCCAGTCACTGAGAAATGTGTCATGCCAGAGTAGCAATAAGGCTGCAAGTATCTGGCTGAGACAGTGTGGGTGTTACCACACAGCACTGCCTCACACTGCACAGAATTTTCAAGAGGAACATTGAAAAACTTATTGAAACCTCTAAAACAACTTACCACTACTTTATGTGCTGGTATGGATAACATCATGTGGATACGTGTGAAGGCATCTGGCAGGCTCATTCACCTTCAGGTCTTCTTTCACCAGCAATCCCACTCCATTCAGTGACATGACAAGTGATCAGCAGTCTGGCCTGAAGGCCATATTGCCATCTGGGCATTATTTACACAGACGTTCACTGTGGCACTTCAGCCATCATGTTCCATGAAACAGCAACAAACACACCATCCATTAGCTCCTAAAATGCTCTTAAAGTCTGATTCACCGAAGGGGCACTGGGGGAACCCCAGTGCTTCTGGGGATCTTCTTGTTTCAGCAAATAATAACACTTAAGAATGCTATGTGGTATGGGAGGAATTTATCCTCTGTATAAAGGAAAACAGATGTTAAAGGGAGCAGGACATGAGAGCTTTGAGGGACTGCTGTGACTGAGCAAGCATTCTTTTCTGAACAGTACTTGTTTTCTACTTTTCTAATAATGTTGAGTCTTTATTAAAAAGTCAATACATATGCCTAATTTTTCACATTTCTGAGCACTCTCAACCCCTCAGCTCTTGTATCAGAATTTCTCAATGGCTTACAAAATCATGTTCATTATCTCTTTTAAAATCTTAATTCCTTGTCTCCTTTCTTCCATTCCTCTTTTCTTTCCTTATAATCATTCTCAGCATATGTGAAACATGTAAACTGGCTTATGAGGGAATGTGTGTTTTCTGTGAGGTTCTGGTTTTCCCAAGCAGGTCTTAGCTGTGGGTGTAGGAAGCCTTAATCCAGGCTTCCTGCAGGCAGGTATGCTACAGCACTCTGCAGTCAGAAACCCTTAACAGTCTCTTTCTTTCTAAGCCACTTTTAGCTGGACAGTTTTGACCTAGTCTGGATGTCTATATATTTGTTCTGTTCACCGAAGAGGTGTTAGGTGCCCAGAGCTGAATTCCAGACGTCCCACTATCTACTTTCTGCTTTGTTCCTGATATGGTTTGTCAGCAGTGACTTGTCCAAGCTGATAGTAACCAAGATGTAACTAGCCATACAGTCTTTTCACACTGCTGGTGAGCCTCAAAACACAATTTAGATTGCGTTTTCCAGAACAGGCATTGAGAGAATTTGGAGACATTTAGAGGGAACTCTTTTTAACTGAGTAAACTTGATGTGGGACACAGCCACACTGTTTTAAAGCAAGGTATACCACAGAGTTATGACTCACAACCCCTCATAGTCTGAGCAGCGATTAAATGTTAGGGACCCGGGGTCAATAATTGCTGCAGGGGTATATCTCCAGCCCCGTCTCCTGCTGTTCTCCTTTTGTACAAAGACTAGTCATGATCCCATAACCAACCCCTGCTATGGCCCTTGATCAGACCCGTGGTTGAGGGCCTGGCCACATCGAGGTGGCCTCTTTCCAGGCTCCCAGACATTAAAGATCTTATAATCACAGTTTATCATACCTGTCTGAAGTATGGTATACCTTGCAAAGGAGACAACAGAGCTGATGTTAAACCCACCTGAGCCTGCAGCACTTTGCAGCCCAGAGCACAACACAGTGGCCAAAGGTTTAAAGCAAAAGACCAAGATATAGACTTTCTTTATGGAGGTGACATTAACTTCCAGCAAAATAGTTGATAAGACAACAGGGCAGCAATACCTACAGCTTATCTCAACAGGGCCAGAAAGTCAGTGTCGCCAGAATTACAACAGTTAAATACAGCACATCAAGCATCAGAGTGAGAAAAATTCATTTTCCCACCATTACAAAAGCACTGTATCAGTACAAACTCAGAGGAAAACCTTCTTGCTTTCTGCTTCTTGGCTGTCCCAAAAGAGGTCCATTTTCAGCAAGATGTCCAAAGAACCTAACTGTTGTAGATATCTTTTTCCTTCTGGTTTTTTTTTTTTTTGGAGTTCTTTTGTGGATTTTTATTTCAGCTTGCCCCAGGCCTTCAAGACTCCTACCAAGTTGCAACTTTCCAAGAAGAACATGGGTATGTTGGTGAACAAGAAGCTCACTATGACTCAGCAATTTGCGCTTGCAGCCCAGAAAGCCAATAATGTCCCAGGCTGCATCAAAAGCAGCATGATCAGCAGGTTGAGGGAGGTGATTCTGCCCCCTACTCTGCTCTGGTGAGACCCCACCTGGAGTGCTGCATCCAACTCTGGGGTCCCCAGCACAAGAAAGATGTGCACCTATTAGAGACAATCCAGAGGAAGGCCATAAAGATAGTCAGGGGCCTGGCGCACCTCTCCTATGAGGACAGGCTGCAAGAGTTGGGGTTGTTGAGCCAGGAGAAGAGAAGGCTTTGGGGTGACCTGAAGGTGACCTACAAGAGAGCTGGTGAAGGACAATTTGCAGGGGCACAAAGGGGTAGGAGAAGAGGTAATAGGTTCAAACTGAAAGAGAATGGTTACAGAAATATCAGGAAGAAATTCTTTAATATGAGGGAAATGAGACACTGGTGTAAGTTGCCCAGAGAAGTTGTGGATGCCCCAATCTCAGAAGTGTTCAAGGCCAGACTGGATGCAGCTCTGATCAACCTGTCTAGTGAAAATGTCCCTTTCTATGGCAGTGGGAGTAGTACTAGATGATCTTTAAGGTTCCTCCCAAACCATTCTATGGCTCCCTGATGAAAAGTAGCAATGCTTCAGTGAACAAAGCCTTCCATGCTACATGAAGAAAGACAGCAGGCATGAAACTAGATTTACATTTTGCTTCAGTGAAAGGGAGCTTTTTCGAACTATGCTTGAAATACACTGAATCATGGGGGAAACCAGTTATCTCTGAATTGAAAACTGTTGCCATTTACTCTGAAGACTTTTTATCACAAAGTCTTGGCAGACACTTCGCTAGCATTTTTGAAAGCTTTCAGTCTGAAATTTAAAGATGGATGTTTGCTTCTTTAGGTAATTTCTTGACCAGACCTCAGATGGAAAGAAATTATTTTTCCCTGGCAAAAAAAAAAAAAAAAAAAAAAAAGGCACGCAAAAAA
>JAWWTY010000088.1:32602108-32613885 GCA_035222235.1 Margarornis squamiger | reverse complement strand
AAACTTCCAGAGACTGCAACAGAAGCCAATCTTCCTCTTAGGAAAAAAAAACCTCCTAATCAGAGAAACCCACGACAAGCAGTTCTACCTTTGCGAAGTTTGACCATGACACCAAGCTCAGTGGTGCAGTCAGCACACTGGAGGGAAGGGATGTCATCCACAGGAACCTTGACAGGTTTGAGAGGTGGGCCTATGAGAACCTTAAGAAATTCAACAAGATCATGTGCCAGGTCCACCAACAGTGTTGGGGCAAACCCAAGCACAGATACAGGCTGGGCAGAGAAAGGACCTGGGGAGAAATCCTTAGGGGTGTTTGTGGATGAAAAGCTCAACATGAGCTAGCAATGTGCACTTGCAGCCTGGACTGCATCAAAAGATGCATGACCAGCAGGTTGAGGGAGGACTCCCACCATTACTCTACTCTTTTGAGACCCCACAAGACCACCCAGAATGCTGTATCTGGGTCTGGAGCTCCCAGCACAAGACAGACATGGACCTGTGGGTATGAGTCCTGAGGAGAGACAGTAAGCTGATCACAGGGCTGGAGCACCTCTCCTAGAAGATCAGACTGTGAGAGCTGTGATTGTTCAGCCTGGAGAACAGAAGGCTCTGTGAAGGACTTACAGCAGCCTAAAGAGGGCTCACAGGAAGGCTGGAGAGGGACTTTTCACAAGCACATGGAGAAGCGGCCTTAAGAAAGAGAGCAGGTTTGGATTAGATATTTTGAAGAAATCCTTCCCTGTGAGGGTGGTGAGGCACTTGGACAGGTTGCCCAGAAGGCTTGTGGACTTCCCATTCCTGCAGATACTCCAGACCAGGATGGATGGTGCTTTTAGGAACCTGATCTAGGGGAAGATGTCCTTGCCCATAGCAGGAGGGGTTGGAACTACATGATCTTTAAAGTCCCTTCCAACCTTAACCATTCTAGGATTCTATGATTTTGTGATTCTATGTATGCACCTCCATCTTCATTTGGTAACATCTGCTTCGCCTCTGCTTAACTTTTCTATTAATTAAAATTTGGTTCATTACTGTAAAATCCATCCAAACCCCTCAAATTTATTTTAATTTCTAGTCCTACAATAGTCTTTGTCTAGTTTAGAAGGAGTTCAATCAGATCACCTAGAGTTTGTTCTTTTTCTCTTCAAACTTTTTTGCCACCTGTGCTGAAAGCTGAGGTTTTTTATTCTTTCATCCATTTCTATTGGTTTCACTAAAAGATGAACAAAAAGGGTCAGCCTGCTCCAAAGTGCATGTTTGCATTCCCATCATGTAATGCTGCATAAGGGAGGTGTAGCACACCCCCAGGGATGCTGTGCCTGCTGCTGTGGCCATGGATTTGGCAGTGGGCACTATGCCTCCATCATGCTCTGCCTACTCTTTGTGGGGTGTGCAGAAATTTGCACCACCAGGAGGGGGTCTCATGGAGTCAGCCTAGGCAGCAGGAACTCTGCGGGAGCTGTGGGTGATGGATGATGTTGCAGCAGTCTTGCATTCACAGGAGCTGTCCAGGTCACACTGTGCATCTACCTCTGGTACCCTGAGGCTCAGTGCACAGGAGGAGACCCAAACTACTAGGGAAGGGTGGAAACAACGTGCAGAAAAGAAATGAGGGACAAGCCTTCAGACAGTGGTGTAGGCATACAGTATTCATGTCTGGAGTGTTGAGCTGCAGGATGCAGATGGGGAAACCCAAGAAACTGTTGGACTGAACTAATTTCCCCTTTTCATTTCTCTGCATTTCACTTTTTACATCATGTCTGGCTGGAAGAGCTATGATAATAGCTATCTTTCTTTGAACATGTGCAATCTGCACAGGGCTGTACATTGAGGTGAGTCAGTCTTAATGTTAATACTAACAGTAAATATCTGGCCATGCTCTGAGCATCTGCCCCTTTATCCCTAGAGGAAGGTGTCACTTGCAGAGGCAGACAGAGTTCAGCTTAGCTAAGTTTGTGATCCCAGTAGTTAATATAAAACATGCAACTGAAATATGTCCTATGCATATACATTGTATTTCTGCACATTAAGTACATAAGACTGTACCTGTCAAAAATGCCATGGCAGTTACAGAAAAGAAGACAAAGAATAAAGGACATACAAAGCTACAGTTTTCATTCAGATTATAAAAAGACAAATTCTTCCTATTTTTGTCATCCCAAATAATGAGGGAGCAGAAGGTAGGTGTAAGTGTAAGAGGTGTATGGGTTTTATTACAGTGTTTATTGATCATTTCTAAGACAAATTCCAAAAAGATGTATTAAAGCAGTGTGAATATTTTAAGGTGCTTTGAATCAGAATACTACTGTCCAAAGATAACAGATATTAACTCAAATATATTATGAAATGCTGTGATTCAAATTACATTGATAGAATGTTAGAAATTTTGAGGTAGCAGGATCTTCAAAATCTTGGCCTCAGTCATTCCTGTGGTGGATTTAAGAGGCTGTGTGTCAGTTTTACTGCTGCCTAAGAAAGCAGAATAAATGTTTTTCAAAAAAGTCAAGAGAGGCAAAAGAATACAGCAAATACATAACCATGTATACAAGTGCATGAGGATGTGAAAAAAGTGGTAACTTTTGAAATTTCCAAAATATCCTCTGCTTATATTTTAAAATGATTGACAGATTTGTTTTGATGTAGTAACCAATGTATTTTGATCACTGCAGATTAAACAGCACCCAAATAAATGTTCTCCCCTTTTATGTTTATTTTTTATACTCAAGTAAAATATTAATTAAACTTATTTGTTTTTCAATGATTTCTAATTTAAACAATATTGCATTTATTATTGGCTTAAAACTGTGTTGGAATCACAGAAATAAGAAAAAAAATAGTGTTACAAACAAAACTCTGTTGGACCACTTCATCATCTAAACACAAGGCATAATACATCTTGTTAATATAAAAGGGATAGTTCAGCAGCAGTAGAACAGTAGAGACCTAAAATATGTTATCATAGAATCAGACAAATATCATACTAGTTTGAATTTTAGTTTTAAAATTGCCCTTCTGCTGTTTAGTTTTCATACCAAAACAGTAAAAAATAAATTGATTTTTCAAATGATGAAGCATTCAGGCAAGTAAATCAATTACAGACCTGTAAAGTATGAATGTCAGTATGAAGAACTTATAACCAATGCACTAATAAAACATTGTATGATCTTGAAAGACATGTTACCAAGATCTTATCATGCCCTAAACAGTTAACAGAAAAAAGAGATTCTTCAAGGACTTAATTGTAACTAATACATGAGAAGGATAATATTAATCTTGAAACATGAAGAGTTTTGTCTGTAGAGAAACCAAATCTTTCATTTGAGAGTAACTTCAGTTTTTACTGCATGTCTATATATTTTATCTACCCATAAATAGAAGTAACTTTAACTACTTTTTCAGTATGTGCTTAAAACCCATCTACATCCTTGGCATTCATCATTCACTGCACTCACTGGACCAAATGCCACACATGGAATAAAAAAACCCCTTTCTTTGATCAATTACTCTCCACGTAAAACCCATGACAGAAAATTAAATCCATGTGCTGTTACAGGTTGCTGGGAGGCCAAGGACCATTAAGGTAACTTCTCTAGGACATTTGCTGAGCCAATGGCATTGGCTGAACCATCTCTCTCTGAGTCCCTCTGCTGCCTCTTCCTCTGCCATGTCCAGTTTAAATCCCCTGCAGAAATATCTTTTTTAAACACCTGCAGAAGTGGGCAACAGACACACTGTTAAGTGTGCCACAGCTTGCCCCCCTAGTCAAGACCATACTTAATTGTAACACAGAAGAAAACAGCCCAGACAGGATAACTTTGGAGTTATCCCATGGTAACTTTTGACCTGGAATTGTGCAGGACACCTACAGTCCCTGCTCAGGACTCCCAACCGTTGTGCCCTGTGCTGCCTTCTCATTGAATCTAACAGTCACGGCTCCATGTGGTTTCATGTGGTTTGTTTTACCACTTTTTCTCTCTTGTTGATTGTATTCCACAATTCAATGGTACATTGTCAGAAATTTGTGTCCTTTTGTTTAAAATATTCCGTCTTGGTTTGTTGTGCTTTTCTCTTTTTCAGACCATTAATTAGACCTAGCCAACTTGACATTCCCCTGCAGAGATGACTTTTCTGACCGTTTCATTGCTTTTTTTGCATATTTGTGTTTTACTGCATTCTTGAGGAGATGAAGCAACCAGAAGTACTCATGGTACTCAAGGTACCAAGCTCGTAGATGCATTTTGTTCTTCATTGCTTTCTTCAGAATTCAGTTTCACTTTGACAGTTAATGAATGCTTTCTAAGGGCTACCCACAAAGAGCTCTCTTCTGAGTGTTAACACTCCATGCAAATTTGTGCATCTGTCATTAGAGCTGTTTTTCCTGTTTCTCTTAGCAGCACGGAAATGAATACAACATTTTATCAGCAGGTCACTCAGGACCTCCAGATCTTGGAAACATCTTGTTGTCAGTTTTAGTTTCACTGTCAAGTACCACCAATAACATCAGAAATTGCTGCTTTCCCATTACTCATCCTGTTAGTCCACTCAGTCAGGAATTTCGAAGGCCCCTGGAGCTGTTAACATCTTGTTGCTATGAAAATTTATCACAGCTCCTTTACTTTCTATGCCTTACTTAGTCATTAATTTCTTTACCCCCCAGAAATGTAATTTTCTTTAAGAGTGAGAGCTTCATGGTAAGCTCTCCATGCATGCCTCACTAGCTATTGTGTGATGTTTGGAATTGAACCAGTGGGTTGTACCAGCTATTGCTGAAAAGGCTGAGCTCCCTGAAGCTTTTTGCCAACAGTTGCTTTGGCCCGAGATGCCACACCAGGCAAATCCCTGGCAGCCTCACAACAGGGACTCTCTACCCCACTTCGTTCCTGGGTGGCTTCTCCAGCTTGCACTGCAGTGTCTGCCACTTGTCTCCTCCAACGACATCAGCAGCCCTTGCAACCACAGAGCCAAAAGGCAGCTGCAAGAAACACTGCCTGCTGATCAGCCAAATACCCCTCTAGAACAGCTGTGACTGAAGTCTGTTTCCCATGATGGAGAGGAAAGCTGGAGCACAAGATTGCTGTGCTCACTGGTGCAACTGCGTTGCTCAAGGTGCTTTTCAGCTCAGGGGCTTTCAGACACCATCATGTCAGACACCATCAGAGATCTTAGTCAGAGGCAACATCTGGTCCTCATCATGGATACACCGCTTTCCATGCATGCTCCTCTCCAGAGTAATTCCCTTGTACTGAAGTGGGGCCTTGCTGTGATCTGCTCCTGTGGCTCACTGGCAGTGGTAAGCCCAGCTGAAGAAGGCACTCTAAAACAATCACAGGCAGCAGGGCACAGTTTACCACCTCCTGGCACCACTGCCAAAAGATCTTCCTGGTGGCAGTATCTTGTCCCCTCATATATGAGAGTCTGATCAGAATGACTATTTCTTTTGGCTCCCCTTTCCAAAATGCCAAAAAGTAGCAAAGGAAAAACAAGGGCAGAGGGAAAACAACAAAAATAATAGCAGAACAGAGAGCCAAGCTAAGGGCTGCGTATTGAAACACCTGCTCTACAAGAACTGTCTTGATGGCATGTAGCAAGCAGCTGTCAGAAGAACTGCAGAGCTTCCTGGGGTGGTTTTGTAGGACAAGGCTTTTCTGAGTAATGAGAGAGCAATGATTCCCATGCCCAGGCTTCCCTTTAGAAAAAAAAAGTGTCATGCACTTTTATGTGACATGGAAGGAATTTTCCACTTCTCTCCTGTTCCTCAGAAGAGAGGAGCTTTCACACAACATAAGGCGGGAGAGGACAGGAGATGAGACTAGGACCACCACACATTGCAGTATAGTGCAGTACTATATATAGTATAGCTAAGTGGGGCCATATTCACTTGGTCCATCAGCTCTGAATCAATTTTACTAGCATTTTGCCCTATGTAGTCCTGAATTCCTAAGTCCTAAATCAGAAGAGTTTTATTACTCCTTTTCAGCAGATAAAAAGCAGTCATTGAAATAATTCGTTCTGCTACATCAGCTTAAATTTTTGGCTATGAAAAGCCTTGTTCTGCTTTCTTCCAGACTTTTCTTCCCTACAGAAGAGTAGCACTGCAGGGGACCCAACAGCGGAGCCTCTGGCATGACTCCGCGTGTGATGATGCTCAGGTCCAGACAGGAGGCTCTGAAATAAAACGTTGATTGCAGTGAGACAACTAGGCAACCCTACACACCTGCCTGTGCTTAGCAAGGCTGTTGTGGTGTTCCTGTTTGCCAGCTCATTATATGCATTTTGGCGGAAAGATTTGCTGTACCCACAGGCATCTTGCAAGCACATTTAAATTAGAGTTGTAGGATCCAGGTTCCATCTTCTCCAAAGTGCTGCTCCTGTCACTGGGGCAATCCGCACGCCTATCACCGTCCTTGAGTAGCTATTACTTAGTCAATAGCTGTGTGAAGAAGTACCTTAGCAGGAAACACACTATAATCAGCAGCTCTGGCTCAAGGCAGAAGTACTTTTGCTTCACCGCGTGTCTCTCAAGCTCTCTGAAGGTCGCTTTACTGGACACAGTCAAACAGAGGGACAGATGCAACATACGTAAAACCTCTCTTGGTTACACGCTCAGGCTTGGCAAGTGTTATCAGAACTTCCTCCCTCCACCTCGGATTGTTATGGACCTTACAAATACTTGCCGGCGGGCTCTGCCGTCCCACATTTTCACGCCGGCTGCCCACCGCGCCGTTTAAGAATTAAGCCCCTCGCTGCCCCCGCGGCCGAGCCCCACGGGCAGCATCCCCCTCGGCGGCGCTGCTCCCGGGGTATGGCACGGTGAGAGCCCGAGGGGCGGGGCGGGCTGGGGCGGGCCGGGCCGGGGCAGGCGGGGGCCGCCGGAGCGGGGAGGGGAGCTGGCCCGGCGGTGCGGGCGGCGCGGGAGCAGCGTGCCGGACCGGGATCCGAGCGGGGGCGGGCGCGGGAGCCGAGGAGAGCCCGGCGGGGAGGTCGGTGTGCCGCTCGGTGTGTCCGTCCGTGGGTCGGTCGGTGGGTCGGAGGTGCCCGGGCGGGGCGGCTGCGGGGAGCGCGGAGCCGCGGGGATTGAGGGCGGGCAGCGCCGGAGCGATGCCGGCCCGGGCCGATCCTGCCCGGAGCGGCCCCGGGGTCTGCTGCGGTGGCCGCGGAGGTACCTGGGGCTCCGGGACGGCCCGGCCTCCTCCCCTTCGGAGAAGGCGGGCGGGGGGCCCGTCCCGGCGGCCGGGGGAGCAGTGTGCCAGGGGAAAGGCGTGGGAGCCCCGAGACTGCGGGTACAGCGATGTTTCCTGTGTGAGACGGTCACGCCGCGGACACGTCGGGTAACTTAGACAAGGTGTTTGTCACCGCAGAAAGTTCGGGTCTCTGCACTAGTGGAAATTTGTGAACTGAATACTGGAGTTTGGACGGGGAGGAATATGTAGGGAGTGCTGGGAGACGGGCAAAGAGGTCCAAGTCCCTTCCCTTTAAAGTGCAAGAATTAAACCGGCCGGGAGCTCCCCTATGAGGGGATGTGCGTGTATTTCTCTCGCAGCTACAAAATTCGAACTGGTATCTAGGAGCCAGAAGCCAAGAAAAGTAACTTTGTTTTTCTGAGGCTGTAAACTGCCAGCACATTCACTTTTTTTTTTTTTTTTTTTTTGAGTTATCTATGACATTGTTCTGCAGGAGATGTTTATTGTCTCAACTTCATTTGCATCAAGCACAGCTTCATTTCAGTGAAAATGGGTATTGAAATGTGCTGCTGTTCTGAAAAGCGTTTTCTGTTAATGAGACTACCAGGGTGTGCCTGATAAATTACTCACGTTTACGTTTCGTTTGGGAAGGCTGTACAAATACATAAAATATAAAAAAAAGTTTGGCTTTGGGTATGTGTTATTGTCGTTCCCGTTGCCATTCTTAAAATTGTCTTTGGTGGTGGCCAAAGCATGTGGCTGTACATGGCAGAGAAGGGAGAACTGCAAAGTGTGTAGTGATGGTGAAGGGCCACCCAGTTTCTTCGATCACATCTGTTCATGGCTATTTGGAAAGCAGGAAAATAGAATTCCAGTCAAATTACAGTGAGTGTACTGGATTCATAGCATTATACATTCTTGTGCAATCAGAAGTAGGTAGCGAAAAGTTAAGTTCTGTTCACACTTTAATCTCACTTATTGCCTTGACTTCCAGAAAATTGAGAGCAGTTCAGCTCATTGTTTGAAAGCAGAAATTTCTTATTTCTTTTAGGTGTAAAGTACCCAGTGACTCATGGAACGGTAAGAGCCCTCAGGTCCCTGTGGGTCTCTTAACCAGAGTGCCCGCTAGAAAAGGAGAGCAGAGGTGTACTGGAGATGATTGCTGAAGAGATGATTTGGCATCCCCATTATCACAAGTTGCCTGTTGCCTCCTGACATTGGGAATTACATATTCTCAGAGGAAAATTGGAGGCCAGCGGTGCTGGTGCAAAGTATGACCTTGAGCTTCTGCTTGTACCACTGTGTGGTTGAGCTGGAGAGGACAGTGGAGATGTGTCTTGCACTAGGGCAGGTCAAGGGATTGTGGCCTTCCACACAGCATTGCATGTGTGTCAGAGAGACCATATAGACACTGGTGAACCCTAGGGATATGAAACATGGTAGAGAGCCCCTGCTCGAACTTGAAAGGGTGCTTGACCCTACTGGAAACCTTGACATCTGCAGGAGACCACACTGACTGCTGCAGAAACCCCAAAACATGGGGTGGGCCAGGAGATTACCCAGGAGGGGGTACATCTTGGTGCTCATGGCTGACCCCAACTGCTCTTTTTATTCTTGGAGGCGGGGACAACAAAGGCCAGCCAAATAGCTGGAGGAGGCAACTGAACTCCCCTCCACGTGACTGTGGTTCCACATGATGTGATTCTTGACATTTTATCACTGCCTTTATTTGAGTAATTTAGCAATTGCTGTTTTAGCCATCAGATCTGTCAGGAAGTATAGCTAGACTGCCCCTGCACTGCAGAGTGGTTTATATTTCTAATGGTAGCTGGTGATGCAGCGAAAGGATCCTCTGCTTTGCTTTAGGGGAAATAAAACTCATATCCAGTGGTTTTAAGAGCTTGGGGTGCTGAGGTACCTAACCATGGCAGTGGTGGGCAAACAACATGCCACAGACGGGTTCTTCAGGTTATTTTTTAAGTATTTTGAACTGAGGTCCATACTTTGCAGCTGGTATTTGACTGGGGCAGACATGTTCTGCAGAGTAAATCATGGTGCTGTCACAAAGCAGTGACACAGGTTATCCTGGACCTGGCTGTTGCTGTCTTGTTAGTATAATGCACAACCAACATTATTTTTTCTAACTGTTAAAGAAAGAATGTGCTTTCTGAGTTCCTGTCTACAAAGCAGGAGATAAACAAAAGAAGAATGTGTCTGAAAAAGATTACTTGGAAATGTTGCTACCAGAAGAGAATAAGTTTTAATTTATTACATTATTATTTATATTAACTTTCAAGTGGCTTTTGCATGATACTCATCCCATGAAAGTCCTGACAAATAGTAATGTTACAACCTTCATTGCCTTCTCACTAGCCTGTCAGAGGCAAAGATTGACTTCTGTGATACTGAGTTTGCTGTAATAATTTTAAGAGAAGTAATTACAAACAGTGACAGAGACCCTGTATGGTTTCTGCTGATGGAGTGTATCGTACTTGCCTTCAGCCAGGGGAACTGGTATAGCACCATTACCTTTAGTAGAGTCACTACAGTTTGCATCTGCTGAGTTGTGGCTGATAAACTCCTATGTCTGGCATATAATTTTCTTCACAGAAAGAAATGTATTTGCCCTTTGATAGACCAGTGTGATAACTCGCTTGATAAAGACTTACAGAAACATTATTTGTTATATGTGGTGCTCCTAAATGACAGGAATATTATTCTCTCAGGCAGCCATCAGCCAGTCTGGTGAGTATTGCTGGTTGAGCTATTATTAACAAATACTTTTCTAGTCAAATGTAATTGTTTGTTTTACAGTGGAAAGCACTTGCAATTCATATGGACACAGTGGGATTTTGTTATAAGCCAATACAATGAAAGACTGTGACAGTTTATGTGATAACAGTGTGCAGATTGTAACAGAATTACAATTACATTGAACCTTAGCTGAGGTGAAGTTGTTATGTTGAGAACTTTACTGTTACCATGCTTTAGAAAAGAGTTTTAACAACTCAAGGGCCCAGTTCAGCTTTTGGGAAATGAACGAGGTTGTTGCTGTCATCTTCAGAGCAAAAAAACGACCAAGGACACCAACAACTATGTTTCATTAATGTCTCTCCCAGTGTGTCTCTTCAACCAAAGTAGTTTGGACCTGTGAACAAGAGTGGGGGAATAACAATGGATAAACAGCAAATTATTTTCTCAGAAAATGTTTAAACATCCTGAATATACTTAAAAAATTCAATTCAATTCACTGTATGCTTTTGTCAGATTACTTCCTTTCTGAAGAAGGGAATCCAGGAAAAGGTAGAGTGGGAAAATAGGATGTGGGTCATCCTTTAAATCCCTTTACATTCATCTGGGATATGGTTTGCTTCTCCCCTCATCCCTTGAAAGCCACTTGAAAATGCATTCTGCACTTTTCAGGTGCTCCAGACTGCTGGGTCAGGAGTGCCTCACACATTTTTCTGATCTTAAGAAACCTGTATATAGAATCATAAAATCATAGAATGGATCAGGTTGGAAGGGACCTTAAAAATCATCTAGTTCCATCCTCCCCTTCCCTTGATGCCTGTCCTTTGAAAGTGTCTTTAATGTGTTTGGAAAATGCTCATGACCCTTGAATAAATAAATGGTAAGGTCAGGAGCTTTAGCTCTTAAAAAGTTCCCTACACTAAGCTATTTCATTTTGGGCCAATGGAAAGTATCCTCCCATCCAGCACAAATTATTATTCTCTTACCTTTCCCAGAGAAATAAAATGTATGTGAGATGAAAGTGATTCTTTCCTCACCCCAATCCTCGTTTTCATAGAAAACTGAAACATTGGTTGGTTTTATATTCTCAGTGCATATATTTGGGGCATGAGCACTGATTCTCTTTAGAGTACACAGTAACTAAACTGTTAACACTTCTGGTAAAATGGTAAGTGCTTCTGATATCTGATATTTTTACAAAGCTGTACAGATGTCTTCTGATATTTATTGAAAAAAAATTTAGATGATCTGCTGCAAAAATGGAACCTCAAAGTTCATGGAAAAACATTGCAGTTAATCTAAGTTGTAACTTAAAGAAAATGAGAATTTCTGGGAAGGACAATTAAGGTTGGTGTAACTATTTTTTTTTTTTTTAAAACCCAAAAATATTAAATATATGTCTTGTATACATATGCAACAGAAAAACAAAAGTAAAGTGAACCTTAATGAAAAGCAATACTTATAAAAGTATGGCTTGCTATGTTTTTTTTAAAAAGGTAGCAGAGATCCAACTAATTTGAATGGAAAGTGGGATTGATTTTATGATTGACTGGCTTTCAGTGCATCTTTTCAATTGTAAATACCATAATTTTATGCCATTAAGGGTGAGAAGCTATTTTAGGCATTGGCAACATGCACACTGGCATCGAGACTTGACACCAACTTTCTCAGCATCTGTCCTTCCTTGAGTCTGCGTGGGGAACAAGAACAAGCTTAGAAAGCAGAGAGTTTGCTGAGCTGCTGGTCAGGCAGTGATGGTTGGGTGGTGTTTTGGTAGTGCCATGTACACTTAGGTCTTTTTGAAAAGGGGCGAGCCATTTGCTGTGCACACTGAGCCTTGCTGGG
>JAWWTY010000088.1:32579131-32595564 GCA_035222235.1 Margarornis squamiger | reverse complement strand
ATATAAGAAAAATATTCAGCTATTAGAGGTGTCAAAAAGAGGGCCACAAGGGTGGTGAAGGGTCTGCAGGGGAAACTATATGGGGAGCCACTGAGGTCATTTGGCTTGTTCAGTCTCTAGCTTGTTCAGTTTAGAGAAGAGGAGACTGAGGGGAGGCTTCACTGTGGCCTTCAACACACTCACAAGGTGTTGTGGAAGGACGGGTAGAGATCTCTTCACTCTGTGACCAGTGACGGGTCTCAAGGAAATGGCATGAAACTGAGGTAGGGAAGGTTTAGTTTGGATACAAGGAAAAAGTTTTTCACTCAGCAGGTGGTTGAGCACTGGAACAGGCTCCCCAGGCAAGTAGTCACAGCACAAGCTTGTCTGAGTTAAAGAAGTATTTAGACAACACTCCCAGACACATGGTGTCCTGTGCAGGGACAGGTGTTGGACTCGATGATCCTGGTGGATCCCTTCCAACTCAGAATATTCTGTGATTCTATCCATGGGAACGCTGTGCAGCTGAAGGTGATGCGCTCTGTTGGAGAAAGGCTTTGCACCCACTCCCTTGGTCCACCTGCTTGAGGGCTGTCTGCTCCAGCTGCCCCACAAATTGTTTCTCCCTGGAAAGGCATATTTTGCAAGGAGTGACCATAATGAAGGTGTCATGCTCTCTACAAGGCTTGCTGTTTCCAACTACTCTAGAAAGGGAACTGAAAACACACCCGTGTGTGAAGTGCCAGGTACCAAAAACCTGGGGTCCTGAAAGTGGGCGGTCAGCTGCTGCTGAGTAAAGACGTGCTGGTGTCCACCTGTTGGTGCCATTTCACCCATCATCACAGCTAAGGACACTCCCAGCAGGAGCTGGGAAACCTAGGCCATGCTGAGCCTAGAGACAGTCACTTCTTATGGACAAACTCACTGGGGGCAGGCACAGTAGGAGTGACTGGGGGTTTCTGCTTGGCCACCACAGGGTGCTTATTAATTTCCTGAGGCTCACCTGGCATCCGAAGTCGGCTGGAGGCACCATGCAGAAGCACACAGAGGCATGCAGGTACCCCTGCTGCCTTGCATTTCTTCTCCCTGAGAGCAGCATAATTTCCTATGGCATTCCCAGGCTCAGCTTCTCCAAATGGGCAAGAGGGAAGGAAGGGCCTTTGCAAGGAGGCTCTTGGTCAGTGGAGGAAGAGGATTTGGGAAACATCAGCCCAACTAATCTTCCTGCTGACATGGAACTATTTTCCTCTCCACAGTGCAGTAAGTGGCTGCTCTTGTATTTGCAGTCACCTTCCACAGAAAGACTGTGGAAGATGCTCCGCTTATCTATCCTCAACTATTCAGTGTGTCAATCAGGCAAATTACCTTTTCAGGAGAGGGCACTATCTGGCTCAGAAAGGGGGACTGTAGGAATGATTACCTGCATCACAAATATGGTATTTGTTGAAAACAAACTTGTGGAACTCAGTATTGCCTCTGCCAAAGTAAATGATGCTCCTGTGATGTAAGGTCCTCTTTGGTCCTTTGACATTTTTCATCCCTGATTCTACTGGGTTGAGTAACTCATTGACTTATTAATATTCAATATCTAGGTAAACCTTGCAGAATGCCATGTATTCTGCTACAAAATGGGCCTCCCTTTAGGTCAATTAAAAAAAAGGAAAAGAGAAAACCAATCCAAACGCAACAATTAAGGCCATTAGGGAAATGGAGCGTAGGAGAACAGACTCAAGCCCACTTTACGTGCATTTCAATTTAATAGTAGTGCTCACTGTTTTATTACTTTGGTTAAACATATACAAACTGAATAATCAGAAAACAGTTGCATGACACTTATATTCCAAACTATGTTGCTCAAGGACTTCCTCAGAGACAAAATTCGCCTCTAGAGCCAGAATACTACAATCAGCAGACAGGCAAAAACTTGAGATTCACAAAAGTGTTTGGGAATATAAATTATCACAATATTTTCACATACATTATTTTTTCTGCAATTCGCATTTAAAAATGTTTCTAAAAGTCATAAATATTAATAAATAATAGTTGTACAATAAAACTCCCTTTTACAGCAAAATAGTCACTTTTTAGTTTTGTTGTTCCTGCCTACACAATGCAAAGAAAAATGTTTACCTCAAAAGAAGAAACCTGGCTTCTTTCAAGGTTTAACTCTGCAGGACTTTACTGAGAAGTAGTTATCACACCAGCCAGACACAAAGGACACAATATATACCAATTATATTCTTTACATTTTTCACTTATTAGAAAATTTCACTTGTTTTGAATTAAAGTATGTCTGGATGTGTTTGGTGTTTTTTTTGCCTTGTGGGACAAAAAGGAGGACTGCTGGAAAAATCTTTCATTTGACCTGGATTCTATTTGATCTTCATGATCTTAATCTCAAAATCTGAGGCTTCCTTTCTTTTCTGAGTCATCTGCACCATCTCTTACACAGTGGGGTAGCAGAATGAGTCAGTTTTAGCTTCTTTCTAGCTTTGGTTTCCACAACCTGTTTTGTTGTCATACAAGTTTAAACACTCTATATATTATGGTTTTGCTAGAAATATATAGCTCTGAAATCTTTTTCCCCTTTCTGAGACAAAAAAAAAAAAAAAAATAGTCCTGCTTTTCCTCAGTGGAAGTGATCCAAGATGTTTATGTTGGAGGATGCAGAGAAACAGATCAGGGCTTATGAACATAAATGTCTCAGTAAGAGATGAGCAGTAGGCATTGCATCCGCAGAGGTTCTGCTTTAACCCTATCAACCAATTAGCATGTTTATAATTTGGCAACAGCTCTCTATTCTCATTACTGACTTACATGCCTATTGGCTCATGTTTCCAGGCTTCACATTTCTTATCCCTGAAGTTTTCTCTCCCAAGGCCGCTTTTCAGTCTCTATACAAGCCTCTGATTAACTGCAGGCAAATTGTATGTCCATGTTATCTTTTCCACAGGCCTGCCCTCATTCCAGCTGCATCCAATGCAGATATAACCAAGGTCCATAGACAGTGTGTCTGAGTAAGTAGAGTAAGTACAGCTGATCACAGAGCTTGTAGAGAGAATGTGCCCATATCTTGACAGCTTTGAACAAGCACAGATTTGTGAAGAGTGCAAACCTCATTTTGGGCAAAAAGGACCATGTAAATCAAGATGTTTTTGACAGTAGGCTAAGGTAAATCTTAATTTAGACTTTATGCAGATATATTTTGAAACTGTCTGGAAGATAAAAAGGGAAGTGTCTCTGTTACTTCAGCTTAGACTTTATTTATGCAAATACGGCTTGCTTAATATAAATTCTTGGTTCTACCACTTACTTCAAGTAGACATTGGAAGCTAAGAACAAAGTCTTGAGAGCAGAATTTTTAAGCTTTTGTCAGAATATTCACAAGTTCCAAATATCTACCTTAGAGCTGCAAAGCCCCTAGAAGCTGCAAAACTCTGCTTGTTTTCAGGTGGAACATTTGCTACTTAAAAATATCTAAATATGCATCAATTCTATTATTAAAATATTGTTGCTGGCATCTGGCACTTGATGTGCCAGCAGCAATCACACTGTGGTATAATTTTTTTTATAAATTTTCCTCATTGTCCTGCATGTGATGCCTGAGGACCATGATGATATGAAATGTGAGCATATTATTCCACAGAGGTAAAAAAAAATGAACTCGGGATATAGAAAGTTTAGTGCTGGCAGGTGATATTTACCAGAATGTTAAAAAAAAGTGCACATTTTTCACCCAAGACTTGATCCCAAGTCTATGTCCTTTGTTCAGGATTTTACTGAACACAGCTTGCAGAGAGGTTTCTGGCAGAACTGGTGTTATCTCCCATTGTGAATTGTAGGATGTGAAGTGGAGTGAAACTACTGTATAACCTTCTATCCTCACTGTGTGTGCAAAGCCCTGGGCAGGAAGGCAGGCAATAAGCCATGGAAAGTGCAGCTCCTCACATAGTCACCAGGACATGATGTCCAGTCTATCACTGCCAGCATCACTGGAAAATTTTATTATCTCAATAATTACTCTAGATCTGTAATAAAAGTATTCAGAATAATTTGGTTCACTTCTAAAAGTTCTTTAAACAAATCAATGTTTTCATTGACTATAGTTCCTATAATTGCAAAACAACTGAAAGCAAAACTGATAGTCAGATAGGACTCAAAAGCAATGTAGACAGTCTTGCAGGATGTTTAGTTTCAGTTCTGAATTCTCAGCTATTCCCTGGGAAAACATCAATGGATACTATAATATTGCCTAATCTCGGTGATTTCTACTGAGTCTAGAGAATATTTTCTTTTACTAAAACTGCACTTCTTGAAGTCATGGCATTGAATTATCACCAGCAAATGTCTAGCCCTTGAGATTGCATAAAAGAGAATAATAACAAAGGTGGGGGGAATCCAAACCAAAGGCAAACTTTAAAAGGCTTACATTATTATGCTGACAGTTGTCTGATGTTCAGCTAATCACACAGTATTTGAGCCTACATCATAGCTTCTGCATCTCTTAAATTGCTGGCGGTGTTGGCTCCTCAGAGAAATGAGCCCAGCCACTCTAGCTGGTTCAATTAGCTCTTGCTCAGTTCAGTTTAAAATGGTCTTTGACTCTGATGACAACAGGTCTGAAACTGCAATCCAAAGGGCTATGGTTTGTATACCATTTTCAAAAGGGGGAAGATGAATCTACCAGAGTGACAGACAAAAAGCCATGCCAGGATCCATAAATAGAATATTGACTGGCACACATGCCCTTCCTTCCTGGACAGTTTTGAGATCATTTGATTCCTGGTGACTTAGAAAAGCCTTTGGATCCTCCCACCTGGCCAGACAGGATCTGCTGACCCATTGCATCAGCAGGGCAGTGTCACAGCCCAATGGTGATATTGCTATCTAGGACCAAACTGCATCTGATCAAGCTATATGTAATTTTTGCACAATCAGTGGACATGCTGAGCTGGGCAAATTGGCTGTGCTTACAGAGCAGCTTAAAATAGCCGCATTTTCCTGGAGGCAGAGTCTGTGAAATGTAGTCTGGGAAATATAATATTTCTGTCAAGTTGTTTCATTTTGTGTCTCCTTGCCACCTACTTTAACTTCCAAAACATGCAGCTAAGTGGATACTAAGTTATTAAAGCTACAGCTAGGACAAAGGTGAAAAAATTAAATATTTATTTTGGTGTATGTTTAGTGCCTTCAATTCACACACTTAAATCATGTCACATTTTTCCAGGATACTTGGGAATCCCAAATGGACGTAAGCAGAAGATGGACATTCTGAAGACACTGAGGGGGTTTATGCAGCAGACTCTTATTGAAATGATATGCAGCATTCAGAAGAACAAAAGACACTTTCTCTTATAGATAGTGATATCACACTGAAAACTTTCCGCAACATGGCTACAGGAAAGTAAGAACATGGAATAACAAATGTTATATATGACCAAAAAAAAGTGGCAACTGAGATACTCAAACTGGAATATGGTGAGACATGGAAACTCTCAACTAAAGTAATTTTGGTGGATACTACCTTGGGATATAAGATCTGGTCACATTTCCTTATAACTTCTAATCTAGTTAAACCAAATTTTAGGAATTCCACTAAATTCAATGCCATACTGATTTGAATTGCAATGCA
Organism: Margarornis squamiger; assembly: GCA_035222235.1. Lineage (NCBI taxonomy): Eukaryota > Metazoa > Chordata > Aves > Passeriformes > Furnariidae > Margarornis > Margarornis squamiger. The sequence goes on along the minus strand of JAWWTY010000088.1, from coordinate 32,589,953 downwards.
GCATTTAAATTCTCTCCTTTGCTCTCAGCTTCCATTCAGACCTAGAAATATCCAATAAAAACTACCTGTAGTAAAATTAATCACAAGCATTTTGTTTGCTAATGTCTTAGTTTGGCCTCTGATTAAAGATATCCAGACATTTTTATGGCACAGATCACATTATTAGTTTTATGTGCCTCAATCATTTTCAGTTTTGAGATTAACCAAAATCAATTTCCAAAGCTGCAGTTTCACCATATTTAAAAGCAGAAGGTACAAGAAAATACTTAATATCATGATCCTGCCTGAAGTATTCGAAGTGAATCCTTCTGTCAGTTTGGTTATGGTTTGGCAAATTTTTAAACTTAGCAAATTCTTAGAACCAAATCTAACTTTAAGTAGATTTAAGTGTTGACTACTGCAGGGTAGGCAGATGCTTAACCTAGACTTACCCTGATGAATCTTTATGAGTCAAGTCTGAAGATTTGATTTGAGAGACTGGTGCTAGAGGAGACCTTGGATTGCTGAAGGCTAAATCTCGACTCTGGCACAAGCTTTGTCTTTACTTGAACTGCATCTATTGAATTTGACTCATAATAAGATTCATAAAATGGGAAAATAACTTCATATAATGCTTAAATGTTAATAGTACAGTCATCCCTTAAAGCATTTCCCAGTACCAAAAGTCAAGGGCACTTCTGCCAGAAATGCGTTTTTCATATATGTGTATTTTTTAAACTTGATATTTAGGGAAAAACAGTGTGTTTGCAATACCTATCACTTGCTGAAGGCCAAAATGAAGTTATGCTTTGGTAGGTAAGTGCAAGTGGCAAAATTTGCAAAACTGACCACTGAGTTGGGATAGTTTTCACTGCTTGTAATAAGAAAATATTTTTCAGATATGTCTTTGAACAATCATGTACATCTTGGATTAAGCCTATTAAACACAAGTTATTTGAACTTGTCTACTCAGTATGCAACATCTGAGACTGTTCGTCAAGGACATCTAAATCTTCACCATAAGCAGAGAACTAAATAACCTTAGCACTGAGATTAATAAATTAAAGTTACAGTAGATTGTTACAATATCATTAGAAAAATCAAAATACATACCTCATACAGAGAGATCACACCAAATCATTGTTAAAGTGAGATACAAATGTTTTGAGTACATCATATAAGAATTCAAATTTGACATCAGAAAGATAAAATCCTTTTGATATCAGTGACAGTGGACAATGCTTTCAAAAATATTTTATATTAAATTTCTGAGTTGGAATACTCAGTTGCTGAATTCAGAGTCCTTCCATGGTTAACTAGCATAATCCACCTATAATCCCCATAGTTGTGCTTCTTAGGTAAAATCAGAAATAAGATTCCTAATATTAAATTTCTCAAGAAATTGAGACTGCTGAATTCTATTTTTTTTCTGAACAATCACAATTGTCATTTTTTCTGGTAAAAACACATGGCACAGAAGATAGTTCTATACTGTCAATAGACTGACTCAAAAAATATAAATATATACTGTATTTATATATATAGTATGTACATACACTATCAACAGTCACATTAGAGAATCTGAACAATTTTATTGAAATTATTTTTAAGAAAGTTTTCTGCTGTGATTTCATGTCTACATAAAGAACTGAGAATTTTCAAGTGTACCATATGAAATGGGTCTTCTTAAACCTATAAAAAACATACTGGTGAAGTATATGTGAATATGCATTTTTTAAAAATGTATATGTTTGGGTTTTTTCAGATCTGCAATTTCTACCAGTTACAGCTTGCAAGTTACAAAAACTAAGAGTTATCTGGAGTCAGTGCTTCCTTTCAGCAGGCTGTTGCAGGCAGAGCTCACTCACTGAAGAAACTATTGGCAAATTATTCTCAAGATGATAGTTGATGAGATGACTTATGCTGTCAAAGACACGATCTTTTGTACGAACCTTCAAAAAAAAGAGATGCAAGAATATAGATTAAAGAGTAATTTCCCCCTTAACTTCACACTGAAATTACCTAAGAATAAAATTACACAATCATGTTTTAGAGACTGATCCCTGTCGCATCAAACTTGGTGGAAATTTGGCACTTCCCCAGCCTGGTTTCTGTTTTATCTCTTTCTCCCTCTATTCTCACCAAGCAGATGTTTTGCATGCAACTCCATGAGTCAGTGGACTCTTTCTGAATAGGTCTGCTTGAATACTTTCTGTACATTTTGTTTCACTGTAGGTCAGATTTTTAGATAAACTTTTCTTCTTCAAGAGACCACCTGCTTTTTTTAAGTGTTCACACCTTTTTCACTAGAAAGACCTGTCCCTCCAGGTATGTCAGAACCCAACTTCTCTGTACAGCTCAGCATTTTTGTGTTTTTCTTAACAATGACCTTCAGGTACTTGAAAATTCCCTTCCCTGAAAGTGATCCAGCCACCATACATGCTTAGTTCGCATTTGCCCTGTGCTGCACTGTACGTGCCTGTGCCTTTAACACTTCAGGGAAGGGAATGTAATTTTTCTGGCCTACTTACTACCCTCTGTACTAGCATCCAGCTAATACACATTATTACACCTTTGATAAGAGGAAACTAATATTTAAAGATAAACCAGTCAAAATTATCAGAAGAGGCAAAAAACTAATCTATATTACAAAACAATCTTTAATTATTTAACCAAATGTTCAGAAAACATTTCCTTCCTGTGTCTAAAACAAGTTAGGCATACAGCTTCCACAGGCAGAGCACAGGTCCACTCAAGCAAGCATCATGTTGCAGTAAAGCTTTGCATTGGGCTGGCTCTACACTGCCTCAAGAAAACACATCTGTGAGCACTGTTCTGAGCAAGGAATGTCATCTGTAATCCTTGAACTTTCCTCAGGAAGAGAGAACAACTTTTTTTAAACTTTCCAAAGGCAGATTATGTTGTGGTGGGCACCTCTCCTGAAAGACTTCAGTCTTCAACATTGTTATGTCAAAATTGCTATAAACTTGAACACAAGATGCCACAGGATTTAAAAAAAAAAAAATAAAACAAACAAAACCAACCAACCAAACAAAAAAAGAAAAACAAAAACAACAAAAAACAAACAAACAAAAAAACCCAACCAACCAAAAAACCCAAACAAACAAAAGAAAAACAAAAACCCAAAGAACTCTGATGGCAGATAATCTATCTGCTTGGTCCACATGTAGTTACAGTCAGAGAAAGAAACCAAGGGGCTCTCTCAATTTCCAATGCATACTGCTTTGAAATGTCACTTTCTCTAAATTCAAAGCTCTATTTTCAAAACAAAAAAGTGTCTTAAAAAAAGCGGTAACTGTCCTTATCTATATTATGAGATTTTCTTAATGCAAGTAATCTGCCATCACCAGAGTTCAAATCCTAATTCTAAATCCGGAAAAAAATCCTGCAGCCCTCCATTTTAAGTCTCCCTTACCTGAACAAGGGATCTCTTTTTCCTTTTTTATTTTTCTGTTAGCTGGATGAGAGCAGAAAGAACTGAAAACACACCCTTAAGAGCTGTAACTGTGTCACTGGGTAATGTGCGTAAAATGAATTTTCAGGTAGCATTTGTGTGAATCAGTTTTTAAGAATAATCACACTGATGCCACACAGAAGAAATGCAAGCTGCTGGCACAGTGCTGTAGCTGGCCACACACTGGCATTTTATTGATGACTCTCCACTCTGACAAGTTGCAAATAGGCCTGTTTAGAAGCCTTGTCAGGATCCCATAAGTAACAGAAAAGCTGTTATTCTGGAAGGGTGCCTCCTGAGCAAGGCGTTTCAGAGCCATTTGGGCCATGAGGGCACATCACAAGCAGGCCAAGAGAGGGGATAGATGCAGACAACAAGCAGATCCTAACCAAGGAGGTCAGCAAATTAGAGCTGCTCTAGAAGCAGTGCAAAAAGGATGGGACGGCCTCTTTGCAGACCTTTGCAGAAGGAAAATGTCTTGGATGTTATCACAGGATCTGAGTACTCCATGCCAGTCAGCAGTGCAGCAGAGCTGGTGGGGCGCAGCATCCCTGCACTTACCATGTCACACAGAATTATTTTCCTTGCAATAATCTGTAACAGCTGTGGGTTTATATTAAAGGGAGAATTAGGGAACCTTGTTCCAGGAGTCACAAAAGTGCTGGCAAAAGTTCAGCAGGGTAACTGCTCCCTAAGAGGCACAGAGCCACTTCCTGGGCTGGTGTCCCCATCAAGCCCAGGACTAGACAGCTGGCACCTCAAAAGTGCAAAACCATTCTTTGGCCTCATGTGGCAAATGTAATTAAAAATAAGAAGTACCACAGGCATTTCTCACTGCAGCGATATAGACTCTGGAGGACTGGCATAATTCTGCCAGAGGTTTCTCAGTTGAAACAGATGCCAACAGGCCAAATCCTTTATGGGAGTTTCTCACTTACTTGGGGGCTGGTTTTCTAAAGTTATCCTTTACAGAGGAAAAGGAGTTTCCCACTTGCAGTTGCCAGGAGCCAAGAATAAAACTCATGACAGTGATTTCAAACCCTTAGTAGAGACTAAGCCTCCCCACAAGCAGGACAGGATAGCTACAGAAAACTGGAGCTCCCTTGCCCTCTCCATTTTGCTCTGGGGAAGGTCTCTTCATTAGCTAAGGGAGTCCTTTTGCATCAAAGATAGAGCAGGTTTACCTCAGTTCTCTCTTGGGTATACATGCAGGAAAACATCAAGGTCCTGCTCCATATCCCAGCTGACAGAGATGTCATGTGGAAATTGCCAGTGTTCAGAATAGCCAAACTTGCACAGCCACCAGCAGCTTCTCAGCAGAAATGCTAAAAAAGTTACTTAGCTGCACTTTTGACTAAGCGGCCAAAGTGTGATCTTGCTTGGAAATCAGGTCCCTAAGTCTCCCTGCAGTCTGCAAAAATCATGCAGTGTGTCTTCTGCTAGGCATCAGGAGAGAATCAGAGAAGTGACGGCATACTAGAGATAAGAGGTGGTACTTATGACCAATTGTGAATAAGCTGTAAAGAAGATTAAACACATTTAGAGAAAATGTGTAGAGTCAGAATCCTCATGTATTAGTGAGGAGTTAGTGCTTACAGTTCCTTCTGGGTCCACCAAGAGAAGATGCTTGGCTTGTCCTTTGTGCATGCCTGTCAGCACATAGGAGCCAGGATTCGTGGTACTCTTCCTCACAAGGAAATCTCCACATTTCTTTAGCAACTGTTCTGCTTCTTTCCTGCTCATCTCTCCTTGATACCATGGCTCTGTACTCAGCTCTTCAGCTTCCGTCCGGACAGCTGCTCTGGATGAAGGAGGACTGCTGCACCCTGTGAAGGTGGATTTCTTCAACACAGCCTCAGATGTTTGATTCCTGAGGGCATCTTCAAATGGTTCTGGTTATGGAAATAGAAACGAGTAAGATCATTCAGTGGTAAATCTTGTCATGAAAGAGTGATATTCTAGCCATTTTAAACTGGATTTATTTTGCATTATAGCCACTTCCTTTTATCTTTATTTAAAAAAATGAAGCAAGAGATACTAACAGACTTACTGATTTATGGATTATATTAAGACTGAGGAGTGTAATGTGGTTAAAATTTATGTTATGCACAGAAAGATACTTATAAAAATCAGAGTGAACCTCTGGCAGGAGCTTTTGAAAGGTACTGATTTTATTTCAGTAGTGGCTATTGTCAACAACTGTATTTATATGATCTCATACCAGGCAAAGCTCTCCTTTAGTCTTGCTAGGTATATCAGACAGTTTAATTTCAAATAAATTGCATAATATGGGTAGCTAATGTCATTATACTCATATCTGGTCTCTCTTCAAGCAACTTATTCATTTAAAAATTATCCATTACTGAGTCTCCAGCCCGAGGCTATGTCTAGAAGGGAACAGCCACCCATACCACTCCTAGCCTCCATCTAGGAACAGAACATTGCAAAATAGACACAGGTTAACACATTTAATGTCATTTATGTAGCGAAAATCAGCCTCTGGGAAGCATCTTTTAAATGCCAGCTAAATCCTAAACTCAGTGCTACTTCCTGTAGACTCAAATGGAGAGATGTGTCATTACAGATCCAAACAGTCTTACAGAAATAGTAAATATGTCAGTGGATGCTTCCTTACATGCTGTACTGACCTATTGGAAGCTATTTCCCCTTGCAAGGCCTTCATCTGTTCCACCAGTACATATTAAAAAGGAGTGTTGTTCTGTGCCCACTAAACTTGTAAAAGGACATCTGCAGAGCAGTGCCATGACGCAATACACCGGTTCTAAACAGACTGCTCAGATGAGAGGAGTACACAGCCATGCTTGCATGGGACCACACAGAGGTTAATTTAGCCCAGAGAAACAGAGCACATACTGTGCTGTCACAACTTATTGATGTCTCAACTCGTTCTTAAAAGTAGCTTATATATGTCTTCACTATATGTCAGTCTGCACTAAGTCCAACACATGTTTAACTTGACAAACACTACCTTAAAGCTAACTGACACATTTTCTAATACTACTTTTCTTTGTTGATCCAATTACTGATAAAGATTAATGAAGGCTGGAAGATGAGAAGTCAATTTTCCCTATTTTCTGAGAAAAGTGTGTATAAAATAGAAGTAAGTATGTACATGTTTTAAGGGTCTGGTATGTTAGAAATAAAAATTAACAACCCTGATTTCAGACAGCATACTTTTCTCATTTCAGGTCTATATTCATAGACAGATACTCTCTCAACTTTCTTCTCTCCCCCTTTCTTTCAATCCAAAATCTCACTAAACTGTGGTTTAGTGCCAGGAAGACAGTTTTATGCATGCAAAGACAACAGAAATATAGATACATTATTTCACAAATAACGTGTAGGCACCAACTGCTTTGTCTCACTGCCTTTTAATTATGTGAACTGAATTAAATAACACATGTATCAGCAATTTATTTGAGGTCGGAAGAGTAGAAAAAACAAGAAAATTTTCTGTGCATCAAATATTTCCTAAGTTATTAACTGTTAAGTAATTCATCAGGGCTTAAAACAATGTGCATTGGTAGCACTGACATCAAATTAATGGCTGATGCTTACAGCATTGGTTTGCAGCTATGGCTATAATTCTAATTTAGGAAAAGTTGACTTCAAAGTTGGAACAGGTAGGATAGGAGGCCTACCCAGTGGAAGCGATAACTCAGCCTTTTAATTTCCATTCCTTAGATTCCTTGTTGCACAAAGCTTTTGTTATATGCCTTGACTTCCTAGTAAAATACTCACAAGACAGGCTGGAGCTAATTCTCCACCCATTCACTCCTTCACTGTCCTCCACTTCCCTGTATGACAGGGTTTCTGATTTATTTTTCTTCTGACATAGTTGCCTGTAATGTTAAGGATAACATAGACTGCAACTCATCTTAATTCAGATATAGTACAAATTAGCTTCAAATCTTCAGGCACCCTTATTTTAGCTCAGTTCAATATGAAACCCCCATGAATTCTAAAATTAACCATTATTTTTTAATTATTTCTTTAATACAGGACTAATGCATAAACATATTGGATCACTTGCTAGAAAGGGAGTGAATAGGAAGGAAACTCACTCATGTCAAACAGATCCTTTCCTGGGCTGCTTGCTTTGGTCTCCTCTGTTGTTCCACTGAAGGTACTTTCAGCATCTGCCTGAAGTGCCAATAGAGCTTCCGTATTTATATGCTGGGTGTTTACATATGTTGGCATCTCTGTTGTTGGTGTTACTTCTGATTTCTTTTCTGGCATACTACAGATATTCAGAGATCCTATAAAATTCAAGATTTTATTTTCCTGTTTTTTTCTATTTGACAGAACAGTGTTGGTATAATGACCAATTAACATTGCATCACATTACCACAGGATTAAAATTTCCTGGAATGCGAGATGTAAAGTCAATAATTTCAGGATCTAGTAGCAAAAAATGTTGGTTAATGGATTCAGAACTGTGTTTCAATGAGGAATTGGGGGCACTACTATTCAGGAGGAAAAGAAACCTTTGCAAACAAAAACTCAGATTCAAAAATGATATACCCTTAGGGAGTCATGAGAGAAGGAGAAGGCATAAAATCCTCAAACCTCTGCAGATTAACAAAAAAGAACATATTCCAGCATTTGAAAAGAAGCTTTCCCTAGAAATACAGTAACTTGTCACATGAAGGTGGATGGAGTGAAATTTAACACATTCTGAAGTGATTTACTTGAAATTCATAGACAACAACAACAACAAAAACATTATACATTATTTGCTATTTGAGGAGCAGAGAGCATTGTTTCACATTTCAAATGAAACTTCTCACTTTAGGATTTTCCTTTAAAAATTCCATTTTGCATACCCTAATGGGTCAGATTTTCAGAACAAACCATGCAGCCTGCCTTTAAGTATCAGAGGGTTTTAAGACACAGAAAGTTAGAAAGCTGAAGATTTGAGCAACTCTATATATGAACTGCTCTGCAGAAGAAAATATTTTATAAACGTGTGCGTTTAATAATTTATCCAGAGGTAATTAACAAATGCATTTCACTGGTACCAACTCTAAAACTCGACAAAGGGAACCTATTGACCAAGTGCAGTTCATTGCCTTAAAGACTTTGAGGCATCAGACTTTCACATGATTTACCCATCCAAGACCACCTGCCATATTACAGCTAAAAGTAGCAAAACTCACCTTGTATGACAGGCCCACGATTCCATTCTTGACTGAATTTGTCTCCTAAGTGATGGCTCTGATAATACATTTGCTCTCCTCCCACTCCTGCTGCAGACTAGAATGGACACATGTAACAAAATTTTCAATTGCCTTTAAAATGCTCTGTTACATTATGAGTGGTTCTGACAATTTCTTTGGCTGTATTCTGTGTGCTCAAACTCCCTGATTCATCATGGTGTCAGAATATATGTATCCCAAACACATTTGTGTAAGAGAAAGATACTACCAATGACCTTCATGCATACTTCCCTGCTTCCCACGTATAACACCCACAATACCAAATGATGCACCATCTCTTTTAGTACATTTATCTTCATATAACAAGCCTTGACAAATGGTTCCTGGGAAAAGCATTCCATAGACATATGCCCGGCACCAGAAGACAGCCCCAGGACCCTTCAAAGCATGAGCTGAAAGATTCACATTGACCAGGGAAGGCACTTGGGCACTGAAGGGAGGATGTCTACAGACAGGGCCCCGCTGGATTTAAGCAGAGTTGTGGTGGATCTGAAAACTCCTCTTAGGTGGCTATATGGATACTGCAATCAACCATTTAAGAGGAATGCTGGCAAAAATATCCAATCTGACCTTAGTTCAACATGAGGTAGAAAACCTACCTAGGAATCTGGATGAATACTGATCACTGTCAAATTATTAACATAATGAACTGCTAGTAATGACTGCACTAGATTGTTTAAATGATTCTGCATTAAATCATTGCCAGTTATTGTGCACTACTTGACACTCTCTGAAGCAGACGTGGTTTCTACAAATGTATTAACCCTCAGTAGATTTCTCTTCCTTGAACCTGTTTAATCCACAAGGAACTCACCTCCTTTCATTTGTTCTGAACCTGCCTAATGTGTTGCCCTCTAGGTCTGCAATGCCCATTCAAAAGGAAACTGGCCACTCACGAAGGGCTGTGAGCTATAAGTGTTCCCAATGTATCCATCTTAAAATACATGTCTTTTAAAAATTTCGTATCCATCAGCAGAATGGCAGAGATGCAATTGCACTGACCTGAGCTGTATCTGCCGCAGTGGGAAGTCTTGTTTTGAGCCTGGCATCAAGGAAGCCGCCAGGGGGAGGTATTTTATTTGGGATGTTGTTGTAATAGGGATGCTCTGTCATGTCATTATCTTCCTCCGTCCATGGGTCCTCAAAACTCTGCATTCTGTAAGGAATTGAATGCTTTGTGTTGCCCCTCGCTAACAAAGCACTTGCAGTTACTTTCATCAGGTTAAGACTGCTTGTCAGGGGATCACTATTGCAAATCATTCGGACAGCTCAACTACCGTTACAAGTCAGGAAGCAATAATGGATCATGCAGCAGACCTTCTCTGTTTAGACAAACTAATCCAAACCTCCTTTGCAACGGACTAAATTCTTTATTTTGAGTAGGATGTTTTTACTTAGCTTTAAAGACCATTACAAACTGAACTAACAAGCAATTTTATCTAATCTTACAATAGAATTTGTAATATTATGAGTTGATTGACTGAGTAGGCTCTAAAACTTATCTCTAAAGATATGCTCTATCACCAATATAAATCTGGAAGAACTTCAGAAAGTCAAGAGATATGAATACAGCATGCTTCCAGATTAGTATAGTAGCATTTTATATTCACCATATACCTGTTTTAAGTTGATATACGAGACTGTGGAGGGTACCAGCTCATTGGGATTTATACCAACATTAGCACGCAAGCAGCAATCCATGTCTCCATTGAAAACAGAATGCTATATCCCAGGCTTATTAAACATAGACGAACAGACAGATTTTGTATTCTCCAGAGAACAATGCAGCCAAAGCCTCTGTACAATACATCATATTCCTAAAAACATCACCCTAATATGAGAAATAGTGAAACATCACTAGACCTTTTGGAAGCCCAGCACTCTAAGTTAGTCTATCTAAACTGACACAGCTGCTGTGACAGTAAAAATGAGCAAATGCCACAAATGACATCCATTCTTGGCCTTCCAACTCTGGCTACTAACTACAAGAGAAAACACACAATCATTTCAATATCTCTGTGAAAACCATATTTATCCTATTCTTTTAAAATTACTGTGTTCTTTTCATATCCATTAGGTAAACACTGTTGTGCTAATTTAGCAGAAATCTCTTTTTAAAAATATTTAA
>JAWWTY010000088.1:32568330-32579031 GCA_035222235.1 Margarornis squamiger | reverse complement strand
TTAAATCCTGTCTCCAGCAACATTGTCCACCAGACATTTTAGTATGTGAAGAGAAAGCTGAAGAATATCTTTTAGCAGTCTTCTGCAATCATACTCACCTATCATGGAAAGTAGGTATCTGAGAGGGACATCGCAAGTATTGCTTAAATCGAAGCTCAAATGCTTGCCCTATGGTGCTGATGACATCCTGGGCCAGGCCATCACAGCATTCCAGTATATGACAAGCTAAATGAAAAAGATTTGACACATGCACATGCAAATTATTTTTTATGTTATGGTGGGATGCACTGACCTCTGACAAAACACCTGTATGTTGAGTATAGTTGCTTTATTAGTGGTGTGCACATTTCAATAAAACCCAATTCTGATACAGTGAATTTCAGGCAATGGTGTCTTTATAAAGGGTACATAAAATTGCAGTGGCATGTAACTGCCATAGGCAAGATCACAAATGACTTCTACTATTTTAACAAGTCCACAAACACAAAAAGTCTCATAACATTTCACTTGTTATTACCTGAATGCAATAGATTATGTAAGACTTCTATATGGTAATAATAATAAAAACTTTCTTTGGTTTCCCCAACTTTGTTACCACTCCAGTTTTACGTCTAATCACTCTCAGGTTCACAAGGGAGGGGGGAGCAGTATACTCAGATACTTTCAAGATAATAGGCCCTGACTTTATTTCCAGAATACAGAGGTTTATACCTTTTCCTGCTTCTCTGCATGGACAGACTCCCAGTAAACTGTTGGATCACTGAGGAGCACAGAGGCAGGAACCTAATTAACTCCATCACTTACTCATGTGCTACCTCTCTGAATCCACTGTGAGAGAGGCAGTAAGGAGAGAGGCTGACAGCAAAAGCTCTCTTCCTATGGAAGACTGAGAAACCTTTATCAGGTCTGAGCAGCCAAGTCTGTCATAGTTTTACATCAGTGACTGGCTCGGAGGTCTCATATGATAACACTAAGAGGTGAACTCAGGAAGAACTCACTCAACATTGCAGGAACATAGACGGGTGTTAGAGCAGGAAGCTAAAGATCTGAATGAACAACACTCACCATGATATCTGGAAAAGCCCAGGCGAGTTAATTTTCCATATCCAGAGCTGGACAAGCACATGGTCTATTTGCTATAGCCTGGATTGGATTTAAAACTCTGGTTATTTTCCAAGTTCTCCCACAGTAGAGTGGATCCTTGTTTGAAGTTACTAATTTGTATCACTTTTTACTGCTTTAATAATCTCAATATAAACACTTCAGCTGAAAAACTGCATTTCAGTATATGCCCAGTGTCCAGCTCAGAGGAACCAAATGCTTTGGATGCAAATGTCCTGCAAATAAGGGTTGGTCACAACGTTTGTTTTAATTCATGTTATATAGGGAGACTAAGTAGGTTTAGAAATGACTTCTCAGAGGCTGATCCACTGAACAGACTTCTTAAGAAGCCAGAATTAAGGGCCAAAGAAACCTGGAGTTGTGCACATATGGAACACCTGCTGTCTCTTCCTCAGCAGCAGCAGCACCTCATGCAGCATGAGGTAGCACCAGTCACAGTGCTAAACAGATAGAGTGGTGGTCTCACCTTACAGCATATGCTGTGCCAATGAGCAAGCCAAGTCAATTCCTGATTCAGGGGAAAGGCTGCTAGCTGCATGTTGAAAGTGGATTTGGTGGCCAAAAACAGGACCTCCATGTGTCCAAAAGTGGAGGCAGACATCCCTGACTAAGAGTGGGTTATTTGCTGCTTTCACCCTCTGCACCACTGCTGGTGGCAGTGAACAGTCAACCCACATAAAAGATTTATCTCCGTGAGCGTGGACCAAAAATAGTAAGACCAAACAAAGCTAAAATGTTTGCACTCTATAACTAGAGCACAAATTTAAAGAGACTACATTGCTCACTGCTAAACCTGTCTGGAGCTGAAATGAAACATGAGTCATTAAGTAGTTTCAGTAGGTGACATAATGAGTAACCTGTTTCCTTGGATACGTGAATGGACTTTCAGCAGGTAGGAGATATGCTTCTTGTAAAAGGATGAGAAGGTTTGGCTCACACAGAGATGATTTCTTGTGAATGTTACAGTAGAAAATAGACAGCCTTTAGCTTGCTTGATCCAGAATACAAAACACGAAGACAAGCTTTTCCATCCTCAAGAAGAAATGAGTTTAATATGCACGCTATACTACAGCACTGGTGATAGTGTCAGTAACAGCAGCAGTAACATTTTCACTAGATACAGGAGATACATTCTGTTCTAAAGTAATTTGCAGGTAACAGAAAGAATAACAGAATGGTGAGCGATGGTGAAATAGGGCAGTTCAGATTTCTTGGTAAATTAGACCCTTTTCTAATTTGTGTTTTAATACAGATCACATATAAACTCACCAAACTGCAAACCACTGTATACACACAAGGGGGGAAAGTACTATGGAAAAACCATAATGCAGAAGGGTTAAAGATCATAGCATGAAAGAATTCCACATGAGGTAACAGTGCTTCATTGCAGCAAAAAAGACTTAGGAGAAAATGGCTAATGATGAGGACAAAAGCAATTAAGACTAGGAAGGTGCAGCCTCGCTACAGAGGCAGCCCATGTTATATAGGTATCATATACCTTTTTAAAACAATGCAGAAAAAGGAAAGAAGGAGGTACAGAAATTATCTGAAGGATGGAGGATGTGCACTGCAGCTGGAGACCTAGGGAATTTGCTGTCAATATTTTCATAAAGCAAACTGAGAAGTTACTTGACCTACATACACAAAAGGAAGATGACATATCAGGTGTTCAAATGATTCCTCCACCTAGCATAGATTAGCTGAACAAGGAACAGTCACAGGAAGCTAAGGCTAAACACATTCAAAGTAAGACAGAAGAAACATAGCATATGAAACCATTTTTATCTGATATCCACTCGCACAGAAACAGAAAACAGAGCACAGGGCTCCTTCAAAACCTACAGTGCAAACATCTGGGCTACAATGCTAGTTCACTACATTGTCACTGAGATCCCCCAGAACAATTAAATCAGTCTCTGATTCAGCAGAAGGGTGCTGCTAAAGCAGGTGAACCCTGCACCATACATCTTACAGTCTGATGCTTGTGCCTCTCTGGTGGGGGACACATGATGTTGTAACATAACAAGCATTGCAGAGAAGTGGACTATCTCCATACCTCCCATTGCCCATAAGTTTTCTAGGTGTTTAACTAACATTCAGCATATTAGTATGTTCAGTGCAGGTATTATTTATGAGCTAATTTCTCTCAAGTCTGGACATCTCTGCACAAGGACACAGCAAATTCTTCAAGTATGTAAAATCATTAAAGATGACAAAATGTGGAAGCTACTAAATTAGTTATGCCAATAGTAAGGTGGGCAGCTCAGGGTTTGAAGAGTTGGCATTTTGGAGTTAAAGTGTCTGAATTCTCCAAAAATCCAGTTGGAAGTCTCTATTTTTATTTTTATTTTTTTTTATTTAAATTTTTTAGGCTACTCGGTTCTTCTCTATGAATCTATAAGTAATAAATAGATTCTCAGGTACATTACACAATACTTTGTATCTTGCATTAAGATGTAGTAATGCCTTCTGTATTCAGACTGTAATTTACAATTCTTATAATTTCTTCTTATTTTTTGAGAATGTGAACTGGATCTTAGCCTTTGAAGACAATCAACAAGAAGTTCCCTGTCCCTGACTGATTGCTGCTAAAGCAATACAACCTTGAATAAAACTTCGCTGAGAAAGAGAATTACAGCAAGCTGGCTGAAAGCTCACTATTTGATAAAGAATCTGATTCTGCCAGGAAGAACGCGGCATGTACTAAGAAGACCTAACAGATTCAGCTGCCTCATTAGATGACTTAGTCAGAGGACTGCTTAGCTCTTGCATAGTGATTAGGTTTAGGTAAGACTTAGCTGTTGCCTAGAAGCTCACACAGCCAAGTAAGGGAAGTGTTTGATTTAAGCGATGAAGAAAATCAAAGTCATATTTGGATATGAACTAGAGGCAAGGCCTGTTCCAAGTTTGAGAACAAAACTGCTGCTTCTTATTGTTACACATCTTCCCATGACTCTGTCAAAGGCAATCTTTTCATTGGGCTGCATTTATATTTTCCAGTGGAAAAAGAATCTGACTTAAACCATGAATAATTTGTGTTTCTCAAAGGAAAAACAGATGTCAAATAGATTTTTCTAACTTACCTCTCCGATTAACAGGATCCTTAGCTACATATGCAATATAGTCAGTTGTATCCTGTCAAAAAATTAACATATCTACAATGAATGCAAAAAAAATATTTGCACTGATCATAGCAAAAGATCACAGTCCAGCATTAGTATATTCCTGTGGGTAGAGCTTCAAATGACATGTTTTTCTCTACAGTCTTAAAGCCTATATAAAGGTTTATGGGATCTGGTACTGATTGCACCACTTTCTCCAGAATGTGATCTATTCCAGCAGAATTGAAAAATCTCTTCCAAGGCCTTTGAGAATCAATTAAACAAACTCAGTAGGATTTGGATCAGGCCTCATTTAGGAGGGAGTAGAATTACAATTCCTTATCGTCAAACTACCAAGAGATTTTGGTTCAGAACATAAATAGTCCTTAGGTCCTGTGGCAGAAAGAGTGGGAGTAACAGCCCTGCTCCCCAAAAATACTGAGCAAAGGCATTTATTCTTGTGTGAAAACAGGTGTGTTTACTGACTACAGTGCCATAGGGCACAGATGTGGTCAGCCCCTGCTAGGCTGTGACAAACAGAATCCCAGGACCCTCTCCCCTAGCCTATGGGCTGCCCCCTGCCACACCCATTGCCACATACCAGGTGCATTTTCTGGCAAGAGTAGACAGATGTCTTCTTCAAGGATTTTTTTTTGCTTGCTCTCAAGCAACCCCTGTGCTCCTGTGCACAAGTGGTGTAGACTTGTAACATTGTGCCAATGGAACAGAAAGGCCAGTGTTTCTGGGAAACATTCAGGCCTGCTGGCATATCTGTAGAATGCCATATAGCCTTGATGCAATCAGGAAGTCCTGATTAGATCTGGTATTTCCTGACATGTCTGGCTAGTCAGGTATAGCTAAACCTGAGGGACATATAGGATATACTGCAGAGGTCGGCATAAATCTACCCAAAGCATTTTCAGGTGATTGATCCCAGATCATTGACAATTATGCCAAGATCTAATGCAATAAAAAACATCAGTCTTCAGTTAAAAGATAGACTTCTTCAGCTTAGCTTTCTCTAGTGCAAGCATACACCACAACATCCCATCCAAAACAAATCACTGTGCTGCATGACTATACAATTTCCATCCTAAGGAGGGTGCAAGGGAAAGGATGAAGCACATTCATGGTTCTGGTGACAGATATGTAGCCATATCACTTAATGCACTGTTGGAAGGCACTCAGACGCAGCAGCAATAAGATTGGCCTGTAAAAAAAGCAGAGAATGCCTCTGGTGTTTTGTCCTGTAATTTCTTAGGCATCCTGTGACAAAGTGTCCGAGCAATGACTAAAGTGGAAAATAAGAACGCATATCAATAAGTGAGTGGGCAAGAAAAGTGACTGCGTCTATAGTAACAAATAGAACAGAGCCAAGAAAAAGGCCTGAGAATTGTTTCAGAGTTGTCCATACTGTTTTATTGTTGCTACTCTCCCTTGTCTCACTGTGCTGGTTTCTCATGCCGTGCTCTGAAACTCTCTGAGGGACCAACACATGCTGGGCATTGATTGCAAAAGACCACTATGAGGGAAGAGAGTGAATGTGTGCATGCAAATTACACTGTGCTATTTAGTTTCAGGGCCAGAAGGGCCAGAAAATGGGTCACAGATCAATTTATTTACCAGTTCAGGCATAGCTAATGGATACATTTATGCCTGAGTAAATCATAGATCTATCTCATAGTGTGGGCATGACAGTCTGGAAGTACCTACTCTTTATTTCCTCTAAAGCTCAGATTCATGTTGATTATGACAAACTGTTAAGGACTTCAGGTGGGCACATTCCACTGTGGCTAATTTAGAAGATTCTCATCCAAAGACTGTACAGGGATGGGCTAATGTAGTAAAGTGGTCCTTGACATTTAAGGACTGAAAAGAAGTATGAATGAGCTATAATTTTCACTTCAAAGAAATTGCACTGTGGTGTTAAAATTTGGAGGTATGGCTGAAACACAAAAACTACTGCCTTCGGGGACCTCTGAGACACCTTCCTTATTAGACCTTATGAGATCCTCCACTCTGGTATTTCAGCAGATATCTCCAAAAACAGATGTCTTGTCTAGTAGCCTGAAACCAACCACCTGAAACTACTATGGATGAAAATTATTTAATGTATCATAAGGAGGAGCTGAAGAGAGCTAAAGCAGATTCAGAATACAATCTTGGAAATGAACTAAAACTGGTTCTGAAATGGTGTGTAAAAGGATTTGGTGGGAAATTTTTAAGCTCCCATGTACTGACACAGCCAGAAACTGACTCATTACAATCAGGAATATTGCAAAAAAAATATATATGGTATTCAAGCTGTTCTCCAAGACTGTGGAACAGTTCTTCAGTGGTTATATTTTGAGTAATGTAAGATAATGAACAGTAAGGGAGTGGGTGGAAAGTGGTAAAGCTAATTGCTGTCATGAATGTGAGGCAGACATCCAGAGTAGAAAGGTGGATGGGGTAGAGAAGTGAGGGTAGTCTCACTTCCTAATAAACCAAACTTCAAAATTCAAAATAAGGGAAATACTTCATAAAGAAACATGGGTGCAGACCTAGGTTCCTGGTGCACTATGGCCTTTCTCTACCAAGTTTAAATTTCATATAAGAAGATGAGCTTGTGGACTGAAGGCCAGCTGTGGTTGGGAGATACTTTGCTGGTGGCAGTCCACCACCAAGTGGAAATCATTAAGGGCTAATGAAAGTTATGTCTAGATGGCCCTCCTATGAGGAAAAAAAGCTGTGACTTAACCACATCCTTGCATTTTGTTTTCTTCTACATGCATTCAGGGAAACCACCCGCTTTTTGATTTAAAGTTGTGCCAGATACTGGACCCCTGAGATAGGCTTGCAGAGCATCATTAGATACTCATACCTACCCTCTTCCCCTCAATGCCCGAATGAATTCATGCAGTAGGGAAAACAAATTTACAATTTCTCTGTATCTTGTAGGCTCCCTTGCACTATGCAATTTTATTTCTTTGGTAGCTTACTGACTCAATAGCATGGTTTTTCCCTCTCTAAAACATTTGGAAGAGCTTGTTTACTCCAAATCCAATCTACTGCTGCTCCTCACTCTAGCAGTGGGCAGTGTGAGATGGTGTTTCCAGGACTTAGCATTTGGAATGGCAGATGGGCAGTGAAGAATCTTCTTACGGAGGCAGGGAACTGTGCTAATCACTCCTCTGCCCACTTCAGGAATTGTTCATTTACAGCATACATTGCAATCTGTTGTATTTCGAAGCTGCTGTTTACCCATATTTTGTTCTCCAAATTATTATGATATGGTGTCCTTTCCCTTTATGTAACTGTACTGAACACAGCAAAGCTATACTAAGACTGAAGACCACCTTTATGTTTCCTGAAGACAGCTAAATGAACAGAGGAAGTGCCAAGGATCTTTACCTTAACAGAGTTGAACTGAGAGAATTAACTTACAAAGCAGGGTAGAAATTGCCTTACCTGTAGTACATGACTGATAAATGATGGATGATCATATGATGGAGAAAAAGACACTCATTCAATTAATCTAGGTTTAAAAGTTTTCAAAACTCTAAGGTAAAAGTTGAATATTGTCACTATTTTGTAATTCTCTCATTGCTTCCTGAGTGACAAATACTTTTAAAGTACATTTATTAATATACCTTTCAAGAGACAGCTTATAAAAATAAGGAAAAGCACAACAATATGTAAAATTGAAAGCTGAATGGAAAACTGAAAGTTTTGCAAAACAAGAAAGATCTGCATTTTTCCTGAAAGCCTGTCTTCAAGTTGCATGAGTGTAGCAAATATACCTTAAAGCAGTATTCAGTAGTCTTATCAAAGCACACTTAAACATGAAAAAAAAAATAAATGCATGCATTACTGTAAGGATAACTGCAACATAGTCTGTTCCTGTAAAACCTGCTAAATAAATTCAGCCAGGATAAAAATCTATAGAATCCCATATGACTATACTAGATTACTCTGAGAAACAAAGCCCTGCTTATCAGTTACTACATAAATACTCTCAGTCCCCTGACACTTTTTGTTTCAGTCAAAGAGGAGGGTCTATGAATGCTTGTCAGTCATTCCCCTCAAAAACAGTTTGATGGCAATAATCAAGATGAATTTATGAAACAAGACACAGGAGCTGTTGTTGTTATATTTTTTTTTTCTTTCAGTAGGATATGCAATAAATTCTGCTCCGATCCTCATAAAACAATATCTGTGTGGGGGAAGGCTTTAAAGAAATACTTACTGGATCACCTCCAGACGCAAAGGAAATAGATTGCATATGGTGATTTGCTATGATCTGTATGGATCAGAAAGAATAAGAGTAAGTGAGACGGTTTTCTTATGGTTTACACTTTTAATTTCTTTTTTGGTTTGTATAGAGGTGAAAATCCAAAATCAAGATCAAAATGACCTACAAGGAGTACAAAGAGTAGCATAATAATATAAATAAACTTAAGAATGTATCTGTTCTAGTGTTCTTTAAAACATATGAGGACACTGCAAAATTGTTGAATGTGCTCAGAACTCCAGTAAATCAGGCAGATCTGTCAGATAGTATCTTTGGAGAAATTTTAACCTGTTAAAATTCCATTTCTTCATTACAGATAATGACGAATGAAGCAAAAGGTCCTATTCATCAAAACATTTTTGTGCTGATGCCACCCTGGTAAAATCAATGAAACCATGCCAATCTGTACACCAGCTCAGGTTCCTAACATTGCTTCCAACACCCACTATGTCATTTTATGTTTCAAATATCAACATGTTTGCAATATGCAAACAAAAATTTGAATCTAGCTGCAATGTAGCATTGTGGACAAAATCACAGGCTTACTCCAGGGCATTTGAAATTCAAATTGCTAATGTACGATTTGAACTAATATGATATGTCTCTGGGAAGAGACAAATTGTCCTGAACATCTAATACAAGCAGAGCAGCTCTGCTATTCTGAAATTTAACTTATGAACTCTTTTAATAATGAAATCATGTAGTAACCAAGAAAGAAAAGGTCATTTGAAAGAAACTTTTGCTTGATATTTGAGTCACAGAAGCCACAACAAGGAATCCATCTGGGAAAGGACAGGCCTCTATTTAGTGCCTCAGACCATATGATAATAGAAGTAGGATCTTAGTTCTTCAGTTTGGAGAAGGAACCACATACTTTAGAAAATAATGTTCAAAAAAATATATGCTAAAAATATATTCTCTGGGCTGTTTTCCCCATCCTGCATCTTAAAGGTCTGAACTAGCAACTGTCTTCCTTGTAAAGAAAAAAGCCAGACATGACCTTCTCTGGATCTTGCTGCTTCATTAAGTCAGAAAGAGTTGACAACTATTTGCAGTGTTTCTTTCATGTAAAGAGCACTTCATTTTCAATAGCCCTGCTTGTCTCACAGCAGCCTCTGAAGATGTGGTTAGTTTTTAAGTGTTCACTGGTAAATTAGTGTTCCACTACTTATCAGTGAGGATTTCCTTCTTTTTTCCATAAAGAAGTAACCCTAACAATAGAAATGAACTAGTGAAGATCTGTTACACATTTAATATTGTCACTATCCTGACATGCAAATAACCCAATCTTTTACTTCAGCATCATATAAAGCAAAAATTATTTCAGATTCTCTCTCTATACTAATTTTTCCAAATTTTAAGAAAACTGAAAAGTGCTTGAAACCATTAGTTCAAGTCAGACTGTTTTTTTTTTCTTTTAATTTCACAGCTAAGCAGTTTTGTTTAGTTTGAGGTAAGGGTCTTCACCACCTCACCCCTGCCAATACCAAAATACTGAAACCAAGCAGAGCAAACTACTAATGCATTGCTTAAAATAAAATGATTCATTAACATTGGCACACTGTTCAGAAAAGAGAGAGGAGAAAAAAACCCAAAACCCAAAGAAATCCTAAATCAACCAACTGAACAAAAAAACATCTTCCACTCATCCCTGCTTGACATATTCACAGAGCTGTTGTGCAGCACATACTATTGCTTTCCTTCTCCCCTAAGGACAAATAACACTGTCTTGTCTTTTCTTACGTTCCAGTTCCCCTGGGAAAAAGAGGCCATTACAGAAGTTCACAGCCATCTTCCTGTGTGGGGCCTCAAAGGGCAAAGCTGCTGGGCCATGCTTATTTGCAAATCAAATACTTGGCACAAACAAGAAACAGCAGAGACCACAGCCAGACTAGGGATCTCTGAGAACCCAGAGGTTTCCCAGGCCTGCAGCACACAGAAAAATCTATCTCAAAAAGAATGATGTGAGAGAAAGATGAACAATTTTGTCAGCTCATAGAAAAGGCAAAACATCTGGAGTATGTCTCCTCTCTGGGATAAAACAGTTTAACTGTTAACTTATTCTGCCCTGTCATCGGCTGAAGACAAGGAGACTTTCGGGGCACTTTCTTAGTAGATCTAATTAACATCAAGTCCTATGCTTCTCACTGAGGGTAACTGCTCTGTGAAAAGCACTGCTCTGTATATTCCATAGTAAGGCCACAA
>JAWWTY010000088.1:32553705-32568309 GCA_035222235.1 Margarornis squamiger | reverse complement strand
TGCTCCCAGTCTCTCAGTGCTCACAGCAGAAGACTTGGACATTTTCAAAGTAAGGATAAGAATGAAGATAAATGAATGAAAACACAATAATAATAAACAGAAAGCTTTTTAATACATAGTGTATATATTCTTTCTTATTCTTTACTTCCAAGACTCTGAAGGACAGTAGGAATTTTATTTTTTTCCCAGCTGTATCTGGGCAGAAAGTCAGGTGTTCTAATGTAATATGTGGCTCACAGCAAATAGCACCACATTCACTACGCATGTCCATCTGCTTTCTATTTATATATACTGAGCAAGGATTTTTCCCATCTCATACATCACTCACAAAACACTGCAGTGATTCCCCAAAGTCTGCCTGTACCTTCAGCACAATGATGAAGAAATAAGCTACTTGAAAAAGGCTGACTTGTCTCTCTGAAAGACTGGTATTTCACTGCACTGCAAAATCCCTGAGGCTGTATTTTTAGCAGTGCCTCAGGAATAGTTTGCCTTTTCAGAGTCTAAATGGGAAAAAAACAACAAAATTGGGGATGCACATTCAGTCCTTTAGTTTGTTACTCCAAGAACTTCTCTTTTGCCACTCTGAAAGTTTGTAGTTGTACCCAGTAAGAACTTCCATGACCAGAAAATGACATTTTATGTCACAGATTTTCTAACAGCAAAACTGATCTACCTGAAACATGGCAAGAATAATTCATCAAAGCTGTGCTGAATATTGGAATGACTCCTACTATGGTTTATATTTTGTTTTCATTCATTTTATAGACATTATTGAGGAATAATAACTTTGAGTGAATATTTGACAGAGAGCAAACAGCAGGCTGTTCATCAAAAGCCTCACAAATTAATACAGAAGTTACACTCACCTGTTTTGTATCAGGATTCATTAGATTTAAGCTGGTGGTGGAGATATTCAACATTATGCTCATTCCTGCAAACTGAAGATTGCTCTTTCCCAAGATGCTAGAAAGGACTTTACTTGGTGGCTGTTAGGAGGCAGATGAAAAAAAGCAGGGTTTTATTCTCTGTTTATTCGGGATAACCTTCATTGTATGTAGGGTTAGCAGTGATCTTAAAGGGTTCTAAAACGTTAATGACTTTCAAAAATCATTTAATTACAACAGCTGTTTTCCCTGGAAATGATTTCTCATTTATAATACTACTACTGCAACTAATGATACTAGCTAGGCAGATATTCATCTACTCTTGACCTAACAAAACAGGGGGGTTGTGAGATCGCAAAGTCTCATCTTCTCTAAGGCAGCAAGTAAGCAGACTAATAAGACAATGTTCTTATTCTGTGAAAATAGCTTCCACTCTTGAAAAGAAATCCATTCTCTGCATCTACTGACTTCTCTACTTCCCTCCCATGTGGAAAGTGGGACTCCAGCGATATGCATGCGATGCTCACGACATGAGACAGAGAGTGTTATGGACTAGATGACCTTTAAAGGTCTCTTCCAACCCAAACCATTCTATGATTTTGCTTGTAGACTTCTTAGCAGTAGCTAAAAGCCCAGACATATGCTAAACAAAACCTCTGTACGCTGGGTTACCACATGCAGCTAAAGATTACTCCTAACTTAGAGTAAATACAAAGCATTGGAATGTAATAAAGGGGATGTAATAATATAGCTAACTTTTGTAGGCATTTCACTAGCTCTTAAGAGGTTTCACAGCAATACAAGTTAAGCTGACAGACCAAAATTCACAAACTTCTCACTTTTGACTACTATGGGGAACCACACAGCTTCATGAGAGCAGCCTCATGCAGGTAACCACAGCCTGCACAAAAACAAGCTGCCAAGCAGTAACAGACCAGGTACTTCCACTTTCTGTCTTTGCACTGGTGAATATTTATGCTGGTCATTAAGGTTTCAAAGCAAAGCTGGGGCTGGAGGCATTGTTCTTCTGCTATTGTATTTGCATTTGTCCTAAGCTGCCTGCAAGCCTGGAAAGTTTTGTACATAGCAGGAGGGACACACCTGTGCTTCTCTAGTCCTTAAAGTTTATATACATTTCATTTTAGATTCTTTTCCTTCTGTTTGATTGATTTAAAAGACACTACCTGCATACAGCTGCTATATAACATCTGTGCTGCACTATTTTAATGCTGTCATGTTACAGAGCTAGTACTTCATTAACTTCTTAATAAAATAATCTCTTATAAATATTCTTGTATATCTCTTCTTTCCTTAGTCCTTCATGATTCCCAGGTCATGCCTAAGGATCATCTGCCCACAATGTGGTTAAAGGGTGAAAACATGGCTTCAGGAACTATATGTCCCTTTGACCAAACTGATAAGCCACTAGTAGGAAAAACATAAAGAATGTACAGGAGCCAAAAGAGATCTGTCTTTGACATTTAGCTGAATTCTGTTGCTATTTCTTTTCAATAACTGGTAAGCAACATTGCTTCTAAAACTTGTAATATAGCAAGCTGTCTCACTGGGCACTTGGAACTCTGTTGAACTTTTCCAATTATTTTGTGTCATTTTGCTTTCCAAAGAAAAAAAAATATTTTTGTCTTTACTTTCAAGTTTAAAACAAAAAAGACAGAGAACTAAGAAATGCCACTGTGATAAATTTGGTGATGGGGAAACCATAATGTTCCTTTCTGAGACAATTTCCAGTTCTGCTGTGACATATGTTGCCATATATGCCTGATTTTACCAGAGGAAGATTCTCCATTGCAAACAAGTGGCACTTCATCCTGTTCCTTTCTACTGAGATTCTGCCTAGATGGTGGAGCATGCGAGGAAGCGGGCACACCTCTTTGTTCACCTACCCATTCTCCTCCTGTGCCCAAGAACACACACATGGGCTACAATTAATGGCTTTCTATGCTTCTTCCCTTAGAGTTAACAATACATCCCAACTTTGCTAGCAGGGCTCTGGAAAAGCAGGCAGCACAAGACTGCGAGTCTTGACTGATAGTCAACAGTCAAGGCTTCCTCCACTCCTTGTCTGAAGATTCTAACTCCTACCACACAAATGAAAATAAAAGCATCACAATAACAGTGTCAGGGACACACTGGACTCATCACCAGTGGTGACCACTGAGAATCAGCCACAAGAGAAGAGCACAGCGAATAAAGGATCACGTCATATGTTCTCTCCATTTCCAGAAATCAGTGAATACCAGATTCATTAATTGTCACCAGCAGAGCCATGCTCCAAGAACAGACCTAATCACTTTCAAAACTACATACGTTTTTGGCTTCTGCACTATCTTTCAGCACCTTTTTCCATAATTTACTCATGCATTTTATGAGAAGGCATCCCTTTTGTTTAACTCTTCCACAAGTGATCTACTGAAGAAAGAAAGTAAAATGAGGGGATTTCTACAGAAGGAACATAAAGGCACAATCTTCATTCTATGTGTATTCATACTTCCAGTTGTTTTGATCGAAAGGGCAAGTGACAATATACAGTCAGTGAAAACAGCCAATACTTTAAAATGAGTCATGATCTCCAATTCTCAAAGCTGCTTTAAAGTCACCTGCCTGCTGTGCCTGGTCTGCTTCAACTAAGTAAATACAGTCAACTATTCTACAAGAAGAGAAAAATACCTTTCGTTTCTTGAAGGTTCCTTTGGCAGCAGGCACGGTTTCACAAACACGACTGATTGCTTCCCTGAAGAGAAAGAAAAAAGCTTTATAGCAAATGAATGTGTGGGTTTCTTCGTTAGGCTTGAAATGCACAGGAGAGAACAGCTCCAGACCACATTACAGTTCACAAGTGAGGATAGTTAGCAGGTCAGTTAGTTTTCTTCTCACAAAACAATTTTTTTCTTGCACTATTAAAAAGAGTATTTCTCACCGTAAATTAGAATATTATTCTTAATCTCTTTTTTCAAGTCTCATTTTTGTCCACTGCTTAACAACTTTTTTTAAAAAAAATATTTCTTGTAATGTAAGAGTTTGAAAGTATCATTTTTCTCACTATTATCCTATACACTTTTCCAGTCAAAGCAAAACCACTAGGCTTTGGATAGTATCAGAACCCTAAAACATTTCTGGTAACATGCATGTTGTATGCAATACATGTGATGTACAAAATTTTAATTGATATCTGTTCAATACAATCTGAAGAATTTGTTAGTGGCCTTATTTTTATATTGTATGCAAAATTAATGCCATCAACATTTTGCTTCGGTTTTATAACATTGCTTTAGTCTTCCCATTGCACTTGGGTTAACTGAATTTTCGAGATTGATTTGAATCTATACCCTTTCATAGAATAGTAACTGTATACCACAAAAACTCTTCAAATAATACTGCTACAAACAAATCTAATTTGCTTCAGTATTTAACAACTTATTTTTTGAATAGTCAGTCTGGTCAGTGTTTAGAATTTGCTCCTGTGCATTTAGAGACCTTTCTCTGACTGCCACATACAATGTTACAATAGGCGGGTCCCACAGATACTGCAAAACAGAACAGTTTCACAGAAATTAGCAAAGATGACTCCAAACCTTGCTTGCCTACTTTTAATACCTGCTGAGACTAACAGGACATTATATTTAGAGCCAAAAGCATGCAAATAACACATATTTTATACAACAAACAAACAAATAGGAAAAAACAGAATGGGAGACAATGAACTACAAGCTAAAGAACAGTCAGAATAATAAAAACCTTGAAATTTCATCTGAATAAAAACATAATATATTTTAACTTTGTGTCATATACAGTGTATTTCAACTATGGATTAGGTGATGGCACAGGATCAACTAATGAGTCAGGAGATAAATTCATATACTTATCAGTATCCAGTGTACAATGGCTCAGAAAATGTCACAGATTATATCTGGTTGCAATCAGTAATTGCTATATACTTATGCCTTGGGTGCTTTTATCTTGGGCCCAATCCAAAGTTTGAATCACCTGAAAGAATCCTGTGAATTTATCATTTTTGGGAGGTGGCTGGTTGTGGCGATGAGCAGGCCTTGAAGCAGGTTTACAGTACTGCCATTCTGAAGAAGTGTGAGATTTACAGAAAAAGAATCAAAAAAGCTTTGAGGCACACAAACATTACTTCAAGTCTAGAAGAGAGTTTGTTTGTTCATAACTTGACTTCTGTTTTTTTGGGTTTTTTTCCCCAATTACATCTACTTATCTAATAAAATTGCCTCTCACTACAAACTCCACCTTGCATATGCACTCTCTCCTATAGCTACAACAGCACTCCATTTCACAGTTCAGCACTTGTAGTTAGTTCCCACATCTACCACAATGTTTCTTCTACTCCAAATAAGTGTCTTAGTGAAAGTAGTTAGTAACTTTTTTTACAGAACAATTAAAAGCAGTTGGTTTAAAAGGGCAGTGCTGATGCCTCTTACAAATAAAGCACAGCAAGCATCACACACAGTGATGACCATGATACCGAGACATAGGTTACTCCTGAAAATGTAATCAGGAAAAATAAGTATTATTCTCCATACGTATTATTCTCCTTAAAAGAAGAATTCACCAAAAATGCTTTTCTTTGACTAAGGAAAACTAATCAAATATGATGTTTTACAGAGTCATCCCCTTTGGCTACTGAGCTAAAACTTGTGGTTTCCTGTCTCTTTGCTCCACCAAACCAAATCCTTCAGAGGCAATGGCATGGACAGTCTCCAGCACGCTTCTGTCTTTCAGACTCATGCCTTAGGCTCCCGGGCTTTTTGGCTGCAAGTCACTCTTTGTCTCCTCCAGTGGTCCAACAGGTGCACTGAAACATCTTACAGGTTTTGCTTCTCACAGAAGGAATTTGGTATTTCAGAGATATGAACCTTTCTAAATTTGGATGTAATTTCCTTTCTTGTCCTATTTGCCTCGACCATCTTCTCTCTCTAGTGGCAACATGAAATAAAAGAATTTTCAGGACACAGCATCTGACAAAAACTGTGTATAATCTTGTTATTTTTCTAGTCCAGGGTTGGGATTTATAGTTGTTTTGCTACTATCTCTTCTGTCTGCCAGCTACTCAACCAGACATGAAGTGTGTTACTCAATAGATTCACGTGACTCAAGGACTTTGTTGAACAAAACTGCCACTTGGGCATAAGAGAGGAAATACTGAAAAGGCTGAAGTCCAGGGCAGAGATTTAGCAAGGCAGCCTTGGCTACTTCTTTTACACTCTGCCTTGGCAGACCAGGGAAAGCACTGAGCCATGGAACAGCTGGGCTATATGTCCTCTCACTCACTAACAAAGTTCTATACATTTTCCAACTACCTGTCTTTGTTTTAGTAAAATATTTCACTTTTACTGAACTCATTGTTCCCAAAGGCAATGGGAATACTGTGACTCTTCAGGTTTTGAAACTCTGTGAATACTAAATGTATTCAAGCAACTGCAGAGTTTAAGTCGACAATGCTTTTAGTGAAAATGCTGGGAACTTCAGAAAATACATTCATCGAAGAATTCTGCATAAGTAAGGTCAGTGTGTCCTGGCATCAACCCTTTGCATACCTTCTGTACTTTTCCCATGTGGGAGTTAAAGGATCTAAAAGAAGTATCTGAAGAAAACAAAGAAAGAGAAAAAGAACAGCTGAATATCTGCCACTGCACTGATAGGCACTTTTTTCAAGGGCCACCAAGATGGTTAGAGGGATAGAGCACCAGCCTAAGTGGGATTATCAGCTTGGAAAAGAGAAGGTTGTGGAGTGACTTAGAGGCAGTCTTCCAGTACCTGAAGGGAGCCTATAAAATTAAGAGAAACTTTTTACAAACTGCTTGCATGTAGTGATAGGACAAGTGGAAACAGCTTCAAACTGGAAGGGAATAGGTTTGGACTAGATGTTAGAAGTTAATTCTGTGTTGTGAGGGTGGTGATGCAACAGCACAGGTTGCTCTGTGAAGCTGTGGATGCCTCATCCCTGGAAGTGTTC
Organism: Margarornis squamiger; assembly: GCA_035222235.1. NCBI lineage: Eukaryota > Metazoa > Chordata > Aves > Passeriformes > Furnariidae > Margarornis > Margarornis squamiger. The sequence goes on along the minus strand of JAWWTY010000088.1, from coordinate 32,561,427 downwards.
AACGCCAGGTTGGATGGGGCTCTGAGCTATCTGGTCCAGTGTAAGTCATGGAAACAGGGTTGGAAGTAGATGATCTTTAAGGGCCTTCCTAACCCAAACAATTCAATGAATCTATGACAGTTCCCAGGTCACTCTAGGATGGGGCAGGGGTGTTTTAAACAGGTAGCCTTTGATGTGGAAAAGATGGCCTAAAGATTTCTTTTCAGCTTGCATTTCCAGGCAGTAAAGGGAAGATGTAAACTTTTTTTTTTCAGCAAATCAAATTTGCAAATGCCTCAGTAGCACAAAAACCTGAGCAACAAATCAAGCCCAGGAATACATATTGCTCCTGTGTTGAGAGTGCCATCACCTGACATGGAAATGCTTGCCTAGGGAAGGCAAAAGCAGAAGTTCTGCATATATCTGCATGGTTAAATATTGCACAGAGTTTGGAAAAGTTGGATGTGACTACATTTGCTTCCTTTCCAATTAGGAAGTTATTTGACATAGACCACATTACACCTTTCTGAGCCACATTCTGTTTCATTAGTTAGGCTCAGATAAAAACCAGGGTAGAGTGAGGCTGATTGCTTGTAAAATTAGTGACTGTGCTGTCTGCAGTAGAAACCACATGCTGAATTCCAAATCTGTCCAGGAGTATTTTCTGCTTTGCAGATGGTCATACTGTGGTGTCATTTTCTTGGCACAAAACATGTTGAGTATTTTGAATATAATTTCAGTATGTAAGAGTATCCAGTAAAAAAATTATCAATATGCATTTTCTAAAACTGACCTATTCTGCTTTAAAATGATGACATTTGAGAGAGAAAAAAAGCACATTTGACATTGCCATTTTGTTCTGTTAAAAAGCCTAATCCATGATAGCTTTCATAGCCTTAGTGATATTTTCTTCTGTTATATAAAGTAGCTGTCTCAGGAAGCTCAGATCTGCTCCTTTATAGAACACCATCACAGGAAAATACTCTCCATTCTTGGGGTTTTAGATATATTTTTGATTGTGATGTTTTGTTGCTGCTGCTCTTAATGAATACAATTTAATTGATTAAAAACCAGAATTCTGGAATTCATATTTCAGGGAAATGACAGGCACATACAAAGACCACAGATTTTTCTCAACATATTTAGAAAAAGTAAATCCATGTCAAAAAATGAGACAAGAAAATGTGACTTGTTTTTAGTCTCAAATGTTTTGTATCCCAATACTTAAAACCTACTAATATTCTCTTGTTAAGATATTCTAGTATCCTGTAGTTCCCAAGTTTACCTTTTCCACCTCCAAAGCTTAGGACTTCACAGGATAAAAAAATCAGACATCAAAAGGCAGACTTTCTAATGAAAGCATGACATGACTGGAAGAATTGTACAGAAAGTTTACAGTTATTTCTTAACAGTACTATGTTCCTGTCAATTTTAGTAACTTTTAAATCATTACCATATATTGTACCAGTATTTGCTGAGGAGAAACCAAATCCATATTAAATACAAAAATAACTTACTTTGGGAAGAAAAAAAAACCCACAAACAATAAAACCCAGAGACCAAACATCATGTTTAGAAATCTGTTTAATAACAAACATTATTTGTTCACTTGCAAAACTGGCAAAATGAGCACGTGCTGTCTGAAGTAGAATGGGCGACATTCACAGTCTCTGAAAACTAAATCATTATATTACTGCTTACAGAACTTTATATGCCAACTTGCAGATTGGCCACGTCTGAAAGATGTAAGGCTGAAGAAGTAGCTAAGGAGAATGAAACACAGGGTGTAGATAGGAAGGGGACGCAAACTCTGCAGCACAGATGCACCTACTGCCATGAATTCAGAGTACCATGCAGGGAGCACCTCTGTGGGGAATGCCCCCCAGAAAGCGGTGCAGACACCAAGCAATCCCATTTGTCAATCGTCCTATCCGAAGTGAAGTCTGTCTTGATGGGAAGCCTGGAAGAAAAGGTTTATGGAATAAGGTGACATCAGCAGATGTGTCACAAAACCCAATGTGACATCACTCGTAGAGTAGAAGACAACAACTCTTCCTTTTCTTTTTGTCGTCTCCTCAATTTGTTTCTTCAAATGGAGTTTTTTCATATGTAGAAAATCTATAAGCAGAAAATGAAAGGAAGCTGGCCAACTTGAGTTTGTGGCTTTTGTTTGTTTGTTTGTTTTTATTGAATAAACATTATACAGCAAAACAGTGGAATTTGGCAACTGTTAGACATAGAGTAAAACATGCCATTAGGTATTTAGTATGCAATCTATTTAATGATAGTTATTCTTATACTCTCACATCTTCAGTGTGAGACTTCCATTAAACTCCTAAGAGAAATAAATGGACTTGTGAGGACTGCTTTTGCTGCCAAAGAAACTTTTTGTGCATTGATATGCTCAATGACAGCTCTGTTCTCAGTATTTATAGATGACACTAAATTTAAGAAATATTTGAGACAATTACTGTACAATTTGTACCTTCTTTTATAGCATACAAGTAAGTTTCAGAAACCCAGTTTCATTCATCAGTAACAGAAAAGTCTACATGATCTTGATGACTTCTTCCAATACAGTAGTTCTGAACAACAGTCTTTTTTTAAGAAACATAGAGTGAAACTTGTTTATCCAGCAGGACACCTTATGTAGATATATCTCGTAACTCCACATTCATACACACCTTTTATGAACATGAAGCAGGAGTACATAAAACCTTGGCACTGAACACACACCTACAAAACCTTTCTTATACACAACCCTCCATCTGCCACCAATATGGTCAATGACACCTAAAAAATTAAAGAAAAAAAAAAATACTTGAAGGTTTAGATCTGTAAAGTAGCTCAATTCTTTAACTTCTTTTGTGACCTTTAGGCTTTTTTCCACTCAGCCTGGTCTCTAGATATTTCTCCTAGTACTGGTCAGGGAGATGGAGAGAGAGAAATTAAAACTGTTTTTTGTTGCTAAATTAGGATCATAGTAACCTCCAAACAGGGTCCAGGCTCAGCTTATTTACTAAGGTATCTTCTCTATCAAAGAGTAATCCGTAGCAGATATTTCAAAGGAAGACATGGAAACCTTACAAAAGTGAAATAAAAACATTTAGTCTAACAATTTTTTTTTTCTCTAACCGCTAACTGGCTTCATGTTCAAAGCAGGATTTTGCAGACTAGTATTTTACAAAACCTGTTTGTTTAATTAGATTATTAGAATCCTAACTCTGCCCTTTTGAATAACTGTGTAAGATAGATTACATTTGATAAATACTCAAGCTCTATTTGCCAAAAAGGACTGTCCAGTGGTGATGAGCTGTCTTGTGTGATTGGATATGTCATGCCAATGACACACAAATTCCTTATGACATCATTTCTTTGCATAATCAAATTGTTAGGTGCTATTAGAAGAACGTGAGACTGTCTTGTTTTCCAAGTTTCTAGGCAGTTATTAACTCTGTACTGCAATTTGCATTTAAAACATGTTAAGACCACTCTGCCTCAGGTCCTCCTCTGCAGAGCCATGTGGAGTCACCAGTTTTCTGAAAATCCAGGGTACAACTACACGCATAACTGCTTCCCTGACTAATCGGCTTTCGACTTTCCACCTTCTCCATCCCCTGAGAGGTTCTTTGTTTTCTTAAAATGGCAAGTGAGCTCAATTAATTGCTCTCACTCCAGTTTTGCATTAGCATATATTAGTCAAATTATTCCAAATACTAGGTAACACTTTCCACAATAATGCCACATTGAAAATGAAAGATTCCAGTGTTAGGCATACAAAATCCTATTTATTCTAGCCCATTTCTGTGCTAATGACAGCTTAACTAGCAAAAGTAAATAATTCTCTATCAGGCACTATAGCTGTCATTGCCCCCTTAGTGGTGTGTTGTACGAATTATAGGGATGCCTCCACCCACTTTTAAGAATCTTGCTTCCTGGTGAACTGAGCAGTAGTCTGTACCCAGTGCGTCCCAGTCTTGACTCTGAAGTAACTGTGCACACTCCTTCCAGCATACAGCTCTGTATCCAGACTGCAGATGGTTTATGTGTTCTGCCATCCCTTAAGCACCATTGCCTAAGCACAATCCCACATCCAGAATACATACAGCAGAAGGCAGAGATGAATCACACTCACCTTCTAAGCAAGACAGTGTGTTAAGGAGGACACAATATAGAATTCACTGCAGATAACATATTACCTATCCACCTTCAAAGATTACATGAGAAACGTTCTTCCTTTTCAATGTCTTCCATCCTTTTTTCCAGTGATGGTTGCTCACAATGCATTTCTGCAAAGAATACAGATATAGTTGAAACAGTACATCAACTGAACTTCATTCATATTGTTTAGCATTGGTCTCAAATCCAGCTCTAAAATTTGTATTTCCACCATCTCTCTTCAAAAGCTTGGGATACTGGCATAAATGGATTTGGTTTAATAATTTTATTAATAAAGTTGAGTCAACAAATTTGGAGAGGAATTTCTTTCCAATAGTGCAGCCCAACAGAGTTCATGGAGAGGGCTGAGATCAGAGTTTGGATTTGGGTCCAGTGCTGATACAAAGCATTTCAGTACTCTAAACTACTTGCTATTAACAGAGCATGCAACATAATGTTTTACTTAACATGGGGACATGTGACTTTCTGAGGCTGCATGCAGCAAATTGATGGTATTCAATTAAATGCCAATGAACATGCATCCTTGCAGTCCAGACCCAGATGTACAACAAACAGTGCATGCAACATCTGATTCAAACCAGTGCATAACTCACTCATGCATGCATCACAGAAGTGAAGGCTCATTACACTAGAACAGCTTCAAAAATAAGCATACAAACATTACATGAACTGAAAACACTGCACATGTTGCAAAAGAATTTTACCTGATTTTTCTTTTTTCTTTTTCTTCCTTTCTTTTTTTTTTTTTTTTTTTTTTTTTTTTTTTTTTTTTTTTTCATAAAAGGCCCAAAAACACAAAGGGCCTGGCCACAGAAGCTTAAGAATGGCCCCTTTCTGGGATGATGATGGTAGGTTTTGGATGAACTTTAACCACTTGACACCTGTGGTTAGCTCAGTAGTCTCATCTGCTAATCTTCTTGTTCCTCCATTATGTTGAAAATTAAATGCTTTTTTTCGTCTTGCTGCCCAAGAAAGTCATCTTGACTTCACATGTGTTACAAGAGTTATCACTGGATAATTAATGATGCAGCACGTGGATTCAGCTGGCTTCCATTTATCATTATATATAACTGCTGACCCTTGTCTTCTGAATCCATTTATTTGCCCAAGAATTCACATGACATTACATTCATTACAGAAAGGAGTAACTATAATGCAAGTGATTATACTACTCTAGTTCTTCTCCTGTAGTGAGAGAATCTTAAGACTTCAAACGTGTAACGATAAAGGGAAAAAATCTATTATAAACTGTACATAGCTGTTCATTTTTCTCAAATCAGATATAAAATTAGGACAATACCTTTGCAAGCCACCACCAAGGTTGTCAATATCGATGAAGAGTATGACATGTAAAAATGCTTTCTCACTGCTTTCACACAAAGATAAACGTACTGTTGCAAGTTTTAAAGTTTTCATTCACAAAAAGGGAAAAAGCAAAAAAACCACAGGTTACAGGCTAGGTACAACAGTATTAGATGCCATGAGCTGGTATTTCACATGACTACAATAAGGAAGGAAAGACCACTGACCAAATCATTTACACTGGGGCTTCAATGCAGTTCCTCAAATTGAAGCCAAAGTTCTTCATTTGTCAGACAGGTCCATGCATATACACTGATGTATATGCTTTCCTAATGCATTGTAACAGCTGTGATTTTTAAAGCCATTCAGATTATCTGGGCAACCTTTTCCTATTGATTTCTTATCTCTAATTCACTAGATAACTGGAAATCTCAGCCCAACTTTTAAGTAATTTCTAAATGCTCACTCAGCAATTTAAGTGCCATTTACAAGCACTAAGTCATTTAATCACAGAGTTGTCTGTGACTGGGACTAACAGTTTGTCTAAAATAATACCCAGAGCTTTCAGCAGAGGCAGAGACTACATATCTCACCCTCCCATGACTGAGCCATGCGAGTTTTTTCTTCTAGTAGCTTATCTTACTTTGGGGTTTTGTTCATCCTCAAGGCTAGCAAAGACATAAAGTGACACATGCAATAATAGGAAGGCAGAAAGAAGGCAAATGAGGATTCCTAGTGACTGTCTTCCTATGTTTGATCTCAGAACCAAGGAATAAAACTAAGGGTAAGAAAGCAGGCAGGGTCAGGGATGTGATGCACTGCTAGAAGGGCAGTAAGCGTTTTTAACATGTCAAACACAACGCTTTGCTTATTTAGGAAGAAATGCACCCAGACTTCCACACTGAATCAGGTAACTTGACTCATTTTTTTCTAACTGTTTTTTAATGACATTTAGTAAATACTGCATAATGTTAGAAGTCATATCGGCCCAAGACAGATCACTTTCTTCTGTAACTGGTTTTGCAAGGTCTTGGAAAAATAACAGATCAAACAGGTTTGATACATGCAGTAGGATCAGCTTCTCCAGTTATAAGAAACAGCACAGAGAAATTTACACAGATAAGCTTTTACTGCAGCTATGGATCTAGTTTCCTCAACTGATGCAGACACAGCTAACATTACTAGATCTACAGATCCAGGCCACAATCACACTGCATTGGAAGCCATCAGTTAACAGGACAGTTTTACTGGTGGCAGCTGTGGAGAAATCAGCAATGGACATATCTATACATAAATGTGTGCTGTACTGGATACAAATGTAACATTCAGGTGCTTTTATTTTATTTGTAATCAAAAGACTGCACAGACCACTTGGTGCCAGCTGTCTTCTTAAGAGGGAATTGGTGTCTGTAATATCAGAACACTAGCCTTATTAATTCAGTACATGACCTAAGGCCAAAGTCAGTTTTCCTGATATACACAAGAAAGTTATTCAGCACATGTGAATTTTAGCAATTCCTTAATAATATTTTCTTAAAAAACAATAGGCTTGTATAAGAAATGCTACATGACGAAGCATATGAGTACTGAAAACTTAAGACATAATAAGTTGATTTCTGGAATCAGATGAATTAAATGAAATGCAGTCTAAGATGTCATATCCTGATTCAAAAGTCACTTAAAAACTTATAGTTTCAGAAAAGTTTTAGATAAAGAACTACATGATCAAAATTATGAGTTTTCACTGGTTTATGATAAACAGAAAACTGTAAACGGAAAATAAAAATCAAAACAGGAAGATATGGCTTGCTGCTTAAAAAAAGTATTCTCTGCTGTAGATATGATCAGAGGAAGATGGAACAACAAAATGACCACTGTGTAGTCAAACACACTACAACTTCAACAGAAAAAAAATGTAATTCCAAGTTTGTTTCACAGTAAAAGTCAAGACTCATTTTTTATATTGAAGGAACTATAAGGCACAGATATTTTGTTTGTGTAGATGGTGTTACTTTAGATCACCAAATACACTTAATTATTAATGACAGAGTAGTGCCTTTAAGCTAGATAATAAGAAAAGTACAACATTTTTCCAATGAAGACAGATAGTGAGGGAAATCCTGCAGAAAAATAAAGATTAATTCAGTTCACCTTCAGGGATAGAAAACAAACAAAATAATTATCACAAGTGTTTCACTAGCCAGTATCACTGAACTTCCAAGACGTAAACACAAATATACCACCTGCGTTGGAACTACAAGT
>JAWWTY010000088.1:32527327-32553692 GCA_035222235.1 Margarornis squamiger | reverse complement strand
CTAGACATGGAATAATTTTAAAAGTTCACTGCTGCAATTACATTAAATGTACATGAGTTCTTTTAAAAGTACAGTAGTAAAATTCTCAAATGCCTCTCTAGTCTACATTGCCTGAAAAAGAAAATTATGTCATTTACCTGTCCTTGTGCTTTTATGCCTCTCATCAATGCAGAATCGACAAATTATTGATTAACTGTTTGTGAGGACTTGTGGGGTCCAATTCAAAGCTGCTGTATGCAAGTGTAACTCAAAGTCAGTGCACATGGATCATATGATGAGCATGCTTGCCTAAAACCAAGTAATTTTATCTCATTTAACAAAAGAAGCACTTAACTCTTTACGATTTGACAAGTGGTTTATAGACTTATTGACAACTGTAAGATGTCTTAAAGAGATGAAATTCAAGAACTGTATCCAGTCATATCGCTTTATATGTGTTTCTTTGGAAAGGATTCCTTCATTATTTCAAATCCAGAATTTGAAAATGTGGTCTCCAGTTGCTAGAAGACATGAATGCCACATTCCTCTGAAATCACTGACTCAGGTTTTCAAGTGAAAATGCCTGCAAAACACCATTTTCTATAGTTCTCAAAAAATATTCTTAGAAAAAAAAAAATCATGGTCACTTCTTTAGACAGTGGTGTACTTATTTACTGCTCTTACAAAAATACCATGGCACATTTAAAATAATTGCTATACAAACTATTACAAGCTTATTGTTTCTTACATACAGTCTGAAAAAGAAAACATTATTTCGTTTTCCTCTGGTGCCATTGTAGTGATATATTTTAATTAATATCCTTTGTGCAGATAGTTTGCATTCTGACATATTTTCATAAGAAATTACTGTAAAAATCCATAAACAAGGGGCCCCAAACCAGCTCCCTAGACTAATTTTGACAAATGCGTTGTAGATTTTAATCATATTCTAATTTTCACTGGCTTGAATGTCATGAAATTGGTAACCAGGTAAGTGCCTTACTTAGCATAACAAACAGGTGAATATTTTCTAAAGTAGCTCCCAGCATATCAAAAATCCATGAAGAAAATATCCTTTAAGTCCTGTTGGAACTGTATTAATACCAGGTAAGTGACTTACCTGTAAAAGCAAAATTAGAAAGCCGACTGATGGTATCCAAAAATTATTTACTATGTGTTTTGCCATCTTCACAGCCTTCCCACTTTGAGGACACAATTTAGAAGTTACTTTAAAAAACATAATTGTACAAAGTCTTACCTTGCAATCTGTGTTCTAGTATTGAAGTCAAGAGATCTCATTGAGCGTAAGACTTCTATACACCCCAAGTACTGTAAGGAAAAAGGAACAGTTGGAAAATATATTATAATTATGCTTGATTTCTGGGAGAAAATGCAGCTAACCATTAAAAGCCACTGTGCAATTCTTATTTTTACATTTTATTTATCCTATGTCTCAGATACATTTTTGTGACTATGCTGTTGTATGTCACAGATTTGTTCCATAAACATTTTATTTTATTTAAGTCTCAAGTTTGGTTCAACATATCATTTTATGTTTAACCTAATCACTGTAATACACCTAATTAAGAATGTGTTGATACACTATTTTGTTTTCTTCTATCTTAATTGTTCTATTTTAGATATAAAGCTAATCAAAGTAAAAAATAATCTTAATGGAAACAGAAGTGTGGTAAAGGAAATTCATCTAGCACTGATTAGTAGGGAAAATCTTATTTAAGAGGGAGAGAACTAAGTCTCATTAGAACAAAAAAAAGGCAAATTACAGCAGGGAAAGGTGAAAAGAATATCAGCAACGAACCCTGAATAAACAGCTCAGGGATATGTGGGATTTAGTAATTTCATTAATTACACTAGTATAAAGACATAGGAAAATGCTAACAAAATATATTAATAGCCCATGATGGGAGGTGGCTTTAACAGGGTCATTCATGAAAGAAATGGCATGAAGGTTAGCTAATATTAAGAAAAGACCAGACTTATTGACCCAGATTTCTGTGCTGCATCTCTGTGGAAAAAAAAAGGAAGTAACATTACATATTATGTTAAAATGTAACAGTATCTACCACAAGAGTGAGAAAAACTCAGGTGAATCTTCTAGACTTGCTTCCAAAAGTGGTCATAATTTGCATGTGCTAAAGTCTACCAGAGTTACAGCTCTTGTCAGATATTGCATATTGGCTTTGTACAAACCAACTCATGACTGGCATATCCCATAGCAGTATCTTTTTATGTAGGTAAGTATTCAACCACACACTCAGCTTTTGAAAGTCAGAACATAGCGGGATAAGTCTTTACATCATGAGCCTGATAATGCTATTCTAGTACTGTGGGTTTATATCAGCTTTTATATCAGTTTTATATCAGTTTTGCTATCTTCACAGCATAATGCAATCTGTTTGGGCATGAAACTGGTATAAAAATCAAGTGAAGTCACAATTTTGTGCCTGTTTAGGTGTTTTATTTTCACTGAAAAAATTATCTTTTAATTAGAGAATTACTGCATCAGTAACCATAATATCTAGAATTTCAACAAAGTTTTTCACAGAAACATGTATGCCATAAACTGTTTACAAGCTGAGGAAGCATCAAGTTTGTTTTCACATGCCCATTATTATTTATTTCTATCAAATGGTGTGAAGTCATTACAATATTGAATAAAATAAACTAGAATATCAAGTGAATCCTATTTATTAAATTGCTTGAACTTGGATTATGATAGTATGCAGTTTCTGAGACGGGTTGTTTCAAGATCCATTTCCTAGAATATTTTAGAAATCTTCCACAATCTTACATTTTTTGAAAGTTTGTATAATGTTCATAGAAAATCTCTTGTCTATAGAGATCCTGGCACATGGAGCTTTCAAGCTAAGGGTCATATTCTCAAACTGTTTATATTATCATCTGTCCTTTATCAGTGCAAAATGAGGTAATCCTTGTATTTTACCAGAAGTAGATTCCTTTTTTACATATACTACTGCCCAAGTACTTAAAATACCCAGAACTACATTTTCATGCTCTGATGAAGGAAGTAAAGCCATTAACTCAATTTTAAGTATATATCAGAAGGTGATTATAGTTTCTTGGACATTAAGTTCTTTAACATCACTTGAGATAATGAGCTGAGGTCATTTAACTTATGCCAATGAACAGCATTCTTTTTTTTGGTCATTTTGCTTTAGTCCTAGGATGCTTTTATAGTCCTAGGATGCTTAATTTTCCCAGATATTTATTTCATACAGGATGCTTTTACAATTAAATATGCTGTAAATGGTATAAGTATTCAAAGGTAACCCTGTGATCTTTTTGTTACAGAACTACTTGGCTTTTATTATTTCATCAACCTGTTAATTTAGATCTCTCAATACTAAACCACTCTTGGATTGCACTTATTCCTTCACTTATCTATATTTGCCACAAGCCTTTTAAATTGAAGTAATGTACAAGTTTGAGAACCAGGTCCAGCATTTTGGAAGCAAACTCTGGAAGGTATTTTGACAAGTACATGCAGGCGTGCAAATAAATACACAAACACATGTGCACACAAGTCACTGTCAAAATAAACAGACAAATAATTAGACAAATACCCATAAACATACTTAGAAGGCGTGCATTTAGACTCCTTTGAGTCACACTACCTGATCTGCATTAACAAAAATAGAGACAAGGTCGGACTGGAAGGTCAGATGGAAAAGTTACCCTGTACTTGTTTTATGTGTATCATGGAGACAGCTCAACACAACATAGTAAGGCTTGCAGTATTCCTGACTGATCAATGCAAAGATGGCAACTGATTTTCTGTTATAAAAGATGTGAACACTTAATCACCACGGCATGTTTTCAAGTAACAAAATTACTATAAAAATTGACATTCAGAAGGTCCAAAGGCCAACTACAGGGACATATAACTCACCTACTGCTATGCTTCAATTATTCCCCAAGACCAACACTGCTCTCTAAAAATATCCATTTGAAGTACATCCTGACAAGGATCCACAGAAAGAAGACACACAACCAAGATAGCAAGTAAATAAATTATTCATTTATTTCAGCAAATAAATACCCTGATTAAAAAGAAATGCTATCTTTTGCTTTAGGCATTCCATGAAACATTTAAAATATAGTTATAAAACAGTCTACTTCTAAAAAAAGCTCCTCTTCACCCAGCACTTAATGTATATTCTAACCAATCAGCTTGTGTGTGCTGTGAAATCTATGAGCTCCCATTATCATCCTCCCTCTCATTGCTCAGGAACCAAATATATCAAGATGCAGCCCACCTTGAAGTAGGAGGATTTGGGACTACCAGTTCCAAGCTCTCTCAGACAACATTCTGCCTTCTGTTGACTTTCTGATATCTGAATGAGTTTCCAGCTTCTGTATCTTCATTGAACGGTACTATGTCCCAAGGAAAAAGTCTTTCATATGAATGGCTTCCCATTCAGAGGTTTTAGATTCATAATTAGTATTTTGCATGCTGAACAGTACCTTTCATGAAGCAGATGTAAATCTAAGAGCAGAGTGCCACTTAGACCTGGGACCATGTATCTCTCATTGCATGAGGTTCCAACATCCTTACTAGTTACAATTTTGCCAGGTTAGTGTAAGAGAAAGCCTGGATTTCTGGTTTGTTCCACACATGAAGATCTCTTCCATATTCCTTAAAATACCTGTCTTCACTATGACTCAGACAGAAAAGTCTTGTTCAGCAACTAAAACCTTTTACTGAAGCCTGTGTAAGAGAGAGTATTGAGGTCTCCCAACATTTGTCAGAAACAGGCAGTTCAACACATGAGCATTGAGTGCATTCATCTGCTTGGAGCCAAGAGAAAAAGCAAATGAGGGTGGTCACTGTCAGAGATGCAATTTGCTCTGTGAATATGAATAACCTTGTTCAGTGTTTCCTAACATGCTCTTCAAAACACCAAGTTACTGGAAGAAATCCTCCATTGCTGGACCCAGAAGCAAGCAGGAACAACAGCAAGAAACACTCTCATGAAAACACAACCAGACCTATTCTTTGACTCTGTGAGGGTGTAGCCCTGTACAGCACTGCAGCAGTCCAGCACAGGATCCAAAAATGCTTGAGTGCTTGAATGGTACAAGCATATCTAGCGGAGGAGTGCCTGCCCTGGACATGGGCAGCATGAAGATCTACCCATCACTTATTCTCAAATAAAATAAGAACTCCTAATCTCTGAATCTGAACTACTTAAAATATCATTAGCTCATCAAAACTGCATGGGTATTTTTAGTAAATTGAGATTGACTGGTTTTAATCATGTAACCAGATGACTATCATCAGACCTGAATGGTTCACTACTTTGCAGCTTGTACCTGCCATGTAGAAGTTATGTAAGAGATAACATGGTTACATCAGCAAACAGACATGCACTTGCTTTGTTAGCCAAAAATTAGCCTTCAAAGATTGATGTATCCAAAATATGTTCTAATATTACGCAGCCACAGATAATAGCCTGGGGGCTCAAAAAATAAATTCTGACTCCTGAGGTTTAGAGTGTTGTATGGAGATCTAAGTTTTGAAAATAGAAACAAGATACCCTGTCATAAGCTGGTCAGTTCTCTGCAATTTTCTCACCCACAGGCTTAGGCTGTGCTTTCACTTGGCATGTGCAAAAGTAAGCATCTTTTTACTTCACCACATCTGTTCCTCATGTGTATCTCAAGTCATATGCCTATTTTGTTATTATTCCTTTTTTTGTTGTTTTTTTTGGGAGGGAGGGGGTGGGGGTGTTGGGCAGGGAGGATGGGGAAATTTGTTTGGTTTTGTGAGTTTTATTGTTTTACATTTTATTCTCATTAGCCAAAGAGCTAGTTCAGAATTAAATTATTCCAATTGAAAGCAAATGAGTAGGTAAGTATGAATTGACTAGTGCTAGTTAGTTATGGTTGACGACTCCTTTATTTAAAAAGAGGACCTTTTATTTCCAATTCAGATTCTATTTCTTCTACTGCAACATGCATTTATTTATGCATCAAAATTGCAATTCCTTCTAATTTCAGGGATCATCTTTAACAGTCAATGGGGCTTGTGATATGTGGCCTGAGAGTTCCACAATCATCCACAATACTTACAAATTTCTTTCATGTTTTTTATCTACTCTAAAACACAATAAGATTTAAATCCAGATGCCCGCTAACAAGCAGGCCATAATACAAAAAAAGTAACAGCCCGGGACTTAAATGTGGAAAAACTTACTATCTTAAAATCAAGTGTGGACAACCATATTGATGCATGAAAAAGAAAAGGGGGGGAAAAAAACCAACACCTTCCCACCCCAAAACCAACAAAACCAACACAAAAAACAGCCCAAGCCACAGCCAGAGACTACAGGATTGAAAAGTGGTTTACAAAATTAATTTTTCTCTTTAGGAAAATATGAAAGAGTAAACCTCAATCCTTTTGCTGTCATAATATTAGATGAAATTCCCAGCTTAACTGAATTTACAATACCCACTTTCTAAACCACTGAAATGGGAGAAATAACCCACCCAATAAAGGGGGGGGGGGGGGGAAAAAATCCAAAAAGGGAAAGAAAACCAACCAACCAACCAAAAAAACCCCAAAAACAAAAAAATCCAAACCAAACAATAAAAAAAATGAAACAAACACTAACAAGGAACTGTAATCAGAAGATGTTTCCTTTAAAAAAATCAACTATGTTAAAGAAAAATAGTGCCACAATGCTTCTTAATTTTTCTTATTGTGCTTTAATTGAACATTTATTATCTTGAACACCTTACTAGTTTGACTGAGACATGCACCACAAAATTACTTAACTCAGGTAGTCAGCAACAAATGAGCAGAAAAAGAGAAGATAGCTTATCAAAACATACATTTGCTTCTTCATAAGGAGATCCTAGAGTAATTACAGGTATTTGATTTATATGATTTGATTAACACTTGAAATCTTAAAAATATAGAGGTACTGCATTCATACTGAAAAAGAGTAGGTATCAAGGGTTTTTATACATTTGATGCAAGTCATTGACCCACAGATGTGGCTCAGCCTTTCTGGACTCAATGGTTAGCTGGCCTGAACTGCTTATGAAGTAAGACTTGAAGAGAATGTAGCACTATAGGGAGGTACTCCTCTGTATCATCAGTAAGTCAGTACTTTTTGAAGACGCACACTCTAGTGTGCATTAAACTTATTTCTTTGTTTTAGTTTGTTTGCTTGTTTGTCTGTTTGTCTGTTGCATGGGTCTTTTCCTTACTTTTTTCCTTTCCTTTCTCCTTTCTTTTTGACTTTTCTTCCTTGAGAGCTGCCCAGTGCTAAGAGGGTGATTGTCAAACCTCAGGGAAATCTCATCCTGGTAAGTGGAGAACCACTGTCCTGCAATAATAGTGGCATCACAGAAGTGTGTGGGACAACCTCTCACTTCAGGTGTTGCTGAAAATGCAAAGCATTTAACAGGGAGAAGAGGCAGCTTTTGAAAATCAACTGTCAGCTGAGCAGAAAATGAGCATGGTTGGAAGAAGGTCCTGCATGCACATGACCATTCAGATATATGTTAGTGTACCTAGATACTTCAAGGAGAAGAATGGAATAGAAAATTTGTTCTGTGACATTTCTAATGTAGAGTGAGTTATTAGAAAAAGCTGTGGGCAGAATCAAGACTGGATATTCAGAGAGAAATAAATTTGTCTAAGCAGTAGTCACAGAGCTTTAAGTCAGCTGCTAGAGATTGCAGCTTCTCTGATACTTTGAGATATAAATAAATTTGCCTTGAAATTCTCTCCTATCACATAATGATACTGAGATTTTACCTAATGTGAGTTTTATTCTCCCAGCCATGCCACAGTCTCCTCTCCTTCTCTCCCCTTGGGGCAAGACATATCTTCAGACATATATGCAGGTTTCTGAGGGTACCCAACAACTGTGCTCTACTAGCCTATGCCAAAGCACACGCTCTGTACCTCGGCCCTGTACTTTCCTGCCATCTGCAGAATGGCATACCTGGTTGGGGGAGCAGCAATCCTGCATGAAAGAAACACTGACGGCTTTGTTCTGAATGAGGAACAGGCCCTATATTTAGATATTGCCAGAATCCAGCACCAAAAATATGTCACAAGCATATGCTGCTACAAAAAACAGAAAGGTTCTCTTCTGAGCTTCCATACTTATGCAGCTGGTAATTTTTATACCAGTAAGTAATCATGTATAGAGCTTTACAGTGAATCAATATTTCCCCCAGAGGTTTTTTTCTCATTAAGGAATGCGTATTCCAATCCAGACAGAAAACTCTAAGTAAGGATTGATTGAATGGAAATGGAACAGAAAATCTTTGGAGTTCCACTACAAATAAGCCTCAACCATTCAGCTGTAAATTTATTATCACAAAATCCTCCATGAGACAAGTAAACCAACAGATCTTCTAAAATAGTACAAATAATGATGTATATTGCTGTCAATTTAATTTCTCTTGGAAAGAGAGGATTTGCTTCTTCAACAACAGTTGAGAGAACAGTTCTCCCAAGAATACCTCCAACTTTGGCCAACGCACAGCTCTTTCCTATTTCCTCTTGTACAATGATTGGCTTCTGTATTATAAAAATAGATTATATGTATCAATATAAGCAGAATAATAATTCTTAACTGGTGAATGACAGCCAACACTTTCAATGAATTGCTTTATCCTGTTCGAACACAAGGGTCAGGTGTGCACAACTGTAATAATAAAGGGATTTAGGAGGCAAACACTTGTATTGTGTGCATGAAATCAGTGCCTCCCATAAATTAATTCTCTGACTTATGTACTTTGATTCATTAATTAACACATTTTTAGGATAATTCAATGCTATTTTAGCAACTCATGTTTACTTCTCTGTTTTACTGTTTGAACTGGATATTTGTGATTTCAATAATAGAAATGCTGCTAAAATTATGCTATAAAACTTTGTGGTAAATGAAGTAGCCTTCATAAGCTCTTGATTTATCTCCCATAGTAGAATTATAAAATATTTTCACAGGAGGCTACTCCAAACAAAAACAATGTTTGTTTGGCATCCAGAGTACAAAATGATAAAAAGAAAGCTCACATTTTAAAATTTTGACTACATGAATGTGAGTTTCTGTGTATTTGCTAGACATCTGGCATTAATCATGTAAATCCTTTTACAGTGATTTTCCTTAGGATTTTCATAAAGGATTTTCAATCAAAGGAAAGTGAGAGTGATTTCCATAGAATTCTGGGATGAACTATAAAACAAAGTGCGTAGCATTGACTAATTCAGACTGAAAAGCTGTGAAACTTTTTCATCTAATTAAATTCATCCTAAGCCTAACCCACTAACAGCAGAAAAATCAGCTTCTAAAAAAAGGAAGGCAATTACATTTCTCTATCTCACACTCCTTTTTTGCACTGAGTTGCTCAAGTGATAAAGAATGCACCTTAATAGGACAAAAAGTACTTTTTAATTACATATATTTACTTTTATGTATATTATACATATGGATGTATATATTGTTCTACACAGGCTTTAAAATCCTATCTATCATCTGGAGCCATACTCAAATTTACAATGTCACTGACATTTAAAATGTTCGCCAAAATTCCTTGAGTGTAAAGAAACCTGATATTTTTTATTATTACTGAAATGCAGTATGTAATAATTATAATTATTTTAAAGTTTCAATGGGCAGCTGTATATATCTATTAATAAGCTGATATATAAAAAAAAGTTATCAAGATTCGCCAAAACTCTGAAAAAGCTGGAAATAGATTATTCCTTTTTCTCCCACAAAGATCAGAAAACCTGCAAAGTCCTTCTTCAGTAGCCAAGGATTCATATAAACATAAAGAGGCCTTGGAGAAGACACGAACACGTGTTGAATGCCTCCAAATCTTGCTGAAGATGATGCATAAAAAGAGCGCAGTGTTTGCAAAAGAAAACATACTTGAGTGCCACAGACATCAGGACAGAAGGAAAAACAATATTAAGCAATACTAAGCATTATTTTCCATGTCTGTTAACACAACTCTGAAGACTCATGAAGACTTTATGTGATTAAATATTATCAATTGCTAGGGATAAGAGGTATCTGAAGAAAAGTTGTGCAACAATGTGCAATATTTCACTGTATTTCAGCATACAGTTACCCTCTGCTGATTATAGAAATCTCTGCACAACATGAGAATTTGGGCCATCTAACCAGTAAGAAAATAATTAAATAAAAGTATATCATATAAACCTCTGTAAGAAAAGAAGAATCCATTCTATTTGGTATACATCTACAATTCTCACTAGGTGTCAATAGTGGTTTTAAATTCGTCCTCTGTGAAGGCATCCTGGCAGCATCTCATAAACAAATCATACAGTAGGGATTCAGAACCCCTTAAAAAAAGATGAAAGATTCAGCCAGGAAAAGAAGAGCATATTTTATCTTATCCTGAAAAGCAATTTTTTAAGTTAACTCTAAGGTCTGATTTCTTGCTAGTAAGAGGAAAGATAACTGAGAAGCAAATTTTGCTTCTGACAATTTTCTACTCTCCATCTCAAATGAGGTTGAAAACAAAACTACTTCAATGAAAATACCTTTTTTCTTATTTCTTACTTAAAGGTGGATGAAACAAGATTGTCAATGTCATGGTCAAAAATATTTGTCCAGATGCTAAATGAAGTGGGCTTTCACATAATTTCAGAAAAAAAATGTATCAGTAGTTTTGCATGAACAATATTTCTTATGTTCTTATTTTACAGACAAATGTTTTTGCATGCAAAACCTCAGAAATGCTAGTATCAGAAGTTCACATATTGGACAGTGATTTATTCTATTATTTTAAATGTAAACATGTTCTGTACTATGCCTCAATCTTTTGTGTGGGCCAAAAGTTTTCTTTAAAAAAAAAGCTACACTTAAGAAGGAAAACCACAACCTTTAATTCTATACTTTTTAATTTTTAAAATATATAATAGGGGGTGAATGCAATTATTGCAGTGTGAACACTTAGAATATACACTGCAGTATCACAGATTAATTGCTTCATTTTCACAGCTGCATACTTTAATTCAGTGAACACTTTCCAGACTGTTCTGCTGCTACCTTGAATATCCACTAAGATATACCTCCCTTTAAAGCATCGTGCAGATTAGTTACAGTAGCTTATGTTCTGCATCAGAATACCCTTAACACAAACACAAAACAGCTTCAATAGTTGAAAATCATAATTAAACATTTGAAACTGTTAAATATAGAAGTTGCAAATATAGTTGGTTATTAACAAATTTATAGTACCCCGGTCATTAAGTAGAACTGCTTGAAGAAGAGTATTATTAAAGCACAGACCCAGATGGAATAGCTAACAGATGCTTTTCCACTTGCCAAATACAAACCTATGTTAAGTATCGGACATGCTATACTGTTATGCTTTCTAAACTGTGTAGGTGTGAGGTAGGAAGGACCTGTCACTGTTAAAACTGAAAATCCAAAACAGGCAGGGAAGGAGCAGTCCTTCTTTATAGGAATGCCACGTGTGTCTCTGGTCTTTATCACAGTAGTTCAGCAATAAAGCACATCTTCTAGATCTTTATCAATATTCAACTTTCCTATGCTGAAGCTATAGTTTCCTGTGTTCTCAGTAAGAGTGCCCAAAAGATGGCCTCTAGTGTGCAAAACAAATGGATAAGGGGTGGACATCATTATACAGGGCTGGATCTATATCATGAAAACTCTCTGAACTGTTTCCTTGCAGCATAAAGGCCATGAAGATGCAGAGCTTTGGGAGGCTGGGGAACCATCAGGCCCTTAATGGCCCCAAACAGCATCGCTTGAGACCTCTTTCCACCACTCCTCCCAGAAGTCCCAAGGTTAGCATCAGATCAGGATAGGCACCTGCAGTTTCCAACTTGTGCCCAGCAGCCCTGGTTTTCCATCTCCTTGACAAAACAAGTATATTGCAAGAGAGAGTTCATACAACATTTCTAGTTACTTACTACTTGTTGTTTAGTTTTTCTACAAACTAATTTACAAAAAGAGTAAGTAAAAATGAATGACACTGACTCAACATGTGGTGAAAAAATATGGCCCCTACATATGGTGACAGTGTTTCTGAAACATTCTAATTTCCTAGAAAGTCAAGGGTACTTTTAAAATATGCTATGGTTAATGAAAGCAGCTTGTCTATAAAAAATGAGGCAATTCTGTTTCTGATAGTTACTTCATCAGAGGTTTGCAGTGTTAGATGTCAGTCAGGAACAATGCTGCTATTCCATGAGACATACTCCCCTTGTACAATTCCTAAACTAATAAGAGCCAAACATAGGAATAAAGGCATCTCAGCACAACAACATATTCAGAAAGAAATGTTGCTGAGCAAGCTAAGACAATATCTGAAGAAAAAATATATCTCTTTTAGTATTTGTTCAACTATGTCTCTAATTTCAGGGTTTGTTCAGCAATTACAAAAATAGACAAACTCCACTGTATCAGTGAATATATTGTGATGGTGCTGTCACAAAAAAAAAGGGCTAGACAGCTTTTTATGTCTACCTCACAATCTTTTCTTTGTGTCATCCTATACCCTGTTTATTTTTATCTTTTATGTTTTTAGCTGCCATTCCTGTCCAATTTCAAAGGCCTTTTTTTTAGTCTTTAAGCTTTTAGCTGTGACTTGGATTGACTGATTCAACCTTTTGAGACTGAAATCTTTCCTATGAAAAATTATTTGAAAAACCTACAGGAATATCTAGTTTATTAAACAAATATTCTAGATTATCCTTACTGAATTGAACCTAATTCTCCTTGGAAAACAGGGGTGACTGGAAATATAGTTGCATTGAATCCCATTATTATTCCCATCACAACTCAAATGGACAGGCTCTGCCTCAGACCTGCCTGAAGCAGACAAGGTAGAGTTGCATTACTTTTTGTCATAAAGATATAGAATCAAATGAGATTAATATTACAGGACCATGTAGAATTGCAGAGAAGCAATACTGAACCCATCCTCCTCTATGAAATTTGTTTCATTGCTTAGGCGAGTAAATGAGCTCTGAAAATGTCAGTAGCTGGAAAGACTGGTTTTCTCTGACACTATACAAGGGCAGATCTGAGGTTTTTTTCTTTGTAAACAACCAGAAAATTTAATATTGGTACTTTGTGCATTCACTTGAACTTTCTTCTATAAAATAAAGCCAGGCTGCAGCACAAGTATAGCTATTGCATTAGTGGAGATGAGATTTCTCCTCTGTTAGGAGAGAAAGAAGCACCCTGTCACTGGGACAAAGGAGTACCTTGTCTCCAGCAGCACAGAAAAAGTGTCCTCTGAAATCTTGGTTCATCTGTGTGTTTTCATTGTTTGAAGTGGCAGATATTTACATTAGGCACATGACATTCTTACTGTAAACATTGTTGGAAGACAAATAAAGAAACCAACCATCCAATCTCCAAGCAAAAACAGAGAAGAAATTCTGGCTGCATGCTGTTTTGCCTCCAAAACTGACAGGCTAAAGTCATCTGGGGATTTGAAAACTGTAGGATATATATAACTTTCAGGATAAATAACTAGCAGGAGTGTATAATTTTCACTTTAAACAAAAATATTTCTCTTTAAGTATTCAAATCAACATCAACTGTGCCGAGACCGTGTCACTCACAAAATAACCTTAGGTGTGGAAATTATGCCAAAGCTTCCAAGACACTTTGCAAATACTCCATATTTTACTGAAGAATAGACATTCATGTTGACAGTTTAATCCTTCAACTCTGAAATCAATATATGCTTTGTTTCCTATGGAAGGTGTGTACAGTAATAGTACTTGATTCATGTAATTACAATAATATGATAATTAAAGACTCTATGGTATGATTTCTGCTCATAGAAACTGATCTAATTTCAGTGAGAAATGGTCTTTTCTTATCAGTGGGCCATATAACAGACCCACAGTAGTTCAGATACATAAAGATCAAAAGAACAGTTTTCAAGAGAGCAACAGGCATCAATATCATTCTTTCATAGTTCAAATAACAGTGAAATAAAATGCAAAGGATACTAACTGATCTCACAGGAATATAGCACAGTAGGAGGGATTAATTACTAAAACCAATGCTGTCTTTGTCACTTACTTCTCTCTCCCCTAATCTGCAAGAATGCAGCTTTAAAATCCACAGCAATTAGCCAGTTTCATTCGTCTTTGCTAACAGTGGGTACCTGTGTTGAGGATAGCACACTCTGAACTAAAGTCAGTACTCTATCCTTATTATCACCATAAGACTGAAACACACAACACACTTCTTAAATACGTAAACCTCATAACAAACAGAATGGTCTGGGACTGAGTTATTTGTTATTAGAAACACATGCATGAAGTCCTACTGAGTATGTTTTTACTCAGGCCATGTCAAGCTATCAGTGACTAAGCACCAACACTACTGCAATTTGACTGACAGAAGCAGCATTTAAAACTGATTAAAACAAATAAAGAAAAACTTGCACTTTTTTTTTCTATAATGAAGATAAATTTAACATCAATCTAAAATAGAAACTAAAAAGTCTTGCTGTAATGTTATTTTATTTTTTTTTTCCATCAGCAAATCAATTCTGGTTAGAAGAGAAAGAAAAAAAGAAACATTATTCCAAAGAACCTTGAAGTCTTCTAGGGGAAGGCAACATGTTGCAGTTTCCAGTTTGTTAGGTCCATTTAAGGTTGTACTTCGAAGTCTGGGCTAGCCACTAAAGAGACACAGCAATTCAGTTCATCCTTAAGCACTTACTTAACTTTCAGTGTACAGAAGTAGCTTCAATTATATCAAAGAAAATGCTTCCCGTAAACAGTGTCATGCAGGAATGTTTGCAGAACTGAAGCCTGTACTTGGTGATGTGTTTGAACAGCTTCACAATGATGTCTATTTTCTGCATCAGATATAAATCATTGTTATTACCTCCCAAGGAATGAAATTGTTAAAATGTTAAAGAAATAATTGCAGGTAGGATTATATGCTTTAAATACTTTGCTATAATAGTAATAATTTAATGTGCTTGTCACTGAAATATTTGCCTGGCTTGTGATGATTCTCTTTGGATGAAGCAGTTCTTCCTTCCTCTCTTCCAGATTCTATATTTATATCTGTTTTTTAACACTAGATTTACCCAGCTCTGCTCTATACGACTGTCTTGGTATTACGGCTTGTTAGCTTTTCCAAATATACTTCATACAGGTACATAAAGTTATGCTACAGTATTTTTGGCTTTTTTAGTTTTGAGCTGCTGAGAAACAGCCTTTTAAACTCATTGATACTTGTTACAAAATCCAGACACGAGTTACCTAAAGACAGACATACATTTGCCTCTTGATTGTTGATTGTGCTCTTAATTAAATGTAACAAAAGTCTAAATGTCTACACCACTACTCAGTTAAACCCATCAGTAGATATTTATCCCTGGAAGCAACAGATTACATTGAAAGATTACATTACTCAGTTTTACACCTTTTTTTAGTCTATCTATTTGTTTTTCTGACAACATGAATATTTATAATCTCTCCCTATAGTGATCAGTTGCACTATGGGGAAAACACTGAGCTCTTCAGTAACTTCCATCACAACAAATGATTTATTTTTTTCTTTTTTTCATTAATTCATAATTTGTTAAACAGTTCATTAAGTAAAACATCAGTAGCTCATCACTTTATGTCCCTTAATACGCTTTTAGTAATTGTCTAATTTGATAGTAATTTCTTTTGGTTTTTGAAGATTTTTACACTAAAATAATATATAAAAATGCAACATGAAAGCTACTAGGATTAAAAAAAACCAAAAGTGACAACAATTTTATGGCTGAAAATAATTCTATCACAGCAGACATAAAAATCAGAATACAGCTAATTTTTACCATAATCCTACACCCATTTTTAAGCATTAGAGTTACAGCGCCCATTTTAAAAATGAATAATATGGGAAAATATGGAGACAGAAGTGAAGTTCCAGAATTCTCACATAGTGCACATAGGAATTTTGCGTGTCTTCAGAAGATTCTAATGTGAGTTATCAAACTGCCCCCAAGTTACAATTAACCCTCTCCTGTGGCTAATTTTATGTTTTGAATGTGAATTAATGAGAAAATAGTAACCTGGTGCACATTTACACAAAAATTTACTAAAGTTTTGCTGGTTAGAAAAATCTAAATTTTGTCTTATTTAACAAATGGCATATGGAATTTTCTTCAAGGGATATGGTACTAATTAAACATGGTACAAGTTGACCAGACAGTCAATATAGCATAAGGTATCCAAGGAATGTTTCCCTCCAGTCTACATTATCTGTGTATTGATTTGATGGTCTGAATGGATAAAAGCCTTAGTAACAAACAATGTTTAAGGATTTGGGAGCTGCACTTCTTCTTTGTAATTGCAGAAGAATATCTTGAGACGCCTAATAAACAAGCAAATTAGGAACTAACCAGGACCAGTTTATTTTCATTTACTCATTAACCATTTATTTTGGGGTTTATTTTCAACCTTTGTTTTTACATTTAGACTACTATTCTGTGACTCTTATGCTGGAGAGCATGAAGTCAAAGTTACTGACCAATTTTTTTAATAGAAACAACAATCTAGGTTCCATACATTTTAATGACATTAAGAAACACCTAAAAGAAAGTTGTATGGTGCTAATGATTTATTTTGAAAATTCTGATGTACACAATGTGTATAAACACACTTTCAGGTATTTGACACCCAACTGCACTAATAAAAACATTTGTTCTGCTATCTGTGTTAGATATGGGTTAATTGCTAACTTTAAATGTTAGTCCACTTCTGTATAACTCTAATTCTCTTTTTAGTTCAGGATATCAGCTTCCTCTAGCATATAGTAGGTCAACCACTGAAAAAATTAAGAAATTGAATACTCTCTTTGTTCTGATTCATAATGACCTCTTCAGGTATAATAAACAGCAGCGGTGAGTTCTCACGATCATTGTCTGACTACTTAAAATATCCTAAGCAAAATGGTTGAGTGTCCTGAGCTAAGGTAAAAATGCTCAATGACTTTCTATTAACCAGAGTATTTCCATGCAAAGGAACATCAGAGTCTCAGCACCACTATATCTAGCATCAGTGGGTTATTTTTATCGAAACACTCAAAGAGTAACAGAGCAGCAGTTTGTGGCTTGAAAGGTAGCACTGACTCCTTTTAGTTCCAGTAAATTTCAGGGTGAAAAAAAAGACAGTACAAGTTCAATAATGCTCTGAATTGGTCAGCTTACTCAATCTACCACCACGTGCAAAATCAAATATCACCACTAACAGAATGAAATGAAAATTGGTTCCTAGCCCTCCAACAGTTAAATATGCACTCTGCTTTTGATAATGAGACTGGAGAAAAAGCAGTGAGAGTTAAATAACAAGGGTGTCACTCAATTTTAAAGCATCCTGAAATAAAGTCACACTGTGACTCTTATACCAAAAATAAGATGAGATTAAAAATAGACATGTAATATTAATAGTCTGCTACAAAACAGTTTAATATTTAAAATACAAAAGCCACTTGGCAAATAAAAGATGGCAACTGAAGAATGAATTTTGGACAATAATGTTATTTTTATACTTTCTGCACTGAAACTTTATGCTGAAAGGTGTAACTAGAATCTTACCTAACTACAAAAACATTGCACACACCCTTCTCTTGAAGGCTTTCATTTAACAGGTGGTTTCAAAATACTTTCAAAACATATAGAAATATTGCCCTGTAAACCTAAGAACCTCTGCTCTTGACATGCTGTATCAATGGACTGAAAAGAGCAATAACATTTAAGGTGGCTGAATCCTCATTATGTAAAACAAGCTGCATTTTCCTGGTCTACCCCCTACAGTATTTCTATTTGTGGAACACAATAAGAATTGTGCTCTTTGCCTTACTGCTCTAAGATTTCAAATATCATTTCAGATTAGAAACACACTTGCCCTTAAAGATATTTTCAAACTGAAAAATCATGCATGATTAACAATTTTTCTCACATCAAGGGCTCTTTCTTTCCTCCTGTATATTGCACCAGACATATTGAAAACCTATGTATCCAAGAAATATATAGTATGCTAGATAACACTGAAAACCTAAATTCAGAAGGAAAAAGAAAAACAAAAACCCAAATCAAAAGGTAAGAAAATCAGCTTTTAGCTTAGGAACACTATTTTCACACAGCTGTAGAACATTATTTGCAGGTTTGCTCTAATGAAACAAATTAACACAGCTTCCCACCCCTGCTTTCCTGCATTTACATTCCATGTATTATGCACCAAAAAAGCAATATACAAACAGAGATCTTTTCAGCCTGACTAGCCTGTCAGCAAAACCAGTAGAGAATTTTTCATTGATAAAAACAGAGAATGGAAGAAAGCAGACCAACCTTCACAATGTACGTCACACCAGGTCCCAGGATCTTCTCGCTCGAGTGCAGCCATCCTCGAGAGGGTTTACTGACAAAGCTGCTACTTTGATTCCAATCTTCACCTCCCAGGTGCATTTCCTCTGACCGTGCCTTTTTCCCCATACTCATCTTGCTCACGTCCTGCTGAGAACACGAAGTGGCAGAGACAAGGTTACATGTGTTGTCTGAAGCCCCTGCTGCTGAACTAGAAGCACTCGAGCTTCCCTGCAACTTGGAGACAGCAAGCTCCTTTACTGCAGAGGAGAGGTTTTTGATACCCAAAAGGCTGCCTGTGTTAGAGAGTTTCAAGTGGGACACTTTGTGGATGAGGGTACACAGGGTGGTGGGTCCATCTTCTTGGTCCTTGCGGAGAACCTCTGCTGAGACCAGGTACGAAGGTGAAGTTGAAGTCGTAGCAACTGCTGAGACCTTGCTGTTCACAGACAAATTGTGAATAAGATCATCAACTGATGTCACAGAATCATTCCTGAAACGGTTATACTTGGTACGTTGAAGCATGCCCTTCTATCTGCTTTCCTGCATATGTTGTGGCAAATCTGATGCCAACGCAGGAGATGCCTGTACTAACATAGCAGGCGATTCATAATGACACTGATGGATAACAAGATTTTGGGGTAAAAAAATCAAAGAGTATAAGGAAAACCAAAAAAATGTATATTTTTAAGTAATTTCTTTTGGTTCCCTGTTAAGGTTGGGTGAAGTAACAGTTTTCTGTGACTGAGATTCCAGTCCTGCTTAGAGCTGCCAACTCGCTCACAGCAAAAGCATGACTCACACAAATGAGAAGGACCCTTTTCAACAAAAGGCTGTGAACACTGCAAATCACTTCCTGTAGCCAAAAAAAAAAAAAAAAAAAAAAAAAAGAAAAAGAAGGAAAAAAAACCACCCACTTACAACACACTAGCACCAATCAATTCTCAAATTTCCTTTTCTTATCTTCTCAAACAGATATTTCCTTTCAACCTTTAATTCTTATTCCCTCCCACCACCCTTTTAGTACCAGAGGCAATTACCTTCAAAACTGAATTAATAGCCTTTATGAAACACCACACTTTATTCTTCTGTTAAAATTCTTCCAACTCACATATTTGTGAATCTATAAAGAAATCACAATTAGATAGCAAATACCTGAATAATATTTATGCACACATCTCCCCTCTCTCATGTCTCTGCAGCATAACACAGGCACCTTAAAGGTTTTCAGAACAGATGACAGAACTAAAGAATACAGACATTTTCTTCCACAAAAGCAGCCTAACAGTGTCTTTTTGTCAATGCTGTCCCTCACAGAAACTGTTATATCCAAATTCTGATAGAGAAAGAAATCCTTCTCCCCATTAATCCACAAGAACATTCTATTTTAATACAGGAATTACATAAGTACCTATGTGTGAAGAAAAGTATTTTTCTGATATCCGACAACAGGCTTAACAGATGTTTTTTCTTTCACCACTGATATTCACTCCGAAGAAAAATGAGAAGATCTTCAATTCACTGGAATATTTGGTTTAATTCTGAAAAACCTGAAATAATATTAAAAAGTCCAGGTAGCAGCAAAGTGACATCCTGCAGTGAAAAATAAATTTTAAAAATGGTCTTTATTTAGCATGTCAGTCACAAACATTAGGTCTGAGAAGTAGCAAAACATGCAGAACACAGATATTTAATTTCTCCTACTTTAATAAGAAAAAAAAAAAAAGACAAAACACATACAGCATTGTGACACACAATGCCCATCACAAGCCATATGGCTTTTTCCTATAAATCAATCTGCTTTGAAAAACTTCTTTTGTATATAGGGCAATACACTACATTATAAACAAATTCAGACCAGAGAAGTTGCATAGTGCAAAGCTATTTTTTAAATACATGACTAACTGCAGCACAACTTAAAGGAAAAAAATCCTACGGAATTTGTTCCTTCTCCCTTTACTAAAGGCTGCAGCATACAAAGTGCAAATACAGTGAAAAAGCCAGCTCAAATATAGGTATTTAATTAGTCTATTCATGACATTGAATTAAGTCAGCACCTCTTATCCCAGCAGTGATGAATAATGGCAATGTCTTAGTCACTAGTAGATTTCTAGTGATCTGCAGAACAGTCTTTCATCACCACATTGCAAACCTGCTACAGCATCCTCACAGCATTCATTTCTCTCTTCATCCTCCTAGCACAGCAACAGCAAATATACACACCATAGCCTATTTTTACGTGTCTCTATTGCCCAGAAAACCCTATTGCTCCCGAATGACTGTCTTCATTAGAAGCGGCTAGCAAGACTGCAAAATGTGAATGAGATTCTGTGCGTGTGAATGAAAGGGCTGGCTAGCATCCCCACGTTTCTGTGAATGAAGCAAGGCCTCGCAGCCTCTGCCAGGCAATCCCTTGGGTGCTCACCAGCCCAGCCAATACCAGCCGGCTGTGATGACTCATTCAGCAAAGCCTTGCTAAATAGTGGAAGATCCCATTTCGAGCACAGGCGGCACCTTTTTTGCAGCAACACCAGAAAATGAAGTCGGCTACTGAGCAGACAAGAGTGGGTCGCAGAGCCCTCCGCAGAAGGCAGGGTGTTGCCAGAGAAATGCCTGGGGTGCCCACAGGGCTAGCAGGTGAGGAAAACCATTAAGTCAGATCTGGGTTTCTCCCCGACTGTGTTCATTCAGCCAATTCATTTACATCCAGGACAGGAACATGAATGTGCACATTTCATTTGATGTTTGATTGCTCTCCGTGTACACATGCAGATTCACTGATTTTACAGGTTTGCCTTTGGAGACCTGTGATGCAAAAAAAACCCCAAATAAACAAACAAAAACAACGACAAAAAAACCCAAAACAAAACAAAAAACAAACAACAACAAAAACCCAAAACACAAGCAACCACCAACAAAAGAACAAAAAAAAAAACCCCATAAAAATAACAACAAAACAAACCCAAAACCCTGAAAGAAAAAAAAAAAAAATTGGTATGCACTGATACCCTTTATGTACCCCATTATCACAGGAGACATTTAAAGGCAGTATGATCACCAGTCCACTGAAAGGAAGACAGAGGGAAAGCTACAAGACAAAAGCTTCCCGGAGCACCAGCAAAGGGTCTGATTTCTGACACTATTTCACTGCACATAGAAACGCTATCAAGACACCCACTGGATGTAGAGCTCTCCTGGAAACCTGACATTAGCCACTGCAGAGGAGTAGAAGCCACTGAATCAAACAGTGCTTGAAATCCAGTGCTTATTTCAGTGTCTGATTGGGAAACTGTCTCCTTTACAAGTTCGGCCCTAAACTAAGAGAACTGAACTTTTCAAAACCTTGCCTTTTATAGTTTCTGGAATTAGAAACAGTGCATAATTTTGCCTGACAGGCAGTAGGTTCAAATTCAACTCCAGGAAATAATGAATGAAATAAGGAGACAGGGCAATGGGCACAAACTGCAATTAAAATTAGAATCTAGCTCGTTCTAGCTATTGCCAAAGCATTTAAAATGTCTTCGGCATTTTCAACACCATGCCTGTAGCTTGCACCCTGACTATACTATGCCTGCCTTAAACAAGCTTGTTGCTGTTACTGTTACAGTAGAACTGACGTTCAAAACACCACTTCTTTCTTATCTCTATTTGCAACCTATGCTAAGTCAGATCATAAAGTGTATCCAAATTGGAAATGAGCGTTTTTCTTTTTCTCCCCCTTTTTTTTTTTTTTTTTTTTTTTTTGCAGGGCTGTAAGTCAGACACTGCAACCATGATTAATAAATGGCCATGAAACAATGACTTCATTGTTGACACAGTAATAAAATGGCAGGTTATTGCCATTTGTTAATTGCCAAAATGTTAATAAATGCAAAATAAGATATAATCCTAGAAATACATACATAGTGAGGGGTTGTACACTGCCTCTGACAAAGTATGGCATGCCTTATGAACTGGTGGTAATTTTGGCATCTTGGACCATTACTTCTTTTTCAGCTTTTGTTGGTTTTCATTTCTGTTTTCTCATGAACACTCCTCTCATCCTGGTGCAGTCCTTGTTTCATATCACTGTTCTTCCTTTTCTTCCTCTGAGCAGCTCTCACAGAGTTAGCTGAAATCTTTTTCATTCTGTATCTTCACTGTCTCTGCAGCTTGTATTTCAGAAGAAAATTATTTGTATTAACAGCAAAGGGTAGGAAAAGAACAGATGCTGGGGGTAAAATTAGAGGGAGAAACTACATTTCATTGAAGTTTAAAAGGTTCTAAATTGCTGCAGATGTAAACCCAGGAGACATTGTCAATACAACAAGCTAAACCAGGTAAGATGATGTGACCACCATGAAGAGGAAACACAGGGAATACAATTATATTTCCCAAACTGTGGTAAGGAACATTCCTGAATGCAAAAAAGGTGACTTTCAGTGACCCATATTTAGAGGAATATTAATCATATAATCAGAATCTGCAAAGATACCTAGTTCTAGTAACACACTGTGGTCAAATATGTACTCTAGTCAAGTAAGAAACTGCTGAAATTCTGTTGAAAGACCATTTGTATTTCCTGAATTTCTGCCCAGTGGCAGTAAAATTGATTGTCGATGAAACTGGATTTAAGAAAAATGAGACAGTGTCTTTGGAGGAAAATACATCCAAAGTGAATTTCAGTTAGCTAAGTTAAAAGAAACTCAATCTGTCAGACAAATATAAATATAGATGTTGCTAAGAGTTTTAATACTATGCAAAAAGTAACCATAAGGGCATCATAGTTCACATTTCTTTTTTATAACAAAACCTACACAATTAGTGTTACTATCATGCAACGTTAAGCAATCAACAAATAGGATGCTATTCCTCACATTGTAATATGATGAGCACAAGTCTTAATGCTCTTCCCTAGTAAATGTTCTTGCAGAATCTTTAACATATGGTCAACTCTTTAAATCAAAAGATAGCATTTCAATAGTACAAAGATTTCTAATATCCTATGGGGACATTTCTTCTCTTGATTAGTTAATTGTGGGGAAAAAAAAAACAAACACCAAAAAACAGCTTTCTTTGTGTGACATGAGCTAGATGTATAAAAGAAATATCTTACCCATGTACTTATTAATCAGCCTAATCCAGCTTTCTTTATGTGATACAACCTCAGATGATGTAGTTAACAGAAAAGCAAGATAACATCAAGACAAGCTAAAAAGACACATGACCTAAGCTTAAGAAAAAATATTTCTAAACAATTGCATCTGTTTGGTTTGTACGTACTTAATATATAACATTTTGTATTCCTCTGTTTCTCTGCTTTACCTGCACACAGAGCTTAGTTACATTCTACTGTGATTTCAAGAGAGGCTCAACATGTAGCTGACAGAAATACTGAGAGGTACCAACTTCCTGTCAGTGCCATGGCTATATAACTCTACCTCAAAACATTTTGCAGAAATAAAAGCATAGACTGGGCTCACATCACTTAGATTTTTTTTTCTTCCATACTGGGTGTTTGAGCCAAACCTCAGTTACTGTCCAATGCAAAAAACCCAAAAAACAATCAACAAAAGACACCAAAGACCTGTAGGCAGAAAACAAACAAAAAACAAAACTATTTTAACAAATTCTAGTGAATTTGTTTCAATTTTAAAACAAAACGAAAAAAACCCCAAAAAATTGCTGCAAATTGCATCCATATCCCTTCTCTTTCACCAGCTCAGAGTTTTGCTGTTTCCGTGGCAACATTATTGCTAAGAGTGGGCTGCACCAGGAAATAGGAGCATTATCTGTGGCTTTGCAAGTTATTTCTCTGGAAAACCACATTGTTAGAAGTACTACTGTACAAAATCAGTGATCACTAATCATTAATGACGAACTTACAACTTACATTGCATCAGAAGGATGTAAAATTAAGGTCTGAAACATACCAATAAATGTCTGTGCAGATGCTTATGTTATAAGCCAGAAGCTGACCCTAAATAAGGAGGATGTTTTTAGAGCTAGCTGGAAACAGTGAAATAATTTTGAAATATGACATGAAATATTTGGAAGAAAATGAAACTTGTAACTTCTTCTGCTCCATTAGTGGTTCCTGGGGGCCTACTGTTAAAAGTCAACGCACTGTAAAAGTTCAGAGAAAAGATGGATCTGAGATAATATCCAAATCCAAACATGACACTAAGCTTTTGCAAGGCAGTATCATGTAGAGAAGTGCATTAAAATCTGAAAATTAACACTAAATCAACTCTTACAAACTCCCAGCATTTTATAGTAAATTATTCTTTTCTCTAAGCCAGTCCCTGAAGTGAGAAAGAGAAGTAGGAGCAGTGCAGCAGGGCTGTATTTTCTAAAAAATACAAAATCTAAATGCACAATCAAAAGCTCAACTGTGTCTGTTTGACTGCTTACACCTGGTACAGACCTCCTTTTAATCTGAAAAGCCTTTTCCAACCTAAATGATCTGCGTTTCCATGATTTTTCCTGTTTCTCCCTGCCCCAAGCTAGCATCCTCTGTGCCAGGTGCCACACTCCTGCTGGGGCATCACCACAGAGAGAGAATCTGCTTCCCAAATAAATACATCCCAGTATAATACATTTTCTTCTGTGTCCACAAAGTGTGATGTTCAACAAACTGTACTGCATTGTGAATACTGTAATAACAGGCCCAAAACTTTCTCTCTGGTCGTATGGTGCATTCATACTGATGGATATGGATGCCGCTTCTGGGAGTGTGTGCATTAATGTCCAAGTGTCTCCAGGTGTTTCCATTTTAAACAAACACAAAAACTGGAGATTCAGAGGAGAAAGTAAATAGCAACCTACTTCAGTGACAAATTATGTAAGAACTCTTATACTGCCTTCCTTAGACTGGAAGCTAATCATTTTGTTAACCCAGCATCTTTTTGGTTCTCATTCATGAAATGCATTTAATAATTCAGTAGTTTTCTTATCTACTTTCTAATAAGGTGTCTGGTTTTGTTCTGGTATTTTTTGATAGTTTGGTTTTTGTTTGGTTTTTTTGGGTTATTTTGAGTACTTTATTTTTATTCTCTTTTTATCTTATTTTCCTAGGAATGTTTTATAAAGTTGTTTTAAAAAACTCCTCTATGTGACTTCACAAGTTTCCTACGGATTTCAACAGGAGTAGAATTTCATCTTCAGTTTCCAAATCTAAATGCAAGTCTAGGAATCTTAATTGGGTTTGACTTTTAGTACAAGGTTTCTTGGGTTGGTTGCCTTTCAAAGAGTATGCTTATTTTTATGAAAATGTAAATTGCTTTAATTATATTTTTCTTTTCAAATCCATGAAAAAATTATTTATTAGTTATACAGTATAGATACAAATATGTGCTTTACTACCGTAAGAACATTTATACTCCAGTACCTGCTCTTTTATTAGCATAGCTAAACACTGGTAAGAAGAGCAGCAATGAAAAAGATAAGGTGAAAAAATGCATAGTGCACTTTGTTGTACCTTTTGACATCAGACAGACCTAACCGTACCTTGTCTGAGTAGACGAAAATCCACTGAAAAAAACCCCAGACTTTCCCAAATCCATTAGTTCCCTCTCCCTTAATGAACAGGTTATCCTTGAAATTATAAGAACAAAAAAACCCAAAAAAACAAAAAACAAAAAAACAAACAAACAAACAAACAAACAAAAAAACACAAACAAAAAAAACAAAAATAAAAAAACCCACACCAAACCAACACAGAGTATAAATTACCATCCTTATGTTGTACATCAGACCAAAATTCTGACTATATGTGTATATGTGTAAAGATTTGGTGGCAATAGCAGAGCTGTTCATATTGTTCTCACCCACCTGTCACTGACTGCATCACCTTTGCCATGTTGCCATAAAATGCATGCTGTGGCATCTGGCTGAAGAATGATACAAAAAAAAAATGTTGGGGTTTTGTTTTTTTTTGGTTTGTTTTTTTTTTTTTTTTTTTTTTTTTTTTTTTTTTTTTTTTTTTTTTTTTTTTTTTTTTTTT
>JAWWTY010000088.1:32515813-32527227 GCA_035222235.1 Margarornis squamiger | reverse complement strand
TTGTGGGGTTTTTTTTTTTTTTGTTTTTTTTTTTTTTTTTTTTTTTTTTTTTTGTTTTTTGTTTTTTGTTTTTGTTTTTGTTTTTTGGTTGGTTGGTTAGTTGTGGGTTTTTTTATTTTTTTTCAATCAGATGTTTTCTAGATTCCAGTGAAGAGGCAGAGGAAAGGAATTGCATAGGCCAGGAAATGTGCCTAATACACACTTGCATCAACTTCACCCTGAAGCATGACCCATTAACTTGTGCCACCAAACCATACAGATTTTTCTTGGCAAATAAGGAGTTACATGTAAAGCCATTGTCAATTGGCTTTAGTACTAAGAGAATTCTGAGAGATCTGCAGTAGTGGATAACAGCACCTGTGGAGGGTTATTCACAGCAACACTCACAGCACTCATTTCCAGTGAACTGAGAATGAGGACTACTTCTGCATTATTTGTACATATAGCTGATATGAGTCA
Organism: Margarornis squamiger; assembly: GCA_035222235.1. Classification (NCBI taxonomy): domain Eukaryota; kingdom Metazoa; phylum Chordata; class Aves; order Passeriformes; family Furnariidae; genus Margarornis; species Margarornis squamiger. Next base: position 32,526,768 of record JAWWTY010000088.1, on the reverse strand, counting down.
TTGTACCTGTTTACACTAATGCTGCTTGTTATCTGACCTGAAGTGACAGTTCACTTCTTTTTGGGTCCAGTCAAATGGAAGAGGCATCTGCAGACAAGTGTGTATGTGCATGTGTTCGGTTATGCACATGTGCATGCATATATTAAGGATGCATTCTTTTCTCAGCTAGGTTGCTTGTCTTCCTTGCATTTGAGTCACCTACCTTAGATACAACAATAGGTATGGAAAGCAGGATTATAAATCTGTGAAGGACACGATAATGAGGCAGGGCTGGGTGGTAGGATTTAAATAGCTGTTTAAATGTTCACTTAACTGAAGTTACAAAGTACACTGCTAGTAATGTGAGGAAAGGCAGAAGTAAAAGAGCTGCAGATGAGAAGATAGAGAAACTGTTTTAAACTCCATGAACTGAAGCAGAACAGAAGGGAGGGGAGCATCCTATAAAAGGGACTCCAAGATTATAAAATGTTTAGAGTGGCAGAGAAATTGAGACAAAGATGTGTTTACTGCTCTGCTGCCATACTCGGAAACTTGTATATTTCTTTGCTGTAGCAAATGTGTATAGTGACTTTCTCTAGGTACCCTCAGAAAATGTGTTTCGTTTGCTAAAGAAGGGCAAGCCTCTGAGAAGCTTCAGTACAATTAAGGTTGAGAAGACATGAAACTACTGCTATTCTGAGCGTCAGCCATTCTGCAAAGGACTCTGGGGACATGAGTTAGGGCCAGACTTCAGTAATACCAGAGCAAGGATGCGCTGCAGAGAGGCTGAAGCAAAAACTTGGCAAGAGCTTGAACAGACAATCAGAAAATGAAGCCTACTGGCCAAACACAGCTAATTTATGGGTATCCAGGTCAGAGGAGTTATCTCAGAATGGAAGAAAATGGTCAATTCTGAGGGTCTGTTGAGAAATGCATGCATCAACAGCCCAATGCCAGAACTGCCCAGTGTTCACTGTGAACTGGGATTTAATGAAGCACTGACTGGTGCCAGGATGAAAAGGTGGAGGAGAAATGCCACTGGAAGACACTGACCACAGGTCACAGTTCCAGAAGGGAGAAAGAAAAAAGGGATGTTGAAGCCACCATGTGGCCTGAGAAGGACTGTTATGGCAATAAGTAAAGCAGAAGGAAAAATCCTACTAAATGCACTGAAAACAATCACTAGCCAGTGGCAACATTAATGCTGTTATCTCCAGTTAGTTCAACAAGGTAAAGTGACACCGTATCTGTGATACTAACTGAACACTATCATTACATTCAACATGTTAGCATTGTATAAATGTTGATTGGCTGCTGTTATTATTTACTTTGACTAAAATATAAAAAGCATGGATCAATACTCTTATAAAACTACCATGTGCCACTGAAGCAACTTGTTAACTTTCTTGTCTAATGGTTATTACTGACCACCATGAACTGCAGTTATCCTTAAACTAATATCTCATTTTAACTTGATCAGCAGCATTTGATCTGTCTAGACTACCAAGACAGTGTCACAGGGGTGCTTTGTCCTACCAAAGCTGCTCCTCTACCCAAATGCAAGAAAATTTACCAATAAAAACACAACTTTGCATCTAACAGTGGGCAAATACTAAGCCTGCTTTTGCACAACACTGGACTAATATATGACTGACCAGAATATATAAACTGGCAGAAAGCTGTTATTTAGCTACAAGCATTAGGATTGCCATGCACTACAAAAATCCTCAAGTGCAATTAAACTAAAAATTCAACAGTTAATGGAAAAATAAGTCTACTGCAGAAAATTTTATATTGGATGAAAGGTACATGTCTGCTGTCCCATGACTCAAATAACATGAATGTTCACAGACCACCATGATGAGAGTCAAATGAGAGAATAGGAAGATATTGGGAGATTTTTGTGTGGTGATGTGTGGGTAGATGGTCATGTTCATCGACTGAAACTCTTTCTTACCTTGTCAATATAATTTTAATTTTGTTTTCACATATTCTGGCCAAAACAACAGGGTTTTTAAGTAAAAGCAAAAGAATATTCTGCTAGAAGAACATTCCCTACAGACACAAAAAAGCATAACCTTTATTTAAGTGCTCTGTACTGCATCTTTGTAGCCCCTCTAACATGCTTTCATCACACAGACATTCCACACAATAAACTTTCAGTCAGGCAAAACTAACACCTGCCCTCTGGTGTCCAAGATGCAAACGAACCTGGAAGGAGCTCTTCCTTTCAATAGAGCATATTAACTCTCACTAGACCATTAGCATCTACAGGCAGCTATATCACCTCCCAGCAAATCACACTTACAAGGTGGAATAAGAAGAATGAAAAACTTAAAAATCTCTGAAAGGTCAGATGTGCTGGATTTGGCTGGAGTACAGTTCATTCTCTCCACAGTGACTAAGATGGGGCTGTGTGTTGGATTTGTGTTGAACACAGTGTTGATAACACAGCAATTCTTATTGCTGAGCACATCTTACACAGAACCAAGGCCTCTTCTGCTTTTCGTACTGCCATGCTGGCAAGGGGGCTGGGGATGCATGGGAGGCTGGGACAAGACACAGCCAAGACAGGTGACCCAAACTGACCAGAGGGATATTCCATACCATATGACATCATGCTCAGTATATAAAGCTGGGGGAAGAAGGAGGGAAGGAGGGAATGTTTGGAGTAATGGTGTTTGTCTTCCCAAGACACCATTATGTGTGATGGGCCCCTGGTCTCCTGGAGATGGCTGAACACCTCCCTGCCCATGGGAAGTAGTGAATTAATTCATTGTTTTGCTGTGCTTGTGTGTAAAGCTTTTGCTTTCCCTCTTAAACTGTCTTTATCTCAGTCCACGAGTTTTCTACTTTTTGCCTTCTGATTCTCCCTGATCCCACTGCTAGGGGAGTGAGCAAACAGTTGTGGAGGGCTTGATTGCTGGCTGGGATTAAACCACAACACCATGTTATGGCAGCAAGAAGTGATTGTGGGCCATCAGAAAGTAAGATCATAGTTTAATCCTTTTTAAGAGGGCAGCAATGTCCTGCCTGCTTGTCTCAAGTTCTCAGAAGAACAGAATACTGACCAGCAGACCTATTTCAATTGTTTCAGCTTTCTTATGAAAGAAAGCAGTCTGTAAAATGTCACCAATAGGTAAACCACCTTGCTCATCAGCCTTGAGGGGGTCCTTAGAATATAAATCTCGTGATCCTTCAGTATTTTGGCAAATCTCAGCCACTGGTCCAGCTGTTCAGCTGCACAGTCATTTCAACAGCACTAAATATGATACTATTCAATTTTCAATTTACTAACAATCTTTAAATAAGCTTAACAGTTAATAATTCTCAGAACAAAAGGTAAAAAGGGGCTGCTGTTAAGATCTTCCTTACTCTTTTGTATAACACCTGGAACATCTTCTGAGAACGAATTCTTCACTACACTAGTCAGTTACTTTCAAGGAAAATACCTGGTGTTTATTAAAACTTTGGAGAGGCTGTCACAACTCTGGGTGAATTGCTGCTGTAATCAGTCACCCAATTGCATTCTGTATGTAAGGAAAAGCACAAAGCAAAACCACTGCACATTACACTTTCGAGTCTGTTCTTAGCATGGGGAGATAAGGTCTGTATCAGGTATAGATTTCCTGGGTAATTCTTAAGGCTTAAATCAATCCATTAGTAGCTACCAGTGCTGGGCATACTCCTACATTATGCAGTCTGATGATGCAGACAGATTTGCTCCCACCTGCTGTGATTCATGCAGTCCAGTCAGATAATACAGTAACATTATTCAACAAACTACAGCAAGGTAGTCTAATATTGGCCTCTCTAGCATTCCCTTCTAAAATACAGCCACATAATAAATAGTTTCAGCCAAAAAAAAATCCAACCAAAAATGTTTATATGGAAAATTATCTGACTGTTTCTTTGATCATCTTCTTGCACTCAAATCAAGTAGAAGAAATTTATTTATGGACTTAAATGCAGATGTACACATACAAACACATGCTCTGCTCCCTTCTTCTCTCTTTTGCCAATATAAAGAAATTAAGGTTTATTTCTAAGGCTGTTTTTCTCTTAGTGTATGTGGTTATACTGATTCCTATTATGCCTACAGTTTTACTTTAATCTGAACACACTCTATAAAGATCAAGTAGCAAAATCTGCAGGAATCTTATATGATTCAGTTTGGTTTTTTTTTTTTGTTTTTTTTTTTTTTTTCTCATCACTATGCAATATTGTATGATGGGCAACTATGCACAATGTTTTGGCTTATTAACTAATGGTATTTCCCCCATTACTTGACCCTTCTCTTCGGAAAATATATTTCCATCACAGAATGCCCATGTCAGTATTTAGAGCATATAACACTTCAGTCTTTAAAGACTACCTCCTGAAATTAGCAAGAACAGTAAACCAATTTTAATTGAATTAAAGACAGTGTTGGATTTAAAAACATGCAGCAGTTAGGGATGCCATTTTTTTTCCTTTTAATTTGGAGTCACATCACTTCAAAATCAACATTTGATTCCATGAGACATTCGAGGGTACTTGACATGGAGATGGGTTCTGGTGTTTGTATGGTTAACCAGCTGAGTCGTGACTACTTGTAACTGTCAAATTCTCTCCAAGGATAAATAATTAAAGCTTCTGGAAGAATAAGCACACAGGAAGCAGTGGATATTGCATGCACGTAGGTGTTGGGGGCATTAATTTTTATCCAATCGCTGAATAAAAGCACATTATTCATGCAACCTTGTTCATTCAGTGCTACGTGACCTGCACTACAATAGAAGACTGCAGCATCCACTGCTGAATTGAACAGCATTCAAGGCAACGAGAAAAGGACTCCAACAGCACCAGCACACAAGAGCAAAATGCTACACTGTAGGTGTATATGTAGCCTTCGGTTAATGCTATAGCTCTTATGACTAATGCTGGAATTACACAAAAAATACTTTTCCTCATAGAATTTTTTTCTTTGGGTGCAATAAAAATAGCAAGTATTAGCCTTAAAGTAGAATGACTTTTTCACTTTCTTTTCAGCATATATGTTCCATGTGTTGTTAATGATCACTTCCAGATAAAAAATCCAAACTCTTAGCGAACTACAAACAAAAGAGTTTATTAGTAGGCAAAACAAAACAAATGCAATGCATTGTAGTATCTGTGGTACAAAACTTTTGAAACAAAATATTTCAATAACGTCAACACTGAAAGGTGTAAAATCTACAAAGCAATCTTAGCTGTGAAGCTCAAAAAAACCTGTTACATGTTCCTGAGGGTTTTTAAAGCACAAGAACAACTCCATGCTCCAAAATAGATTCCTTCGCCTTCACATTCCTATTTCTGTCCCATGTTTACTCACTGCAAATTCTATCTTTGGCTTGATGCCTTATATGCCTGTCAACTCTGTTATCAGTAATTGTTTAGTTGCTTGAATATTTGTATACCATACACAAAAGGTGAAACTCAAACAAGACTAGTGAAAAAAATCAATCAATAAATGCTAAAATTCAAGTATCTATAAATGTGCATTAAGGTCCATGGTTACTGGAAAGCAAGGCACCTTCTAAAAGTGTTCATATCATCTCCCACAACTACCTACTCACTCTGGCATTTTTAAATACCAGATCAGTTACATCATTCTTAGTAGCAGATGTAACAGCTTCATATCTTATATTCAAGCATAGGCACAATTAATGAAGATTTTAACTCTCATTCATAATAAAAAATAATGGTCTTTCAGAAAGGCTTGAAAGTTAAAGAATTCCCTAATGACAGATTTGGGTATTTAAAATGTTTTCTTTTCACATAAAAGACAGAAGTCATTAAAAACCACTTTCCACAGATTTCAAGCATACAGGAAGGAGGAAAATTAGTTAGTTTCTTATCACAAACCAAAAAAGAAACTGAAAGGAACCAAAGAGGGTTTAAAAACTAAAAACTCTTTTATTTAAATATATATGTAATGTAAATTGATTTATATATAATATAAATACATAAAATGCTGTATCTGCAGAAAATAATGGATGCACATAAATTAAGGTCTTCACAGTAGGAAAAAAGAAAATCATACATAGGCAATCGAGAAGAAGAAAATGTAGAAAGAAATTTGGATATATATTAATGGTTGTAATAGGACAAATTTAATTTAGAAATAAGTGGTAAATTTTAAAATAGTAAAGTCCTCAAAGAACAGCATTATCAATATGTTGGAAAATTTGATAAAACACAAATAAATATCCTACTGTCATACTTAGAGAGTGTGGATAAGCTCTCAGAGTTGACAATGGTCTTTTCAAAAGCACTGCTATTAGACAAGAATTAGGAATCAGCATGACAGTTTGGATAACAGGTTACTCCTCCTCTGCTCCTCCACCTGCATTAAAGCTAAGGAGAGTGTTGCAGAGCATATGAAATATCAAATTGAAAATGGCTAAGTTTGTCCTTTGTGCTCTTCATTGGTCACCCTCTTCATTGAATCCCTAGTACAAAAATAAACTGCTATAATAGGACAACATGAGATAATAAAAATTGTCCGACATTCCAATGATACAGTACTAATGGCTACCATTGTTGTAAGACATTTGCCTTACATTTTGAAGGAAAGTAATCAACATAGTGATAAATCATACTATATAATTAAACTTTATTAATGCTGGGAGCCAAGATTACTAAGCTCCTAAGTAAAGTCATATTTGTGCTGTTAAGAACTATATGACCTTACTAGGGTGAAAATGGTTTTCCTATTTAATGTTAAAAAAAAATATAATCGAATCTTCCTCTTCTGTTTCAAAATTGCAGTGATTAACTGGAATGCAAGAGTAACACAGGACTAATTCTCCATTTACCATGGCCAAGTCATAAAATGCTGTTCATATTCATAATAGGTTCATTTCAAGGCTTAGTTCAAAAAAAAAAAAAAAGGTATGAAATATTTTCAATTTTAAAACGCTGAATAATATCACATAGCTGTTTGTGTTATTTATGAAAATTCAATTCCTAGATATCAAGAGGTGGACCCAAACAAGTATTTTGTAAGCAACAAATACAAGTGATGAACAAAATCCATGAATATTTCCTTGGAAAGTTCAGATATGCCAATGAGAATTCAATGTGTTTAAAATAGCCACAGAAAGACATCTCAAGTATGACTACTGAATATCAGCAGAAATGCAATGTGTCCATAAACAGCAGTACTGTTTTTATCCCACCCATATATAGCACATGTTTCTGACACATTAATATACAGATTGTAGGTGGGAGTTTTCAGGTTCAGAGCCAGTTTTTTCATTGAGTGGCATGTTCCTTAAGTCCATTTTTCAACCCACCTAATTTTAGACACTTAGTGGAGGGGCTAAAGTTAGAAAGCTAGTCATCCCAAACTCTCTCTGCAGGCTATGGAAAGAGACAGTCAGTGGTGAAGGGCTGATAAGATTTTACTGCAGCTGAATTACATCCCTTGAATGTTTGTTCATTATTCTGGCTGAAGCTATCTGCATATTAGCAGTTCTAATGTTTGAATATTGTTCGGAACAAACAAATTCCATCCAATCATTAAAAAAGGTGTATACATTCTCCCCTTATTCAATCTTTTCAGTAGCTAGTTTGTGCACAGCAACTCTGGCCTTTTAATCATCATTCCTTCTCTATTTTTTATCTTTCTAAAGAGATAATTCTTCCTCCTCTCACCTCTTGTTTTCTCAGGTGTGAAACAAGTAAAATCTACTCTCTGAGAGCAGCACAACAGAGTGGGGTTATTTTCATCCACTATAGGTGGATGGACAACTTGTTCACCTAATGGCTTAGATTACTTCAAAATTACACATAACTCCCAAATACTTTGATTAGTGTTCAATAATTTTCTATTCTCACAGTCAAAACCTCTGCTGGAAGCCTGGGAAGGTATCATTATTTATCAATTTTACTCCAAAAAGCAAAATCTCTGACAAAGAACTTGTTGGCACATACAGTTAAACAATTTTACAGGATGATACAATAAGTATTGGAAAATTGTAATAGGAAAAATAAGGGGATTTATTGCCTTTTGCATTTCAACAATTTAAAAAATATGAAGACAGGAAGCTATCTAGTCAGTGCATATAATTTAATGATACATTTTCCAAGCCAAATATAGTTAATTAAATAAAGGCAGAAACATGAATTGCAACTGCCAAAATAGAACTAAGTAAATGTGTGTGTGGGGGGAAGCCAGCAAACTCAAACCTACTCGAATTTTAAACATCTTTAGATATAATTATCTACTGATTGCTAAGTTATGATACATATTTAATAAAACATTTGTTTCAGAAAAATTGAAAAACAAAACAAATCAAAAAAAAACAACCCCAAAACAAAATAAAAAACCCCAAACTTGACAAATATCCTGAGACAACTCCCCCCATATTCCTACAGTTCCAGGTCTACATGCCATCATAGCCACTCAGAAAACCTATCTATAGAGTCTTCTTCATTTCAGTGTTCTAGGAATTCCATACATAAGAGATTCCAGGTACTTACTCTGTATATTAAAGTTTTTGTCATACAGGCAATATACTAGCTTTCATTTGGGGAGGGATAAAACACAGTCATGCAACTTCTCTCTTTTTATTACATTCTATGAGAATCTGAGAGGCAACTCCACAACCAGTCTTGCAGCAGACCTTTTTACGTGTGCAGGGCCCCACAACATTTACTGGAATTTATTGTGGATGTATACAGATACTGTATTATAATATTATAAACACTTCCGAAGAGGTTTCTTTTTTTTTCCTTTTTTTTTTTTTTTTTTTTTTCATTCTGGGGAGATAACAAACCTTTTGAAAGTGAAGTAATATAGACATTAATAAATTAATAAATAAAAATACACCGATAAATCTTTTACTGGCCACTATTTTCACTAGGTTAGGATTTTCTTTGTAGAATACCTAAGACAAAGATCAGAAGCAAACCAATAGATGCTTGTCTTATTTATAATATTTTTATGGAGTCAGTTAACTTCAGTGAAGTCCATTAATTAACAATAATATGGAAATAGTACAAGATTACAGGGATCTTTCTCATTTGCTGCAGAAGGCTTGTTTTAAACTCAGTAAATCAGATTGTCTAGATTAATTCAAAACTAAACTGGAACCCTGCTACCATTATCTTCCTTCTAATTCTCATCATCTACACTATTCATATTTCAGTGGCATATGTCATGCACCATAATGCCATTATAGAAGATACTGCATGAAAACAGGTGAAAAAAAAATGCAAAAAAACAACTCATAACAGAAATTTTGCAGTCAAAGAAAATCCCATAGTGCTGGGGGCTTCTCATAGAACTAAACTCTCCTGAAAGGATACCTGTGATGTATGGAAAGTAGTAAGGGAGTAAATGCACATTTTGGCCCATAGGCTAAAAAAGGAACATACTCTTATTCACTCTTATGGTGTGTACATACCCTTTAGCATACAACTGAGAGAAATTCATGGAAAAATGAAGGGAATTTATGCAAATAACCCACTTCAAGTCATGAATCTTTTTTCAATAGTAGGAAAAGTGTTCTAATATGTCATACATGCAGCAAAGCCAGCGGTTAGTACTAGGTATAGCAGAGTAAGGAGAGAGAGTATCTGCAGGAACAGAATTAAACTGGCGGTCTTCCTGATTTTAAACGAGGGCGGAGAATTTAATTCGAAAAGTCTATTCTGTCCCTGGTAATTATTTGCACTGGGAAAGCACTAGACAGCTGCTTTCCCAACTAATAGGTCTTGCATGTATGATTGCACCGGAGCACTCCTGATTGAATGACTAAAGGGAACTTGACCTCCTCCCCACTCATATTTTCAAGCTGCAAAAAGAGGCATCCTCTATAATGTCCAATCGTAAATGGGGCAGATTGAGAGGTAACAATTGAATGGTACAGCACAATCAGTCACAGCTACAGATCTCACTCAGAGTGCCATAATACGACATTCAACCATCACAAAGAAACTGCTCATGCTTACCAGATGCTAACAACATCCACTTCATTTAGTTTTGCCTTCTGCACAGTGAAAAATATTGTAATTTTGTAGGAATTACTGTCAAACTCACAGCTCTAATTACATTCTGCTATTTTCAAGTGCTTGTATATGCATTTAATGCTTACAGTGATGTCACCCTGAATACTGACATTCTCTGTTCATTCATAGAAGACATACAGTATTAATAGCCAACACAACAGAACTTTAATGCAAGACAAATCACCAGGGAGAATAAGGTTCAAGCAAGTATTTTTCCATTTTAAAATCTGAAATTCACTTACTCATTTACATTTGCAGTATTGCAAAATACTCATGTTCTTCCTTTTAATCTGCTTCACGAAGCAGGATGAACTCTTACAGCACCTAAATGCAAGTTGAAGAACTGATGATTTTAGACTAAGCTTCAGACTCATCCCATTACTCTTTATTTTGATTACCTTAAAAGTGAAACAAACACAAGGGCGAAAATAACTTGATCCTCTTACTGACTAAATTCTTCACCTGTGCTCTAAATTGCCAGCGTAGAGTAAGTTCAGCACTTGGTTTCTGGATTGTACAATCTGTATTGTAATTCATATACTCTGAAAAAATTTCATCTTGAGCAACAGTTGGAGCAAAACACATCTTTATCCTGTGACAAGTTGAAACTGGGACATACAAAGAATTTCATACTGATAAAACCATGTAAATACAAGGAACATGTATTTACAAAAGCTCAGTCTTATAATTAACTATATTTTCAAAAAGCAACATATTTAAAGCCTTACTATCTAACTTCTCTCTTGGAAGCATCATAAAACTCTTGGTAAGATACTCTGAAACCAGGCAGTCATAAGGAATTTGTGCTTTAGAAAATTTGGGTAAACTATAGATTTGTTTAAGCATCTCTATCTGTGACCACTGAGTGGAGCGCTCCCCACTCCCTTCCCCCCATGCCCACGAGGTCCCAGGGATATCCAAGGAAGGGACCACACACG
>JAWWTY010000088.1:32494192-32515713 GCA_035222235.1 Margarornis squamiger | reverse complement strand
TGTACCAAGGTACCCCACCATCTCTCTTCCGTCACCTGTTCCTTCTGAAGAGCTTGTAGCCATCCATTGCAGCACTCCAGTCATGTGAGTCGTCCCACCATGTTTCCATGATGGTGACTATGTCATAGCTTTCCTGCTGCATGATAGCTTCTAGCTCCTCTTGTTTGTTACCCATAATGTGTGTGTTAGAGTCCATACACTTTAGGTAAACTATCAATTTCACCCATAACTCTGGCTTGCAACACCCAGGCTCATCTCTGGAGAGCCTGGTCTCATCCCCTTCCCCTTTCAAACCTAGTTTAAAGCCCTCTCAATCAGGCCGGCCAACTCTACAGGATAGAATCCTTTTGCTCCTGTGAGATAGGTGAACCCCATCTGTCTCCAGCAGGCTTGGTGCTGTATAAACTGCCCAGGAGTAATGCCTGAACTGCTTTTGGTATTCATTCCTACAACAAAGGAATTGAGGAAAACACCACCTGTGCTCCTGGCCCTTCAACAAGATGACCCAGAACCTTTAAATCTTATTTGATTACCCTGGTAATCCTCTTATCAACCTTGTTGCTGCCAAGGTGAACAACCAGCAGTGGGTAATCAGTAACCATCAAATCCAATAGTTCAAAGTAAACATACAACTCAATACAAAGTGGAGCAATATGTCCTTTACTGGGGAAAGGGCATAATTTAGATTCAAAATCAAAATCAAATAATATGAAGATATTGTCTTAGTTTGAGGGGAGAACTAAGATATCTATGTTAGCCAAGAAATAGTCCCTCTCCTTAAATTTTGAAAAAAACACAGAACTTTAATTAGGGATAATATAAATATATATGAAAGGATAACAGTTCTTAACCACAATACACAGATAAATACATATATATATATCCAGAAAGAACGAAACAACAACAATTCGTAATAAACCCCTTCACTCCCAAATGACAATACAAACAGTTAAAATGTCTCTTGGCTGTGCCCCAAAGGGAGAAGATGCAATTATATCTACAGACAGCAGGTGGCGCTGCTGCACCTCAACTGCTGGAAGGTCTCTCTCTCAGGGGATGCAGTTATATTTACGGACAGCAGGTGGCGATGTCGTGCCCGGCCGGCTGGCCTCTCTCTCTTGGGAAATGGCCGCAGCAGTTGCAGAGGCAGCTCCCGTGGGGGGGTCGGTGACAAAGGAAAAACAGCAGCAACGCAGCCTCTGCAGTGTAGGAGACAGACGAGTCCCCTCCTTCACAGAGGCCTTTGCAGTGTCTGTGGGTGATTGGCGAAAAAACCCAGAGAGCAGAAGACACAGTTCTGGTCTCCCAGCGATGTCGGATCTGGGGTGTGTGTATCTGTTCTCTCCCCTCCGTGCTGCACTGGTGAGCTGCTGACCTGTGCAGAAAAGCCCAGGGACACTGACCTCCTCCCCCCCACCACCCCAGCCAGCCTTCCCTCCCCCCTCTGGTCTGGGGAGAGATTAGAACAAAGGCTCTGGCTAGAGCTGTTAACAGGATATGCATATCCATTGTGCCTTTTGTTAACCATCTTTAGTGATACTAAGGCGTTGCCTCCAAGCTTCTTTGGGAGGAATTCCAACTGGGTTTTGAAGCTATAACAGATATAAATACTGTGATAGCTTTATTTTGCTGCAACACAAAATCCTGGATGTGTAAACAAAAGATTATTTTAGATCAGTGAAATATACAATTTCTGCCTTTCTCTTGTCACCATTTGTGAAAACAATACAAGCAATACAAAATCCTTTTTCTTTGAGTTCAGCCAGGGGCTGTCAGTGGTCAGTTGTCCCAGCAGCTCCCTGCCCTGGTTCCTGATGCCTCTTCTGATGTCCCTGATTCAGGGCGCCATTTGTGACAGTGAGGTACTGACCCACAACCTCTGGTTCAAGGAGGTGAATCAGTTTATTAATGAACAGGTCCCTCTTTTCTACCCTCTGGCTATATAGCAGCTATTTACTGTAGACACGTGCTACTCCTTAACGTGTGACTCCTTGAGCTGGTCCAGTGAGGACACATGGTAGTGCAGTCTCTTCGGGGGCCTACATTTCCCATCCTTCCATTTGGCATCCTTCCTGTAGAGAGTTGACCCTTTTCCTACATGTCACCATCATCACGGCTAGGCTTCGCAAACAAAGACTTGGGAAGGGCTCTACCCACACTTGCTGGAAGCTCACTGAAGACTAAAAAGGCCAGTGTGAGATAGGGAGGTCAGGTTGCAAAAGGCCCAGTGGAAAGTCTCCATAGGTAGTATTGGTGAGGCACAGTTCTTTCTGCCTGTCTTTTCTCCTCAAGATTGATTCTGTGTGTGTTCTCAAAGGAAGCAGCATCATTATGGATGGTGTGTCTCCATGTCACCACTTGTGAAAACAATACAAATTACTGCAAATATGTACTCTTGTATAGACTGGTCATCTCCAGGCTGGGCATGTTAAAATCTTGGATAAAGAGTCCTATCCTGCAAACTACAACAATTATTTTTGATCTGGTAAGACAAATGAGTTGAACTCCTGAACTCTTTTTTTGCCTTGGTGCAAAGACAAAAATTGTCAGGTTAAATCTCAACAAATCATTCACATTTTTTTCTGCTGTGAATTTGCATGGTGTTTTCAATTATATTAATATTTTTCAAAATGTATCTCATATCCTTAATACTATATAGTTCTACTTTGTCATGGTAAAGCAATTTCTATCGTTTGTGCTAAAGTTGGCTGCATTTCTTTCCTCAGTGAAGTACTAAAAATTATGATTTCTAAAATTATTGTAGATAGTAAATTCTATAGAAATATAACATCATCTCACAAAGTTAATCAGTGTATCTGCACTTACAAGATTGTTTTGGGTTTTTTTCTGCTTTACCAGCTAGGGAACATGATGAAAGTATATATGTATATTCACTAATAACTGCAAGTGTCCTCTTCTAGGAAAAATATAAGCACCAAGATATGATGAGGCAATTTTGGAAAAGCAAATAAAATAACTGCTTTTGAAAACTGTTTTCCCTATGTGGTTGTTTCTGTATTCTAATTGCTTGTTGTTCAAATGAAGATCAATAAACCTAGAAAACAGCTGAAACTTTTTAGAATATATGCATAAACAGTTCTATATTTATGACTGGTAGACTCAGAAATCAAATTTGGAATATTGTTCTTTGTGGCCCTATTAATGTAGTCTGAAAAATGTAGGCTCTTATCTCTAACATAATTGAATTTTTTTTTTATCAACTGCTCTCAGGAAAGTAGCTTGACCTGCATCTTTGCAGGGTCAGTGATTTTTGAACTTAGTGATTCAACAAAAATTATAGAGTAGGAATGTGTAATAGCAGTGTTCACCTAAGATTTACTTTCTGACAGCATCAGTTAGAAAAAAATAGATTAAAAGTATTTGCATTAAAAAGATTTTTCAGGTAGGTCAATGTCACATAACTTTATAATCTGTTCTCAGTTCTGTTATTCACTTATCAGCCTATATATTTATACTGTTTTAAACATGTAAAATGAATTTCATTTCTTGCTCTCCCTAGAATTAGCTATATATATTATCTGTAGCTATCTAAATAACCAGTCAGGCTTTATTTGTAAAATTATCACTAACATTATTAAGTAGAGTAAATATATTATAGCTAAAGGTAGCTCGAAATTCCAAGAAGATCTGGTAAAAGCAGGTGAATGTTATTATTCTACTGTTGATTTCTCTTGTAAGAAGTAAAGACTTGACATTTCTATAATTCAAATGCTGTTACTGCATATCTCTCAGTTAATAGTATGCCTGAGCTGCATTGTTAGATTTCATTATGTATTACAGTAAATAATATTTACTGAGAAAAAGTGTAAAATTAATTTTAGTGGAGCAGTTTTCTTCTACTTAGCAATCAGTATATTTTAAAAAGATTCCACAGGAAGGTAAGATTTATTTCATGTTGGTATAGAACTAAATAAGCTGTTCATGAAGAAGGAAATGGAATCAAAACTTAGATATTTACTAAATTATTTACAGAATAGTATGATTAAAGAAATGTAGTGCTTGATGGGGGAAGTTAGACCTATTTAGAGTAAAATGTCAGGACTAATTTAAGACAGCAAATGAAAAAACTTGAAAATATTTTCTGCATATTCTGAATATATTTGTGAATATATCATGTGAAGTTGGGAGCTCCATGTGACTACTTTTCTACATTAAGACTTTGGCAGTGTTTGGTATCTTATACATTAAAATACATGACATTGAATCAATCTTCTATAGATCATCCACAGCAGTCATGATTAAAAACAGACACGTAAATTAACATACACTGATAATCACCGCAACTTGACATGTTTGGTCAATAAAGAGGGCAACAAAGAGGTGCCCTTGAATGCATTATCATGCATCATGCTTTATTACTTCAGGAGACAGTTTAAGGAACACGTTCAGTTTATCAGTGGATCACTTTTGTTTGACATCCAGTAAACACTTACAAGTACATTATTACTTTTGCCTCTACTGTCTTTGCAAATAAAAGTGTCTACTTTCTTTCCCGTAGTTAAATGGAAACTTTCAGGTTTATTCTTTTCCCGTCAAGATGTCTTCCTGTAATCTAAATGTGCCTTCATGTCACTGATGAGTGAATGAAATGATCATTCTTATTGTCCCTTTCTATTGGCACTGTTATTCTAAAGAAACTGTAATGACAGCATGGTTGTCAAGACAGTTGCTGAAGATGTCACAAGGCAACACTAGGATTGCTTCTGTGTTGGTAGGTGTTTTGCAGAGGAAGCAGGTTGCCATTCAAATTTCTAGAGACAACCTTAGATTCATGTGGAAACAGTTTTCTGTTGCTACTGTGAGGCCAATCTATAATTTTGCTCGCTGGAAGCTATTGCCTAAAAAGGCATTGAATACTAGTGTATGCAGGATTTGGGACATCAAATCAAGGTCAAACAGTTGATTCAATACTAGACAAGCAGAATAAACACTAAAGGCGAAGTCTTATATGATGATGTTCCAGAAAAGGAAAGGGAAGTTTTGGGAAGGTTTGGGAAGAGAAGGTTGGGGAAGGGAAAGGAAGGTTTGGGAAGGGAAGGGAAATTCCAGTCACAGTAATGATAGTACCTTATTGAGGCTAATAGAACTGCCTTCATGGTACAGTATATTATGAAATTGGAAAAAAAAAAAAAAAAAAAAGAATACCATAATGTTGAAATCATATAGGTCTACTTGTGCTAACACATAAGTTTTCTCTTAATTTCCCCTTTTCAAATGACGTTCAAGACTCAGTTGATCTTAAGTAAAAAAAAAATATGTTGTACAGAAAGCAGAAAGTAGAAGCTTGTTTTAGACAATAGTGTCCTTCTGATTTTAAAAAGGAAAATTTGCTTTCTTTTATTTTATTGCAATAACTATAAAATTAAAAATTATTTCTGAAAAGAAGGTATTATCAAAACCCTTTAACAGGAAGATATCCTCACTAAATATATTACATTCAAAATACCAAGGAGAGCTTAACCTGCATTTTTCTTTAGATAAAACTTTATAAATGTTCATGGGAGTTGCATCAAGCTACGAACTGATGAATTCACCTATGTTTGCCATATCTCAATACTACAGTGAGAGCATTATTTCAAACATATTCAGTAGATTTTCTTAGGAGTCCTATAAAGACTTCTTTGGCTTAGTTCCCCCAAAAACCTAACCACATATCAAATGCCAAGAATTTTCTGGCCCTGCTTCCGTTATCAGTTTCAGACATTTGGCTAACCTTCCTGACTAACATGAAGCTTAGACACTGTGCTTTCCCACATTTCTCATCTGGAAGGCAGCCCGTACAGTTTATGGCAGACTGAGCATCAGAGTATGTTTGTAGGAAACCCTGAAATGTAGCACAGATCTCTTCAGGGATTCTCTGAGAGGGAAACATGCATAGAAGTATTTCTTCCTCTGTTTAATATGTATTCTACATTATCCTTGCTTATTTCCTTCTTGGGCATGATAACAAGTCCTTTCATTGATTCTTCTTTTTTGACAGACATTTTCTTGAAAATTTCAGATTTTGAGCTTCCATCTTGTCCAAGAAATTTTCCAACCCCAACCTACTAAAATAATGTGATTTATTCAAACAGGGGAGTTACTGTACACAAAGTTATTCTACATCAGGCATTTTTGCTATGTGGAAAGAATGTTGTGTACTCCAAGATAGGAAACTATCATGCAAAGAGTCAGGTCCTTTCACCAGAAAAAAAGGATTTGACGCTACATGGGCTATAGATTCTTCCAATGAATTAGTCTGCATTAAACAATGTCCTATTGCTAGTGCTGATATTTTTCAAGCATGTTTATTTCAGTGTGTTACTTTTAAGAACATATTATGGGATAAAGAGGAATATTAAACTATTTAACTTCATTTTTTCATAAATGAAAGACTAGGCTCAACTTTTTGACTTCTGAAGACTAAATTTCAAACTTAAGCTATTTATGCACCATTTTCAAAACTTTAAAATTGTTTAAATTTTTTTATGAGCTTACTTTTGCGACCGCTGAGTGGAGCGCTCCCCACTCCCTTCCCCCCATGCCCCCGAGGTCCCCGGGATATCCAAGGAAGGGACCACACACGCGGGCAGCAGGGCAGGAAAGCAGGGAGAGCTTTATTCCCAGAGTCTGGGTATTTATAGGGTTCAGAAGGGGGATGTGATGTCACATCCTAGACCTTGAGGGACAGGGGGTAGGGAAAGGGTTAAGCCAGGGACAGGGGGCACAGGGGACAGTTTCTCACTGAACCAGTTTGACCAGTCCCTTGCATACTAATCAGGGTGGTACCAGTTCTTAACAGATAATACCATGGCAGACCTAATTTACAACGGAAAAACCCTTACTTTAAAATATTATGGTAGCTATTTCAGATATTGTACAACATCTATCAGTCTTCAACTGATTTGTGAGGAACCTTACTATCACTTAATATCCCTCAGAAAGACTTTTTCCATCTCACATCCCACCACATCTCCAGAAAGGAGCTGACCCCATTGACATGCCAATTCCATAAAAATGTTAAATTGCCACATTTCCAATTCCCACATTCAATCCAATGGCTCTATTGAAATTGTACCTTTTGAAAAAGTACATTATTGAACACCCTGAAGGCTAATTTTTTTCCAATCTTCCAGATATTAGGTTGAGGGCTTAAATAAAGGGATACAGCTTCAAGTTAATTAAAGGCTGTCATTAGTTGTTGCTAATTTACAGTAATTGGCTTTGGTTATGTACTGATTAAATAAATGAGAGCACATGTTTAACTAACAGATGATACATTACAGGACTGTTTCCATTAATTTATCATCAATCATATGGAGCATTTTTTAGAACAAGTTTATTTTAGCACTATTCCATTCCAAAATTCTTCACTCAAGTATTTTTGTCCCCCATATGCCAATTGAAAAAATGTTAAAAGGTACCATGGTAACGCTTGCTATGCGATGAGACATATTGAAGAAAGTTGTCATACTCCTCAGGCATAACTAAGACACAAAAATATGCACAATAATTTTAGAAGAACACTCCAGAGACATAATGATAGTATCCAGAAATCCTATTTTAGGAAATTTCATAGATTTGTTAATTTTACATATAACATTAAGAAATCAGAATACAGAGAGAGTGAAAAAGTATCCACAATGAAAGACAATTGTGTATTTCACAGATGCAAAACATTTAAAATATAGTTTAAGTGCTCTCAGAGCGTGAACTGGCAATTCTGAAATCTAAACTTCACTGCTTAGCATCCAAATACTGATGTCAATGATCAGTGTCATTAAAAGACATGTCATATGGATGAGGATTAATTTTGAGGGAAAACAAGTTAATCTACTTGAAAATTCCAGAGAACATACTGGTTTTGCCTTTATGAAAATCCACCTCTGTCACCAAAGACCTAGACAACCAGCTATACTGTTTAGACTGCTCTTGTGCCCTTAAAAATCAAATTAACCCTATCTTCACTTAGGGCTCCCCTGCAGCAGTACAGATTAGTAGCTGATATCAAGCAGGAGAAAACAGCATGAAGAAGCCAGAACATTAATCCTATACGCAGCCTTCCATCTCACAAGAAAAAGGACACATCTAAATCCATACTATGCTTGCATATTTTTGCCATCTGGAGCCCATGGAGAAAGAATGCCATCTTCTGCTTTCACAGGCTGGATAACAAGTTTGCATTCTATTATTTAATTTTCTTTCAATTGCAAACTCACCCCATATACGATAGTAATATATAATACTAATAGCAGACCAGTGTCAACTGCATTTTTCCAATGGGGACTAATTTCAAATTTTCTTTGCATTATGCATATGTAGAAAATGGTAGACTTGAGATAACAAGGTCTTTGAAGCCCATTTCTTCTTACATTAAATGAAACATTTCCTATCTGTCAAGACCCAAACTCCAAGTATAAAACTGTCCACCCAATGTAGAATAATTTTTGTAAGCAGTTTGTGAAACACTGAACAAAAAAAATAAAGTGACTTAACGTCAGGCAACAATTAATCTATCTGGAGTCCCGAAACACACCCTCCTTACTCCCAGTTTTACTTCTGGTATCTTCCCAAAACAGATTTCTAAGTTCAAACCCAAAGTACATTCTCAAAGTTGTATGCATTTTATGGCTTTTTTTAAAAGTACTGTTCCAGATTAATACCACACTGCAATTGCAAACCAAGAGCAGTGATACCTAACTCAGTTCTTTCTGAGGACAGCTCTAGGATTTGATAGTCGAGTTATACTCTGTTGAAAAGCTACATATACCAAAGACTTAGAAATGGTCTTAGTGCACCCATTTATAAGGTAATTTATTTAAGCTGAGAAGCATGGAAGGGTGTTTGGAAAAAAGTGGTGGCAATTCATTTTCACCACCCACTGTAGTTTCCACAGGAAATAGATCTGTGGCACACTTGGTCAGTCCTTGGTCTGTGTCATACAGGAATGGAGAGCCCAGGATGCATTCTGGCAGGCATGCCCCACAGCCATTGATGTATGTTCTACAGTGCAGATTCAGTTAAAAATGTGAATCAAGTTTACATGTTCCCATCCCTCTGCCTGCCAAGCACTTGCACTGAGGTAGTTATCTTATCAAACACCTCATTCCAGAAGGCACGTAAAGAGGCAAATTAACAGTATTTTTTCCTGTCTTCAGAAAGAATCAAGCTATCATTTTCCACAGCCTTTAATGTTTCATCCAAGATGAAAATCAGTGTGGCCAGCAGTGAGTATAGAGCTGTTTTTTGGGTTTTTTTATAAAAAAGAGAAAATTCATAAAGTCTGAACTACCAGTAGTATTTTGAGATGCAGTGCATTGTATAACCTCTGGCCTGAGGCTGAAGACAGGGAGAATCATGCAGGCTCCAGCTCTGTGTTGTACAGCAGGTAGGATGAGTGGGATCAAGAGTGACACTGCTGTTCCAGGAAGGCAGACGATTCCAGTATTGCAGAGGGGAAGGTGAGTTGGAAAAACCGCATGGGGAGAAGGGAAACTGAAAAAAAAAGACAAAAAAGGAGGTATAATAGACATGACAGATCTAAATTACAGCTCAAAAATTCTAGTGTCAGGGAAAAGGAGGGACCAAGAGCTCTCTAAGGGAAGGAATGCTGTGAGTCCAGTGTGATGGCACATACAGCAGGTACAGGGTCCTGGGCCAGGCATGGACGTGGCTGTGACACAGAGGGCACTGCAGCTCCAGCTAGACCCAGCAGGAAGCAGTTCCTGCAGTCTGGGGTTGGCCCTGGCACATCCTCCCCATAGTGCTGGCTGTCCCCACTGGGAGGGGATCAGTGGGAGCTGCTCTGACTCAGCCACTGCAGTCAGGTCTGCCCAAAGGGGGGCCATGCTCCCACGACTCACGGACCAAGACAAAAGCATCAGAAAACACAACAGTATATGAGAATGATTTCTATATCCATGGTCAGTCTGTATTTTGAACCTCTGATAAAAAGATTATGACCCAAAATAAAAGTTTTAAACATTTCTTGAGCCTGCATGCCTCTCTTACAGTGATGAGGAACTCCAAGATGCAGGACCTGCACTCCCAGACTAAACCAGCACAAGTTTGTAGTTTGGTGTGCTCAGCATGACAGCAAGCTCACAACATGCATCTGATTTTCAACAGTGGAATAGGATGTACAAAATACGTGAAAACTGTTATGAAACAGAGTACTTGCTGCCAATCTATCGTTTACTTACATCCTAGCCCAAAATCTCCTGAGGTGACTGTAGACTTTTCACTGATTTCAGTGGGTTCTCAATCAAGTCCACGTGAATGGTTAACAGGTGGGAAGAGAAAATCCCATTTTTAGCCCACCTGCAAGATGGCAAAACAGGACCTGACTCAGTATCCATGACAACACTGCTGATATTCTGCTAAAAACAAGAAAAGTCATTAAGTTTTAATACCTGTAAAGCAAGATGAATCAATTTGCCTGTGTTTCTTTTCTGTGAATTTGCTGAACTTTTTTTTTTTTTTTTTTTTTTTTTTTTTTTTTAATAGTAAGCCTGTATATGTAACGATGTAAAATTCACATATGGCCAAGGAAGACTTCAGTCAAGGATATTCTTAGGAAAACTAACAAGAGGCAGGTTTTCTTATGTTCTTCTAACTGGAATAGTTTAGGGCAGAGACAATCCCTTTCTTTAGATAAAGTAATACTGCTGGAAAAACAGGACGGCATCTCAAACTGAGCGTATTTCCAATATACACCATTTTTAGAGGTGAAGTTAGCTGAAGAAGGCTTCTTTTGTATCAGATTAGTAAGATGGCTCCATGAAAAAATGTCCTGAATGAAATGCAGAGGTGCATTTGATGAATGGTTGTAGTCTGAGCAGTAGGAAAGACAGACTCTGACAAAATGTATTTCCAGCTAGAATCTTCTCTCCTAATCTATGTTATCACTATTACTTTCTGTATAGATCCTGCATTATAGTATACAATAGAAGAGTTTAAATGGAGGATACTTTTCTTTACATGAATTACTAAAAATTTGCTTATTAGACAAAGGAGTTGAGGACTAAGAAACTAAAAATTTGTACACTTAATTCTATATTATAAAAGAGGTTTACCTGCCAAGACAAATTCAAAGTTCTCTGTATCTCCTACAACAGATTACTTTCTAGTATCTAAAATAAAAAAAGGAAGGGACTCACCAGAAATGCTCAAAGTAGAATCACATAACCAGGGAAGTTAAAAAAAAAAAAAAAAAACAAAAAAAAACCCACACACACAAAAAAAAAAAACAAACCAACAATTAGCTTGCAAAATGCAGGATTCAAAATTATGAGAAAGAATCAAAACAGCTATTCAGTGCAAGGGAAATATTTTAAAATGGCCAGAGATGAAAATGACCACTGTAGAACAACAAATCGACAGAGTTTCCATAAAGTAAGGCAACAGACTGAATGAAGTTCTGGGAGACACACTCTTAGAGGAACACAAAGAAAGATATAACCACACATGACTGGCAAAATCAGTCCGGAAACAGGGTATTTTGTTCAGCACATGTTTATCCCACTGAAGAGTGATAAATACTGCTGTGAACTTAAGGTGCTTATACTAAATATAAAACACCTAGCTGCATTAATTGAATTGGGGATAGAACAATAATCTACATATCCAGGAAAGATACTTAAAAAACAAAAAGACAAAGGAAAAATTCAGGCTGGGGAAAATATAAAAATATTAGAATGTGTAAGCAGAATTCATTGTTCCCCAGGTTCCTGTTTAACTCTAGTGAAATAAAGACTTGATTTAAAATCCAGGAGAAACTCACCCCTGTCAAATGTGTTGCATTTCATCCCGATTCTACCAGTGGTCCAAAAAGACCACAGCCCTGGGCCTGACTCATCAGTGAAGCTTTGGTGTCATACACAGAACAGAGGATGGAAGGGAAAATCTGTCATGTGTAGGTGGCTCCCCAAAATGGGGAAACCCTGATGTCTGACAGGAAGACTTTTTTACATTTTTTTTATGGTAAGGGGATGGGAACTCTGGTCCTTTACATTTATTCTATGGCATTTAGATTGTCCTAACTTCCAAACATCTGTAAATGTTCCCACACTGTGACACAGGTAACAGTCACAAGACTGTTATTTTTTTGACGTGAAAATATAATTGCTATCTGCCTATTACCTTCAAAAATTCTGTTATCATCCAGTCTTCTTCAGATGGGAACACCAATTAATACTGCCTTAACCAAAACCCAGAAATACTGTCTTTCAAAGACAAGCTAGTCATTTAACACAAGATCAGTGAGCCCTCCAGTGGCTATTTTAAACCTTAAATTGTTGCAATAAGCATAAGTAAAAAAAAAAAAAAAAAAAAAAAAAAAAAAAAAAAAAAAGAATTTCTACATATGCAGTTTTTTCAGATTCCATTTGATTTCATTTGAATTCATTCATGTTCTACTACTTTAATTAAATGTTTTGAGCAACCTTTTTCCTTTTTAATACTTGCAAACAGATGTATTTTCAGCTCACATACATTTCCTTTCACTCCTGTGTATGTACCAAATTTATAAGTGATATATTTTAAACATTTGAGTTACTTCACAGAAGTCAACAAGGAATATTTTTGTAAGGGGGGGAAGATTTCAATTCACTGGGCTTAAAATCAAAATCTTAGCCTATAATCTTGTTGTGTATAAATCCTACTTCTGGAAACGACAAATATCTGGAACAGTGAATAAATATTCAAAGGCTCTTTCACTGCAAAGCCCAGTATGTGGCAGATTTAACATAAACAAAAGATGCTTCCTCTCATGAAGGAACTTGTTTAGCCATGGAACTCCTTGCAACAACAAACAGTGGAAAGAAGATGTTTGGCCCAAAGATGACCTGAAAATTCATGAAACAAATATCAACATGCCTATCATTTGCAAAGAAATTCCTTATCAGTAGCCCCAGAATTCAGACCAAGCTGGGAAAGTGTCATCACATACTTTCCCAACTCTTACACTCTTCAAGTATGAAAGGTATCCATTAGAGAAAACTGCAGATGTAGGTTTGGCTAAAAGGATCCTGTCTCAGGTCTATCACTGACATTTTAAAGTCTAAATAAAACCCTTACTCAATCTATTGGAACATTGTGTCAAAAATACCCAATAACTGAGCAACTCTGAGATTCCACTACAGACTTTTTGCTCTTGATCCACTTTAAGACACTGCCATGTTGCACAGCCTTCAGGAAAAATCTGAGCAGGGCTGTGCCTCATTTGACAGCAGTTTCTTCAGCTTAATTCTCCAGTCATTATACAGTATCATCCTGAATTTGTTGTACGAGCTTTGGTTGCTATGGAAATCATCTGCTAAATTTAGCATTATTGATTTTGTTTAACATGGGAATAGAATCATAGATTCATTAAGGCTGGAAAAGACCTTCAAGATCATCAAGTCCAACCTTTCACTGAGGTTGACCTTGTCAACTAAACCACAGCACTAGGTGCCATGTCCAGTCATTTCTCAAACACATCCAGGATTGGTGAATCCACCACCTCCCAGAGCAACACATTCCAAAGCTCAACAACCCTCTCAGTGAATAAATTCTTTCTCATGTCCAACCTGAACATCCTCTGGCTCAGCTTGAGGCTATTTACCCTTGTTCTGTTGCTAGCTGACTGGGCAAAGAGGATGACTCCCACCTCACTACAACCTATTTTCATGTAGCTGTAGAGAGTAATAAGGTCTCCCCAGAGCCTCCTTTCCTTCAAGCCAAACAACCCCAGCTCCCTGAGCTGCTCCTCACATGACTTACTCTCTAGACCCTTCCCCTGCTTCATTACCCTTCTCTGGACAAGCTCCAGCACCTCAGTGTCCTTCCTGAACTGAGGGGCCCAGAACTGGACACTACTCTAAGTACAGCCACACCAGTGCCAAATACAAAGGGACAATCATCCCAGTCCTGCTGGTCACACTATTGCTGATACAGGCCAGGATGCCATTGGCTGCCTTGGCCACTTAGGCACGCTGCCGGCTCATATTCAGTCGCTGTTGGCCAGCACTCCCATGTCCTTTTCCACTGAGCTGCTGTCCAGTCACTCTTCCCCAAGCCTGCAGCACTGTCTGGGGTTGTTGTGACACAAGTATAGGACTTGGTTCTTGGCTATACTGAACCTCACACAACTGGCCTTGGCCAATTGATCCGGTCTGTCCAGATCCCTCTGCAGTACCTTCCTACTCTCCAGCACCTGAACATTCCCACCTAACATGGCATTGTCCACTAATTTACTGAGGGTGCACTTGAACCCATAGTCTGGATCATCGATACAGATGTTAAACAGGACTGGCCCAAACACTCGGCCTCAGAGAACACAACCAGTGGCCAGACTCTGTGGGAGCAGGAAGTTGTAAAGACTGGAAACGTAATAATATAGAAGCATGTAGTAACAAGGAATGAGGAGAGAGGTTGAAAGATTTTACCGAAGAGTTGACTATCATAACAAGACTGAAGAGAAGAAACCCTTGTTCTCCTGGTTAATAGTTTAATAGAATAGTTGACCGTTAATGTATTAGAAGGGGAGAAAATAATTTTTTTCAAATGTTCCCGTGTTCTCGTTTACTACTGGTTCATTGTACCCCAGTTTCTCATTGGTTGTTTCATGGTGCATTGCCGCTGTGTCCTTATTTGGTTAATCCTTATATGGCATTTCCTTCCCCTGATTCTCCTTGTTTAGTCACTTTCCAGTTCCTTCTATCCCTATATGACTATGCTCCAACCTGGTTCCTCCCTAGTTCCAGAACTTTCCCTCAGATCCCTATATAAGTCCCCTGCACCCTTCAATAAATGCCATTTTGTCTTCACCCTCTATGAAGTGTGCCTTACTTTCTCCCCTTCCACAGATCATGACAAGGCTCCAACTGGATTTAGCTCCATTCACCAGCGGAGCTACTCAGCCAGTTCTTAACACAGCAAAGACTGCACATGTCCAAATCCTGGGCTGCCAGCATCTCCTAGAAAATGCTGTGGGATGTAGGAGTGAACAACTATGAAGAATGGAGGAGAAACCACAAAGACAAGACTCACTATTAAGAAGAGATCCAAGAAGGAAGAGATATGGACATTTTGGGAAATACCATTTTGGGTTTTGAGTTAGATTTTACAGTTTATTGTATTATCCCCTGTAGGGAAGAAAATATGAAGATTGCAGGAAGAACCTGGGACTATGACTTCCTGATTATGAAGAGGACGATGTTTGAAATTGAAAGGACTGTTGTTATAACAATGGACTGTTCTGTTGTTTAGATGTTTGGTCTTGTTAAAGCGTTTTACAGTTTTGTATAATTCCCCATATACTTGCTGGAAAATTCCATTTCTCCTCATGGCCCAGAACCCCTCCTGTGATTGGTCCATCCTTGCTGCGCTGCAGCATTTTCCCTATATGGATGGTTCCTCCCCCTGTTTTACATACTCCTCCCTAACTCCACCCCAGTTACACCCCCTTCTGGAAGGTTCTCACCCTACCCTATATAAGGCAAGAGACACTTCAATAAAGGACCATTCCTGCACCATCCTTCAGGAGTGTGTCTTCCTTTGTCTTACCCTGGGAGGGCTGCAATCCCCTGTCGTGATCCTTTATCAGGGAAAAGAGGAGCTGGCACACTCTTATAGGGCTAAAGCAAGAATGGCATTTATTCAGGGGTGAGGTGCACTTATATAGGGTCTGAGGGGAAGGTTCCAGAAACAGGGAGGAACAGGGGTGGAGTATAAACATGTAAGGAAAAAGGGGGACGGATGAAAACTAAATAAGGGAAAAGGTAGGAGGGGACCACCGTAAAAGGAAAAGGTGCAATGCACCAAACATCGGCCAATGGGCAACTGGGGTACAACTGACCAATGAGGAATCAGGATATATTGAACATTCAAAAAATTGAATCTTACTATTATAACATAATACTAATACAATAAACTCTTTATAATTATATTGACTTTTTGTAATTATGATAACTTGGGCATCGATGGGCCTCTGTTCTTGGCCGTTCATGTGGGTTTCCAAGGTGGGTGCACGGCTCCACTCTTTCTGATTCTTTGGTCGCGACTTCTTTCTAAATTATTCTTCCATTGTTGGTAACTTGGTGCACCCATGTTGGGATGAGCACTTTCCACCAATGGAAGACTAAGCAGATTGCTGCTCGCTATGAGGTTAATGTGTGATGAAGAGGTCCCGGGAAAGAATTTGTTATTGAACAATGATGAGAGATAATGACCACCCATCCTTTCTGAACCAACATTTCTATAGTTCCACAGTTGTCATAATTGTCTAATAGCACTGTGTTGTTCTTCTCTCTGTTGTACCCCAGTTCACGATTGGTCCGTTGTATCCCCGTTCTCCATTGGTTGCTGTTTGCTGCATTGCAGCACCCCCTTATATGGTTATTCCCTCCCCTTGTTTTCCTAGTTTGGTCATGTTCCATCCCTCTTTCTCCTTTTATGTCCAAGTTCCACCCCTGTTCCTGAATCTTCCTTCAGAACTCTATATAAATTCAGTCCTGCCCCTTAATAAATGCCATTCTCCTCACACCCATATGAGAGTGTGCCCTCCTTTCTGCCCTCTGAAAATTGCGACACACCCACAATCCCCCATTTATTGTTCTGGAAATTATACCAAGTTCTGGAAATTTCCCCTACCCCTCATGGTTTTGTACCCTGTTCTTCTATTGGTTAATTTTTGCTTCATTGCAGTAGTTTTCCCTATATGGTTATCCCAACCCTCTGTTTTGCATACTCCCCCCTTACTCTGCCCTTTCTCCGCCCAAGTTGCACGCCTTTCTAGAAGGTTCTCACCTTACCCTATGTAAGGCAAGAGCCGTCAATAAAGTGCCATTTCATCCGCAGATCCCAGAAGTACGCCAACCCTTCTTTCCCGGCACAGTGCCGCACACGGCGCCCACTGTGGGGCAGGCATATGGGACTTCTCTCATCCATAGGAGACCACCTGCCTGATGGATAGCCCTTTGAGGATGAATAAAGGATGGCTCACTCCAAGTGCGGGTTAAGGTGGAATGGCATTTATTGAGAACATGGCTCCAACTTATAGAGGGGTAGGTAAAGAACATTCTAGACAAGTGCAGAACTTGGGAGGAGCATGCAAATCCTCTTCCATAAAAGGAAAGGGAAGGTCTGAGCCATATATAGAAATCAGGGGAGGGGGGTAACCATGTAATATAAGGCTTCACTGCAGCAAAACCAATCCAATCAGCATGCAGAAATTTTATGAGGGACAAGAAAAACGCCATTTTAACAAAGGGATTTTCAATACATTAATCAGGGAACACAGAACTTGCATATTAAAACATCAACCAGGGAACCTGTAACATCTGAACACTATCTTAAAATATAAGAACTTTAACAAACAGTCCTATTCCAAATCTTTTTCTTCGGCACTCAGCTCTGTTAATCCATTTCATTGTTCCTTTTCCATGTGGTGTAGCTGCGTACCCCAACATCTGCCTTCCTGGGAAAAGTGCAAGGGGGAAGTGGACCCGTGGCTCCAGGGGCTTCCACAGCTGAACTGGGGATTTGGCACACCCATCCTCCCACGTGATGGGACTGAGAGGTGAGCAGCCATGATTTCTTTTCCTAAAAATCCCCATAACCATCCTGATACTTACACAAAAAATAGAAAGATGGGAGCCCACTTATCCAAAAACAAGACTGAATTATACAATCACATGAAATGCCTTATAAAACAACATGGGCACCCAATTGATAAAGCTTCCATGAAATCTCTGGTGCAATGGATTAGAAAAAATCATAAAAACATCCCTGAAAAACTAACATATGAAGAATGGGACAATCTTGGCCTCTCCCTGTGGAAGGCAATTTCAAAAGGGAACTGGGATGTGGGAGAAAGGTCAAGTTGTGATGACTGGAAACAACACTAAAAGAGGTGAATTTATGAGGATAACAGAGGTGCTGAGCAGATTGGATGGGACAGACTGGCCTCATTGGAAACATTTGTAGTGGAAGTTTAGTTTGTAGGTTTATTGGGGCTCACTGTATGGATTTGGGTTTCAAAGTTGATGTTGCTCCTCATGGTTTTTCCCTCATGGTTGTCCCCCTTGAAGTTTTATCTTCAGTTTTCCACCATATTGTCTTCTTCCCTTCATGGTGTTTTCCCACTTCTAGCCTTCACCCTGGTTTTCTATTGGCCCTCAGTTCCCACCTTTGGCAACCATTGTCCCATTTGCTGACTGGTTGCTTAGCTACACAATCTGCCCCCACTTTCATCCAATCATCACCCAGTTCCAGAACCTTCCTTTAGTACCCTATGTAAGTCTGTGTTGTCCCTTGTCATAGTTCAGGGGAGAACTAAGATATCTATGTTGGCCAAGAGACAGAAAAAAGAGATGATCACCCTCCATTAAATTTAGGAAAAACAGAACTTTGATTAGGAAAAAATATATATTTATATGAAAAGGAAAACAGTTCTTAACACAACACACATATATATATATATGTCCAAAAGGGACCAAACAAAACCAGTTTGTAATAAACCCTTTAAACGAGAAAAGGGAAAAAAAAAAAAAGTCAATGTCTTTTAGCTTCCACAAGAGGATGCAGTTATATTTATGGACAGCAGGTGGTGATGTCATGCCTCAGCCGCTGGCCTCTCTCTCAGGTGAGATGGCAGCAGCAAAGTCACTGGGTCAGCTCCCGTGGGATTGGTGACAAAAGCAGCAGAACCCCAGTCTCTGCAGTGTAGAAAACAGGTGTTCTCTTCCTCACAGCAGCCTCCGCAGTGCCCATGGGTCTCCACGCGTGATTGGCGGAGTCAAAGACCAAAAGACACAGTCCTGGCCCCCCAGCGATGTCGGACCCGGTGTGTCCCCGTCCTCCCTTCTCTCCACTAAGCCATGCACTGCCGACCTGCACAGAAAGAGCAGAAACCCTGGCCACTTCCTCCACCTGAGCCCGTCTTGCCTCCCCCTCCCGGCCTGGGGAGAGATCAGAACAAAAGGCTCTGGCTAAAATAGTTAACATCAGGATATGAATATTCATTGTGCCCTTTGTTATCCATCTTTACAAACACTAAGGCGTTGGCTCCAAGCTTTTTGGAAGGAATTCCAATGGAGTGTTGAAACAACAACATCCCTCAATAAAGGTGCTTTCACCATTTTGCTACCTCACAGTGCAGGGTGTATGTCAGTCATTTGGCATCTTTCAGTCAATGGCCGTCACCAGGAAACCTCAAAAGCAGCGGTGGCCTGGAGGTTAATACTCCAGATTTTAAAATCCATGAACAGTAAAAGGGAGGAATATGAGAGCAGGGACTGTGGTTGATGTACGGTAATGGTGTTGGGAGAAGAACAGGCTGGTAGCTCTCTCAAATTTACCGCTGTGTCACCACCTTGAAAAGCACAAAATGGCGGCAACTGCCAAGGTTATTCACAAAATGCCGGCTTAATCCCATCCCCTTCTGGTGGCCTAGCCCCACCCACTTCCGGGTCACCAAAAGTAAACAAAATTCAAGATGGCTGCACCCATGAACACCTTGCCGACAGTTCCTCCCAATTACAACTGATGCCAAGGCTGATACTGAACACGACAATTGATGGGTATCCCCTCGGAGGCAAGCAGAAGTAGCTAAAGATCTGGAGTTTGTAAAAGCTTTCCCTGTGTATTATGACAACAACAGACCTCCAATATGGGAACTAGTATCCTATCCAGTGTTGAAAGATGTCAAAAAGGCTATAACTGAATATGGACTTAATACACCTTTTACCATGGGGTTGTTGGACTCACTGTTCGCTGCCTATGTTTTGACACCTTTGGACATTAGGACAATTGTTAAGTCATTGTTTACTACTATGCAATATACAATATTTGAATCAGAGTGGAAAACATTAATTAAAAACTATGCAGAAGATACCTTTTCTACACTGGGAATACCAGTAGTTAACACAATTAATACTTTATTCAGTGAAGGACCTTATGTATCTAATCAAGCTCAAACCACGACTCCTGATAATGAATTAAATCTATCAAGGAATCTTGCCTTACAGGCAATGAAGGTAGTAGGAGATACTTCTGTGTGCAGGAACCAGCCGAGGACTTTACCGAATGGAAAGAACAAGTTACCGAATCTAAGGCCAAACCAAAGAAATCCACCTGGAAAGGACGATTTTATCAACACTGGAGATGACAGTTATCAAGCAGACCCCAGGTTGACATTTGAAAAGTTTTTTGATGTTGCAGTTGCGTAGATATAGAATAGTCATGTTACAATAATCATTATTACTTTTGTCATGTTCGATTGTTCTGATTGGTTGCTGTATCCTCAGTTCTTTATTGGCTGGCCTGTGGTGCACTGCACCATAACCACATAAGGCTAGCCACTCCTCCGTTCGCCCTTGTTTGTCGCAGCCCCTCCCTTTTCTCCCTTTTGTGTCGCGCTCCGCCCTAACTCTGCCCCAGTCTCCTCCTAAGTTCCAGAACCTTCCATCCCGACTCTATATAAGTCCCATGCTCCTTCCAATAAAGGTCCATCCCTGTTTTAACCCTGATCCGGTGTGGACCGTCCTTTCGTCCCTAGCAGAACGTGGCAAATGGCGCCCAATGTGCAGCTATAAAAGCACAACTAACATTTAGCTGTACCCTGGAGACTGCTGGGCTACGCCTGCATCGATTCACAAGGGCCCTGATCAACCAGGAACGGCATTTCCCCCTGATGGACATCCCTCGACGCGCGCCCCTGGCATGGACAGAGGGCGATTGCTGGGGTACATTTGACGTGCGGCACCAGGAGAAGACCATCAGCTAAACCTTTTGAACTGAACCCTTGGACTGACATGGTTAAAGAAGTTTTATTGTTTTAATAGTATAGGCGAGTACTTGTGATGTTAGATTAGGAATGATTATTTTTATAGTATTGAAATGTTATGATTGGTTCATGTACCCCCAGTTACAATGTTTTGATTGGTTATCGTATCCCCAGTTCCTCATTGGCTAGCTGGTGGTGCATTGCACCACCACCTTATAAGGCTAGCCACTCCCCAGTTTTCCTTTGTATGTTGCTGTCCCTCCCCTTCCCTCCTTTTGTGTCGCGTTACACCCTAGCTCTGCCCAGGACTCCTCCCAAGTTCCAGTGCGGGGGAACCGGTCGATAGTTTTGATGAGTGGAAAGATGTGCAAAATCAAGAAGGAAAATCAAACAACCCCACTTACCTCACAAGCAGGGTGTAAATTCCATACAGCTAAGGAAAAGTTCGTTGGGAGAATGTTTCGAAATTTTTGATGGTTGTTATTAACAAATGTAATAAGTTTCTATGGAATAATCATAATTCCCTTTCCCTATTGGCCCAAGTTTCCCGCTCCTCAAACCCTCATTGGTTGTCGTTACCCCAGTTACTCACCCCTAATTGGTCACTGTTCCCCCTTATCCTATTGGTCAGCCTGTGGTGCAGTGCAGCAGCACCATATAAGGCTGACCACTCCCCGGTTATTCCTTTTATGTATGGTTTCCACCCCCTTCATTCCTTTTGTGTCGCGTTCTGCCCCTGTCTCCACCCAGCTTC
>JAWWTY010000088.1:32477332-32494092 GCA_035222235.1 Margarornis squamiger | reverse complement strand
TGGGTATTTTTGGTCTGTGTTTGGCCCAGCCACCTGTGAGAAGCTGGGTTTTCTCATGCCAAGTTATGGGAAAAGAGGGTGATAAAGACAGTCTCTAGCCTTGAGAGAGAGATTTCTGTGTAAACTAAAATTAATTGGTCTCTCATGACTGGCTGATGGCCCTTCAAGGGCATTTGGAGGAGAAAGAGAGGAGGAGGAGGATGAAGTTAACCCCCAGACTCAATTAAAGAAGACCCTCTGAAATGAACTGCGCAGGTGCAGAGAGACCCACGCACGCACAGAGAAGTACCAGTTATACAACATGAGGGGCAGTGCCAAATACCTTTGCCTGGGCGGCCCTGGCCATGTCGCTCAGGTAAACGCCATTTGGGCAAGTAGATAAAAAGCAGATGGCTCATATCTCGGGGCTTTTTGCTCGCTTCACGTGATTAGGACAACGTTGCCTTTTGGCGGGGACGCCTGCCTTCGCGAGAAGCCAGCCTACTCTTGAGGATGCAGCCACTGCTCTGAGGCGGGTGGACATTCTGGGGTCAGTGAGACAACCCTGTGGGAAGACACCTTGAGGGAGTGGGGTGCGTCAGACCCAGGGGGGCTTCTTCTTTCTCTCACTCTCTCTCTCCCTCTGGGGGTCGGGGGAGGGCTTGTTATTCCTGTTTACTTGGCCACTTTCTGACAATAAAGTTACTGTTTAGTTGAACCTTTCAACAGTGTCTCAGTTTCCATTTCAGTAGCCTGACAGACCTCTTGGTTCCTCCCTGGAACACCAGCAATTTGGCCCCCAATGCCCACTTCCCTGTCTCCCCCGACCCCAGTTCAGCTTATTCGAATTTTAGCACCTGGTGCAACCAGTCACTGGATTCCCTAACCCGTTTAGTTTCTCCTTCGAAATCAGTTCTGCTCCCCCCGAAACCCTTTTTGGTTTGCGGTAGGCGGGTATGGAAGGGCATCCCGGCCGGAGCGGTGGGAGGGCCATGTGCCATTGGGGAATTAACCTTGTTCTCCCCCAACCAGTTGACCCTGGCCAGCCACAATCGGCTGTTCATGAATAATAGAGTAAAGAGAGAGGATAACACCAATACACCTTTCTCACCAACCTGTAACTCTGCAATTCATTTTTGGACAGCCCAACAGAACCTTTGGGGCTCCCTACTCATACCAGCCATTGGGACCTCACATGCACTTGATGTCTTGAATAAATTAGGTTGCTGGCTGTCCAAGGAGGTCAATACCACCACGGAAGTGCTGGAGGGCCTCCTCTCCGACACCAAAACTCTTGAGAAGACAGCCCTGCAAAAGAAGGCCGCCATAGACTTCCTATTGTTAGTCAACGGACATGGGTGTGAGGAGTTCGAAGGTATGTCCTGCCTGAACTTCTCCACCCAGTCCGAATCGATCCATGCTAAGATCAACAACCTGAAAAGCATGGTCAAGGATTCACAATTAAACACTGGAAAGACAGCTTCAGGAGTCTTTGACTGGTTCCCCGACCTGAATCTCTCCCTAGGTTTAAAACGCTTCCTCATTATGTTAATTATTGGACTCTTTGTTTTGGTAATTGTTTTGCTTACGCTATCGTGTTTCTTCAGCTGCTCTAAATGTCTTATGTTTAAATCCGTTTCCGTGGACGTCATTTTAAATTTAAGTAAAAACGGGGGAGATGTGGAGGAACCAGCCGAGGACTTTACCGAATGGAAAGAACAGGTTGCCGGATCTAACACCAGACCAAAGAAATCCACCTGGAAAGGACGATTTTATCAACACTGGAGACGACAGTTATCAAGGAGACCCCAGGCTGACATTTGAAAAGTTTTTTGATGTTGCAGTTGCGTAGATACAGAATAATCATGTTATAATAAACATTATTACTTTTGTCATGTTCGATTGTTCTGATTGGTTGCTGTATCCTCAGTTCTTTATTGGCTGGCCTGTGGTGCACTGCACCATAACCACATAAGGCTAGCCACTCCTCCGTTCGCCCTTGTTTGTCGCAGCCCCTCCCTTTTCTCCCTTTTGTGTCGCGCTCCGCCTTAACTCTGCCCCAGTCTCCTCCCAAGTTCCAGAACCTTCCATCCTGACCCTATATAAGTCCCATGCTCCTTCCAATAAAGGTCCATCCCTGTTTTAACCCTGATCCGGTGTGGACCGTCCCGTTCTTTCCCGGCAGAACGCGACAACCGGTTACTGTACAAAGGCATTTCGGCCCTTCCAACAACAAGGAGATATCAAAGGCCAAAATCTTATACAAAGATCTCATGACAGGAAATTGGGTGTGTCCTTTCTTTCTCCTAACTTGAGGAAGAAACACACTTGTGTGTGGCAGAACACAATTATGAAGATTGGAAGAAACAACCTGGAGTTAATTGTTGAGACCAGAGGTTGAAGAGGAGAATCGATGATTCAAGGACTATCCGAAGAAGAATATATTTGTACTTTATTGAGTTATGTTAGCGGCTCCCAATGTTTTAATGTGTCCAAATGTAAAGTTTAATATATATTATATCATATCATATCATATCATATTATATTATATTATATTATATTATATTATATTATATTATATTATATTATATTATAAATATGGTTTCCCCACTTCTCCCTCATGCTATCCCTTGTTTCCCATTGGTTAAGATTTGCCACAGTGCAATCTTGCCTTTTGTGGCTACCTCCTCCCCAGTTATCCTTCTAAGGTTATTATCCTTCCCCACTTTACCATATTTGTGTGAGGATTTGCAGCTTCTCACAAGTTCCACCCTAGTTCCCCACCCTTCCCTCAGAACCCTACCTAAGTCTGATGCTCCCTTTATAAACCGCCATCCTGGTTCACCCTCATCGGGAGTGAGCCTCTCTTTTTCACCTCACAGAGTCTTGACACTTGTGTTTCCACAGAGTCCAGACCAAAATGGGTACCGTCATGCTGGGTCAAACTGTCAAGAGAACGATCATTATAACAGCAACTATCAGGCTGATTATAGAAATGGCTGAGACAATACCCCTACCCTCTTGGGTAACAGACACCAGGAACAATGTGTGGGCCACATTGGCAAAAACAGTCAGTACAGATTCCTTATGTTTATTGGTAGCAGAACACGTAAACCCTTTTAAATCCTGTTTAGTTGGAAATCCTTGATCTGCAAAAGAGTGGTTTGAGTTCATGTTGCACTATACCCCTCGATGTTCTGATGTAAATAAAGACAAAATCCCCATTGCTAGTTGTTATGTTATAAAATATCCCAGTCAACAACACCTTAGGAAATTTGTTCATGCAAATTATGATCCACAGGAATTAGGAATTTTGGGTGCATTAACCTCCACTTATTGTTTTGACTTTGAATTAGGAGAATCTGTACAAGACACAATTAATATAACATCTGAAGGGGAATATAATGAAAGGAATATTCAGTGCACCAACAGCAATTAGATCCCCACCATTCTCAGCGAAATTCCCTGAACAAGCCTTTACAATCTGTGGACATTGGGCTTGGAAAGAAATCCCAAGGGAAGCGGTGCGAGGCCCTGGCACCTTCAGCAAACTGGCCAAATACAAGCAGCACACATTTGTCCCAAACGTTATGTTTCAGTTCGCCCTTGATGGCCTTGGCATGGTTGGCCAGGTCGCAGAACTATAGAATCAATTACGAAGATGGTGGAAAAAAATAGATACTTCACCTAAACTAAGCTTCCAAAGACTTGATGCGAAGGCCAATAATTATAATAAGCCATCTAAACCGATTATGCATCAGTTTGACATGAACTGTGACTGGAATGTGAACTTTTGGTCCCACTCACAAAATAGATGGGGTAGAGCCATTGTGCCTGCAGTGGGAACTACCCAGGCTCTGGGCCCCCTAACTAAAATGGTCTGCTGGTTAGCTAAAGAGGCCAATGCAACCAGTGCTGCTTTAGAGGGCCTGTTAGCTGATATTGCTACCCTAAAGTCAGTTACTCTCCAGAACAGGGCAGCAACTGATTTTCTGTCAGGATACACCCTTATCAGGAGTAGAAAAGAGGACTTTGAAGATGTTAATGTAGTGACCACTGAAAGAAGAGACACGAGTAAAAGCAAAAGGACAATGGACTTTACTACATTCACAGGCACCCAGACCCATGTTTATGGTTATTTAACATATTTAAGGTTGAATAATAGAAATGTTCCACAATTGTAAAAAATAGCAGTTATTCCCCTCATGTTATCCTCGACATTTTATTGGCTGTTGTCTGTTCCAGTGCAGACTTTCCTTTTAAGGTCATCCCCTCCTTTATTTGCCATGTATGGCTATGTTACACCCCGTTCTTCCTTATATGTAAGTGGATTTGGATGCTCCACCCTTGTTCCGCCCCTTGTTCTAGAAAGTTCTACACAGACCATATATAAGCCCTCGACCCTCTCAATTAATTGCCATTCCACCATTACCCTCATTGGAGTGCGCCCCATCCTTATTTCCCTTCAAAGTTGCATCAACTTTCTGCTCCTGGTAAACAGCCACGGTTGCGAGGAGCTCACGAGTCTTTGTTCCCTGAAATTTAACAATCATTTGTGTTCTGTCCACTCTAGCATCCAAAGCCTAAGAAAATTAGTGAGTCAACTACAAGAGGCTAGAGATTCAGGATGGAATGGACTGTTAGACTGGTTTCTCTCAAATGGACTTTCTATGGGAATCAAGAGAGCTATTGTTATTTTACTGTTGGGATTATTTGTCTTTGTTGTTATACTGTTAATTTGTGGGGAAACCAGTAGACAGCTTCGACGAATGGATAGAGACACAAGATCAAGAAGGGAGGCCGGACGGGCCTGCCTTCCCCATGAACAAGTTATAAAATCTATACAAGTAAAGGATTGTCGTTGGGAGAATGTTTTTAAAGTTTTAAATGGTTGTTATACCCAGTTGTAATAAGTGTTATTGAAGTTGTCATTATTCCTTTTCCCTATTGGTCCAGGTTTCCCGCTCCTAAAACCCTTATTGGTTGTTGTTACCCCAGTTACTTGCCCCTCATTGGTCCCTGTTTTCCCTTTCCCTATTGGTCAGTCTGTGGTGCACTGCACCACCACCATATAAGGCTGACCACTCCCTAGTTATTCCTTTTATGTATTGTTACCACCCTCTTTCTTCCTTTTGTGTCACGTTCAGCCCATTTCTCCGCCTCTTTTCCAGAACCCTCTTCCCTCACCCTATATGAGTCTGTTGCTCCCCTAATAAAGTGTTCACTCTTGTTTTCACCATCTCCTTGTGTGGACCACTCCTTTCATCCCCGGCTGAACACGGCATTAATTGTTCTATGTTTGCTTCCTTTCATTCAAACTATGATAACCAGAAGTTTTTCCCAAGCCTACTTATAGAAAGTATAAGCCTGCTTATAAAAAATA
The DNA here is from genome assembly GCA_035222235.1 of Margarornis squamiger. Classification (NCBI taxonomy): domain Eukaryota; kingdom Metazoa; phylum Chordata; class Aves; order Passeriformes; family Furnariidae; genus Margarornis; species Margarornis squamiger. The sequence goes on along the minus strand of JAWWTY010000088.1, from coordinate 32,488,730 downwards.
AAAAAGGGGGAGATGTAGGAGTGAACAACTATGAAGAACTGAGGAGAAACCTTGAAGCCAAAACTCCCTATTAAGAACAGATCCAAGAAGGAAGAGATATGGACATTTTGGGTTTTGAGTTATATTTTACAGTTTATTTTATTATCCCCCATTTATTGTATACCAAGTTCTGGAAATTTCCCTCATCCCTCATGGTTTTGTACCCTGTTCTCCTATTGGTTAGTTTTTGCTGCATTGCAGTAGTTTTCCCTATATGGTTATCCCAACCCTCTGTTTTGCATACTCCTGTCTTACTCTGCCCTTTCTCTGCCCAAGTTACGCCCCCTTCTAGAAGATTCTTGCCCTACCCTATATAAGGCCAGAGCCAAGTGCCATTTTGTTCTCAGAGCCCAGAAGTGTGCTGACCCTTCTTTCCTAGTGCAGTGCCACATTGGTAGACAGTATCAAAGGCTTTACTGAAGCCCAGGTAGACAACATTCTCTTTCCTTCATCCACTAAGTGGGTTATGTGGTCATAAAAAGATATCAGGTTGGGAAAGCTGGACCTGTCTTTTCTAAATCATGCTGGCTGGGCCTGATCCTCTGGTTGTCCTGTATATGTTGTGAGATTGTGTGGGGGAACCAATCAAGGATTTCACAGAGTGGAAGGAACAGAACTCCAAACCAGCTACAGGACCTAAGAGATCTGCATGGAAGGAAAGATTCTACAGACTCTGGATGCGAAAAGTGTCAAATGGGCCCCGAGTCGCTGTTTAAAAGTTTTTTCAATGTTCTAATAGGATAGATATAGAATTGTCATGTTAGAATAGTCATAGTTACCTTTGTATTGTTCAAATGTTCCCTGGTTCCCTATTGGCTAGCCTGTGGTGCACTGCAGCACTACCTTATAAGGCTAGCCACTCCCTGGTTTTCCCTTATTTGTCGTTGCTCCTCCCTTATTTTCCTTATGTGTCGTGCTCCACCTTATCGCCGCTCCAGTCTCCTCCCAAGTTTTAGAACCCTCCATCCCGACCTTATATAAGTCCCATCTGCCCCTAATAAGGTGTTCACTCCTGCTTGACCCTCGATTTGTGTGGACCGTCTCCTCATTTCCCCCATGGAACGCAACAAGATTGCACTTAAGATGATCTGTTCCACAACCTTCTCAGGCACAGAGGTCAGGCTGAGAGACCTAACAACATCGTTGTACTCTTCCTGAGTTGCCTGCCCCTTCTTTCAAAGGCCATAAAATCTCTTTAAGTCCCAGTGAGTTCCATGAATTCCACTGAAAGCTCCCTCTTCAGTCAGGCCAGTCTTCTTCCCTGCTGGCTTGTCTTTTGGCAAATAGGGGTGACCTGAGCCTGCACCTTGAAGATGTCCTTTTTCAACTATGTTCAGCCTTCCTGGACCCCTTTGTTATTAAGGGCTGTTTATCAAGGGACTCCCTAAATCACTGTCCTGAACAGGCCAAAGCCTGTGCTCAGTAAGTCCAAGGCAGAGGTTTAGCGGACTGCCTTTCTTACTTGACCAAGAATCAAAAACTCTTATCATTTCATGGTCACTGTGCCCAAGACCACCGCATCTCCCACTAGACCTTCTCTGTTCATAAACAGCAAGTCTAGCAGGGCAGGCCCCCTTGCAGGCTCACTTACCAACTGTGTCAGGAAGTTATCTTACACACACTCCAGGAACTCCCCTAGACTGCCTCCTCCCTGCTGTGTTGAGTTTCCAGCAGACACCCAGCAAGTTAAAGTCTCCCATAAGAACAAGAGCTAGTTATGAAACATCAGCCAGCCACTGAACACTTCATCTGCATCTTCATCCTGGTTGGGTGGTGTATAACAGATGGATGGCCTCCCACCAGGATGCCAGCCTTGCTAGCCTTCCCCCAGATTTTAATCCAGAGGTACAGAGCCTTATCATTACTGCCCTTGAGCTCTGTACAGTTGGAATATTCCCTAATGTACAGAGCCACCCCATCACATCTCCTTTCTCATTTGTCCCTTCTGAAGAGCTTATAGCCATCCATTGCAGCACTCCAGTCATAAGAGTCATCCCAACTATGTTTCTGTGATAACTATGTCATAGCTTTCCTGCTGACAATGGCTTCTAGCTCCTCCTGTTTGTTACCCACGCTGCATGCATTGGTGTAAACACACTTAAGCTGGGTTATTATTTCACCTCCAACACTGGCATGTCACCCCAGGTCAACACTACCCTCCAAGCTCTGCAGGGATCTGAATGGAGTGCAGACAGTTGCATGCTGCAAGCTGAGCTCTGCTATGGCTTAGGAATAATTTATTCAAGAGTTTATTCAAGAACACCTTCAAAATGCAGTTCTTGAACCAGCACAGGTACTGGAAGGAGCATGCATCATAATTGGCTCTATTTTTCAAGTTTATCTTCTCTCAGAGGGAAATCCTCAGCAATTTATCTAGATTCTTTTCAACACTTGTATTGGTTTATTCACAGAGAGCTAAACCATCAAAATGTGGCATCATTCTTTAGTCTCTCCAAAATCTGGTTCAAATTTTTGTGTGAACTGAAAAACAAGACAAAAATAATCCATCTTCTGTGTTTACTGAGGGCATGTTAATTAGCAGCCAAACAACTCAGTGCTTAAGTCTTTCAAACTAAGTAAAGCAGTAAATTTCAATTTAAGTATCTAAATTGAGGCAAACTAATTCTGAAGATCAAGCCTGCAGAGACAAATATTGTTAATGTTACACATTCAAGTAGCCTGAGAGTGCTTTGAGGGCTGCTAGTGTTGTGGAATATTAGGTAAAGACCATATAAAGCCAGTAAATAAAATCAGCGAACAGAAAGTAACCTTACTGAATATAAAAACTAAGTGAGACTGATTTTCTACTAACTCAATGATTTGTGGCTTTACCGTCTCAGAAGGCATGTGCTCCTAAGGCTGAAGGATATTTACCAATGAAGCATTTATGCAGAGGTTTTTTTCCCCATGTAGACGCTCTGTCTAGTAAGGTATAACTGCAACATTATCCCCCCTCAGAGTCCTTCTGCTCTATCCATCCACCTGTTATCATGAAACCTGCAATAATGTAACAACATCTTTTAAAGTTTGACCAAACGAGCCAACAGGTTCAAAAGCTAATTAAGGATGAAAACTGATAAAAAGTATGATTGTTTAAGCCTCGCTTCCATAAGAAACATTGAAAATATAAAACCACAGATAATGGTACATCAATATATGCTATGAATGTGATTCATGCTCAAATTATTCACAAGTTATTAACTGTGTATACGATTATGACTCATGAGGACAGTACAAAAGCTTCCTTGACTCTGATCTTGCTGTTCTATTCAGAAAAATACATTCAAGCACCTGACATTAATGTTTCACAAGGACATGTCTAAAAACTAAAGCACAGTAAAAGTATGTATTCCTTTGAATTGTCTAACAGAACTGAACATAAAAATCCACAGAAAATTTTAATCAGAGATTGTTATGCACAACACAGATGGGAAACTGCATCTTCCCCTTCTGACAAAAAACACAGGAAATATTTTCATCTACCACAACTTACATCATGAACTCTGTATACGCAATACTAAGGTTGATGTGGGCTCTTCATTGTAACAGATTTTTATTTATCATAGTCCACATACCTCTGTGGGTGGCCTTGGTCACAAGCAACAGGTTACACAGAGGTTTTAAATCTGCTTCTGTATAGACACATGAAATCATCCCCCACAATAATGTCCATAGTCCATCTTTATTCCTAAAGAGCTCCTATGCTGACTACAGTCATGGTGTTCTCCTACACAATGTGCAGAATACTGATACTCAAAATTATACATGCCTAAGGAAGAGCCACAGGAGACAGAGAGAGAAGCTCAAGAACATTCTCTTTGTGTTTTGCTATTTTATCTTGTGTTTCAGCAGCAACTGAATCACAGCAACTGCCCTAGTCAGACAGGGCTCTGAGCAGGAGCTTACACTCCAGCTAAGCAGCTTGGTCACGTGTTTCTCCTAACAGAACTATGCCCCTAAGGCTATGTGGAATCCTCTTCAGTTTGTGCTATGGCAAACTTCTTTGATACATGTTTCACTACATGCCTTCAACACGCTGAGGCACAAGTGTATGATAGGAACTTGTCAGCAGCTTTTATCTTTAATAAATGTAGGTATTGGTGGTTTCATTCACTTCTGACTTGGTTCAGAATCTTCAGAGTCACGATGTCGATTTGCCACCTAATAATTCCAGAAACTACCTTCTTTGAATAGGAAAACATACTGCAATTAAAATTAAAATGTCATTCTAGAGAATCAGAGAGAAAAAAAATTACTTTTGTTCTACATTCAATGTTGGTAAATGTTACAAAGGGAAAGCATAACTGACACAACCACAGAAAGCAGGCCACAAAGAAAATGATCATAGACAGGATCAGTACCTGAAACATTCCCGCAGGATGTATTTTTTCTAGAATGTTGTAGAGAAATAAATTAGGTACTGGTAAGAAATGTTTCCTAAGGTCTAGCATAAAGCTGCCTTGATAAAGGTCAAGCATTTTTGTTCTCTCCACACTGGATACAGTACAGTTTTTCCCCTTCTTTGCAGTCTGGCTGACCCAGCCTTTGTGTGTAACAGTATTCTAAAGAAAATGCTGAAGAGCCCTGTTTCACACATAGTTCCATACAGTGTGGCTAAGGCTGGACCCCTGAAGGTCATGTGGTTTAACATTCCTGATCAAGCAGGGCCACCTAGGGCCCATTGCCCAGGATCGTGTCCAGATGGCTTTGGAAGATTTCCAAGGATGGAGGCTCTAGCAGCTCTCTGGGTAACCTCTGCCAGTGCCCATCACACACACAGTAAAATAGGCTTCCTGATGTTCACAAAGAACATCCCATGTTTCAGTTGTGCCCACTGCCTCTAGCCCTGTCACTGGGCACCACTGGAATGAGCCTGGCTCTGGACTTCTTTGCACCATGCCTCCAGATTTTCACACACAGGCTTCCATGTTTTTCACACAGGCCTTCATTGTACACTTTCCAGCAGCTCCATCTTTCTCTTGTACTGGGAGGCCCAGAGCTGGGCTGGTACTTCAGCAGTGCCCTCACTTGTGCTGAATGAAGGGGCAGATCCCCTTCCTCAACCTGCTGGCAGCACTCATCCTAATGCAGCCAGGACACTACTGTTAGCTTTCTTTGGTTCAAGGACACACCACTGGCTCATGTTCAACATAGTGTTCAACTCAGGACTCTCAGGTTCTTTTCTGAAAAAGTCATCTTCAGCTGGGCCATTCTGACCATGTACTGGTGTCAGTGGTTGTTCCACCCCAGGTGCAGGACTTTGCACTTCCCCTTGTTCAACTTCATGAGGTTCCTCTCAGCCCCCTTCTGCTTCATCAACCTGGTAGCACAACCCTCCGGTTTCTCAGTTACTCCTCCCAGTTAGCTGTCACCTACGAGGTGTACCTCCACCTTGCTGGAGGTACACTCTGCCCCATTGTACAGGTCATTAACAAAGATGTTGAAAAGACTCAGGCCCAGCATTAACCCCTGAACACACTTCTAGTTATTGGCCTCCAGCTAGATTTTGTGCCACTTATCACCACGCTCTGAGCCTGGCCATTTCACCTCACGGTCTGCATATCCAGCTCATACATCAACTGCTTCTCTATGAAGAAATTATTGGGGTCAAAAGCCTTACTGAAGTCTAGACAAACAATAATGACTGCTCTCTCCCTGGCTCTGCTGGGCCGTTTAATCACATAAGTTTAACACGTTGGTCCAGATGGCATGATGAATTCATACTGACTACTTCTAATGTTTTTCTTGTTGTTTATGTGCCTGGAAATTATTATCAAGCTTAGCCATTTAACACGTTTAATCATTTAGCAAGTTTATTACTTTTTTCCAGTAATTTTATTAATTACATCCATAACACTAATATTTTCATTTTAGGAAAAAAAGATAGTAAATTAATAGTGGAATGTAACAAATTCCTGATACTGTTGCATTATTTATTATTCACCAGTGTTTTTAAGTCCTGTCTGGGAAAAAAACTGATGAAAGAAGCTGAAATGACACTCCGGCACTAAGTAAGATCACCTAATCCTGGATTATTAAAACCAGTATGTTAGTTTAATTAGCTCTACCAATTGCCTGACAAACACACTGGGTCAATCCTGAGGAACAAGGATTTTCAAAATAATCAGAAGGACCTCAAAGAAGATTGAATACATATCTACCTAAGAATCCTTTTAATCTTCTTCAAAATTATGATTAGGTATGAGTATTAGCAACAGAAGGAAAAGTTGCTTTAAAAGGACTCCAGGCCTTCACTTCTGAATGATTGCCTAGGAGGAAGGCTTACACATAGCCTTACATAAGGGTCAGTTTTCTCTCATGTTGAATATGCATGAGGTAAAGGTAAGGTTATAAAGAAGGCACAGAGATGGAATGTCTTCCATGCGGTAAACCCCTCTGTCATGAAAAATTATTTTTTCCCCCCATTATTACATGATGACATTCCTAACAGAAATTATTGTGTATGTACTGCCTCAAATGTTTAAAAATAAGTTGTGCTGCCTGAAATTAGGTTAAAAACCCCCAAACCCTTCTGTTTCGAATAATCCAACCAATAGTTTAGAAAACTTGCAGGTGGTTTGTACTTTTACAATTATACTGAAACTGATATTCCTGCTGAGGATCTTCACTAAATAAAAGGATTTCTCTTATTTAACCAAACCTTTTTACCTGTAAATTACCTATGCCAACAAACTCAAATATGCAGTCCAATTAAGAGAAAAAATTTACTGTTAGATCATGATAAGCACTCCTTTTAATGTTTGTAAGGTATGAGACTGGTTTAAACTTTATCATTTAAGACAGGCTGCAGTGCCAATTGAAACAATGCTGCTAAAAAAAAAAATCATCCCTATTACCCACGCATGCCATGCATCACATGGCCTTGGCTGTTTTTCTCTCCATCAGAACAGTTACCAAACAGATGCATTACATAATCGCGGGCAGTACACGTGTTTCTGGCAGCACCACGGAAGCAGAAACTTAAAAAGCTAGTGTCCTTTTTCTGCAGAGGCCAAGCAAGGAGGGGAGAAAGGAGCACGCTGCAGCCAGGGAACACGGAGCGTGTGGGGAATTTAGGAAGAAATTCTTTGTTGTGGGGGGGCGAGGCACTGGAACAGGCTGCCCAGGGCGGCTGTGGATGCCTCATCCCTGAAGTGTTCAAGGCCAGGCTGGATGGGGCTCTGAGCAACCCCATCTAGTGGGAGCTGTCCCTGCTCACCGCAGGAATGAGAGCACCTTCAAGGTCATTTCGCCCTCCGTGCTTCCATTAATTCTAGGAAAGCAACCGTACAATCGCCCTTTCTGGCCACGTTCCCAGAGCTTCTCTCACCACACAGGGCTAAAATAGCATCCATGTGCCCGGAGCTGCACCGCCGCTTATCAGACCCAGGCAAGCTGCTGTGCACGTTTTCACAAGAAACCACTCGCCGTGGTGTTTTGCTGGGGAGGGACGTGTGTAAGCTCAAACCCTGTCCGCAGCCCCCGCAGCGCCCTAAGCACACCTGCACCCGGCGTTCGCCTGTGCGGCCCGAGCGAGTGCGGCCGGGCTGCGGCCGCTGCCGGCACCGCGGCCTCACGGCACCCACGGGGCAACCACGGCACGGCGCCTTCCGCGTGACCACGAAGCTTTATGAAGAGGACGGGGCCCCCTGTCCGCCGCCGCCTGGCCAGGAGCACCCACCGCGCCCTTCCTCCCCGAGGACAGCCGGGACCCCCCCGGCCGGGCCGGGCCGGGCCGGGCCGCGCCGCGCCCAGCCGCGCATGCGTGAGCGGCGCGCAGCCGCCACCGGCCCCAACCGGCCCCCCCGCTACGCTCTGGAAAGCGCTGGAACGGCGCGCGCCCGGCCCGGGCCGCCACTGGCCCCGCCCCCGATGGCCCCGCCCCGCCATTGGCTGGGAGAGGGGAGCGCGCGAGTCACGCGGCGGCGGGCGCGCCGCGATTGGCCGGCCCCGGCGGGAGCCAATGGGGGCTGAGCCGCCGGATTCAAACGGCGCGGGGAGGGGCGGGGCCGGCCGTTAGTGCGCGAGGAGGCCGTGAGGGGACGGGTGAGAGAGAGGCTCCTGCCGCCATGGCCCATAAGCAGATCTACTATTCCGATAAGTACTTCGACGAGCAGTACGAGTACCGGTAAGAGACTGCGTGAGAGGGCCCCGTGGAGGGGGCTGGGGAGGTTAGGAACGGCCGTTCCGGGGGACGGCGGCTGGGACAGGCGCCTCAGCCGAGGCGTGCGCGCTGCCCTCGGGGAGCGAGGGGTCTCCGCCGGGGGAGCGGGGCCAGAGAGGGCGCAGGGCCGGAGGGGAGGGGCGTGCGGGACTCTCCGTGGTGGGTTTTCGCGTGGCTTTGGGCCGGCTGCGAAAAGCGGGGGTGGCTGACCGACTGCTGCTGTCCGCTGGTCCCGATCACTTAGTGAGCAGCCAAGGCAAGCCCTAGCCATGGAATGAGAAAGGGCGCCGGGCGGCACCGCCCCAGGTTGTGGCAGAGCCTGGGGTGGGCAGCGCCCGCATCGGCTGGCGGGGGGACTGCTGAAGTTTAACTCCTCTAGACTTACTTGAAAGCGGTATTATAAATATTTTAAGAGTCCAAAGTCCTTATTTTTTCAAGCAGTTGATAAGTCAGCCGGTAGCCAGGACCGCATACTTACGTAACTGGAGCGTGATGGAGAATTAATCTCTTCTAGAAAGCACGTTGGCTTCCAATGTGTAGTTGCATTGCAGATACAACGTTTAATAGGCATAAGTGACTCTAAACTGGATTTTGTGACCGAGGTTTCGTGATCAAATTCGTGGTAAGAGTAGTTTTTTTTTTAATAGGGAAAGTATTGATAACTTGCTGCCTTTCACCGCAGATCTGTTCAAGTTTTCTAGTGTACAGAAGTAGTGTTTAATTAAATCTCTACAGACATGTGATGCTACCACGAGAACTTTCAAAACAAGTGCCAAAATCTCATCTGATGTCTGAAGAAGAGTGGAGACGGCTTGGTGTTCAGCAGAGTCTTGGCTGGGTTCACTATATGATCCATGAGCCAGGTAAGCACATCTGAACAGAATGAGATGAAAAAAAGAGTCTTAAGACATGAACTACCTTGTGGTTAGCTGTGGTGTATAATGCATGATTCCTTCTGCTCCTAAGTCCAGCTGGAATGCGCTGCTGAATGTTTACACTTTGTTTATCTCCGTGCTATTTTAGGCCTTTGACAACAAAGGCAACATAACCTTTATTTTTAAACTTCACATCCTGCTCCTGGAACTGCAAAATGCTAGACTTCTCCTAGGTGTGTATGGTCTATTGGTAGACAAAAATACCAGACTGGGAAGTGTTCCTACCTCTCTCCATAGAAATAGGCCTTTTGTGAGTTCTGGAACAAAATTAGTATCTCAAGGGCTGAACCAAACTTTATGTAGCAGAGTATCTTTAAATGGTAAAGCTGATGGATCTACTTCTTAGGACAAGAACTTAGTAGATGCTTGTGTAATTAAGGTTTTTTATTAATGCACTGAAAATTCTCCACTATAGTTTGAATTCTAGCTATAGAGCCTACCAAAAAAATCACTATTTCATTTAATGGGGTGCAAAGCCTTAAAACTCTACCAACTAGGATGTCCTGTGAGAAGAGGCATTCCAGGTGACTGACAAGCCTGATTAAAAAGCAACAGGTGATAGATGAATTGCAGCAGCACGGAGTTCCAAGTTTCTGAAGAAATTAGGGTAACCTTCCAGTGTTTCCCTTACCTGGCTACCTTTGATATTTTAAACTTTTATGAAGGTGTTCAGAATTAAGTCAGATCAATAATAATGTAAGCTGGCTGTCTTAACTGAAGTGGATTTTGTTGATGCTTGACATGATGTATCTCACAGACAGCATCAGCAGTTTGCTAGTCTAAGTTTACAGTATGCGTCCACCAAATAGCCAGATGTAAAGAGACAGTACTAACTAAAAATATTCTCTATTTTTTCCAATACTTCCTTCCTGTAAGTACCTTATAATACTGCCAGCATTTGGTATGAAACTAAAAAACACCTGTTGGACTGTTGTAAACCTACTGCAAAGTTGGTCTGTTAGTATTACAAGCGGGGCTATATGTGGACTCCTTGATCTATTTATTTGATAGCAAGCTTCAACTATCACACAAAACTTCCCTAAATGAAAGAAATCCCTTTAAATAAGTTTTAAGAGACAGACTGATGCTTTCAATTTTCTTTCTGCAGAACCGCATATTCTGCTCTTCAGAAGACCTCTTCCAAAGGATGAGCAGAAATAAGCCATCGCCTCTTCAATCTTCTCAAACTATGTATATGAGTGTATATATGTTGGTAGTATTCAGTGAATACTTTAAATTTACAAAACATACATCCAAATCTGTGCATGAGCTGTATTATTCACAGCAACAAAGCTCAGTCAAATGCAATTTCAAGTAGGCTGCTATTATGTTCAAAGAGCGATGACTTTATCTTTACTGTCAATGTAAGTGCCTCTCCAACTTGTATTAATGTTTGTGTTGCATATTCTGCTTAGATGATAAATTTTTTTCTGTGTTCTTTGACTTTTGCACTCATCTTTTCTGCTGTAGTATAGTATGTTCAAATCTTATAGTTTATCTGTTTAGTAGTAAGTAGGCTTAAATAAACTCTTTGATGTTCAAAGCCTCACTGCCTGGAGTTCTAATTTACTGGTCAAAACAAATATTTGTTGTCTAACAGTTTATAAATACCTACTTAAGAAAATAATAACTTGGTGAACCTATTCAGTGGTTGCTTGGTATAAACGTAGTGTTGAGTACTAGTTAGTGTTTCACAGAAATATCTTTATGCTTGCTCAACTCTGTTAGTACCAGTTTACTTTCTATCACAGGCTTTTTACTGGTGTTTTAGCCTGAACTCCCATCTTGCATCAAGGATGTTACTGTGGCATCTTGAAACCCTGCACCAATAGCCATACACTCAAATTTTTTTTAAAAAGGTCCTTCAGTATATTGTGCTTGAGTAACTCTGAGTACCACGGTTTAACTTCAAATATGAGTTAGCATTATAGCTGTGTAGGGTTTGGAAGGCCAGCAAAAGCAGGATCCATCTGCATGTGCTTTACCTGATGAAGCATGTGCTTTTCCTGTGTAATGTGTGCTTTGTCATTACGGACTCAGGTGAGTAACCTGCAAAGTCTGGTGAGAAAAAGAACCCTTGGAGTGTTTCCTCCAAGAGCTGCCAGAGCCGTTTGTGTCGATGGAGGTCTGTACCACGGTCCGTCACAGCGGCGCTCGCCACGTGTGAGGCAGCACCTTCCCTGCCCTCCCCGTGCTGTTCCCCGGGGCGTCCCCCGCGGAGCCGTGGGCGGTGCCTTAGCGCTTCCCGGCGCTGTCCCCG